>JASAUF010000403.1:0-640000 GCA_030180095.1 Magnolia changhungtana | reverse complement strand
TAAAGGTAACCCATCAAATGCACGGTGTTGATGGTCGAAACACATCACGGTGGGGTCCACACAGCTCAACTTCACGGGAGCTTATAGTCAGCTCGAACGCATTGTACCTTTTCCCTGTATGTATGGAAAATGTACTGTGCGCTCGAGCTCGTGATAATGTCCATGAGGTCGAGCGGTGTGGGCCCCACTGTGATGCATGTCGACCATCAACACCGTACATTTGATGGGTACCCTTTAAATTATGGGATATCACAAAAATTAGCCATATACAGAACTCAGGTGGGTCATACCATCTAAAATCATGTGAAGACATGCCAAAAACATATAAAAGCATTTGGTGGAGCCTACCTGAGTTTTGAATGCTGCTGAAACTTGGTCTGAACCCTCATCCAAGTGGGACACACATAATGGATGAGCTGGATTTGCAAACTACATCTCGGTGGGCCCAAAAAATGATTATGAATGTTTTAATGGTGCACAGCCCCTCTCAACTTCTGTATGTGGTGTGGCCCACACAAGTCACGGATTAACTTGATTTTTGAGACCTAGGCCCACAATGGAATGGTGCATCTGACTGATGGGGTAGATGTTCGACACGCATCACAGTGGGGCCCACACAGCTCGACCTCATGGGACGTTCCCATCAGCTCGAGCGCATAATACCTTTTCCCATATATATATATATACACACACACACGGAAACGCACACCTGCGAACCAGTTCGTACGTACTACGTACGAACTTTTTTTAGAACTCATCATATTTGATGAGTTCGAAAATCTGAACAGTCCACGTGAAGCAAAACCTCATGAAACCAGGTGTTGATATGAAATTTTACTTTGATCCAAAACACACGCACACACACCACCAGTGCGGTAGTGAAATTTCACCACCTATGGGTACTTGAACCCTCAACCAGGTGTTGAAACTCCTAAGGGCGTGTATGGGGCAGTGGGATTAGAAGAAATTAGGTGGGATGAGATTCATCTAGTCCCGTGCTAATTCCACTCCATGTTTGGGAAGAATGGAAAGGCTTGGAATTAGATTAGATGGAATTGCATTGGGTCCCGTGTCAAATTCACCCAATGTTAGCAAGTTGTGTAGGTCCCACCATGACGTGTGGGCTATATCCACACCGTCCACCCATTTTTCGAGATTATTTTAGAGCATGGGCCAAAAAATCAAGTAAATCTAAAGCTCAAGTGGACCCCACCATAGAAAGCAACGGGGATTGAATACTTACCATTGAAAACTTCTTTGGGGCCGCATAAGTTTTCGATCTACCTCATTTTTAGGCTCATGCCATAAAATGAGGTTGCAAAACAAATGAACGGTTTAGATATAACACATGTGTGTTATTCTCAGTAATTTCAAATGATGGTGGGTATATCCATTCAATGTACCACCGTATTACTAACAAAGCATGACATTAATCTTATCCCATGGCAACAGGGACAATCCTGCCATGGGTAATAATTAAGTTTTTTGAATCCCGTCCCACCTAATCCCTTCTAATAGTTAAGAGTCTACCACCAGAATAAGAGTAGGGACCCATCATGATGGAGATATCATTCATGTTTAATTTTTTAATTCATTCATGTATATTTAACCTTACCAAAGGCTACTAAAGTGACATCACTTCTATGAGCCCAGCATGATGTATGTTTTGTACCCACACCTTTCATCCATTTGGAGATATCATATTAGGGCCAGATCCGAAGAATGAGTCATATCCAAATCTCAAGTAGACCCCACCACAGAAAAGTGGGAGAGTGACGCCCACCATTAAAAACTTCTAAAGGCCACAAAAGTTTTCGATCAAGCTAATATTTGTGTTTTCCCTTCTTTCATGTATTTATTAACACTGGAAGGGGTTGGATCTCAAATAAACATCATGGTGGACCTTAGGAGGATTTCATCAGTGGATGTCACTCTTCCTCCTGTTTTCTATGGTGGGGTCCTCTTCAGATCTGGATCAGCCTCATTCTTTGTATCATAGCCTAAAATGATATCTCCAAATGAATGAACGGTCGGAATACAAAACATACATCATGGTGGAGCCCACATAACTTAGTGAGGTCACTTCAATAGCGAGTCTGGCTACTCAACCTGTCATAGCTAATCCGCGTCCATAAATAAATATCTTAGGAAAGTTTCTAAAATGAGGTGTCATTATCACTGTTGCTTCCTATGGTGTGGTCTACTTGAGCTATGCATTTGCTTCATTTTTTGGGTGTTGAAACTCACTGCATCTACCATTTACCCATGAATATGGACATGTATTTATAAGATTATAGATATGAAATTCATGAATTTGGCAAATCCTAAGTAAATATAAATAACTGTAATATTCAAATCTATTAATTTAAAGAAAAAAAATACAATTACATACTTTATTTATGGATAGAGGTGGGCATTTTTGACCCGATCTGACCTGACTCAGTATCGTTCCGAATAGAACCGACGGCTTAGATCGGCCTGATTGAGTCTGTCCACCTAGATCCGATCATCTTTCGGGTTGGGTCCGGATAGAGGTCGATTCGGACCGATCCGACCCGAATACCTGAACTGATAGGATCCAGCCCAAACCAACTAGACCGACCCGGAGCGGGTAGTATAAGTATTATTTTTAATTTTTTACCCTACCCTCCATCTCTAATCGAATGCCCGCCGCGTCGAACCTAAATCCCCAAACCCTCTCTACCCTAAAAGGAAGAAGAAGAAGAAGAAGAAGAAGAAGACAACGAAAGAGAGATCTAAAACGGAGATGAGGCAGATTCTTCTACCAAATCCCTCTCACAGAGCCCTCAATCCTCTTTTCCGATCATCGTTGCTCCAAGTCCCGTCAAGCCATTTCGTCTCATATACCGTGACAAAAAGGGCAAGTTCTGCATGGACCCCGAGGTGGTCGCGGCCCTCCAACTCGTCAAAGGCCCTATTGGTGTCGTCTCTGTCTCCGTTTGCGGCCAAGCCCACCAGGATAAGAGCTTCATCTTGAATCACGTTCTCCTTAATCCTCTTTCGCTCTCTCCCTTCCTTGCTCCGTTTTAGGGTTTTAGTTCCATTGATTTGAAGAATCAATCAAATACATCCTTTTCATGCGTTATGGCGAATGGCATTCTCATAATTCTTTCTATTTGGAAGATTGCTTTGTTGCATGTAATTGTATTTAGCTTTATAGATTCTTGAATCTCTCCATGCATTTATAGGGTTAGGTTGCACAGTTTGCAGGTATTTTAGCAGTTTTGTTATCTGTAATAGGGTGGAATTCCTGAATTGCCAGCTCTAGATAGGAAATTTCAGCTTTGTTATCTCTTCAGATATCTTTTTCACTTCCACCTTTAACGCTGGACCGATCCGAATCTGGCATAATCCAATTCGACTCGGTTTTCCTGACCGAGTAGGATTCGGATCGGTTCATAGCAGTATGGATTAGGATCGGATTGAGTCAGATGACCCAGACTCGGTCCCGGATTGGACCGAGTTCGGATCAGGCCATGCAGAACTCGGACCGAGTCGAGTTGGACCCAATTCGATTCGACTCGGTCCGATGCCTAGCTCTATTTATGGACTAGTTACAAAAATTCATAATTTTTTTCTTATGGCCACACAATTAATACTTTAATGACTAAAATACCCTCACACAGGGAATGACCTTTCCTTCACCGCAGGGTAGGAAACTTAGTGAACGGAGCCCATGTAAATAACTAAAAGGAAAGGACCTTTACCTCTAGTCGTAGGAAGGTCGTGATGCTAATATTTCAATAGACATTGAGATTTTTCTCAAATCCAAATTAATGTAAATGGAAGAATTTGACAAGTTGTTATTGAATTTTTCAAATAGAACCTTGGAAGATGAGGATACGTCAAATCTTTAATAATTTTCAATGTTAGGTTTTTAAATTTAGGAATTTGTCGATTCAAATTCCTAATTCAAAATAGGCAAATGTCAATGCAATTTATATAACGAGAAGATGATAGGGTAGAGATAGAACTCTACTAAGGTAGAGCCATCTATAAATAGTACACATGACAAGGTGATAGATTAATATATACATTGGTACCAAGATGGTGTGGGCTTATGTTTTAAAAATAAAACTTAGGAGACAATCCTATCCATCCATATTTGATTGTGGGCCTACTTGATATTTCAGCTCAAAGTGGATTACGTGTGGCTCTGGGGCCTTGACCATAGGGCACACCTTGAAATATGTGAAGTATATCCATGTCGTCCAATCATTTTGCTAGCTTCTTTTAGGTTATTAGTCCAATTTTTTTTTTTTTATTATTTTTTGTAATACAAATTTTAGATTGACCGCACTACAAGAAAAAGTAATGATTCACCGTTGAAAACTTCTTATGAGTTGATATTTGTGTTTTCCATCATTGAAGTTAGTACGACCTTATATACTTAGTACTACCTTATATACCAATGGGTTGGATGGCCCAATAAGTTTTTAGGGGTGGGCTTTCAATCATCATCTTTTCTTGTAGTGTGGTCCACCTTACATTTGTCTTTACTTTATTTTTGAGCTCTTGACCTAAAATGAGACGGTAAAAATAGAAGATTGAATGTACTAAAAATACATCTAGGTGGGCCCACGGTCAAGGCAGCATTATGTTGGATGAGGGAGTGGATTAGATGTTACCCAGTGTTACCCTTACAGTGGGGCCCACCTTGATGATATATTATATATCTGCACCATCCATCTGTTTGTCCAGCCCATTTTATGAGGTGGTCCCAAACGGTAAGCAGATCCAAATATCAGGTGGACCACAGCATAGGAAACAGTAATGATTGAATGCCTACTATTAAAAACTTCCGAAAGCCCACTGTAAACAGATAATTAATGTTGATATATCATCCAACCCGTTGATAAGGTCAACCCACCATGGATAAAAGTAAAATACAAATATCAGCTTAATCCAAAGCTTGTATGGCCTACAAAAAGTTTTTAATAGTCATTTACCACTTTTCCCTGTGGTGTGGTCCAACCAAAATTAGGATCTACTTAAATTTTAGAATAACATCCTAAAATGAGCTGAAAAAATGGATGGACGGAGTGGATACACAACAGATTCATCAAGGTGGGCCCCACACGGTAAGGGTTATGATACCCGTAACACCTAATCGGGTCTTGATGGGTGTGGCCGGGGCCACACCTAATCCGTTCCCCTTCGATTCCACCTGATATATCTGAAACTGTGGCCCACCAGTGGACTTAACGGTAGCTTTTGACCATGGAGAGATGACGTGGATTTTCTGATCTCTTAAACCACTTTTCCATTAGAATATTACTGCTTCCACACTGCATTTTCAAGCGCCAAACACAACGCACTATATATACAATGTAGAATATCTTTTTGGGCCCTGAGAAGTTCATTTGACCGTCCATGAAGAAATTTTATTATGATGAACGTACCGGATTACTCAAAAACTTATCAATACATCACGTATAATGCATTTCTATTTGGCGCTTGAAGATGCAGTTTCTTGATTTTGCATTTATCTTCCAGAAAAAGGTCCTCGCACGCAAAGAAAACGTCCTCGGCGAATAAAATGGGGGGAGTTACTTCATACTCTGCTAGAGTATGACGATTGATACGCAGGCGGTCAGAAACTATACACGTGGAATGTATTAACTTAAAATAAACCGACTAGCTCACTATATCCAAGTTAATGTCCCAATCTGCATTGGTGGACACTTATTTTTCGAAAAAGGAGAATTTGATGGATTTCATTTTTTTAATGGTCCACTAATACGTTGGTCAGATTATTATTAATAATATTTTTTGGCTCGCTAAAAGACCCAAAAACTTGCAAGGTTTAGTTTGAGTTAATGCAACGTATGCAGTTTCTGAGTCATTTCTAAGTGCCTGTGTATCATTGACCACACTCTGCCGGAGTATAAAAGTTTTTCTCATTAAATAGATAAGGAGGGTCTCGAGCACGTGACACATGCTGGCATTCTCGTGGCAAGCATCAGAATGCCAGAAAAGACTACCATAAGATTTGTAAACCAAGCTTATAATAAAATGAGGGCCACGTGTGTCCCTTTCCCTGCTTATTATATTTTTATATGTAAGTTTTGTAGCCCGCGGGCTACCATATCTAAATTAGGTGGATGGCTGCCCCACTCGGATTTAGATTAGGTGGTGACCCCGGAACCACCCAGCTAGCTGGTGGAAAGCTTTGTGGGCTCCACCATGATGTATATGTTTTATCCACGCCGTCCATCCATTTTCCCAGATCATTTTATGGTACAATTCTGAAAAATGAGGTAGATCCAAATCTCAAGTGGACCACACTACAGAAAACAGTGGGGATTGAACGCTTACCATTGAAAACTTCTTGATAGCCCACCGCAATGTTTATTTACCATCCAACCTGTTCAGAAAAGAGAAAACACGAATATCAGCTTGATTCAAAACTTCTATAGCCTCAGGAAGTTTTCAACGGTTGGCGTTCAATTCCCACTATTTCATGTGGTGTAGCCCACTTGAGCTTTGGATCTGCCTCATTTTTGGCATCATACACTACAATGAGCTGAAAAAATGGATGGACGGTGTGGATAAAGCACATACTTCATGGTGGGACCTACAAAGCTTTTTCATCAGCTAGTTGGGTGGTGTTGGGGTCACCACAGAATCCCAATCCCATTTGCACAAGCAGTGGGCCTGCCTGATTTCAACTGCAACCCACAAAGTATATGAACGAAGTATGAAGTACGAAGTCCCAACTTATTCAAGGCTGCGGTGCATAATTTCAGCCAGTGGGGTCCAGTACCATACCAGTTAGGTTGTGGTCTCGCCACACAACAAAAGGATGATCTAAACCGTTGGTTTGATAGGCCCACCATGGATAAGCTGTGGGGAAAAGATCCACACGATTCAATGATCCTAACTATTTTGACCAATATCTTGGAAATGAAGGGCTAAAATACTGACTCCACATTCCTATTGGATGGTCAAGATTGTTTAATTATAGACCTGGATGAAGAGATCACACAAACATTAGCTTGATCCAGCACTTTTGTGGCCCATGACAAGTTTTTAATAGTCAATTACTATTGTTTCCTGTATTATGGTCCACTTGAGATTTGGATATGCTTCATTTTTTAAAACGGAGCATGCCCTGAAATGAATTTTCAAAATAGATATACGGCATGAATCTCAACCCATAAAAGCCACGCCTGTCTAAGTGGAGCTCATAGCATAAGTTGTTTATATTAATAAGACAAACGTAGAACTGTTTGGATTCAAGCAAAGTTGTGCTTTGATAGGTTACCTTACAACTATATCATTATAATAATATATTTGGTTCTTTATTTGTCAAATACTTTAAAATAAAATAAAATAATAATTTATTACATGTGTAAGAGCTTAATATTTTATGGTGCAGGCTTATTAAAAATTGGACAATCACATACATACGTGGAATATATGAAAATATGTGATCATGTATTTATGTTTTGTTTTAGTTGACCTTATTTATCTTTGTTTCCATTTGTGTGGGATTGGCAAACCATGGCTAGATATTTTATTATTATTATTATATTTTTTACCTTAAGGGCCTGTTTGAATGCCTAGAAGTTGGGTAAGTGGGAAGTGATCATAGGTAGTGTTTGGGGAAGAAAATTTATCCGTAAGTAACTTACAACTTGTAAGTCACTTACAGTCAAATTTACCAAAAAAATGCAGAGGAATGGAGATGAGAAATTACTTCCCTGTAAGCAACTTTCACCTATAAGTGTAAAATAACTTACAGGCATCCAAACGAGTAGGGGAGTACACCGAGTCGAGCTGGCCTTGGCTTGACTCAGCTCGGCTACTAGTTGACCCCAACTCGAAGTCAGCTTGGCTCAGTCTTCGAGCCTGACTAGTCGGCTCGACTCGGTTTGATCAGCAGCTCGGGCCAATTCGAATCGAGTTCAAGCCAAAATCGAGCCTATGCGGCATTTTCACAAACACGGGTTGTGAACTTTTAATTCCTTACTGTGTAAAACAACAACAGTTGTTTACAAGTATTTTCATCAAACACCTTCTAGACAACATTAAAATTAAGAAAACATGATATTTGTTTCATATACATACCTTCCTTGCCATTAGCTAACACTTCGTTGAGTCATTTCATTAAACACTTGGTGAGCAACATCAATATCAGAGTAATCGAGTCACCGAAGTGGTTTGATCCGAGTTCGATTCAAGTCGGGATTAGATTGGAGTTGAGCCGCGAGCTCAGTTCGAAATTTTTTCAAGCTCAAAAAAATCACCTCAACTCTTCTTGAACTTAGCTTCCAACCGAGTCCAATCGATCTTCGAGTGGAATCGAGCGAGCTAGCGGAGCTAACTCGGTTCGTGTAGACCCCTACAAACAGGCCCTAAGATGTGAATCTTAAATATCGGATGCACCACGTCACATTTGTATGTCGGTATCGAAGTTACAGTGAAAAGGCAAAAGATTCCGTCTACAAGTAATAATTTTGCCCTCTTCATCACGAAACATGGATTACATGCATGCGATGCAAATGGTGCTTTGTACGCACCACAATAACGCTTATGTTTCATCCGTGTCATCCATTCATTTTATATCATTGTTTCATAGCATGGCTTAAAAATGAAGCAGATCCAAATGTCGGTGAACCGTATCATAAAAAACTTAGGTGATTATAGTGCCCACAATAATATTTATTTTTTATCCAATCCGTTCATTAGGTCACACAGACCTAAATGAAGGGAAAACACAAATACCAACTTCAACCAAAACAAGTTTTTAATGGTTGGCATTCCATCACCGCTATTTCTTGTGGTGTGGTCTACCTTAGATGTGAATCCATCTTGATTTTAGACCAATACCCTCAAATGAGCAGGCAAAATAAATGAACGGCATAGATAGAACACATATGTCATAGTGGGGCCCACCAGTACGGACTCGGTTACGGAGGGGTCCCTACAAAGTCCGTCCGAGAAAATACATGATATGTGGGGTCCATCTTTGCATGTTATATACAAAGTCTTCAATATTGACAATTGCGGCTGATGATTACGTAATCCGAACCGTTGGTCAGTTGACTACCATCGTAGATTGAGAATACCCCAAAAAAAATTCTTCCACCCTAGAAGGTCTCATCCCATTCCAGATATGTCATCTAGATGGTCCAGACTTACACATGTGTGAGTGGTCCCACGTGTGAGGCAATTCACTCTCACCGTACAATCCCTCGACCCTCTAAAAATTCCTTTAGGGCCTGTTTGATTTTCGGTGAAATGGTAAATCGCGCGTAAAAAAATGATGATTATTTCCCCGTGAATTCACAGCATCCTGATATGACTGCTTACTTTTTGACACAAAAATGGTGGGTCCCACGTGATGCATTTCGGTTCATCCATCATTATATTTGAATTCACATGAGTAAAAAATTGAGGCATATCCAATACTCATGCCGTACAATTCCTCGACCCGTCTAAAATTCCTTATTGTAAAAAAAAAAAAAATAAATTAAAATTACATCCTTTTGAACTTTTCCTCGCCAAAAAACAAACACGTTAAAAAAAACCTTTTGAACTTTTCCTCGAAGTTAGAGAGCTTACATCGAATGGAATGGAGGTGGGGTCCACCGAAGAAGGTCACGGGGTCAGCCCGACAGCGTGGTGTGAGTGGGACGGACGCAAAAGTCCCCTCCACATGATCTCAGTTTTTCCCAAGAATCATGAAAAACGGCAAAAAGCCTCACATCGCCCAACGTAAAAAAGTCAAAGGAGCAAGTGAAATCTGTCACGGCTACCCAACCCGAGGATTTTCTCGCTGTGAGTTGTTGGCCACGTTGTCGTTTTGTACGGATCAGGATCATGGTACACTCATCCTGACCATTGGTCATTTGGGCCAGATATACCTTTGCTGGGGGGGCTGTCTGGGGCACGGAGATGTCCTCGGTAAATTCACTCCGTCCATCTGTTTTAAAAGACGGTCAAGATTCTAAAAATTAGGCAGATTCAAAACTACCGTGGGACATGTCACACGAAATGGTGAAGATAGATCGGTTAGCTCGCTTGACTCGATGGAAAAAGCTTGATTTGACCTGGTTCCAAGCTGAGATTGAGCTGAGTCCATTTAGCTGGAAAAAATTTTGCATCGAGTTCGAGCTTGCTTGAGCTCGGCTTGGATCGAACCCCAAGTTGAATCGGACTCGGATCAAATCAATTCGGTGACTTGGTTACTTTGATATTGATGTTGCTCACTAAGTGTTCGACGAAACGACTCAACGAAGTGTCAGCTGATGGTAAAGAAGGTATGTATATAAACAAATACCCGTTTTTCTTGATTTTGACCTTACCTATAAGGTGTTTGATGAAATACCTATAAACAGCTGCTGTTGTTTTACATACAGTAAGAAATTGAAAGTACACTCCATGTATTTGTGAAAATGCCACACAGGCTCGATCTTGGCTTGAAGTAGCCCAAGTTGCTGATCAAACTGAGCCGAGCTGGCCAGTCAGGCTGAAGGACCGAGCCGAGCCGAGTTCAAGCTGGGGTCAACTAGTGGCCGAGTCAAGTCGAGTTGTGCCAAGCTCAACTCGGTTCAACTCGTGTACACCTCTATGCCTTGGGTGATAAAAGCTTTGTATTAGGATAATATTTGTTCCTACAGTTTAACGGATTGATAATAATCTTATGATTAGTTTGGATGGCATATAAATATTATGGTCAACTTCAAGAAGGTTTCAACGGTGGATGTTATTGTTCCCACTGATTTGTTGGTGTGGCCCAACTGAGTTTTTGATTTTTCTGATTGTTACAATCTTGTCTCATGAAGTGAATTTGACACAGACATCTCTATAAGTCCCACATAGCCCCAGGTGCATCACAAGTGTTACATTCAATTCAATCAAATTGGACCACTCGTGTGATTAAGGGTTGAGATTTGATATATGTGTGTGTAAGTGGGATGTACGAGCATGCCAGAGTCTATTTAACTTAAGGGTTAATTGAATCGTTGGTGTCCCCATCTACGAGATAGACATATTAGACACTGGAATCAAAGATCTAGAGTCTTCTTGGCCAACAAAATTACATTATGCTCAGATGACTAATGAAATGAAATGAGGCTAATCCTCTTGAATGAGTTCTTTTTGCCTCGTGATAATAGATGTGAGTTTATGGACTTAAGGACTTGTTCTTTCACCAATACTTTATATTTGTAATAACTCTTAAATGAGTAAATATATACATTTAAATTAAAGAAGAAAAAATGTTGTCGATTCCATTAATATTTAGAAATGATGTTTATTACAATCGATAAGTTATGAGACAACCAAATAAATAAACAAAAGAAAATGATAAATACTTAATGTGCCTATCAAAATAGATGATCGAGGCGGGTGTGATCTGACAAATCAAAACTTAGATGATCACGATTTACAACTTAAGGTTGCAAAAATACGATTTTATTCCTAAGGTACTATAGCAAGAGCCGCTAGGCAATACCTGTAAACTTAGTTAAGCTATGCTAGAAAAAATAAAAGAAATATAAATGAAAGATAAATTGATGTGTTTAGTGTAGGGCCATGAGCTCTTATTTGATTGCTCTTTTTATAGATTATTAAGGCAGTGAAACCATCGCTAGGGTTTTCTTAATACTTTTGGATCCTTTATGCTTACATCACTGCTCTAGATACAAGAATCCCCTTAATCCAAAGTTGTTGGGTTGCATTGGTAAGAAACAGTCTTGACTCAATCCAAACTTGTTGGCTTTTCGAATCTTCTTCTTGTAACTGGTCTTTTACAAAGATCTTCGTGGCCCACTAAAGATCAACGAAGATCAAGCCTGGGACCACCGTAGTTTCTTTGGATCTAGGACACTAGATCAGGTTCTGAGAACCTCATGGGATGATCCGAAAGGGATCCCTCTAATAAATTGAGGTCACTCGTCCATAGGGTCCTCCCACCTTGATGGTTTGGAGTGCTTGAAAGAATAGATGGATAAGATCAATCACATCAAGATCTCCCGGACCTTTGATTGGGGATTGATCAAACTAAAATTTGCATTTAGTTTTCTCATTCTTTTGATTTCGATTAAGGTATGGGGAGAAGGGCCTTATTAGACCATGTGTTTATTTCTCCTAACTTGGATCTATATTGTGGCTAGGTTCACTTGGATATCAGTTTATCTTTAAATATTTGGAATCTTCTTAAATGTTACGGTTACTCCAAACATCTCTAATAAGATTTTCCATTTTAGAAAGATTGTGAGAGACGGCCTGCCGAGAATATCAGTGCCAAATTTGTGATAGATCTTTTCTCTCAGCAGGTCTTTTATAGATGTGGTGGGCACGTTACCTCATTAATGGACATGATAATTGTGGTCATGTGGCGTGCGAAAATTCTCTCTCATAAAGGTAGGCATACGGGCTTATGCTTCGCATTCATAATAGACTATATATCACCAAAGGAAACACGAATGACAATACTCTTTTTTTTTTCTTTTTTTTCTTTTTTTTTTTTTTTTGGTTTTTTGGGTTAGCTTGTTAGTACACACCCATGTCAGTACACACTCCATGTTAGCCACCCCAGCTAGGGATCAATACCAAGATCTCAAGTGTTGAAACGAGGTATCTCCACTCAGTCTGCCAGTTGAGCTATGGATCGGGGTGTGAATGACGATACTCTTGGGTGAGAGTATGTTTTGCACTAGTTGCGGTCATATGGTGTCGACATGTGGCGACCTGTGATTAACCCACATCAAGGTGCCAAAACTAGGTGTAAACAACATGTAATCCACTTCCCCTCCCTTGTAGGAGCGAATTAGGTGCAGCTCTTACCTAGGGCCCTCCTTGATGTATGTATTCCACATTCACACCGTCCATTCATTTTTTCATTTTATTTTAGGGTATGATTTTTTATTTTTTATTTTTTAAATGAAGTAGATCCAAATCTCAATAGGACCATACAATAGTAAACAGTGGGGATTGGCAAGAGTTTTGGTGGGCTACAAAAAATTTGGATAAAGTTGATATTTGCTTTTTTTTTAAACCTTTATCTAAGTTTGTATGACCTTATCAACAAGTTGGATGGCTTGGATTCTTACTCTTGCTCGGGTGGTAGACTCTCAGGAGTTTTAACACCCGGTCGAGGGTTCAAGTATCCATAGGTGGTGAAATTCCACTAGCGTGAGTGTGTGGGGTGTGTGTGCATGTGTAAAGAAAAAAAAAAAAACAAGTTGGATGGGTCATTCAATTACTATTGTCTCTTAGGGCCCGTTTGGCCGGGCAGATTGGATGGTATTGGAAGGGATTGGAAGTTAAATCCCGAGATTGGCTGGGCGTGCCAAACAGACTAGGTAATCTGATCCCTAGATATAGCAATCCCATGGATCTTAAGAGACAATCCACTGACAACACCATCATTACCTTTAAATCTCATCCAATCAACCCTAATCCATTCAAATTTGCCTGAGACGTGTTTGGCTCGAGGGATTGGAAGGGATGAGAAGGTTTAATCCTGGATTGGCTGGGCATGCCCAACAAACTCGATATAGCAATCCCAAGATATGGCAATTCTATGGATCTTCATACAATCCATTGACAACACCATCATTACCTTGAAATCCATGTCATCCACCCTAATACCGTTCAATCCCTTCCAATCCACCCGGCCAAACGGGCCCTTATTGCATTGTCGGCTTGAGATTTGGTTCTCCTTCATTTTTGGGCTTATGTGGTAAAATGATATTGCAAAGTGGATGGATGACATGAATGTAGAATACATATCTATGCAGAGCTCATGTGGGCCACACTATAAGGTTAATTGGAGACCTATGCAGAACTCAAGTAGGCCCCATCATAATGTTTATATTCCGTCCAACCTGGTGTAAGATTATTCTCATGGGTACTAAGAAAGATGCAAATACCAAGCTTGCTTGAAAACTTTAATGCCACTAAGATAGTTTCAATGGTGGGCATTCAATCCACACAACTTATGGTGTAGCCTACTTGAGTTTTGAATGTACCTTATTTTATGAGATCATGAATTAGCATGGGCTAGCACAATGGCCGAAGTGGAATGTCATAGACACTGAAGATGGGCTTATGGAGTTGAAGGCTACAGGGAATCATCTAAAACCCTGACGGTTGGAAATTCACTTGCAAATGGGTAAAGGTTGATAGATGACACACATGCATTAAGAAATTATTTTAAAATTGCATACGTAGCAATTAAAAATTTAAGCTCTATGATGTGTGGTAAATGATTAATAATTATTATCCCACCTAAGTAAAACATAATAACGATAATATACAAATAATTTCATCTCTATTCTTATAAAGAATTTGATTGATTAGATATATTTGGATGTAATTTTTTCAATATGTATTTTATTCATATCTTCCATTCATCTTGCAATATCAAAAATTAAAGAAGATCCAACACTTATGTGGACCTTGAGGAGTTTCCAATGGCAAGCATTCAAGCCCCATTGTTAGCAATGATGTATTCCATTTTCACTCATTTTTTGCCTCATCCCATAAAATGATCATGCAAGATGGATGGATGGTGTGGATATAATACATACATCATGATGGGCCCCATAAAACTATGCCACGTGAGCACACCTCGGCCCATCTAGTACATGCCTTGATTATGAAAGATTACCAGCCTTGATTATGAAAGACTACCGGCTGATTTGACGGTTGACAGTATCTAATTAAAAGTAAGAAGTAATAATGTAAGTTTTACTTCAATTACTATGGTAGTCCATGATTTAAATAAGCTTTAAATTAAAATATTTAAATTATGGTCCAATAACGGATGTGACCCATTTTGTCGGAAATATAAGTTAGGGTCTTGTAATTGTTTGATCTGAACTGTCTATCAAATCCAGAACAGATTTTATAGGATTGCTTTGCAAAACACCCACTAAGATCCAATCCACCGTTGAATCCTTACTTTTGCAACCGTCATTTTTTTCAAGTCATGGATGGGATGGTTAGAATTGCCCGACGAAAGCTACGCTTTAGAATCATATGCAATCAATGATGGGATCCAATAGATGGATTGATCAAATTGTCAGTTGGACCTAATTTTTTGTAAATGATCTGGACCGTCCAAATTAAAAGGTTGATGATCATATCCCTACAATAGCCAAATTAGTGCCATGTTTGCATGGTAGCCCATGAAATCAGTGTTTTACTTAATTTACGGTCTAGATCAAGTGATTAGATTGTCTAAGTGTCCCAATGCAACCCGAAACATTTAAGTACTAGAGCATTTCTCATATGATTATCTATGTGCTGGACAATTATTGGACGGTTAAGAAATAAACCAAAAAAAAAAAAAAAAAAAACAATGATCCTGATGATCATAAACAAATCAAAGGTTGGGATTATTCGGCTAATCTGATGGACTGGACTGTACCATATAATTTTAGTTTATATAAGCCACGTGTATCGATTTTAAAATGTCAAATAAATTCCTTTTATATTTATTGGATGGTAGAGAAATGGTTAACATTCAACTTTAAATAATGGCCGTGATTAGTGGTAGGGAGACTTTTTGACAAAGGATCTGTAAACGTGGGCCCAATTGACCAAGAGAAAAACTTTGATACTCTGGTAGAGTGTACCAGATGATATGCGGGCACTTAAAAATACTCAGAAATGTGCACGTAGTATGAGCCAAAATCAAATTAAACTGTCCAAATCAGGGTCCCACTTCAGATGGATTTTGAACCAAAAAATAAAATTATTGATCATCTGACTCTCTGGTTGGGGAACATTTATTGGACAGTTATAATCGAAAACATCAATAAATCCATAAATCAGACAACTTTCTACGATTTGATTTATGCCCCGCCTACAATTTTCTAGTATCTGCGTATCAAGCATGTGGCAGAGTATCAAAAGATTCAAAACTCCCCGTGAACATGATCAATGGAACCTCCAGCCTCAGGAGAAAAAAAAGTGATGCTCAGGTGGAGTATTGTCCATCCCCATCCACGCCGTCCATCATTTTTTTATTTTAGGGCATGGGACGGATCCAATTCTCAGGTGGACCACACCACAAGAAATAGTGGTGATTAAATGTCCACCATTAGAACTTCTTGTGGGCAATAAAAGTTTTGGATTAAGCTGATATTTGTGTTTTCATTTCATCCAGGTCTGTGTGATCTAATCAACGGGTTGGATGAAAAATAAACATTACAGTGTGCCCTAGGAGGTTTTTAATGGCGAGTGTTCAATCACTGCCGTTTTCCTGTGGTGTGGTCCACCTGAGACTTGGATATGCCTCATTTTTTGGGTTCATGCCCTAAAATAATTATGCATAATGGATGGACGGCATGGATAAAACACATATATCATAGTGGGGCCCACAGAGCATCGTCGAACATCTACTGTCGGTAGCCAATCCGCGTCCCAAATCTACTGTACACGTGGCACAAATTGAAGCCTGGGCCCACCTTAGATTGGGTACAGAACTTTCACGAGTCGTTGCCTCCTACAATTTCCAGTTTGTTTATTTAATTAGAATGGTTGAATTTTTTCATACATAATTATAGCCTGGATTTGACGGCTTAGATTGAGGCACGTGTATGCCGCCGTACATGTGCATGAGCGCAGACACTCATGCTCTGCCCGCGGATAAAATAACTCTTTTATAATTACGAGAAATGATCGGGTACAGCAGCTGTATCCGTAACTATGATACAACCATTCTCCTTTCCAAAAATTCATATTTCTAGGAAATCCTCTCCGTAAAAAATGTTAAAAAAATCATTATGAATACATCCTATGAAAATTAATCCAATCTACTTATTTTTTGGGCCAAAAAAGTACATTGGTTCATACCATCGGCTGTCCATTTATATTAAAATTATTCCAATTTATAGCCATAAATAGATATGATTTTCATTTTTATGTAACAATAATAGATTTTACTACATTTTATACGGAGTACAATAATTTAAATATATTAAAATTAATACAAATATAATAGATGTATTGTAAATTAACATACAGCCGCTTGTTCCAAAAGACATCTTCTGTCGAATCAAAATTCCCATTCGAAGAGTGGCATTTTCGTAATAACGTATTTAACTTTATTAATTCCCATCAGTCAAAACGTGCCAGAGAGTAGTTGAAAAATGAAAAGAGAGAACGGAGAAAAAACAAGACCCTGTTGGACAGATTTAGTAGCCCGCGGGTCTACTGCAAATCGTAGTCCGCAGATGGTTTTTTTTGCATGGTCCACCTTTTATTTTAAAAATTGTATTGTTTGAGGTAGGCATGTTCTGGATGGCCCACTGCAGGTTGGTGTTTCAGCGGTCCAGATACTTCGGTTGGTGGGCCCACCATGGACTTCCATGGAATGAAATGCTCCCCTATTACCATCTCAACAGCCCTATTTGACTTTCTTTGTTCGTTGCGTGGGACCACAGACGATATGTCTCTTCTGTCCTCTATGGAACGTCTCCTATCAATGTGGGGCGCACCAAATGAAAAACTGGGATAGTGATAGGTGGGCCGCACCTTTTACACTGTCTTGAAGAAACAAATACAGCTGGTCCGAGCCAGAAGCAGATTGTCCCCTGCGCTCGCCTGGTCGGACTCGGTCCAGGCAGGGGCGCTGTGGGGCCCACCGTGATGTGTGGGTTTTATCTATGCCGTCCATCTATTTTTTTAGATCATTTTAATGTATGATCTCAAAAATGATCTAAAAAAATGAGGTAGGTCCAAGGCTTAAGTGGACCACACCACAGCACCGTTGTAACCTTATTATGGCCACGTAGACCTGGATGAAGGGAAAACACAAATATCTGACTGATCAAAACTTCCACACGCACTATGTGGTCCACTTGACCCTTGGATACGGCTTATTTTTGGGAATGATTGGAAAAATATGGATGGACGGCGTGGATAAAACCGTATACATCATGGACGGATGCAGTCCGCTTCCGTCCGAGCCTATCGGATATTTCCTGGCTGTCGCGGGAGATGGTAATGTAGAGCTGGAATACGGTAGAGCCACTGTTCGAAAGTACACGTGGCAGGATATGTACCAATCTGGTCCGTCCATATGCATGCCCTTATCATGGATGGTTCATGCCTAAAAAATCACATCTATTAGAAATTCTATTTATCTGATCTGTGGCCACTAAAGTAACGGTGGAAAACTAAAAGTTAAGGGCCAAAATTCCAGTGGTATAAACTCTATAAAAAGTTGCGGACAGGATTCCCTCGTTGATTTTATTATTATAAATTATAATTTTTTTTTTTTTTTTTTAAAAAAAAACAGCCATCTATCTTGATACCATTATAAAAAGTAAAAAAAAAAAAAAAAAAAAAAAAAAAAAAACCCACCACCCTGCCACGTGTACCGTGCAGATATGGACCTAGGGTTCTTCCGGCTCTACCCCGTTATCTCGTACGGGTCTATCTTTACTTGTATTTTTTATCCACGACATTTATCTATTTTGAAAGATGATAAAAAAAATAAAAAATAAAAAATAAAAGAAAAGTAGATTAAAGGTTGAAGTATACCGCACAACAACAGAAAGTACCGGGGATCGAAAGTCCACCGTTGAAAATTTTTATGTACCATATTGATGCAAAAACCTGGTTCACCCTCTCCTGTATCCAAGCACCTGCATAAATGAGTGACAGTGAAGACTTTAGTTATAGCAGGACCTGTGATGCCAAAGTTAGGCTGGAATTTGGGTCTAAGTTGTGTAGATAGGGTTTTGGGTGAGAGATTTTACGTACCTATTGATGTTGATGAGTCTCCTATTTATACCTTTTAGTTGATTTTAACATATCCGTCATTCTCAACATGATCTATGCTATTAACACGAAAACTTTGTGAGTGGAGATGTGGGCGGTTACCCTGAAATCGTGCGCCGGATGTTGCTCCTCACATACGTGACCAGAGTCAATTCTAGGTATGATTGTAGGTCACTTCTTGTCCAAACCAACCCTATATTCTAAATCCTACTTAAAACGATTCGAGCCCATAAGCGGACCGAGCCCGGTCGTTTTCTGACAAGGATCTGATTGGAACTGACGGTTGAAGCATGTAATGACTTCTTCTAGGTTCCAGGCTATGTGAAAGCTCTACAAAAGAACTTGGTAGCTGGGTACTATTAGGGCTGAAAGTCGGGCGGGTTGGGTCGGGTTGATGCTCAACCCTAACCCAACCGAGCCCGGTCGTTTTCTAACAAGGATCTGATTGGAACTAACGGTTGAAGCATGTAATGACTTCTTCTAGGTTCCAGGCTATGTGAAAGCTCTACAAAAGAACTTGGTAGCTGGGTACTATTAGGGCTGAAAGTCGGGCGGGTTGGGTTGGGTTGGTGCTCAACCCTATCCCAACCCATGGTTCCTATACCTGAACCCTAACCCAACCCAACCCAATCTCGGGTTGAGAATTCTCAACCCAAGCCCAACCCAAGTGGGCTCGGTCTGGTTGATCAGGTTGGTCGGGTATATATGTGCTAATATTTTCGTTATTACATTAGTTTATTATATTTCAATATAGGGCTTATTTTCTGTATCTATAATTTTATTAATTATATATGTGATTATTCATTATAAAGAACTTTATTTTTTTCTTTAAAAAAACAAGCTAAAATATAAGACAACTACTTTAAAAGTCATGTAGCATAGTACAAAGTCTATTTGGGAGAGAAATCTGACATATCTTGTTAGCTTGAGTCCTTGGAAATGACATGGACAAATGAGACTTGACATCACTAGTGTGCCTTCGACACAAACGATCAACACTCAATTATAATTTATAAGTAACTTATATATCATGATCGGGTTCGGGTTGGATCGGGCAACCCGAGACCTCAACCCGAGCCCAACCCAAGTTTTGTCGGGTTGGTGTTTGTATAGCCCAAGCTTAAGATTGGGCCCGATATATCCTGCCCAAGCCCAACCCAATGTCGGGTCGGTCGGGTTGAACCCGCCCAACTTTCAGCCCTAGGTACTATTGCAACTGGTCGTCTGGACTCGGGCAAAGTAGATGAGCTGATACCGCGACTGTGTAGCTTTGACATCTTGCCCGTTGAAGTACTTGATCCGGCCACTCGTCTAGATGACTTGACCTCGGATAGAGCTCAGTCAACTCACTCAAAGATGTTGTCGAGCCGAGCTGACTTCAATTAGGGTCGAGTCAAATTCTCCTATAACATATTATATAATATTTGTATCAATTTGATATTTATGTTTTCCTTCGTAAAGGTCCACGTGACCTTATCAACGGGTTGGATGAAAAATAAATATACCATGAGCCCTGTTGATGCAAAAATTTGGCATACCCTCCTGGACGGCTAAACCTTCAAGCACCTGCACAGGAAGAAGACAAAAAATACCATGACTAGAGCAAGGGACTCTCCAATGCCAAAGTAATCTAGGTTTGGTAGTACGAGGGGTTTGGAGTGAGAGATTTTTTATTCCTTTCACCATAGAAAGGTCCTCTATTTATAAGGCGAGAGTTGATTACATGGATAGAGACATTTCCTGAATTATAGGCGTGCATTCAGCGGATGTTTCACACGATCTCTGACCATTTTTAATCATAACATGCCCTAAGAAGATTTCAACGGTAAGAGTTAATTCCCCAATATTTAATGTCTTGTGGTTAACTTAAGCCTTAGATCTGCCTCATTTTTCAGCTCATGTCCTAAAATAATATGTTAAAATAGATGGACGGCGTGGATAAAACATATACAATTCTATGGGCCCTACAAAACCTTGACATGACCATCCGTCTCTAGCCAGTTACTGGTGGGTAGTACCCAATCCGCACCATAGTGCGTTTCCGGTTTCCTCGATACTGTAAAACAATATGGTAGAGCCAGGTCTATCATAATATGATAGATATGAAATAGCGGTGAAGACCGCTTGAGTTGAAGAAGGAATATGCCAATATGTCCTAGAGGGGGGTGAATAGGACTTTTTTAAAGTTTTTATGTTTTATCTAAAAATCCTACTTCACTAATCCTATGATCATGCAAGAATTAGGATTACTCAACTGTAACTCTACTGACTTCTAAGCCTTGTAGAGGATCCAATCACAAACTGCTTAAAGAGTAAACAATATAAAGTCAAGTTTATGATGGATATGACTGTGTAGGTGTGTGAGAAGTGATCAAATATTTAGATATGGAAATATTAACGCAAATCACTCAATCAAAATAACAAACTCAAACACAGTCATTTTATATTGGTTCGACAATAAGTCTACTCCACTCCCGGCTGCCGCACTCAACCCTTGAGTGTACCGGATTTCACTAAGGAGGTTTCCCAGGGTTCACCTCAAACCTAAGGTTTTAAATTAGGTTCACCTTCAATCTTTACACGAAGGTTTCTACTCGGTTCACCTCTTACCCTGGAGTTTTACTGGTTCACTCCCAACCAGATGTTTATACTCTCCATAGAGCAAGGGTCCACAAAATGCACCCATATGTTTATGCTCTCCACAGAGCAAAGGTCCACACAACGCACCCACTACGTACACTTCCGCCGGAGGCCTCCTTAAGGACTTCAAAGGGTGAGAACCACTTAAGACTCAATCCTATAAAGGAATGATCACAAGTGTTCTCTTGGACTCTGGATACTTACAAATAAGTTGATGAGTCTCATTCAGCGTAATGACGAAGATCTCCTCCTTGTTGTTGAAGAGTCTTCGGCTTCCTTGATCCGCAACACAAAAGATGTACCAGTACTAGGCTTCGGGTTGGGTCAAGGTTATGATGGAATCCTACTCTCTAAAGATTTTCCTATAGGGAAGATAGAGTAGTTCCAATCATCAAAGCATTCAAGGCATCCCAGCTTAATGATTTGCCATTAAGGTAGTAGCTGGAGGATCCTTAAATACGGAAGTTCATTCCCCAATCCACTCTATTGAATGTTAATGGTGAGGGTGGATTGGAGGATGAACTCCCTTGAGAGAAAGGGCTTTAGATATAAGATATAAGTTAAAACACTCAAAAGCTCTCTCTTCTTTCTCTCACAGCAACTAAAGACAAGTCCTCTATAAATAGGCAAAAGGTTCCAACGGATATAAAACGGTCACATTTATGACAGAGTTCGATATCATCGAGCAGGTTCGATATCCTTGAGCATATACTCTCGATAGCATCGATGGTCTGCTCGATGACTCGGACTCAATGTCATACGCTTTTGAAACACTTTGCCAATTGGTCGATGAATCGAAATTATTGTCGATATCATCAGATTTCGAACTCTGATTCTATCGATGACAGGATCGATCCATCGACACTTGAAAAATGAGAGAGACTTGACTTTGAAATATTTCAGGTTTTCATGAATGATCGGGGGAACCGTCGAGATCATCAGAATTTGAATGTTGATGATATCGATATTAGAGTCGATGCATCGATAAATCCAACGGATTTGTCTTTAAGCTTGCTGGACGATTTGTGTCCTTGTTCGATGCAGTCGACCTGGTGCTGATATTATCGATGTTTGAATATCGATTCTATCGAAGGACCCCTGATCATAGTTAAAAATAACCTGAAATATCTGCTGTAAGAAATGCGCGCCCCCGATCGATATCATCGATGGACCTCCGATCTTATCGATATTTGAATTCATATCATATTGGACAGTCATCGATATATCGAAGGAATTCGAGATTTTCATTAAAAAAAGGGGCGCCGAAAATCTGCCTGTCGATCTTATCGAGCCACTCTTCGATGGGCTCGAGTTTTGAATATCGATGATATCAATGGGTGTATCGATGCATCGATAATTCGTCCAGATATGTTATGAAGTTGCTGGACATTTTTAGTGCTTATATCGATGATATCGACAAGTGTATCGATACATCGATAAATCCGTCCAGATGAATATTTAGTTGCTGGACATTTTTGGTCCTCATATCGATAATATCGTTAAGGTATCGAGGACATCGACAGAGCAGGTCAATCATATTGAGGGTGCTTCGATAAAATCAACGGGGTGAGAAAAACTTAGAAATTTTCTTATTTTGAAAAAAGTTTTCTCTCTCTAAAAATCCTAAGATGTCTATCTTGTTTTAAGGGTTTTTCTTTACTTGGTATTTTTGGACATGGGATATGAGACTTTGATTTACCTATGGCGAGCTTCCACACATCCGATTGAGGCAAACGCTTGAATTAATCTTCCTATCGAGCTCTGCAGTCACTCTGACTCAACGCACACATAACTTGACAAACCAGGACACTTTCAATCTCCCCCTTTGTCAATTACGTGACAAAATTCCCAAAACACTAAAGAACACTCTTAGACAAACACACCCTAAATTGTGTGTACATGTTTTTACACAATTTTACAAAATCTAATGAACCATGTACACAACCCATTATCTGCTCCTTCTTACTTCAAAACTCCCCCTTTCTTGGTGCAGCTGCTCCCCCTAACGCCTGCAACACCATTTGATATACAATTTTCCGCTTGGGTTGTTTGTAAATGTTCTCCCCATTTTTTGTCAATCATTGGCAAAGGTATAACAAGTGATGTTGACTGAAACATGAATTGCATGGGAGAACCGAACAGGCGGAAGCAGATCAATTGATGTATAACAAGTAATACAATTTAAGCAAGCATCAATTTCAGAACCTATGGATGCATTTTAGAGCAGTTATATAGCAGTTTTCAATCACATGCAATCCATAACTTGATAAACCAGGGAGCTCAAAATAGAAATATGGCATTAATGATATAAATTCTATTCAGCCATAATCAAAATGAAACTAAAAGCTGCCCCAGACGATAGTAAAACCCAAGCCAAAAAAAAAAATGTTCAGTTCAAAAGATACTGCTCCACACAGCAGTAATCAAAACAAAATATCAAGCCCATATATGGGCACCCAACAACATTCACCAGCATTAGCCCAGCCGTAAGCATATACAATCTAAAAGAGAAAAAAAAAACTTGCACATCTTGAGTGCTGTCATACACACCAATGATTGTGAAGATCATCCAAAAAGATACAGATGTTCAAACGCGAGTTAAGAGTAAGGTGTGTATAATAGCATGCATGAACCAGCCTCACGGGGCAGAATGAGATGGCATCGTGTTATCCTGTCGACACGTCATCAAATCCACCAAATGTTGAACCGTGTTCTGTACTCCTTGAACCATTCTCTCCAGGACTGTGAGCCTTTCTTTTACTAAGTGCATGTCCTTCTGAATCGCTCCAATCCTGTCCATCTGAATCTTTTGCCATATCCAGCTGACGATGTGGACGGAGCTGGATCAAGTTCATGAGGTGCATCTTCAGCCATTGCAGCCTCTTCCATGGGATTGCCACCTCCTTTAACCTCTTCTGCCTGGATTTCATCCTCAGGGTTCTCCTTGTACTCGTGAAACTCCAAATCTATTCTCCGGATATTTCTTTTATTGAAAACTTGGAGCGGGAATACCGGAACAGTAGTCGATGGGAACCCGATTTTGTTGCATATCATGTTGATAATCCAGGGGTATAACAGATGAAGGTCCCAAGATGTGTGGATGGCATTTACCAACTGAGAAATAATTAGAGATGGAAGGCAGATCTTTGACCCTCTGGCAACTGAGTATACGATCATAGTCATGAGGCCGGTGAGATCAGACCTGTTGGTACTTTTGGGGTAGATGTTGGTAGCGAAGATACCATGTAAGATCCGAAATCTAGGATCCATGTACCTGGCTTTTAATGCATTCCCTTGATGTCAGGGGATGTCCCTACCATTACAAAGATACATAGTAACCCCGGATCGAACGTCCATGTTATCAAGATCCATCTCTGGGATCCCTTCTGAGACCATGTTGAGTTCGATAGTTTCATCTATTGTTGCCGGCGTGATAAACACATCATCACCACCCAAGGATACCATGAACGAAGGAGGTTCAGCCACCGGTGAACGACACGCAGCAAGAAAGTTGCGTGTTTTCTCAAGTTGGCATGGCCCACCAAAGTTCAGAACAGGCAGCCAGTCTATTGCAGCAAACAGGGGTTCCAATTTGTATGGTTTGAGGCATTCCCTGTCTACCATTCTTTCATGGATAAGCTTCCTGCCCATGTATTTGGATGGTCGTGAACTTGCTCCAGTTGGAGGAGGTGGTGCCGGAGATTCAGTTTGGGACCCGCCTCGTGATCTTTGCCGAGTGGGGATCCCACTTTCCGGGGCTCTCGCTCTTTCTCTAGAGGCGAGGACTTTTTATCGGGTAGCTCTTGAAGACTCCCCCTGACTGGATGCTACACCTTTGTCCTTTCCCATGTGACAGATACGATTTGGGAAAAACAAAAAAAAAATTTGACAAAACGACAAATACTCAAAAGAGAATGGATTCTTGACGTGTTAGAAGGGTATTATCCAATTTGGGAATGATTTGAGCAGTCCAACGTGGCTTCGACTGATTTGGTCGAGAGAATTGAGCAGAGAAAGTGACAGAGAAACCCTTTAAGAAAATAACCCCCTTTTTTGTTTCGCTGGTTTTTATCAGGTGGCATCTGTCGATATGATTGACTATTGTTTCGATAATATCGAGAGGTTTCTTATCGATTCTATCGAGTCTGTCTTCGATATCATCCTTGGCCACCCGACGATCCATATCCTCAGGAATCGTCGATAATATCGACCTTCTATCGATAAATCGAGAATGTCATATCCATAGTTATATCGAAGATGAAGATTTTCAGTTTTCGGCATTCAGGCAGATCTTCAGGTATACTTTTTGTATTTCTATCAATAGTATACACAACAAAAATTATATACACACACTGTACACAACAAAATTACAAACATTTGAATGTTTATACAAACGATTGAGGTAAGGATCCTCAGATATATCATTTTAAGCAAAAAGAATTTTATTTAAGCACAGGTTCAGATTCTATTGCTTGGTCTAAACTAATTCTTTCTTACCCATTTTACCAATTTGAGTGATGATCCAGGAGCATTGTTTCTATCCATATCATTCAGAGGACTCTTGAAGTTCTGTACTTCTCTGGTTGACAATTTGTTAACATGATTCTGTCCAGAGTCAGGTTGAGTCCTCCTAGGAGTTATGCATTTAAAATTATAATGACCTAAATCACCACATAAATAACATGCTGGAGTTCTTCTGGTTTTGCTTCCATAGGCAGCAGATTTTTCAGTTCTGGGAGCTGCATTTTCAGTCTTTGATTTATGTTTTTCATATCCAAGACCACTTTTATTCTTTCCAGGTCTTCCCATTCTTAATAGTTTTTCTGGCTTTTCGCCACTCTGGGAAAACTTGTAATTTATCTTGACTATCTTCTTGGATTCTTCTAGATCAAATAGGAGTGTATGATTTTCGTTTTGAAGAAGCATATTTTTGTCTTCTAATTGCTCAACCTGTTTGTTTAGTTTTTCAGACTCATTTTTAAGAAGAGTATTAACTTGTTCGAGTCTATCATTATCCATATGGTATTGCTGCAGATCTTTTATCAAATGTGTGTTGATTTCCAATGCTTTATCCAAGTCTTTCTGCAACAACTTGCTTTTGTTTTCCGTTATTCCGAGTCTTTTAAGGATATTGATACTATGAATATAAAGTTGATTATAGGCATCTTGCAGTTTATTCTTTTCGATTTCTTCTTCTTCTCTTTCTTCAGTTTCCTCATTGTCAGATGAAAATGATTCAGTGGCTAGCTGTTCTTTCTCATTCTCAGATTTAGTGGGGATGATTGAAGTAGTGGAGACCATGAGTATTTTCAATGATTTCTAATCTCCGTCGCTTTCTGAGTCACTAGATTCTGAATTTGACTCCTCAGTATCATCCAACGTGGCGGCCATTGCCTTGCCCTTAGTTTTTCTATTTGGGCATTCGGTTGATAGGTGTCCATACTCCTGACAGGCATAACATTGTGGTTCTTTGGTTCTTCAACCAAATTTGCCGCAGACGATTTGTTGTTCACCTTTCTCCCTCTAGAAGGATGGCCGTGATTCTTTTAAAAGAATCTTCTGAATTTTTGTGCCAGCAAAGCCACTTCTTCATCTTCATCTTCCTTTTCACTCTCATTGTCCTCATGTTGTATTTTCTTAGAGGTTTTTAAGACAGTTGTTTTGGATTTAGGGATTTGTTTGAAGTGCAGTTCGAAAGTTTGTAGGGAACCTGCCAGTTCTTCTACTTTCATTTCATCTATATTCCTACACTCCTCTATTGTTGTAACTATGGGATTAAATTGTTCTGGTAGGGATCTTAGAATTTTCCTACAAATTTTCGGTACTGGAACTTTCTCTCCCAATCCACCCATGGAGTTGCAAATAATATTCAACTTGGTGAAAAACTCCATAAACGTCTCATGCTCTTCCATTCTGAGACTTTTGAACTGTGAAGTCAAGAGTTGAAGTTTGGATCGCTTCACAGTGCTTGTGCCTTCATGGGTTGTTTCCAATAAATCTCATGCTTCCTTGGATGTCCCACACATACTTATCTGATTGAATATATCCTGGGACACGGCACAGTAGATAACATTCATAGCCTTGGCTTCAGATGTCTGCCTTTCTTTGTCAAATGTTGTCCACTTTTCTTTGGATTTGGGCTTTGTGATTGTTGTGCCACTATCAAGTACAATTTGTTCAGTAGGTGGCACATATCCACTTTCAACGATATCCCAAACGTCATGATCCAAAGATCTCAGAAAGTAGTGCATCCTAGCCTTCCAGTATGCATAATTTGAGCCGTCAAATACTGGAGGTCTAGTGACTGATGAGCCCTCTCCTTTGGCCATATTCCAATCTTCAGTCAAGATCACTCTCTAGGCGGTGAAGCCCTTAAAGAGAGACCCGCTCTGATACCAATTGAAATAGCGGTGAAGACCGCTTGAGTTGAAGAAGGAATATGCCAATATGTCTTAAAGGGGGTGAATAGGACTTTTTAAAGTTTTTATGTTTTATCTAAAAATCCTACTTCACTAATCCTATGATCATGCAAGAATTAGGATTACTCAACTGTAACTCTACTGGCTTCCAAGCCTTGTAGAGGATCTAATCACAAACTGCTTAAAGAGTAAACAATATAAAGTCTAGTTCATGATGGATATGACTGTGTACGTGTGTGAGAAGTGATCAAATATTCAGATATGAAAATATTAACGCAAATCACTCAATCAAAATAACAAAATCAAACATAGTCATTTTATAGTGGTTCGACGATAAGTCTACTCCACTCCCGGTTACCGCACTCAACCCTTGAGTGTACCGGATTTTACTAAGGAGGTTTCCCAGGGTTCACCTCAAACCTAAGGTTTTAAATAGGGTTCACCTTCAACCTTTACATGAAGGTTTCTACCCGGTTCACCTCTAACCCTGGAGTTTTACTGGTTCACTCCTAACCAGATGTTTATGCTCTCCATGGAGCAAGGGTCCACACAACACACCCAGATGTTTGTGCTCTTCATAGAGTAAGGGTCCACACAACGTACCCACTACATACACTCCTGCCAGAGGACTCCTTAAGGACTTCAAAGGGTGAGAACCACTTAAGACCCAATCCTAGAAAGGAATGATCACAAGTGTCCTCTTGGACTCTGGATACTTACAAATAAGTTGATGAGTCCCATTCAGCGCAGTGACAAAGATCTCCTCCTTGTTGTTGAAGAGTCTTCGGCTTCCTTGATCCACAACACAAAAGATGTACCAGTACTAGGCTTCGAGTTGGGTCAAGGTTATGATGGAATCCTACTCTCTAAAGATTTTTCTATAAGGAAAATAGAGTAGTTCCAATCATCAAAGCATTTAAGGCATCCCAGCTTAATGATTTTCCCTTAAGGTAGTAGCTGGAGGATCCTTGAATGCGGAAGTTCATTCCCCAATCCACTCTATTGAATGTTAATGGTGAGGGTGGATTGGAGGATGAACTCCCTTGAGAGAAAGGGCTTTAGATATAAGATATAAGTTGAAACACTCAAAAGCTCTCTCTTCTTTCTCTCACAGCAACAAAAGACAAGTCCTCTATAAATAGGCAAAAGGTTCCAACGGATATAAAACGGTCACATTTATGACAGAGTTCGATATCATCGAGCAGGTTTGATATCATCGAGCGTATACTCTTGATAGCATCGATGTTCTGCTCGATGACTCGGACTCAATGTCATACGCTTTTGAAACACTTTACCAATTGGTGAATGAATCGAAATTATTGTTGATATCATCGAATTTCGAACTCCGATTTTATCGATGACAGGATCGATCCATCAACACTTGAAAAACGAGAGATACTTGACTTTAAAATATTTCAGGTTTTCATGAATAATCGGGGGAACCGTCGAGATCATCGGAATTTGAATGTCAATGATATCGATATTAGAGTCAATGCATCGATAAATCCAGCGGATTTGTCTTTAAGCTTGCTGGACGATTTGTGTCATTGTTCGATGCAATCAACCTGGTGCCGATATTATCGATATTTGAATATCGATTCTATCGAAGGGCCCCCGATCATAGTTTTAAGGGGGCCCTTAAAACTACCTGAAATATCTGCTGTAAGAAATGCGCGCCCCTGATCGATATCATCGATGGACCTCCGATCTTATCAATATTTGAATTCAGATCATATCGAACAGTCATCGATAAATCGAAGAAATTTAAGATTTTCATTAAAAAAAAAGTAGCTTTAAATCTTGTTGCTGTCGATCTTATCGAGCCACTCTTCGATGGGCTCGAGTTTTGAATATCGATGATATCGATGGGTGTATCGATACATCGATAATTCGTCCAGATATGTTGTGAAATTGCTGTACATTTTTAGTGCTTATATCGATGATATCGGTAAGTGTATCGATACATCGATAAATCCGTCCAGATGAATATTTAGTCGCTGGACGTTTTTGGTCCCCATATCGATAATATCGTTAAGGTATCGACGACATCGACAGAGCAGGTCGATCATATCGAGGGTGCTTCGATAAAATCGACAGGGCAAGAAAAACTTAAAAATTTTCTTATTGTGAAAAAAGTTCTCTCCCTAAAAACTCTAAGATGTCTATCTTGTTTTAAGGGTTTTTCTTTACCAGGTGTTTTGGGACATGAGATATGAGGCTTTGATTTACCTATGGCAAGCTTTCACACATCCGGTTGAGGCAGACACTTGAATTGATCTTCCTATCGAGCTCTGCAGTTACTCTTACTCAACGCACATGTAACTTGACAAACCAGAGCACTTTCAAGATACACCCCACATAGAACAAGAGACAATGGATCAAGACCATCCATCTAGACAGCCATGCGATGGATGGACCACAGTTATAAAATAACATGGATCAGAAAATCATTACTGTTATTTTCCTTACCTAGTTTCTACTTCTGAATTTCAACCGATAATCAACACTGTTTACCACCATCCATTCGAAGGACAAAAATTGGATGTATTGGTTTTATATGTAGGTCAGCAATGATAGGTTCCAACAGATGAACGGTCCTGATTCACTATCCCTCCTGCCATGTGCACGGAGACGGGAACTATCATATTACGATTAGATTTTGCTCCATCTTATCATTTCCTCATTCGTAACTATGGGTGTACATGAACCTAGCTAGTCAAGTTAGCTCGCTCTAACTTGACTCGAAAAAACTCGATTTGACTCGGTTCGAAGCTGAGTTCGAGTCGAGTCAAGCTGATTTTTTTTGCTCGAAAATGAGTTCAAGCCGAGTTCGAGCTGGTTCCAGTTCGACTCGACTCGGATCGAACCCAACTCGAATCAAACTCGAATCGAACCACTTCGGTGACTTGATTACTTTGATACTGATGTTGCTCACCAAGTGTTTGATGAAATGACTCAACGAAGTGTGGCCAGTGGCAAGAAATGTATCTATATGAAACAAATACCCTTTTTTTTCTTGATTTTTATGTTGCTTAGAAGGTATTTGATAAAATACTTGTAAAACCACTGCTGCTGTTTTACATACAGTGAGATTTTGAAGGTACAGTCCATGTGTTTATGAAAATGCTGTACAGGCGAACTCGGCTTGAACCGGCCCAAGTTGCTAACCAAATCGAGTTGAGTTGGCCAATTAAACTTGAGGACCGAGCCGAGCCGAGTTTGAGCTGAGGTCAGCTAGTGGCCAAGCTGAGTCGAGTTGAGGCTAGCTCAACTTGGTGTACACCACAATATCATCCATTCACTGAGGGGAGCGGATTGTTCGTGGGGCTCATAACGATGTTTGTGACAAATCCACTTTGTCCCTCTATTTTGAAAGAACACAATAGGACGTGATTTTAAAAATCAAGCAAATCCAAAACTTATGTGGGCCATATCATACAAAACATTGGGGATTAAACGCTTGACGGTGAAATAAGCATCATATCAAGATGATATTTGTTAATACAGTTTATCTGAGTGTTAATAATTATATGAACAGTTTAGATGACATATAAACATCATGGTCAGCTCCAGGAAAGTTTCAACGGCAGACGTTGTTGTTCCCATTGTTTCGTGTGGTATGGATTACATGAGTTTTAGATATGCTTGATTTTTAAAATAAAGACTTAGTGTGGTCTTTCAAAACAGATGGACGGAATGGATTTATCACGGACATTTCTATGGGCCCTACACAGCTCCAAGCACAAAGATATCTCTGTGCTCCGTGCCACAGGCAATCCCCTCCCTTCACTAAGTCCACTCACATGCGGCTGAATATAAAGCTCTCCTATCCATTACGTGTGTCACATGCATGCACGTCAGTTAACTTGTCCAAACAGTTGGCCCCACGTGGAGCATGCTAAAAAATCACACCGTTCACATGATCACAGTCGTCTAAGTCGAACGGTTGAATCAGGTCCACTGAAATATTTGAGAAACCACATTCGATGGTTTAAATGGTCTGATCCATCGACTTTCATGACATGCTCCTACCATTGTGGGTCGTTGAGATGAGCGCGACTTGGCTGTTAGCCAGAAGCAGCAACGTGGGTGAGACCCTGACTGTAGATTACACCTCGATGCATGCACTGTATATCCACACCGTCCATTTGTTTTGCTAGCTTATTTTAGGGCATGTTTCAAAAATAAAATAAATATAAATTTCAAGTAGACCACACAACAGGAAACAGTGATTATTGAACGCCCACCGTTAAAAACTTTCTAATGTCAACCTGTGTGTTTGTTGACCATCCAACATTAATATGGTCAAATAAAGGATGAAAGGAAAAAATAAATACAAGCTGCTTTCAAAACTTTTGTGGCTCACGAAATGTGTTTAATGATTAATAACTATGATTTTTTATGGTGTGGTCCACTAGAAATTTGTATCTTCTTCATTTTTGCGACCAACCACTAAAATAATCTTGCAAAACAGATGGACAGTGTGGATATGCAATGAATGCATAAAGGTGGGGCCTATGGTCAGGGTCTCACCCACATTGCCTTTACATGCAATGTGGTCACGAGATGGAGGAAGTGGATTGAGTGGTGACTGTGGTTATGTGACTATGGGCCTACATTAAGATGATCAGGTGATAGTAAAAAGGTAGGGTTTGTTTCCTGAAAATGGATTACACTGCCTTTCGAATGGAAATACTTTTCTCTTCAATACAGTTTTTTTTTTAAAAAAAATCTTACAATTAGCCACAGAGAACAACTGTGTAATGTTTCTCTGAATGGAGATTTTTACTTCATATTCAAACTAAATCCAGTGTATGAGTGTTGACTTATATTACAACTAAAGTTAACAGCTACTTGATTACTATTATGGATTACACTGAGGAATGTAAATAATAGATAAATGTAAATATTAAACTAAGGAATGTAAATGACTGATAAAGATAAGAACTAAACTAAGTAATGTAAATGACTGATAATTGAAAAATATATTTAGTTTAATTTGGTTTGGTATGAGACTTTTTTCCTACTACTTTCATTTACTATTTATAGCCTTAACTTGGTCATATAGATACTTCACACATTCTAACAGTTACTATAACCGTTTCAGGACTACTTACTTCCCTTGCCTCTAAATATGCTATCTATACTGATAATAGCTTCAGCACGACCACTCTCACTCGACTACTTTCTCTTAATGGATAACTTGGTGCTGCTCGATAAACACTAGTATTACCACAAAATACTCTCCACATATCTAAAAATCTTTAAATGCATCACGCAACTCTCTGATGATTACACGTAACCTTCTTTGATTAGCTCTTGTAGGAATTGGCAGAAATAGGAATGAACATTGCCCCCCACGTCACTTCACTTTCGAGTAAAAGGTAAAAGCGATATATGGCCCCTCATAAATGCAGTCATTTTGTAGGACACATGGCAACGCCTTAGTTATTGTCTCTGACCGAGATAATTCTTAATGTCGATTCCAATTTCCCTTTTTTGAACAAAGAGCTATTCTTGTGGTGACACGTGTACAAGCATTGTACAAACAAGAAAATAATGATGCCATAAGTAATTCATTAGATTTTTGCCGACATATACCTCATTTTTAAAACATTTTTCTACCTCTCGTGCTTTATTCTTTATTCCTTCATCTCCCAAAACTCAAGCTAACCTTGTCGTTATGGCAATGGAGGCTATCTCATCTTCTGCTCCTTCAACCTTTCAACAAGATTATCTGATAAATGTCTTAGATAGCCTCTCTGAAAAGTTTTCTAATGAAATTTTTTCAAATAACTCATCAGAGATTACTATTACTTGGGACCAACTTTCTTTCTTGGAGTTGAGCCTGATGAAATTCATTCACTAGATCCCTTCTTCTCGAATTGCCCTAGTGAAACAATATTAATTCAGTATGAATTAATCCAAGAATCCTCAAATGCTATAAAAAATCCACGATCCTCGCCGAAACTTCGACCATGATGGGAAGATTGGTTCGACCGCGTCGCTGCCCAATATGAAACTTCTTGGAGAGAGTCTGACATCTATGAATGCATCAAATTGTCACTGCACGACTATTCATTGGATCCTCCTCTTCTTATTGCAACATTAACATTTTGGAGCCCATCCACTAACACATTCTTCTTCCGATGCAGTACTATGAGTCTTACAATTTTGGACATCTCTACTCTCACTCAACTCCTTCCCTTCGGCGAGGCAGTCTTTCCAAGCTTTGTACAGAAGGAACTAAGACATTTCACCAATAAGGCGGACAAAGCTTATTAGCACTTCATCCAAGTGTACCGCAAACATGAAGGTCCGGTCGAGTAGGAAGAATATGTTGTATTTAATTTCTTAAAAAATAAATACAAGTTCCTTTCAAAACTTTTGTAGCTCACGAAAGGTGTTTAATGGTTAATAACTACAGTTTCCTGTGGTGTAGTCCAGCTAAAATTTGTATCTTCTTCATTTTTGCAACCAGCCACTAAAATAATCTTGCAAAACAGATGGATAGTGTGGATATGCAATGAATGCATAGAGGTGGGGCCTACGGTCAGGATCTCACCCTCATCGCCTTTACATGCAATGTAGTCACGGGATGGAGGAATTAGATTGAGTGGTGACTCGGTGGATATGTGACTATGGGCCCACATTAAGATGATCAGGCGATAGTCAAAGGGTAGGGTTCGTTTCCTGAAAATGGGTTACACTGCCTTCTGAATGCAAATACCTTTCTGTTCAATATAGTTTTTTTTTAAAAATCTTACAATTAGCCACAGAGAACAACTGTGTAATGTTTCTCTGGATGGAGATTTTTACTTAATATTCAAACTGAATCCAGTGTATGAGTGTTGACTCATATTACAACTAAAGTTAACAGCTACTTGATTACTGTTATGGATTACACTGAGGAATGTAAATAATAGATAAATGTAAATATTAAACTAAGGAATGTAAATGATTGATAAATATAAGAATTAAGCTAAGTAATATAAATGACTGATAATTGAAAGATATATTTGGTTTAAATGGTTTGGTATGAGACTCTTTTTTTCTACTGCCTTCATTTACTATTTATAGCCTTAACTTGGCCATATAAATACTTCACACATTATAATAGTTGCTATAACCATTTCAACAATACTTTTCCCTTACCTCTAAATATGTTATCTATACTGATAACAGCTTCAGCGCGACCACCCTTCACTCGACTACTTTCTCTTAATGGATAACTTGTCGCTGCTCGATAAACACCAGTATTAATGTAAAATACTCTCCACATATCTAAATATCTTTAAATGTATCACGCAACTCTCTGATGATTACACATAACCTTTTTTTTATTAGCACTTGTAGGAATTGACAAAAATAGGGATGAACATTGCCCCCCACGTCACTTCACTTTGGGTAAAAGGTAAAAGCGATATATGGCCCCTTATAAATGGAGTTGTTTTGTAGGACACGTGACAACGCCTTGGTTATTGTCTCTGACCGAGATAATTCTTAATGTTGATTCCGATTTCCCTTTTTTGAACAAAGAGCTATTCTCATGGCGACACGTGTACAAGCATTGTACCAAACAAGAAAATAATGATGCCATAAGTAATACATTAGATTTTTGGCTGACATATACCTCATTTTTAAAACATTTTTCTAGTACCTCTCATGCTTTATTCCTTATTCCTTCATCTCCCGAAACTCAAGCTAATCTTTTCGTTCTGGCATTGGCGGTTTTCTCATCTTCTGCTCCTCCAACCTTTCAACAAGATTATCTAATAAATGTCCTGGATGGCCTCTTTGAGAAGTTTTCTAATGAAATTGTTTTCAAATCACCCATCAGAGATTACTATTACTTGGGATCGACTTTCTTTCTTGGAGTTGAGCCTGATGAAATTCATTCACTAGATCCCTTCTTCTCAAACTGCCCTAGTGAAACAATATTAATTCAATATGAATTAATCCCAGAATCCTCAAATGCTATAAAGAATCCACGATCCTCGCTGAAACTTCGGTTATGATGGGAAGATTGGTTCGATCGCGTCGTTGCCCAATATGAAACTTCTTAGAAAGAGTCTAACATCTATGAATGCATCAAACTGTCACTACACGAATATTCATTGGATCCTCCTCTTCTTACCGCAACATTAACGTTTTAGAGCTCATCCACTAACACATTCTTTTTCCAATGCGGTACTATGAATCTTACGATTTTGGACATCTCTACTCTCACTCAACTCATTCCCTTCGGCGAGGTAGTCTTTCCAAACTTCGTACAGAAGGAACCAAGACATTTCACCAATAAGGCTGGCAAAGCTTATTAGCACTTCATACAAGTGTACCACAAACATGAAGGTCTGGTCGAGTAGGAAGAATATGTTGTATTTGATGTCTTAAAAAATAAATACAAGCTGCTTTCAAAACTTTTGTGGCTCACAAATGGTGTTTAATGGTTAATAACTACGGTTTCCTGTGGTGTGGTCCACATGAAATTTGTATCTTATTCATTTTTACAACCAGCCACTAAAATAATCTTGCAAAAAAGATAGACAATGTGGATATGCAATGAATGCATAGAGGTGGGGCCTACGGTCAAGGTCTCACCCACATCGCCTTTACATGCAATGTGGTCAAGGGATGGAGGAAGCGGATTGAGTGGTGACTCGGTGGATATGTGACTATGGGCCCACATTAAGATGATCAGGCGATAGTCAAAGGGTAGGATTCGTTTCCTGAAAATGGGTTACACTGCCTTCTGAATGCAAATACTTTTCTCTTCAATATAGTTTTTTAAAAAAATCTATTCAGGAGGCTCTTAATGAGCCTGATGCAACTGGAGCAGCCACCTGTGAGAAGAAACAAGAGCAGGTGGAGCAGTCACCTATGAGAAGGAACCCACCGCGTGATCGTAGGTTACCGATAAGATACAGAGATGACTCCAATATCGCATATGCCCTCATTTCAGATGAGGGGGACCTATCAACTACTCAGGAGGCTCTTAATAGGCATGATATAGAAAAGTGAAAGGCGGTTATGGATGATGAGATGGATTCGTTGCACAAAAAATCACACATGGGATCTGGTGGAGCTTCCAGTGTACTAAAAAGCAATCGAATGTAAGCGGTTATTCAAAAGAAAACAGGATAAATAGAAAACGAGGTTGGTAGCGAATGGATATGTTCAAAGATAAGGAATCGACTTCACAAAGATATTTGCACCGGTAGTTAACCAAGTATCCATCGGATTCATGTTGGCATGTTGCCCGATACGATCTCGAGTTGGAACAGATGGATGTCAAGACTGCATTCCTGAATGAGGAGTTGAAAGAGCAGATCTATATGAAGTAACCAGAGCGCTATGAAATTAAAGGGTGAGAGAAAAAAGTTTGCAGGTTAATAAGGTCGTTGTACGACCTAAAATAGTCGCCTAGGCAGATGTATGAGAAATTTGATTCTTTTATGTTGAGTCAAAAATTTACTCGGAGTGAATATGATCACTGTGTCTATTACAAGACACTGAGTGATGACAATTTCATCATCCTAGTACTGTATGTTGATGATATGTTGATTGTCAGTCATGATATGTCTGAAATCAACATATTGAAGACTCGGTTATCAGGGACATTCGAGATGAAAGATCCAGGGGCTACAAAGAGGGTTCTCGACATAGATATTCATAGAGACAGGAAGAGGAGCAGACATTGGTTATCACATGCAGAATACCTTAAAAAGGTGTTGATCAATTATGGGATGGATTAAGCAAAGCCAGTGAGTGTTCCACACACACTTCATTTCAAATTTTCCTCAGAACAATGCCTTAAATCAAATGAGAAAAATCAGATTATGTCTCGTGTGCCTTATTCGAATGCGGTTGGCAATTTAATATATGTCATGATCTGTACGATACCAGATATTTCACAAGCAGTCGGTGTTGTGAGCAGATACATGTCAAACTCCGTCAAGTAACATTGGAAAGGGGTGAAATGACTACTTCGATACATTCGAGGTACAAAAGACGGTCAACTTCAAGATACTCGTTTGTACTAGCGGGCAGAGCAATTAGTTAGATATCGAAGCTTCAGTCTGTGATGACGCTTTCCACTACCGAAGTAAAATATATGACAGTAACGGAAGGTGTTTGGTTAAGAGGCATGATAAATTAGTTGAGACTTCAGTAGGAGATCGTGCCGGTTAATTGTGATAGCGATAGTGCTATCAATTTTGCTAAAAATTTTGTTTATCACTTTCGTACTAAACACATTGATGTTCGTCACCATTTTATCCAACAGGTGCTTGAGGAAGGAGGTGTAGCTCTTGAGAAGATTCACACCAGCGTGAATCCAGCAAAATGCTCACCAAGGTTGTTCCTATAGAGAAGTTCAAGTTCTGTGCAACTTCTCTGTGCTTGGCAATGGCATAAAAGGAAGACGGAGTGTGCACGAGAAGCATTGATGAAGCTATGATACGAGGCAGAGATAAGAGAAGATGACAGAGCTACACGTTTGAAGATTGAAGACATGGTGGAGATTGTTGTATTTGATGTCTTAAATCTAATCAGATTCTGTGCAGATTTTTCGCGCTACTGCGAAAGTGCGGGATTTATTTTCGATTTCGTTTATGATTCTTTCCGATTTTGTTTGGGATTCTTCCTAAAACTATATATATGGGTGGAAACGGGATTGGGAGGGATTATTCTAATGAATTTTAAGGCTTTCTAAAAGCGTTCTAGGGTTTTTAAAAGAGTGGAGCAAGGGAGAGATTTGAGGATTGCTCGAGGATCACTTATGCAACATAGATAATGATGATTATGATGAGTGCATTGAAACATGAGTGGGATTATACCAAAACAGCATATCATACTCCAGAGACAGTTAAATGTTGCAGGCGGAGGACTGTAATAGATATATAAAATATATAAACTATTGTAAGTCTCCAGAGTATGAACATGTTACTAGGTTAAATATATACATGTATACTCTAAAAATGCATAAAATAATTATACATGAGTGTTTCAAAAGTGTAAAATAACAAGTGTAAAGGCATCTTATCAACATCCCTGTAATCTCGTCGATCAGAATAGCTCACATGAACCCACCTGAATACTGCATGTACGAGAATATCTCATCATCATCACAAAAGTCTGGCTTCGCCTCAGGAGTCATGTCGCCATCTGAAATTAAGACAGAGTCTGGTTGGTGTTTAAAACATCATCTCGTAACGTGAGAGTGAGTGATCAACTTAGTGGAATAATAAAGCAAAGGTTAACATGTTATCAATTCAGTTAAGCAGTAATGATAAAGTAGTAAAATCAAACATCCCTAAATACTCTTATTAATGTAAGAATAATATGAACAATGATGCATGCCCTCGCCTACGCTACGCTCCCTCAGTGACTTCATCTTACGATCGCGCATACAACACTTCCTCAGTGCTTGACCTGCTACACCAAACGCACACGTAATGAGGTGCATGCACATGATTATCAAGTTCTTATTAGTCTTTTTCATACAGCAGGATTGGAAAACTAAGGTACCTCTCTTATGTCATTTCCCAAACAATGATCCATCCTAGGGTCGTCAGTCCTAGTAACTATCATACGATGTTGCAGTTCTAGGTCGCTGCAAAGGGCTCATCACCTGATCAGTGCAGGCCTAGTTTATACTTTGATTACTACAGAAAGGCTCGTCGCCTCAACACAGGTTCAAAGTATACTTGAGGTCACTACAAAGGGCTCGTCACCTTATTAGTGTAGGCCGACAGCTCGAATACAGTATCTCATACCACCGTATTCGGCTCACGAGGTGGTGTTGCTCACTGGTCACTACGGGGAGGCTCGTTGCCCCAGTGTAGGCCGACAGATCGACCACAATATCCCATACCACCATGTCTGGTTCATGAGTCTTAGCGTATCGAGGTACCAAGGCTAACGGGGTTTCCACTGGTAAGTTTGGTACCTTAAGTTCAAGCAGTAGCGTTCATACATGGTGAACATACATCGGGTCAATTGGGTTACTTGACGAGCTCGACTAGCACGAGCGCACATCGAGTTGATCGACATGAAGTGCGTGAGCACTCCGTGTGGCATAACCACTGTCAACAACCGTAGTACGACTTGGATTCATCAACACATCATGTGTGGCGAAAGCAACCTCAGCCACCCAATTCAAGGCCTGTTACCGATTGCTTGGACTATATCATAGTCCCAACTACGTTCAATTTCAACAAGGAATCATATGAGGAAATCAAACGGTAATGAATAGATAATTCAAATCCTATAAGCATTTGATCATATGAGGAAATCATACAAGTTAAACATGGATTTACACATACACATTCCATAAATAATGTAGGTATTATCGTATACAGTATATGGAGGAAATCATACACATCTTCAAGGCAATCGAGAATCTCATCTCAACACCCTTAATTAGCATAACTTAACAACTACTCGCTCATGCAAACATTTCTACAAACACTTAGACTACACTTTCCAACATACAAAATGTATGTTGGCTACATCACATATTAGGGCAGATCCTTTGGCCGAGTTGTTACACGCATAACTAGTATATACACACGGTAAATAATCATGGCAAACACACTTTCAAATTTCATACGTATACGGTACTTTCTACAAATACAGAGAATATGCTAAACTCCACATAGTTCGTATATAACTGAAATACAAAAACAGATAACGCATTTTACATGTGAAATAGCACCCACGTCAGTTATAAATCATTAACCGATATTAAAAGCCTTGAAAACCTTAACCTATACATTTATAGTCTGCACCTTTCGCCGGTAGACACGAAACGAAACAGTTTAAATGTTAAGTTTTTGTCTACGGCACCATAATAACCTATAATAGGGAATAGGTTAGTTAATTCATCTATTACACTAGTTGAAAACCCTAAAACAGGTTAGGGTTAGGATTTCTTACCCAAGTACGTTGTCGAAATCGTCGGATTTGCGATACAGACATAATAAACAAGTGCGTGGAATAGCGAAATTAAATCCCAAGATGAATCTCCAACTCTCTCTCTCTCTCTTTCCTTCTCTTTTCTCTCTTCTCTCTCCTAAGGTTTCTCAAATTCGTATGGGATGAGAGAGAGAGGGTTTAAGGCCCTTATATAGGCCCAGAACTGATGAAAATGGCCCCAGGGCCAAGGTATACTTAAGTTATAGCCAAAATCCATCTGTTTCAGCTCAACGGAGCACTTCTGGAGGCCCCCTTTCTACGTGCGGTCGGACTTAAGCTCCCTGACCTTGGATCTAGGTCAAGTTAAGTTTTCAGTTCGATCGGATTTATAGATCGACTGCGGCGAACCAGTTTCACTTCAACGGTCACTGGTACTCGATCAGGGCCACAAGTGTAATGACATGTGTGGAAAATTTCTCCTGATCCGAGGGTGTATTTGGGTCAGATTCTGACGGTCTGAATCCTTATAACTTGCTTGCATACGGAATGACTCAGATTACTTAAGTTTGAGTTTAATTCTAAAGATATTCGCATTTCTCACACACTTTGCTCTAGGCTCAAGCGAATAGCTTCGGGATACTATCTGGACTTGATTTCCAAGGTGGTGGTTAAGTCCAGCAAGGCGGTCTTAATTATATAATTTCATAGTAATCGGACTTTCGACGTGCAGTCCAGGTCCGATACGAAGTTTCAATGTGCTCCCGACTGCAACAGGGTAATGAGATTGATCCTAGATTATAGGGTAATGTAGCATTGATGATTCGCAAGTTTTGGGTCTTGCAGTTCGTATTTAAAGTGGTTCAAGTGAATTTCTCAGCTAATCTAGTTTAACACTTAGTTAATTTCGTCTAATTTCTAAAGGATTTGGTCCTGAGTGATTTTTGTCTGAGGTGGTACTCGGGCCTTTGTAGTTTATATAGAAGGTGATTCAAGCTATTAATACTTAATTAAATTATTCCCTAATCATGGTATAATAAGGTCCTAGGACAGTTCTACGTCCAAGGACATCCATTGCCAAGTTAGGAAAAATTCGGGGTGTTACAGAAGATATGTCGCATTGTGTCGTGATTGTTTCCCAAAAGAGTTTTTCATGTTAAATCTTTGTGTTCTCTTGTGTTTTGCTTGGTGCTCTTAGATTGTTATACTAGATCCATCTTTGTGTGATTCCAGAGCACAAATCCCAACAGAATACACTGCCCTTCTTGTTACTCTGGATTTGCTGTTATTTACTTCATTTAAATTCTCTCTAGATCACCACCGAGTACATCCAATCGGCCGAGGTGCTCACATAGGGTCAAAAACTTACACTTGAGACCTTTGTACTCGACCATCTATACAGAGGTGTTTATGAAGTAATCAACAAAAGTCTATATCTCGGTAAAGGACCATTATTGCCTCTCTAAATGTAGATTTACAAATACTTCAGCTATACTCCTATACATTCTCACATCCCCTCCAATATTGTTTATACTTCTTATGGTCACCTTGTTGTTGTCCTGAGGAGATCTGCACATTCTCTAGTTATATGTACTCCTTATTCTTTCCTCTCAATAAAGGTAAACGTAACCAAACTTTTACCCATTTCTTACTCATATAATTCGACCCATGCTTGGTTCACAAGTCGTTTTGAAGATAATGATAGACAATCAACATCTCATATGCTCATTGGCTGGGAAAGTTAACTCATATGCATAGATCTTCCTTATGGCGGTACTATAGATACTGGCAAAAATACCAAGTTCGGAATCACGCGGTATTGTCTGAATTTTCTTACTCGACAATTTGGTCTTGTCCAGTGCATTCCTTGCACATTCATTTAGAAAACTTACAATCAACCCCCTTTCTCTCATCCAATTGCTGATCAAATCAATATCTATCACTCTATTCATTCTGCTTTTCAGTCCACTAATATGACTTTTGAGCTTCCCAACTTTCCAAACTAACCCCAAATAATGAATACTTTCTTTGATTAGTGGGAGAGCGATTAGAAGCGATTGATTAATAAATCTCCCAAACTCATCACTGCTCGACTCTATTCCTTAATGGAGTTGCGAGGAAAGAAAAGAGTGGTGTAAGACCTCTATCCTATCCCATACCGTTCCATAGGCTTTCACGGTCCTCCAAGTCGAATTTCGACAACTCACAACCTGTAATCGGCAGTTGCGAGGCAACCCTGAGTCATACCCCGTATTCCAGAGTTGGCTCGACCTGAGACTTGTACCAGTACAACCGTGCCGTAGCAGCGGTTCCGGCGCTGCGTCTCAGATGCTGAAGCGATACCTGGGCCAGGAGATATGGGCCCGCGTTTAGTTCGAGGAAAAATACCGTGCGTTTCAATTTCGAGAGAATCTCTTCAACACGTTACATCAATCCATCAATCAAGTATAAGTAACTCAACCCATCCCTCTCTTACACAACCTTACCTAAAGTCAACTCTCCCTTACATGAAAAGTACACCCATCCATCACTCACCATCCCTCTCTCCCATCACTTCTCTTACAACCTCTCTCTTTCTCATCTCTCTCTCCCTCATTCTCCAAACAACCATCCATGGCTTCCATGGGAGAGAAACTAGTGTGGCCCACCTTCCTACCATCCAATCCCACCCTCTATGATCAATGTCGACCGTTAAAATCGTTCCCTACCCCATTTAATTCCATTAATGTGATCCACCTAAGATTCGAATCATCCTCATCGTTGGGATCCTGGACTAAAATGATCTGGTTAAATGGATAAACAGAGCAGATATGGTAGATACTTCATGGAAGGTTCGATAAGTGGGACCCACTTCAACGCCCCAACTGGGCGTCCGCCGGTCCGGGGCATTGGTAACAATGCCAGCAAGTAGCTGACGTCCTTATAATATTTTGTTTTTGTCACCGCTAAGGGCGAGCCCCACTTGGATGATCCGACCCATTCACCGCATAGACCAGATCGACTTGGGTTTAATAGCCACTGAGTTGGATTGATTTGGACGAACACGGACTCCACAGTGAGCCTTGGAAGATTTCAATAGATGGGCATTGTTTCCCCTAGTACGGCCCACTAAAGAGTCGATCTGCCTCATATTTTGGTTTATGGCCTAAAATAATCTAGAGGAGATGGTGAATGGTGTGGAATAAACATATACTTCATGGTGGGGTCCACGAGTGGGGGTAGCCTAAGGAGGCTTCCACCCTCACGTCACTGTGCAATAACAACCAACATCATATTTTTTTTATTTTTCTTTCTTACTTTATGTATTTTTGTTTTCTGCTATGTGGGGTCCACGAGTAGGTAATCCATTCCGTCCATTATATCGACTAGCTCTTTTGACCAAAGGAGTCAATTGTTGGGTAGATTCCATCACATACAAACACAACAATGGGCATTTCAATTGTTTGCCTTATTGCGGTCCACTCTAGGCTCGAATTTGTCCCATTTTTTGGCCCATGGCTTAAAATAATTTGGAGAAACTAGTGGCAGGCATGAATTAAACATATACATTAAGGTGGGGTCCACAACTGGGACACCCCCACCCCACGTCCGCATGGTTGACATGAGGATTGCTCCCAGCCCTACCGTCAGTTGTGGTGTGGTCCACCTGATGGTTGGATCAGCTAGATTTTTTGTTTGAACGGTTAACATGAGCTTAGAGATACAGGGATGGTGTAGATGATATATATACATCATGGTGGGGCCCACAAGGGAAGCCCACACGATGGCCTTGGGAGGTAGACGGTGCCGGCACTATCTCTGGACGTTACGTCTAGCGACAGTGCCACTGCCCCTCTCCCTCTCTTGTGTTTTAAAGGTGAGGTAGGGCCCACCTAGGAAATCCACTCCATCCATTTGAATGGCCAACTCATGGTGGGGCCAAGAAGCTTTGGATCAATCAATTTTTTTAATGTATTTTCACCATTCAAGTGTTCTTACACAATCAATTGGTTTAAATAGAAAATAAACATCATGGTGGGTCACACAAGGTGGTCCATGCTATGATAGCGTGCAAGACACACTCTCAAACAGCGTGGCCCACTTGTGGGTCCTACAACACCACGAGAGTAAGAAAAGGAAGGGAAAAGAAGGGAAAAAAGATTCAACTATCGGGGTGGCCCCTCGCCACTATGTAGTCCACCACATACTCAATAAATGATCAAGGTAGGTCCCACCCTTGTGGGCCCACCAAAATAGAAAAGTCACAAAGAAATGGAGAGTCTTAACCCTTTCACGCACTCACTTAGAAGGATGGACGGTTGGATCGTCACGGATCGGCAATTGGATAGCCTACCAAGTTCCTCTTCACCCCTAATCTTCTTTAATCTCACTTTTCTCTTTCACTTACTCTCTTGATCCCTCCTAACCCTCTCTCAAGCTCTCTTTCTAATCTCTCCTCAACACTCTTTAATCTTAATCTCTCTTTACTCTTTCTTTCTTTTCTCTCTTTCTCTCTTAATCTCTCCCTAATCTTACTAATATTTTTTTCTCTCTCTTAACCCTCTCTGCTCTTGCTAGAAGATGGAAGAAATGAGAGGGAGTTAGGGAGTTTTTGTGGTAGAGATTTTAGGATAGGGAGGGAATAAGGGGAAGATGGATGGGTAAAATGAGGAGAAAGGAAGGAAAGAATGATGGCTAGTATATGTAGGGGTATAGGTTGCATGAGAAACGCATGGGCTTGTTTGATTATTGGAGAGAGAGTGACGTGAGTGATGGATGAGTTGATTAATGGATTGATTGATTTGACAACATGAGGATTTGTGCAAATGAGACCCGTTTGCATTGCATAGACTACCTCGAATTGTGCCAAAATTGTAAATTCTAATATAGGAGTTGAAATGAGGCATGTCGCACGGTGTTGGAATCGTAACGCCCACGCGGTCATTATGGTACAAGTCTCGGGGTATTGTAGTACAAAAATATGGTAACGATCAAAACTAGTCGATCTGGTCCACCGGGTAAATGTCATTGTTTAAATAGAAGTGTAAGGTAGGTGTAAGACCCGTATCCTAGTTCGTACTGTTCCGATGAATCCTCGATCCTTTCCATCGAAGTCCGGCAATCCGCGACTGATAATTGACGTTACGCACGACCGTAAGTCGTATCCTTTAGATTCGAGTCGGTTTAATCCGAGACCTGTACCATTACGACCGCACCGTCGCTGCGACTCCAATGCCGAGACTCACGCACCGACCCGATACCCTGACCAGAAGATATGAGCCGGCGTTTATTTCGAAGAAACACCGCGCTTTCTCAATCCCAAGAGAATATCTATACAATGTCAAATCAATCCCATCAATCAATCAATCAATCACTTCAATGTCAAGTACAAGAAACCCATACTTTCTCTCTCCAAAGTCAACTCTTTCTTACCCTCTCTCTTACACCACCATACATATCAAGTACACATCACACATCACTCACCCTTTCACCTCACATCTCCCTTCCCTCTCTCCTTACAACTCTCTCTCTCCCTCTTTTCTCACACCATTTCCAAGCAAGAGAGAGAGCCCACACGTCCAAGCTTCTCCATGTGAGAGGAATGTGATTTTGGTGGCCCACTTTTCCATTCCAAAATCCATCATCCTAGCCATCCATTTCCCATCTCCACCATCAAAGTGAAGCACAAGGAGGGTGGCGTTCCAACGGACTAAATAGATCAACCGGTGAGTGCTCCTATAGGCTAGTTTGTTTTCATATTTTTATGATGGGCTAAGTGAGGCCTACCGATCAATGGTGTGGATCTCACTTGGGACCCTAAGATGTGGCCGATGGCCCACCTTGATGCTTATGATCATTCCATGATGGGGCCATTCTCCATGGACCCCATCATGATGTTTATTTCCTTGCAGAAATAGGGTCATCTAGACCTTGCATGTCGATGGAGAAAGGATCTCCACCGTTGATTTTGATCAGTGGGCCTACATGTAATGGGACCCACTTGATGTATGTTATAGATCATGAAAAGGAGGGCCCATAGTGTCGGGGTCCCTCCATGCACGCGTGTCCCTCTCTCTCTCTCTCCCTCTCTTTTTATTCATTTATTTATTCTTTTGTGTGTGATAAGGTGTCCATGTGGCCCACTTGGGTGGACCCCACCATGAGGCTTGTATTATAGCCAAGCTATTTATAAGTGGGGCCCACCTTATATGTAATGTACCCATACCACCCATCATTTGGTGGCCCACTTAAACAGGGCCCACCTTGAGTATGTATATGCCAAACCGTCCAGCGTCCAGGGACGCTGGATGTGCATGGAAAACACCAATATTAGCTTGGTTTCCAAGCTCATGGGGTGACCCACTTGTATAGGCCCCATCTTGATGTATGTATTCAATCCACGCCATCTATCCTATTTACCCACTCATTTTAGGCGTTGAGCCAAAAAACGAAGCTGATCCAACTTTCAGGCGGGCCATATCTCAGAGAATAGTGATTTTTCACCGTTCAAATGCACTTAAACTCTTCTACACCTCGAAAAATGCCCAATATTGGGCTTGATGGATTGCTTATGGAGTATAGGACCCGCTGGGTGGGGCAGATGCTTCTGATGCCGGCCCCACACGTGAAAAACCCTTGAAAAAGGAAATTTCAAAAAAAAAAAAACAAACAAACACAACAAGAAAGATTGCTGCTTCTGCTTTATGCGCTGACGTCGGGCGTGAAGGGTGGGGTCCCACGGCTCAGCCGTGGGCCCCACCATGATGTATATTTTGTATCCACACCGTCCATGAAGTGGACCACCCCCGAGGTGGGTCCTCCGAAAATCACCGATCCATGGCTCGTAGCCCACATCATAGGAAACAGTGTGAATGAACGTTTACCATTGAAACTCTTTTGGGGTCCATAGAAGTTTTGGATCAAGTTGGAATTTGTTTTTCCCCTTCTTTCAGGTCTGTGTGACCTTATGAACGGATTAGATGGAAGGTAGACCTTATGGTGGGCCCCACGTGGGAGCCCACAGTGATGTACATGTCTTATCCCCATCGTCCAGGCGGACGGTGGGAGCCCACTGTAATGTATGTGTTATGTTCCACCGTCCAGCGGACGGTGGAGCCAACGGTGATGTTTTTGTATGCACACCGTCCAGTGGACGGTGGGTCCCACCTGAGATTTAGCATGCGCCTGAAACTTGGTCTGAACCCTCAATCAAGTGGGACACCCATAATGGATGGGCTGGATTTACAAACCACATCTTTGTGGGCCCTCAAAATGGTTATGAATGTTTTAAACGGTGCACGACCCTCTCCATTGCTGCATGTGGTGTGGCCTGCACAAGTCTCGGATTGACTTGATTCTTGAGACCTAGGCTTAGGATGGAATGGTGCATCTGACTGATGGGGTTGATGTTCGAAACGCATCATGGTGGGGCCCACTTAGCTCGACCTTATGAGACGTTAAAAATTAGCTCGTGCGCATTGTGCCTTTTTCCATATATATATATATATTATGGTGGGCTTTATGGGCCCTACCATGATGCATTTGTTGCATCCAACCCGTCCATCCAATTTTGAAAGCTCATGTTATTGCATGAGCTAAAGAATGAGGCAGATCTAACAGTTCAAGTGGACCCCACCATTTGTTATTCATATGACCCATGTGATCGGTCCCATTTTGACGTACTATGGGGCCCAATTGGTGTGGCCCATTTGGTATATACAAGGCCCATGGGATTAGGCCCATTTGGTATATATAAGGCCCATGTTATGAGGCCCGTCAGAGGTATTTGTGGCCCATTGTTGAGGCCCACTTTGATATATGTATAAGGCCTATGTGATTAGGCCCATTTGACACACATAAAGCTTATGTGATTGGGCTCATTTTAATACATTCTAAGGCCCATGGGTGATGGCCCATTGCAATGTACCTAAGGCTCATTGGTGAGGCTCATTGAGGTGGCCCACTTGATGAATATAAGGCCCATGAGATACGGCCCATTTGATGCATTTAAGGCCTAGTAGGATGTACCTAAGGCACATTGCAATGTGTGATTCCACCATGATTTATTTAATGGAATTTAAGGCGAGCTAGGCCTTGGGGACAATGTTGGTTTGACGTCCACATTATTGGTGACGACGGTTAAATGTCCGCATTGTCACTCTTCCTAAGGCCCACTGATAGGTCCATACTTGTACTTTGCAGTCCGTTTAGGCCCATCTTCACATTGAGCAACCCCTATTATCATACCATAAGTATAGTGCTGCCCCATGATTCATGATCATACGCATCATATGCATGCTTGAGATGAGGGGTGACTAATTATAGCATATGCCTTCGGGCAGACTGTTACGGGCTCCCTGATAGGCGGAGTTGCCCTGCATGAGCGCATGGTTTATGCAGGACTGTTGCATGACTGGTAGTGTGACTCATGCACTTGCATTGTGTGATTGTAGTTACTGTATGCCCTAGCGACACCAGGGTCATAGCCTCCACAGACACATCGTGGGTGGCTGGATTGGATACCGAAAATGTTTGGTTCTAGCATACGGGCGCCATAAATGTCCCTTGGTGAAAATCCCTAAACCCGATGGTACCAGAGGATGACTCCAACGTCGAGACCGAGTGGATGTATGAGCACATGAGGGCCGAATACCAGGAGGCCGCGTGTCCCACTGTGTCGTGTTCGGTTGGAAAGGGGTGTGACCTTACTCGCCTGAGTGAGGGGACAATTTCTAGGTTGAGTTTGAGGAATTGGTCCGCTATCGATGAGCCGGGCCCGATATTGGCAGGAAGATAGTGAGGTCTCTTTCGCTCTTCCAGTTGTGCATCCGGATAGGGCTGGCAAGCTGGTGTAGAGTATACTAGACCCCGGTGATTATCCAGACTGATAACTGTATTGACATGAGGATTGGCATGCTTGAGCTGCATCTTACATCGCATAGTCTTGGTATGACCGATTGCACTCATATCTTGTACTGCATAGCCTTGGTACGGTTGGTTGCATTTATGTACTCATCAGCACGATTCCACATTTCTCTGACCCTGCATTCTGAGCACGCTCATATTGTGCACACACTTACACCACCCTCTAAGCTTTTCATAAGCTTATGCACGATTGATGCGTGCAAGTGACGCCAGGACGCAACTGTAAACTCGCCGCAGTTGGAGTGTGCAGCTGAGCTTCTGGAGTTTTTGTTATTTGCACTATCTTGTATTTCCTTTTATACACTTTGTACTCAAAGTTTTTTATCATAGTAGATTTTGTGGTGGTATTCTTGTGGTTATTGTTCGTGGGTTATGCTTGTGGTTATGCTCATTACGAATCAAATTGATTATTAGAAATCCTCCTTGTAGCATCCCAGGATCGGAACCTGGTATATGGGTACCGGGAGCCGAGAATGGGGTACAACGGAGGCTGTCGGCGCTGGATTCGGCGATCGGGAATTTTGTGAGCCCGGTCTCTGAGTTTGGGGCGTGACAGTAGGTCTCACAAAGTTATGGGTCTTACAGAAAGAGTCTCATCCCATGGGTGATACTTATGAGAGAGCATAAAACAACCCTCTTCGATGGAACAAGGTGCATCAGTTCAACAACACCCGCATGACGCTTTCTGGTTTCTTTTTAATAGATATCCTAGTTGGTCGTCCATACTTTTTTCTTCTAGTAAAGCGAATCGGTCTTACTTCATCTCCATAGTAGTAGGCCTCATTCACCAAGAATGTTTTATTATCGGCCAAGACCAATTCAAATTTATCTTGATTTCAAAATATTATAAACTGATATAGGGAGGATGGGATGCACACAAGTGAATGAATCCAGTCCCTCCTGAGCAACGTGTTGTAATTGAACGATGTATTAACCATGAAAAAAAGGGGCCAATACTCTTTTAGTGCTTATGGTCAAGTTGATCGGTAGTATACCATATGTGTTGGTGACATGTCCAGCAAAGGATGGGATTGCCCGTAGTTTTTTTCCAATTTAGGAATCATTCTTGTTGGGAGAAGATTAACGACAACCCTATTGTTAACAAAGATCCTAGTGATTGGGTATCCCTTGAGATGAGCAGATATGTACAATGGTTTAAGATACCGAGTCATATAGTAAGTGAGCCTTTCTATGACTACTCTCTCGAATAATGCCCATGACTTCATGGTAACATCATTTAACTGCAGTATCTCGTTCATTCTCGATGCTTCCACAAGCGTATCTCCTAAGAAAAAAGAAACACACTGTATTGCTACAAGGGGCCAAGTTCTTCCACATCGCCTATCATTTGACTGGGCTGAGATGGTCTGGCTTGAAAGCTGGATGGAAGGGTGAGTACCATGTCATAATTAAACATTATGGGGGTAACAATGATCCCAAAACAATCTCTAAACCTAGGCATGGCCCCCAAGTGTTTCCAAGCCATGATGCTCATTAGAACCTATATATGAACGTTCGACATTCTCATTGGCCATCGAAATGCCTCTACTTGTTTGAAAATGGACGATGATACTTCCAACACTTCGATTGTTGCCATTAGTTCCTCAATCAACAGGTCGTCTTCCTCTCATTACCAAGATAATCAGATAACTCATCATGATTGCTAATATTGCTTAATTCTACTCTACTATTAGGTTGGATACCATGTTTTGTGACCTGATTGTGTATGAGGGGTTTCAGAATTGCTTCATCTATATTCACAGTTAGTTGTTCCTCTGGTTGAGGAATCCTCCAGAATGGTTACGATTGGAAAGCCCCTACCCGAGATGCATTCTCGGCCTCTTCCAATTCTCTTCTTATGTCTGCTTGATGCCACTGCCAACAACGCTTTTCCGTTTGAATCATTACTTGAGGGCGGCTAGGAATTTGGGATGCATGACCCTTTTTCAGACTCCTTTCTAAGTCAGTGGAGGATTGACCATCCTTCAACTTAGAACTCTCTGCTGAAGTTGGTAATCGAGGGGTGGGAATGCTTTCCATGTTCAATCGGTATCTCTCTTATCGGTCCTCCTTGGAGTTGCATGTTCGACCTACCTTGTTGGCTGAGGTGGGACTTCTACGTCCTGGGCCATTCTGGCACATCGGTTGCATAGTGGTGAGGCTTGACTGCCATGTTATGTTGCTCTCGATTGTTCTGTGGAACATGTGGTTGTTGTATAGAACTAGTATCGTCCTGATCTCAGCCGTCATAATGCATTACGGTAATGACCAGGACCAAGATCAACCTTCTGCCTTGGTCGATCTAATCTCCGCAGGTTCACTATAGCCATGCTGACGTCCAGATTAGGCGGGGATGGGTCAATATCTATCAGCATTGCTTCTTCGTAATTTTTCAAAAATTTCAACAGTCCATGATCGATGTTATCTAGAATGATGTTCCTGAACACAACACACTTGTTAATGGAGTGAGAACGCATTCTATGTCATATACAATATTCAAACTTTTTTAATTTATCGGTCATGGGTATTTTGTGATTACTAAGAACTTTAACAAACTTTCCTGCTAACAATATCTCAAATATCTCATCGGCCTGGGTGATATCAAAGGTGTGTGTGTGTGTGTGTGTGTGTGTGTGTATATCTTCTAAGCCTTTTTTATGGTTGTCGTAGTTGTTTTCGCCTTGACCAGCGCTGAGCAAGTGAGTGGCTTTTTTGCCACTACCTCGACAATTGCAACCTCATATTAGGGGTCATGATAATGTGTTCTAATTGATTAATTCTTTTGCCTAGGTCCTTCTCGAGAAGCTCTTCGAACCTGTAAACTTTCCTAGTTAAATTATAGAAATCGGCAAATTCCGTTCCAATGAATTTCTTCCAGAGTTTGTATTATAGCCCGTCTTGCGTAAGTTGCAAAATTTAGCCTCAATCGTGACGACCTTATACCAACTTTTCCCTCTTTTAAACCAGTTGATGTAACTCTTGCAAGATTCCCTACGCAACTATAGGAAACGTGTGAGATCGGCCATGATTATCTCCCTATCCTTAAAAAAGAATTGAGCATGAAATTTCTACTCCATCTCCCGATAGGTATGGACTGAATTTGGCAGTAAGTTAGAGTACTAAGTAAAGGCTGCTAGCATCAATGAATGACCGAATAGTTGCAACTTGTTATATTCATTATTAGCCAGCTCACTACACTGCATAATAAATCGACATACGTGCTCGATGGTCAATTGACCAGGATCACCTAAGAATATGGCAAAATCTGGTCAATAGTTCCTCAGCAATAGTTGTTGTCAATTAATCCATTCAGAATAACTCTTATGGTAATCCGGGATGGTATTGAGGCCAATGACTTGGCCTGTAAACTCTTGGACCATTTACATGATCTGGTCATGATTTATCTGTTGTGGTTCAACCATGGGCAGTAGATCGAGACCCACCCAGTGTTGTCCCTCATGAAATAATGGATTTTTAGGAAAATGCAGGAAATGTTATCCTCCCGAACATACCTTGATTCCGAATTTCAGGAACAAAATTCTTAACTTACCGTTTTGGGCGCATGAACTTGACGTGCAATGGAACATTCCGCACCTCCTAAATTGGGACTAGAGGCGAGTTTCACTAAAGTAAAGGTATAGGTGGCGAATAAGCCATATTACCGATAAAACTTCCTTCAGCATTATACCGTGTTGTTGTAGGGGCTCTTTCGGTGATGATGGCCATCAATCAGTACATGGTCTCGATCTGGTTAGTCATCCATCGGTTCACAGTCTCAGTTTGAACATGGAATTGCTTGGCTTGAGCTTATACCAGCTCTGCTTAAGCTCTCTCATATTCCTAAATGTGTTGAATACTCATTTACACATCCCGGAATTCGACCGTTATCTCTTAAAGAGATGCGATCTGAGAGGTTGATACCCCCTCCTGGTTCGTGGGTGCTGGGCAATTGTTTAGATTCAATGACTCGATGACAGCTTAAATCAACGCTTCCTTAGTCGGAGGTGGTGCAGTTGGTGTCAAGGGTTCATCCCCATCAATTCAATTACTTCTTATATTCATATTTTCGATTGATTGATTGGCAATGTCTCACTGATAAGTAAACTAAGACGAGGGTCTCACTGGGCATGCTAAACTTATGTTATGGTTCTGTTTCAAATTTGGTCATGTGATTAGTGCGGGCATGCCAGAATTGAATGTGCGGCTCAATTTAATCTGAACGACTACGACCCTAAGAGCCAAGATAGGCAGATATGTTGGAAACTGACTGTATATGACTGAGTTCTTATAAGATCGGTCGCCTATTCAGCCACTCACACAATGTTGCTTAAGATGATTTGGCAATAGTCAGAGGGTAAGGTTTGTCTTTTGAAAATGGGTCACACCTCTTCCTTCCGTATGAAAGGACTTTCTCTTTAATACGGATAAAATAAAAATGAAATTCTTACAGTCGGTCGGAGAGAACAACTGTAGAATGCTTATTTGGATGGAGAATTTTGCTTGATGTTTGAACTGAATCTAGCGTTTGAGCGTAGAATCAGATTATATATAAAGTTAACGACTAGTTGATTACTGTTACGGAATACAATAAGGAACGTAAATTACAGGTAAATATAAATATTATACTAAGAAATGTAAATGATTGATAAAGATAAAGATTATAATAAGGAATGTAAATGACTGATAATTGAAAGATAAATTTGGTTTGGTTTTGTTTGGTATGAGATTCATTTTTTTATTGACTTCCTTTGTTATTTATAACCTTAATCTAGCCATTTGGATACTTCATACGTTTTTACGATTACTATAACCGTTATCACCATTTGCTCAACCACTTTCTCTTAGGGCCTGTTTGTTTTTCGAGTGAAATGGTAAATACCGTGTAAAAAAATAATTATTATTTCCCTATGCATTTATATCATACTTGATTGGACTGTTTACTTGTTGACACAAAACCCAAGAATATTGTAAAATATCCGTGGGTCCCACTGTGATGCATTTTGCTTATCCACACCATTCATCCATTATTTCAGTTGAATTTATAGCATGAGTAAAAAAATGAGGCATATCCAAAACTCAAGTGGACCACGTCATAAGAAAAAGGAAATTGAATACTGACCGTTAAAAACTTTGTAGAGCCACTATTTCTTTTGGCGTGGGCCACTTCAGTATTGGATCTACTTCCTTTTTCGTCTCATGCTTCAAAATATTGTAGCAAAACAAATGGACGGTATGGATATATCATATGCATTATCATGCGGTTCAAAAATTAAAGTTACCTCTTTTGAACCAATTTCAAAGACAAATTCATATGAATTTTCAAACACGTGAAATAGGGGGATTTACGGGCACTGCTTGATAAACACCAACAATAATTCCACAAAATTCTCTCCACATATCTAAAAGTGGTTAAATACACCATATAACTCTTTGCTGATTACATGCAACCTTTCCTAATTGGCTCTTGTAGGAATTGACATAAATAAGGATGAACACACCTATGATACTTTTGGACGAACAGGTGAGAGTTTTCTGCCAAGGGCTCCTTTGTTGGATGCTAGGTGGGGCTCAATGGGATGAGAAATCTACCTGGTCCATGTGTTTTGTGAGATCACCTAAGGACATGCGATAAAAAATTGAGGTGGATATGGTACTCGAATGCACCACAAGAGAGAAAATTGGAAAATAAATATATATTGTTGAGACCTTCTCAGGCTCCACCTTGATGTTTACATGCCATCCAAACCGTTTATAAGGCCACTCCCATTGGGATGAAGCAAAAAAAAAAAAAAAAAAAAAAAAAAGAACTTGACCCAACACAAAACTTTTGTAGCCATGCAAATGTTTCAATAATGGTCATTGAATCCCCATTGATTCCTTTCGTGTGGCCCACTTGAGTTTTTGAATTGTCTTATTTTTGGTCGCATGTCCACCTTGATGTATGTCTTTTATCATCCATCGGTTTTTCCATCATTTTAGGGTATGGTCCAAGAGAAGCAAATTCAAATCTGTAATTGACCACACCATATGAAAAGGAAACAACGGTCATTGAATGCTCACTATGCCAAACTGTTGAGAATGACACACAGACCCTCTGTGTGAAGGGAAAACACAAAGATAAGCTTGTTCTAAATTATCTGTGGCCCTCTGGAGAAGTTTTAATGGTGGGCATTCAATCTCCATGATGAGGTACGCTTGAATTTGGATCTGCTTCATATTTAGACTATGCCTTAAAATGAGTGAAAAAACTAATGGATGGCATGGATATACAACACATACATCAAGGTGGGCCCCATGGTCAGGGCTCACGTAATGGACACAAATTGCCTGTGCCCTCTGCCAGGGAAAGATACTACGGCCTGAAGCTGTGTTGGGCTCACAAAGATACCCTTGATAAATCCACTCCGTCCTTCAATTTATAAACATGACAATAAGATAAAATTCCAAAAATATGCAGATTTAAAACTCAGGTGGGCTATATCATATAAAAACAACGGGGATTGAACACACCATAAGAAACCTTGCGTGGGCCAGACAAGTTTTATATCAAAATGATATTTGTTCCCACAGCTTATCTGAGTGGTAATAACTAGAGCTGTACACGAGCCAAGTTAGCTCTGTCAGCTCCGTAGATTAAACTCGGAAAAGCTCTAAGTGATAATAACTAGAGTTGCACATGAGCCAAGTTAGCTCTGTCAGGTCCCTAAATTCAACTCGGAAAATCTAAGTCGCCTCGGCTTTAAATTGGATTTAGATTGAGTTGATTTTTAGAGCTTGAAAGAATTTCGTGCCGGTGAAATATTGTTGCTGTTTTATATTACCTGAAAATTTGAAAATGTATTCTTTGTATATAAAAAAATAAAATAAAATTGCCAAACAAGCTCAAACTCAGTTGTTGGAATTGGTTCAAGCTACTGATCAAACCGAGATGGGCTAGCAAGAGAGGCTTGTGGATGGAACCGAGTCAAGTTCAAGCTAGCCAAGCTCGACTCAGTTGGACACGTGTACAGACTAATAACTCTTCGGTTTCAACAGTGGACGTTTCCATTATCAATGTTACATGTGGTGTGGCCCACCGGAGAAGTTTAGAAATGGAGGGACAGATCACTGGCATCTATGTGGACCCCACACAGTTTCCTACCACGGGAAATTCCCGTTGTGGGGGCACAGGCAAATCGCATCCTCACCTAATCCGCACCCCTACAACTCGACATCTCTCTCTGGTGGGCCACACACGATTAATGACCCACAACAGCAGGATTAGATATTGGAGAGGGAATCCCATGCATACAGTACACTTCGTGTGACTACGTTTTTGGATACTCCTGCAAGATTCCTTTCCACTCCGGAAGCGGATTGTAGCTGGTGTAGGTACGTGTCGTGTGAAGACGGGCGCAGAAGCTCCTCGAGCTTCGAGTTGCACGAACGGTTCAAAGGAGATCAGAGTTACATGGCATCAAAATGATGCATTTATTATATCCACACTGGTCATCCATTGTTCGAGATCATTTTAGTGTACCGTCTAAAAAATGAATCATATCTAGAGATCAACTGGACGACACCACAAATAGCAGTCAGGATAATGATTTTTACTGTTAAAAATTTCATAGGTCCACCGTAATGTTTATTTTCCATCAATACGTCTCAAGGACATGGATGAAGAGGATAAAATATAATTTCATATGGATCCAAAACTTTTATGAACCCTGGAGGGTTTCAATGGTAGACGTTCAATCCCCCGCTGTTTTTTCAGAGTGGTACACTTGATTATTAGATCTGTTTTATTTTTCATCCAAAGCCTTACCACAGTCTTCAAAAAACAAATATCACCTTGATACAAAACTTCCATTGTCCCTGGGAATTTTTCAATGGTTCCCCACCTTGTGGTTCATTTAAGCCTTTGATCTTCTCCATTTTTGATTTGATGCTCTGAAACGATATGGAAAAATGGATGGACGGTTTGATTGGATAAAATGAAAACATGATAGTGGACCCTCGGTGGCCCTCAGAGCCTCTATGTAACACCCCGTACCAATAGTATACGGGTGTTACCTTTTAATCCGCATCAACTTAAATCAGGACTGGATTAATCAGCTAGCTTAAAAACAATATCTGCAGGATGGAAATTCCGATTGAAGTTAAGGCCATCTATCCAGGTTTCCAGGACATTCAAGAGAGTGAGATTACCTGAACACTCCAAATTAAAGCATTTACGTTAGTGGATACTGTTACAACACGCTTATCACCAACATCTAAGGATTTGTTAATGGCAAATCAAACCTTCATCACAACCAGTACCTTATATTAACCGTTGAAAACAAGTATCAGGCCCATCTGATCTACAGATTGTGTTGTATGGGGCCAATAATAGCCCAAAGAAGCGTGCCACGGCCCACCTAGGGCTCACCATCAACCCAAAATGGGTCAGGGCCCCTGTGTAGTGTCCCCCAATGCAAATGGATGGAGTGGATCATGATGATAACGTCGCGGTGGGCCCCTGTACAACGCGTGTGTACCAAAAAATATTTGGACACGAGGTGCGCTGGAACCTCTGGCTCAGCGACCGAGCCCTATTCGAAAAAAAAAAAAACCAAGAGAAATGTTTCTCCCGCTATTTTTACTTTTGAACGGAGGATCTTCAAGCCCCTAGGTGGCCCACCACAGTCACTTTTCGAGCCATCTGAGCCGTTCATTTTCTCCACAGGGTCGGACTTAACAAAACTGTATAGCGTCATGGGCCTTTGTAAACAGAAGAGGAAGATAGTGTGCGACCATCCAAAACGTTGCACGTGGCGGGCATCCGATAGGTGGGGCCATGATAGGATCACTTGGACGGTTCACGATCGGTCCGATCGTGCAAACCCAACTATCCGTCTTTCCGTTGGAAGCGTGCTCTCCCTTTGCCAAGAATAGCCAAACATGGTCTGCATGAGCAAAGGCGGAGGGGAGACTTTCCTTCTAGGAAAGGCGGTGCTAGAGGAATTTAGGCCATCCCCTGGCCATGTGGAGAGGTCCTGACCACCCCCTGTTAAACCACGAGAAGTTTTGAGGAGAAATAATCCATCTCACGAGTAGGAACGGCGAGAGTTTGGAAATCTCACGGGATTCTCCCAAACTGACATTTGGAGCCCGAGAAATGGGCCCCACACTCATCAAAAACTTCATCTAGTCCGTCCAAACGGATCAGATCTCAGGCATGCATCCTAGATTGAGATTTGCCATTGTTGGCCCTCTCATCTTCTCTGTTGGCAAGGTCGAACCCCCACCACGAGATGGGCCCCACCAAATCAGAAAGAGTGCTTTTTTGATGGGCCTCGAGGTCAGCTTTTCATCCAAACAGATGGATAGACCCCATGCACAACTGATCTCCGATCTCAACCGTGCACAGTCGGTGCATTTCTAGCCATTGGTATCCTCTCTCTCCCCCATATAGCCCTTGGGATTCACACAGAGAGAGAGAGAGAGAGAGAGAGAGAGAGAGAGAGAGAGAGAGAGGAGGAGAGAGAGTGTTAGGTTGAGGGGAAAAAAAAACAGAGAGCCGAGAGGGTGAGGGAGTGAGAAAGGCAAGTCGGTGCCGCATTGTGTCGACCCGGCCCATGCAGGTTGAGACGACTCGGTGCAGTCCGGTCGAGTCTAGCAGAGAGAGAGAGAGAGAGAGAGAGAGAGAGAGAGAGAGCTGGATTCGACCACCGAGCAGGGCCACCCTGTTCGTCTCTTCACGAAAACCCAACCGGCCTTTTAAATGGCTACAATATAGGCTGGAGTACGACCCTGTTTCAGTTTGGATCCAAGCCAAGCAATGGCTGCAAAATGGATTGAGACATCAGTTTGAAAAGAGACCCTGTTGTGGATTAAAGCAGGCCATGCATCTGGCTTAATGGCAACTCGATCTCAGACCAAAGGCCAAGCCAAAACAATGGCTGGGATTTGGACTGAAGCTAGTCATGGTTCATGGGATTACTGTAGGCCTATTCAAGCCTTTGTCCACATTAAATCAGGCCTGAAAAAGATGATGAAAGGCAGTTGCAGCTTAGTAGAAATCGGGCTCAAACAGGCCACGTTTTAGCTGAGAATCAACACCAAATAGGGGCCTGAGTTGAGCTCTCGGTAGAAGCTTCAAAGCGGGCCCCATTAGGTCCCGATCAGATGAAGGTCGAGGCCTGTTTCAGCCCTCTACCTGACCGAAATCAAAGCTTCGATCTACTCTCTGAACTGAGAGTCGGGCATTGCATGGGAGCAGCTCTCAGCAAGAAGAACACGTTGGGTGGGCTGTTGTGTTGGGCATGCGCAAAATGCAGATGGGCCTCAACCAACGTCAGTGGGTTACCCCCAACGTGGGCCCTGCACGAATGCAGGTGGGCCACACCCTGCGTCAGCAGATGGACTGCACCCTGTGCTGGTTGGTGGGCCACGTGTGAGGCCCCCACTTCAACGATGGGGTTCATCCTAGCCGTCCATTGGCAACAAAATGCCCAAAGACCGAACACGTACGTAGATATATATATATATATATATATATATATATATATATATATATATATATATATATATATATATAAAGACCACAAGTTAATATCCAACGTGTACAGATTGTTGATCTGATGAATGGGCCACTTGACTTTTGTGATGGGAATTCTGAAGGTGGGTCAAAAACATGGAAGGAGGTTAGGGACCGCAAAAATCCAGCGGATTGATCGGGTCGATAGAATCAGGGACGATTAGTTTGTTATGATAGTTCAGAATCATTTAGAAAGGATCGTGGTGACCACTTTACTGTCCACGTGACATGATTTCATGGCAATCAGGACCACCAAAAAGATTTTCTTAAATTTCAACCACCCATTTGATAATCATCAGTTGGATGGATAGGATTAAGGTGACTTTAATTTCAACCGTCCACTTGATAGTCATCAGTTGGATGGATAGGATTAAGGTGACTTTACTGATATTGGTTGGTTTCGGTAACTTTATTGAGTACCACGTATGAAGACGATAGGTCACCACCACTTTCAAGGTGATGGGGAACTATCGGATAACCACCTTGATTATTCTTTTCTGGATCCAGACCGTCCATATCATCTTAGGGCATTATTCCAAAATGCTGGCCGTCCAAAAGGATGGGCCACACTCTGTTAACATCAGGTAGGCCACGTTCAAGGGAAAATCTTGTGGGATGCAGCACGACGTCCCCCACAAAAACACTTGTGTGCGGCATGGGCTGACGTGCTCAGGCAAAACAAGGTCCACCTTGGCCAGATTTGGGCTGATTAGGCGTGGCAGAAATGGGCTCTGATTGGGCCCAGTTTAATTGAAATAGGGCCACATGTTGGTGGGCCCGATCGCCTTTGATTTCCGCCCAAACCACCTTGGTTTTGGGCTTTCCAACTCTTCACTTATCCTCACATATTTAACCTTGTGACTCATTGTCTGCCGTGAATGAATTTGTACAGGGGAATTACGCGAGTAGTGAAGTTCCACCACCTTCCCGAGAAACTTACACCTAGAGGTATTCTACGCCTTGTCTAGTGATGATTTCCTCCCCTTAAGCTTTCCATCCCTAACTAGACTAGAAATAGCAGTTTTTGTAGTGTAAACGGTGAACTAGACTAATGATAACCTGTGTATGGAAATAAACTGTATTTACCAGATTTATCCGTTTGACATGAATATGCTACTATTGCTTAGATCCCTGATTTTCTCTGAACTGCCTAGTGAATTACCAAATCATTTATGTCATGTATTTTTATGAGAATTCAGTAAATATGTATCGATAGAAATATATGTATTGTTCCTTATATTATGATATATGTTGCTATGACACACATAATGTTAAAACCTCTTCATGGGAAGTCCTAAAAAAAGGAGAGTCCGTGCTTGGGGTGTAACTAGATTGGTTGTGACATAAGTAGGCCCCTGACATGAAGGTTTGGGTTGTGGTGTTTGACAATGGGGTTTGCTATCCATGTGGGGTTTCACCTAATTGACTTGGGATGAACTTCACAACCTTTCTAAATACCGCTGTTTACTCGTCTTTGCACCACTCATGCCGCCATGTTTAATCATCACATTTGGTAATTTCAACAGTTCATTCCCAGTTGGCATTGGCGGTGGCCCCTCTATGTTGAATTGATTGACCACATGTTAGCGGGTACTACACATACCCTAAGACGGCAGTCTCATGGGTCGGGGATGGTGGTATGGGACACTATGCCCGAGCCGTCGGCCTACGCTGGGCCCTGCGCTCCCCATAGTGACCGTGAGCTTATTCAAAACGGCTGATTGTAATTGGACTAATAATGGGTTGGCAAATCATGCATGCATAGCATACTATGACGACTTAGATCATTATGCCCATGCAATTACGCCGAGTGTTGCGCTAATGACCAGCCGATCGATTTAAGATGATGACTCGGATCCTATGCCCATGCGACTACGCCGAGTGTTACGCTGACGAGCAGTCACATCTATGGGTGACGACCCCAATGTCCGTCTGGATGTTTTACCTGGGACATAGGCTGTCTGGATGTTTTCCGTAGGCCGACGTTGCATTCATACATCCACATATATTGTGTTTTGGATTACCTATGTGCCTTTATGTTATTCCTCGTTTAGGGCGGCGGTGTGTAATCTTGAAGGGAGATCACACTAAGCTGGCCACTCATTCATTAATGTTCAACCGTACAGAAGACGCAGGTACAGGAGACTTCGAGTACGCTGCAGATCCGGAGGCGGTGGTGGCCGAGGAGGAGCCGTATGATGAGGTGTCGCAGCAAGAGGCGGCAACCTACTATGGGCTAAATCAGTAGTTTAGTCCTTTATTCTATTTAAGTACATTTGAGATTTTAGAAAACTTAAAGTTTTGTAAGTGGTCTCTAACTGAGTGGGCCTTAATATTGTTCCTATTTTGAGGTCATATCTATGCTACAGTTTCATTCCCGCTATATCGCACTTTGATTTATTGGTTGGTCATCATTATCAATAACTAACTCCTGGGTTCTTGGAATCTGAGTCGTGGACTCAGGTTCTGAAAACCGAGGCGTTACACTCTACTTATCTCGGGCTCTGAACAGTGCCCTCACAGCCTCCACCAGTGATGTTTTCATTTTATCCAAACCATCCATCCATTTTTTCATATCATTTTAGTGTATCAAATCAAAAAATGGAGAAGATCAAAGGCTTAAATGGCCCACAAGGTGGGGATTAGATTCCTACTGTTAAAAAATTCTCGAGGACCACAAAACTTTTGGATCCAGATGATATTTGTTTTTTCAATTCACCCAGGTGTATATAATCGTATCAACAGGTTTGATGGCAAATAAAAAACACCGTGTGGACCCTAAGAAGGTTTCAACGGTGGGCATCCTTAGCACTGTTGCTTCCTGTGGTATGGTCCAATTGAGCGTTGGATCTGTCTTATTTTTTATTCAATACTCCAAAATGGTATGAAAAAATGGATGGACAGTTTGGATAAAATGAAAAGTGGCCCTCGGAGCCTCCGCCTATCCCGAGCTGCGAATAGGCGGGGGAAGTATCTAAGCCGCGCCCTCCACTCACCGGAACTGATCCGGTGCATCTGCATGCATGAGAGATATCCATGCCTCACAGTCATTTCTACAAAGGTATCATTCAAGGAGGAGATCTAAACTGTTCAATTAGTAGGAACATTAGTGAAAACTTTATATACCACGGTTCATACTATTTTATATCCGGATGGATGCTAGAATGTAAACTAAGCAACGGCTCATATTTAGTAACCAAAATTTAATGGTTAGGATGGTTTGATCACGGCCATGTTAGCCAGTGGACAAAAAATACTGATGTCCCCGAACTATCTGGATTATCATAAACATCTGCTACGTGTATAATTTTTAGTGTGGAGTATGTATAGTAGGCCTGTGGCTACTATTCCTGTAAATAGTTATTTGATCTCTGGGAGATAGTTATTTGATACTCTGGAGAGTATGACGCTTGATGCTCAGGCACTCGGAAATTGTAGACTTAGCTAAGATAAACTAAAATAAATGCATTAAATTGTGGAACGCACTTTTCAGGTTCCCAAAATTATATATGCTGAAGAGTCCTGATCTCTGATTCATGCACAATTAATTGTTGAAATACGACCGTTGGATTTTTCGTTGACCGTACAATAAATGTACAACGATCCAATTGTCAGATAACCAAGTAAGCTTCCTTTCTGGCTAATCACACATTGAAGCTGAAACCGATAGTTTGAACGGTTTGATTTTAGGTATTTATATGCCACGTATGTAATTTATAAATAACTTTGATGTGCCTGCGTATGAAACCATCACACTTACAGAGTATTTAATGTTTTTTTTTTTCGCTTGGAAAGCTTCCAAGTTACGATTAATAACTACCAGTGTAGTACGTTTTCGTGAGATCTCGACCGTCTATATTGTGTCCATGGTTAATATTCTCTGTAGCCGAAAATCAAGGAGTCGTTGAAAGTTGAAACAATGACAGCGTGTAACATCCATTTTTCTGACGAACGGGCCATCCAAGTCGTGGGTGACAACAAGTATGGGACCCACGTAGGGGTGTACACGAAACGAGCTAGCTCGGTTAGCTCGCTCTACTCTACTCGAAAAAGCTTGATTTGACTCAGCCTGTACTCATTGGAAGCTGAGTTCGGGCTGAGTCAAGTTGATTTTTTTAATTTGAAAATGAGTTTGAGTCGGGTCCAACCTAGCCCTAGCTCAACTCGACTCGGATTAATTCTATCTTGAATCGAATTAGTCCAATGACTTGGTTACTTTGATATTGATATTGATGAAATCTCAACCTAGTGTGCCCGGTGGCAAGAAAGGTATGTACACGAAATAAATACATTTTTTTTCTTAGTTTTTGGTACTTAGAACGTGTTTGATAAAATACATTGAAAACCATTGTTGTTATTTCCCATACCGTGGGATTTTGAAGGTGTAGTGTAGGTGTTCGTGGAAATGTTGCACAAGCAAACTCAACTCGATCTTGGCTCGAACTCAACTCATTAGCCTCGAGTTGCTAACTGAACTGAGTTGTGCTGGCCAGTCAAGCTCAAGGACCAAGCTGAGCCGAGTTCAAGCTGAGGTCAGCTAGTGGCCGAGCCGAGTCGAGCTGAGGCTAGTTCGACTCAATTCGACTCGATGTACACCCCTAAGCCCACGGTTCAATAATTCAAACTGTTCCTATATTGCACCGTGTAATTGAGTTTTCAATCTAGAGAAGTCGAGTCTGATAATCCAACCGTTCTTGTATTACAATTAGAGGTGTACACGTTGAATCACAGCTTGACTCGGCTCGGCCACTAACTGACCCCAGTTCGAACTCAGCTCGGCTTGGTCATCGAACCTGACTGGCCAGCTTGGCTCAGTTCGGTCTGTAACTCGAGCCAATTTGAGCTAAGATTGAGTCTCCGCGGCATTTTCTTAAACACATGGAGTGTACCTTTAATTTATCACGGAATGTAAAACAACATCATCGGTTTACATGTATTTCACCAAACACTCAATAGACAACATAAAAATCAAGATACAATGATATTTGTTTCATATCCATACTTTCCTTGCCACCAGTAGACGCTTCATTGAGTCATTTCATCAAACACTTGTTGAGCAACATCGATATCAAAATAATTAAGCCATTGAACTAGTTTGATCCGAGTTCGATCTAAATTGGTGTTCAAACTGAGTCAAATCAAGTCAAACTTGGCTCAAAATTTATTAAGCTAAAAAACTCAGCTTGATAAGGCTTGAACTCAATTTTGATCGAGTTGAATCAAACTTTTTCCAGTTGAGTCCGACGAGCTAACCGAGCTAACTCGGCTCATGTACAGATCAGTTAACTCATGTACAGATCCTAATTACATCCCAATATAAGATTGGTATCTAAATGATAATCCAATGCTGCCCAACCAGCAAACGGTTCAGATTTCCTCCACTTGTCAAATCTTAAATCCCAATCCTCCGCGAAGAAATATTCCAGACGGTCCAATGATGTGGGGCCTACCAGAATACTACATGTCATCCAACGTTGCCCTGCCATGAAAGTTAGATAGCTGTGAGTTAGTTTGATCCAACCATCAAGTGGGCCACCACCTGATTTTGATGGTTTTTAGTTAGTTAGTCTGTTATTTTCTATGATGAGGTCCACCTACTGATTGGACGTGTATGATTTTTTTGGAAAGTCATTCACCACCACAGGGTTAAAATAAAGGGCAGGTCAACACTGCAGTTAATAGGCATATGAATAACCTCTTCCCTTTCCTTTCCTTTTCAGTGCGGATTATAGTCCGTTGCAATTCATTTTAAATGATCTGAACCATTCATATGATGGGCCACACTGTGGATGGGGATACTCCAGAAAATCATAAGGTTTGGAAGATACTATCAATGGCTTATAGAGAGTCCATATTCAAAGATCAAAGGGCTGAAATATTATTTTCATAGTGTTATTTTGTGAACCACCCAATCGCCGTGAGGGCCATTATATGAACGGTTTGGATCACTGAAACATAACCGAAGATCTAACTTCTATAGTCCTCGTGGGGGAAAAACATTGATACTCTGGAGAGCAGGACGAATGGTACACAACCACTTAGAAATTACAGAGTCGTGCGTTCAAGTACTTCAAATTAAACCGTTCAAAATTGGTATACCAGCTTAACATCCATAACAAAGAATTACAATTATTAGATTATTTAAATATCTGATTAATGGATAATTATTCAACGGAAAAAAAAAAAATTTATTCAACGGTCGTATTTCAACAAACATGAATAAGAGGTTTATGTTTTTTCAACCATTTTTATATAGCCCCAAAATCAAATCCGTTGGGTTGATGGAAAAATGACTTTAACATGCATGAAATTTAGGCCGTCCATCAGGTACGATTCAACACTCAGGTGGACCACCCCATAAAAATCCTACAATCACTAAATTCACGTGGAATGTCCTACATCAGTTTAGGAAAACCGTGATTTCTTGGTAATGCTTTCATCCTTATGAGATACATCAGATCAATGGATTAGATGTGGCCTACTACTTTCGGCTCTACACAAATCCAACGGTGATCATTTCATGTTCAACGGTGTACCTGACGGACGGTGTGGATGGCATGAAGTTCGACTCACGTGGTTCTCGGTGTGTGCGAAAGTAACCCACTGGGTACATCGCAACCGACCGGAATTGTCAGCACCACCTGTTTCATGCAGCGCATAAAAACATCCAGGCCAGGTGGGGTCCACCATGTTGCATACGTAAAATCCACTCCGTTCATCATACGAGAACCATTTTTAGACTCTACATACAGAATATAATTCAGATAAAAAAACTCATCTAAGCCGTTGAATGGGAACAATGTTGCTCCAAAAACTAATAAATTCACAAGGTGTGGCCCACCTGAGTTTTCCATGAGGCTGATTTTCATATATTCTCCTCATCCAGTTGAATCACACCCGATTAACGGGTTTGATGAAACATAAAAAACCATGGTAACCCCACACACAAACCTACGGTTGGGATCCCTTCCCCATTGTTCCAGAGTGTGGCCCATCTGAGCTGTTAATCTATCTAATTTCTGGCCTCAGCACCTAACACCAACGATACAACTCGATAAACGGAAAGGGTTTACACATACAACAAGGTGGGCCCCACAGGCATGAGTATTGCAGAGACTCAGTCCTCCTCATCTCCATACTCACCTGCTTGAAAGCCTCAGATCTAGGCCCCACAATTCTCACTCACCAGAAGCCCGTTTCCTCTCTCTCTCTCTCTCTCTCTCTCTGAAAGGCGAGCTTTTTCACACTCGATGCTCCCACTCACTCCCATCTGATCTCTCTCTCACATCCAAAACCATGCCATCTCGCCAGCAATCTCCTCCCATCCCTCCATCTCAGCCGTCCATCAGTAGGCGGCCACATCACCTGTCCCCACTCCTCTTCCCTCTAACAGCCTCCCTCACCGTCCTCCTCCTCATCCTCCTCCTCATCCTCTTCCTCTACCGAAAATTCTCCCGCCCCAGGACCGCACCCTCCCCACTCCTCCCGCAGCACCACCCCCACTCCTTCCCTTACTCCGTCCTGAGGCGCTCCACCTCTTCCTTCTCCCCCTCTCTCAAGCTCGGCCAGGGCGGGTTCGGGTCCGTCTTTCGGGCCTCTCTCCCTCCTTCCTCCCTCCCCGCCGCCGTCAAGCTCATGGACTCCGGCTCTCTCCAGGGCGAGCGGGAATTCCACAACGAACTCTCCCTGGCCCCTATAATCAACGGCTCTGATCGCATCGTCTCCCTACTCGGCTTCTGCTCACATCCTCGCCCTCGCCGCCTTCTCCTCGTCTACGAGCTCATGCCCAACGGCAGCCTCCAGGACGCTCTTCTCGATCGCCGCTGTCCTGAGCTCATGTCATGGTCCCGCCGCTTCTCCGTCGCCGTTGACATCGCTCGCGGCCTTGAGTTCCTGCACGCCGTCTGCGATCCGCCGGTAATTCACGGCGACATCAAACCGAGCAATGTCCTTCTCGATTGCGATTTCCACGCCAAGATCGCCGATTTCGGGCTCGCCCGGCTCAAGACAGATTCGTGCTCGTCGGTGGTTGAGATCGAGCCGGCGGCGAAGGCGGATGGGCCGGGGAAGGGGAAGAAGAGGAGGGAAGAGATGGAGGAGGCCGGGTCGGCAATCGAAGAGACGGAGAGCATCATGACGGCGACGGCGGGTTTTGAGGATGCGGTGAATGGGAATGCGGGTTTCGTCGCTGCCGTGGACGCCTCGCCGGAGGCATCGCCGGAAACGGTCTTTGGTGTGGACGCATCGAATTCGGAGATCCTGGACAAGACGAGCCCGGACAAGACGAGCGTATCAGAGGGGTGTTTTGATAAGCTTAGCGTCGATAGCGGGAAGGAGATGGGTGGGGCCCGGTCAGTGGGCGGGCAGCCGCGGAAGAAGGGGGTTGCCGGTAAGGACTGGTGGTGGCGGCAGGATAATGCAGGGAGCTCTGAAGCCGGCGGGGTGAAGGACTATGTGATGGAGTGGATCGGGACAGAGATCAAGAAGGAGAGACCGAAGAGCGATTGGATTGCAGCATCCACGGCCGAAAATGGGAAATTGGCGGGGAAGACGGAGCGGAAGAAGCAGCAGCGGCGGCTGGAATGGTGGGCGTCCTTGGATGAGGATCGGGTGCCGAAGAAGGAGAAGAGCCGGCCCGCACGGGAGTGGTGGCGGGAGGAGTTCTGCGAGGAGCTGAGTAAGAAGAAGAAGAAGAAGCGGATCTCCGAGTCGAGTGGTGGTGGGGCTGATGGAGGGGAGCAGTGGTGGCAGCGGGATGATGAGGCAGACCCACCAGTGAAGAAGAAGAAGAAGAACCGCAGCCGTAGCAGCCGGAGTAGCATGGATTGGTGGATGGATGGGTTGAGTGGGGAATTCCGATTCGGGCGGCGCAGCAGCCTGGACTGGATGAGTGGTGAGATCCCGAAAAGTGGCGGCGTGAGCAGTACTCCTAGCATGAGAGGAACTGTATGTTATGTTGCCCCAGAGTATGGTGGCGGCGGGCCGCTCTCTGAAAAATGCGATGTGTATAGCTTTGGAGTCCTGCTGTTGGTTCTGGTCTCTGGCCGGCGGCCACTCCAGGTGACGGCCTCCCCGATGTCGGAATTTGAACGTGCAAACCTCATCTCATGGGCCCGCCACCTCGCTCGTACAGGGAAGCTTCTAGATCTTGTCGACCCTGCTCTCCAGAACTTGGATCAGGACCAGGCTCTCATGTGCATCACAGTCGCACTCCTCTGCCTGCAGCGATCGCCATCGCAACGGCCGAATGTCAAAGAAGTTGCTGCGATGCTTTCTGGGGAATCCGAGGCGCCCCACCTGCCCGTGGAGTTCTCACCATCGCCACCATCTGGATTCCCATTCAGGTCACGGAAGAAGGCCCGGTGAGTTACTGATACTACCACATTGGCTTTTCATGGCCAGTGGCGTGGTTGCCTGATTGGATCTTGATGAAATGTCCATCATCCTTCCATGATATGATTCGTGCATGAAAATGGCGTCCATGGATTTTCGGCTCTCTTCACTTCATCCTGTTTCAACACGGCTGGCCTATGAATTCAACCCCAGCAAAACCTGTTCGGCAACGACCATGATCGTATCAAAAAACAGAGAAGATCAAAGAGACAGACAGGTCCACTTCTTTTTTTGTTGAATTTCAGGAATGTAATGATTGTAAAGTTGCGGGTGCCCGCATTGTTGGTTCTGGTTGTTAGACCACACTAATCAATAACATTCATACGTGTTCGAAGCCCACGAATCACGGTAGATCCACTTTTTTATCGACGTAGCACTCACTGGGCCAGGAGAACTTTTCTTCCCCCTTTCAGTGCCTGCAACCTTTTACAAAGCAGGCTAACAAGCTTGGGTCCCACTGGAAATTTTGTACGAAAAGCTTGGGAAGATAGAAAGGCCTTAGAGACCCTCCTTGCTTTTTAATAAATGGGTGTTTTATCGGATCCACATTAGAAATGTTTAATGGGCTATGATCGGCCATGGATGTTACTTGCACATCAGTCTTGTAATGTACATTGTCTTATGTAAAGGTTGAGAGTTGCCAGTTGAACCAGTTGGGTCTGTAGCAGGAAGAAGGAAGAATTTTTATGACTGATTTGATGGTAAGATGTATTGCCCTGTAGTGAAGAAGCTGGAGCGTGTATCCAATTTGCATTTTTGGGTGTTCCAATCTGGCATCTTTTAGAGACATGATTTGTCTTAGCTGCTGGAAGCAGCTGTGGGACTGACTGTAAGATAGCCATCTGAAACATAAGTTACCCAGCTCTAGGTAGCCTTTGGAAGTACCCTCGAATAAGGAGTTCTGATTGAATCTTTGGTTGGGTGACTTTGTTTTGAACCGACTAACCTTGAAATGGCATGGAGAACAAAAGCCGAATGGGTGGGCTACCTGCTTTCCAGTCACTGGATGATATTTTGTAAATTTCAAATAGTACTTTTTGTCTGTTTTAAGTACTACTTGAAACGAACAGAATAGTATTTCAGCCGAAAATCATTCTGCCTGCCTTATTTACTGGGGTGCTTCCAAACATTACCTTTAAGAATATAGTGCAATCTGTAAAAACCATTTCTCGAGATTTATGTGTTAATCGTGATCCTTTGTTCTTCGTGGAAAGTATACAATATTTTTACTACAAGATCAGAACTTTAGGCTGTCTTTCGATGTATTCCAAACGGACAAGTAGAGCAATATTTAGGTGGAAAGGATAAGTGTCCATATTGTCGTGCAATTCAGGCGGTGTGGGAAACAGGAACAGGAGCACGAGCGCTTCCTCCTTTCTGCCTTTTCCACACTATACCAATCTTTGGAATGTTTTGAATCTGCCCGAAACACTTTCAATATTGATTTTTGCGGAAAGGAATTCCTCACCACCTTCCACATGACAAATAAAAAAAAGAGGAAAAAGGTCTTCCAAATGTAGTTGAATCTAACAGTGATGCAAACAACTTTGCTTCAGCAATTGCAAGATAGAAATGTCCGTGCCTTTGACAAAGAAAGTTCAGAACAAGTGACAGAAAAGAGGATCTCATACGTTGGACCAGCTGCTTTGTTCTTGGGATGGGAAGGCTGTTGGAGTTCACTTAATACATCACGGAGCTAATGGGACAATGCTGCTTCAGAACTTACCTTTAGTTTCATCACCAGATCTCAAGGTATGGAATTTGGTTCTGTATATATTGTTGCAAACTATCTCTGGAGTGCAACTAGATGTTTGATTTCTTTATTTTTATTGAAAGGCACAACTAGATGTTTGATATATATGTAATTGTATTCTGATGCTTTCTTATGTCAGCTCGTTTTGTTAGATATTTATGTATGCTGCATTTGTTCTGAAATTTAGGCAGTTGGATTCTGTTCACTGGTTATACCTGGCACTAAAAATCCGACATGACTTGGGCTTGGTTTAATGTTACTAAAGACCACTTACCTCCTAACGTGGGATTTATAAATGTTTCTGTCACAAAGTGACAAGCCAATCACTTATGTTGTAATGATGATATTCTATTGCTTGCCAGTTTGGCATGTTTTGCCATGGGAATGGATAATTCCTGCCTATGTAGCAGGCAACATTGGGGAATTAGGTAAATCAAAATCAATTAATGTGCATGCTGGGGAGAGATTACACTGTGCATAAATTATCCAATCATGGATTTGAATATTGGTTTCATAATGTATTAGAAACTCCCATTACACACTATGAGGGTGAACTGGTCCATTAAGAAAAAAATGGGCTGTAACAGCAGAGGTGCAGGGCTTTCATGGCTGACATGGGCTGATATGGCCATGAAGGCCCCGTTTTAAAATTTTCTTATTTTTACACTTCTTTTTTCATTTTAACCATGAAGGAAGCTTAGAAACTAATTTTGGACTAGATATGGGGCTATTTTGAGTATCAAAGCATAAGATTTGAGTGGGGTTCGATGAATTGAAGTGGAATGGACCATTTTGGGAGATCTCAGAACTTTGGAAGAAGGGGTAAAACATCACTTTTTTCTTTTTCTTTTTTCTTATCTTTTTGTTGTATTCATATGTAATGGCCCTAACACACTAATCTTGCTTGATTTCTGTTTGATTAGGACCTATGTGGTTTGACTTTCAGCAGGTCAAGCTGACCAACAACATTCTTATCATAGAATGGTATGATACACCAATGAACTCATGTTCAAAGCACTAAGAAAAAGATATATTTTGATGCCTTTCATTTTCTCCCCTTTTTTCTCAATATTTATTCAAGATCCTTTTGTGAAAAAATTGGCTGATATGGTCCGATGCCATGTATTGTATTGTTTTTGGGCCCAGCTCGTATGCCAATTGACACTGTTATTCAAAACCATGATAGTATGTACTTTGATACTGTTATTCAAAACCATGATCCAATTGTGCCAATATTGTATGTACTACGTACTTGAGTTTCTGCCATCTGGTAATAGTTCAGTGTTCAACAAATGATTCTGTGATTTTTTAAAATTTTTTTAAAAATATATAATGAACTTTATTTATTTAAATCATTTGATGCAAAATGTTTGTAGAGAAAACAAATTTCCTTGGTTAATGGAAAATTGCAATTTCCTTGGTTAATGGATAAGTGCATAAATGGGTCGACTGACACTGTTAGCCATTAGTTTGCAAGAGATTAGAATGATTTCATGTTAATGTATATCATGTTGGTATAGATTAACTGGTGTAGATGGGATATACCGTTCTGGACTAACTGAAATTTGGTGCAATCCTCGGCGTTTGATTCCCAAACTTTCACACCACACGGCCTATTTAATATGATAGTTGGGTTCAGTATTTGCTTTTGAAAATCATTCATAGTTTTACATTAATCAATTAACTGTAAATAGTTTTGCATGTAAGTTCTCACTTGAGCTTGGAAATATTTTAAATACTTATACTATATTCATGAAATAATAAATAATGCAAAGATGGCTAACTTGTAATAAATCCAAGAGATAAGGACATTTTTGGGGATTTCATAATAAAATAAACCCACAGTTAAGGCAAGGGAATTTGCTATCTTTGCTCTTTTAGTTTCCTCTTTCATAAATGATAAACCCTAGTTTTTTTCCCCCTCTTCCGTGGAGGTTCCAATGCAGAAATCGGAGGCAATCTGTCGTGAAGGGTGAGATGTCTTCCACAACAAGCACCCAGGTTGTGCGCATGCTAATCCCTTTAAGCTAGGTGTTTTCAGTTTTCTGACATTCCTAGTATCTCCTGCAGTGAATTGACTTAACTACATTCATTTGCACAATCCTTGGGCACAACTCTCTTGAAAAGTTACGTGGAGAAAGCTATTGATTGGATTGACACATTGATAAAAGAAAAAAAGAGTGGAGTCACACTAGTGTAGTTAAAGGTGGGCCTAGGGCAATTTCAAGGGAGGGATCACGATGAGGCTTGAGGGGCATTTCAAGAGGGGGATGATCATGAGGCTGTAATGGGTATTTTGAGGGAGGGATGATCAAGAGGCTTTAGTAATGACCTCTTGGGTAAGTTTCTGTAAAGGAAATGACAGCTTGTGAGGTTTTTGGGTAGTATATTTTCTAGAGGTTGCTTGGAAGGTGTAGACTCATGGAAGGAAAACAAGTGGAAGAACCTCCATGGCTCTTTATATTCAGATGTCTTCCTTCAAGATCTGGGCCCATACATGGTGGAATATTCATCCTGTGGTTTTAAGCGAGCTTCCCATGGGATGTGAATGTTGTGCCTATGATGGGAATGGTTTTGGTTGCTTCCCGTGAATTGCAAGTTGTCAGGGGATCTCTAGAACAAGGTTATTAACATAATATCTGAATTCGTTGTATTATGTTGTGCCTTCCAACTTGAGAGAATCAAATTGACTTGGGAATTAGTTCATCATTTTCTTGAATTGAGTGAATATATTTAACATAATATCTGTCCATTCATTTCTGCCATTTGGACTGCCATTCGGGCCTGTTTCGGTCTCAGCTGGTGCCCTCCTGATTCAGTTTCTTCTTTCTTTTTGGACTGGCAAGGGGTGAAACTTGGAAAGAAGCGAAACACGTTGTGGAAAATGGCCCTTCTTGCCATTTGATGGTGCGTTTGGGAGGAGAGGAATGGCAGATGTTTTCGGGACTCTGCTAATTCTGTGGGCTGGGTCTTATCTAGAGCTAAATCGCTAATCATTGAATGGGCCACCCTTGTTGAATCCTTGAAGGATTCCGACCTTTTGTTTCTTGGCTCTTAGCCTTTGTCTGCTATCTCAGCAGTATCAGCTGCTGTTTTTGAGCCTGTCTGCTATCTCAGCAGTATCGGCTGCTGTTTTTGTTCTCTTTTCTCTTCTTTTTCTAATCTAAATCTGTTTATCTTTCAAAAAAAAAATAAAAATTTAGATCTTGTTAATTAATCCATCCCTTCAAATCTCTCATTTATTACCTGTGTTTCTTTCAAATGGTGATGGAGGTAGCTGTGAAGGTTGAGTGGCTGCAGAGGGATTCCTATGGGAAGGAATGGAAGATGGGCACAAATATCATGGAATGAAATTGAAGGAGGTTCAAAAGCAGAAGAATGAAGGGGGCATTGGTGTGAGTCAAACTAAGGAAAAGATTTTGGTCCTTTTGGGCAAATGATGGTGTAGATATGGACAAATCAATCTGCTGATGTGTTTGCTAGCTGTGCTCTCTCTCTCTCTCTCTCTCTCTCTCTCTCTCTCTCTCTCTCTCTCTCGTTTTGCACTAAAATTTTCATTACCAATCAAAAGTAAAAAAAAAAAAAAAAAAAAAGGATTCTTCTCTAACCCAAAAAAAGAATATATTTCCTTTGGTTGGAGGATAGTAAGAGAATATGGCAGATTTGAATAGAGATGGCTACAAGCAAGGTGGGTAGTATCCCTGGCAAAGGAATTTTGATGCAGGACATGAAAATTAGATATAATGTGCAAGATTTTAGGCTTTAGATCATAATAATTTACAAACAATCACAATAATTCCACATCCCACATAAAGTCGAGCATTCAACAATGGGAATCTACGAGGGTCCAAGCCCACACATGTTAGAGCTGAATCAATTAAAAATTATAGACAAAACAATGCTTAAAGTGTTGAGAAGTGGAGCCACATGCTCGGATTTCGTGTCGCAAGTCCTTTTGCAACTGGGATGCGGAAATGAGTTTCGCGGATTTTGTGTCGCAAGTCATTTCGCAACTGGGATGCGGAAAGGGAAGTTGCCAAAACTATAAATTGGGGTCCCTAGGGCTATTCTAGGGTTAAGGTGAATATTGGGAAATATTTCTAAGGTGTGGGCAAGGGATTTTCTTTGTACTTCCAAGGGAGAAGTTAGTATATTGCCTTGTAATCTTCGTTCTTCATAGTGGAAGTTTGCATTCGTGGTTTTTTACCTTAGATTGGGGTTTTTCCACGTATATCCTGTCTTGTGGTTTGTTTTTGGATTGCTTTGATCTGTTTCTAGTTTATATTTCTTCCTGTTTATCGTTTGTGGGTGAGGTCTGAGATTGGATATAGGCTCACTGCGTTGTTGGCGTGCTGCGCAACATAAAGGATAGTAGATTCATCCTCACATGCAAAGGATTATTTCCCAATCCAAGGGATTCTTATGTTTCAATTCGGAAAAACCTAGGGTTTCAAAAGTATAATAGAATTTGGGGATTTGAGATGATCTAGGGTTAGAGTTATGGAAACAAGACGAAAGATGAGTGAAATAGAGACGAGAGGGAACCCGTGATCAGCCTGCACGTGTGGACAGCAAACCGGCCTGACGCACGTGTGTGGATGGTGGCCTGCATGTGTGTGGGGCCCACGAATCTGGAATCGGCCAGTTAGGGCCTGGTCGGCCAGGGATGGGCCACCTTCCCTCCAAATTTCAGGCCAAACGTGATGCAGGACATGAAAATTAAATATGATATGCAAGATCTCAGACTTTAGATTATACTAATTAAGAAACAATCACATAAAATTCCACATCCTACACAAAAGTTCAAACATTCAAGCAAGGGGAATCTGTGCGGGTCCAGGCCTACACAGGCTAGGGCTGGATCAGTAAAATTATGGACCAAACGATACTCAAAGGAAATTGAAAATCATCCACACATGCACAACAATCAGTCTCTAATCCAAGGGATTCACTAATTTCAATTCAGAAAACCCTAGGATTAGAAAATGAGCAAATAAACTGGAAGTATTGCAATCTAAGGTTAAGGTTAGGGGAAAGAGGTATGAGAGAGGTAAAATAGGTGGGAAATCTGAACCTATAAGTAGTCCCTGTGCGCGGACAGCGGGCCAGGCCTATCACACGTGTGTAGGGGCCTGGCCGCACATGCGAGGGGGTCTCACACCTGGAAACTGACTCCTTGAGGCTGGTCGGCCAGGGGTAGATTCCAAAACTCCCAAGTTTCAGGTCGATCCGAGCTACGGGCTGTGCGTGGTGCTTCGCCGAAGTTTTAGCCCTCCTGCAGGGCCAGATTCTGCAATCCTGTTGAAGAGAGGAAAATTGATGCAATAAAGGACAAATTTGAATGATTGCGGGAGATGAGAAGGGTGGATGGTAGAAGATGGGAACGAATCGGGATAGATGTGGCTTCGCACCACAGTAGTTAGTCCTTCGAAGAAGGGAGGGCTTTGCACCCAATTAGGTTTTTATAACTCGGAAAGGAGCAGAAAAACACAACAATTTTTATTAATCTTCATTTAGAAAAAAGACTACAAGGGGTGCCTATTTATAATAAAACTCTATATCCCAAAACTCACGCCATGTGCGCAACCTATTACTTGCCGATGAAGTAAACCAAAATAAAAACTAATTAAAGAAATCTAAAGAGTTCATGATATTCTAAATAACATAAATAATTAAAATCTAAAATACAAAATCAATCCGACTAGTGGGCCTCAATCATGAGATCCTATGATGCGCTTTACTTGATTATCGGACTCACTCTAATGAACCAAAACTCCGTCTTCTAAATACGAGGCTCTTCCTGGATGTCGTCATCGAGGCAGATTGACGGTAGGGCCTTGCCTTTCCTTTCGTACGTACGTAGGGGGCGGCGTGCGTGCACGTGTGCGCGTGATGTCCCCATCAAAACCGATGATCGGTTTGAACACGATGCTTCGCCGAAGTTTCAGCTCTCCTGCAAGGCCCAAGGTATTCCAAATCGGTTACATTTCGGCCGTAACGGCCGATACATAACGTTAACGGTTGATACCGTTACACGTTACGGAGCCGTAACGGCCACCCTCCCTTTTTTGTGCTTGTAACGGTCGTTACGGTACCGTAACAGCTGTTACGGGCCTAAAGAAAATAGGAAACAAAGAAAAAAAAGAAGGGAAAGAAAAAAGAATATTAAATAAAAAAAGAAAAAAGAACATAAAAAAAACATACCTCTTCTTCTTCTTCTTTTCGGTTTCCCTCTCTCTTCTTTTTCATTTGGGTACCTGTTAATTGGATCACACTGACGTGGATGAAGGGAAGACACACATGTCAGCTTGATCTAAAACTTTTGTAGCCCCCAATAAATTTTTAATGGTGGACATTTAATTATTGTTGTTTCTTATAGTGCGGTCCACCTAAGCTTTGGATCTGCCTCATTTTTGGCCTCATGCCCTAAAATTATTTGGCAAAATGGATGGACAGTGTTGATATAACACATTCATCACGGTGGGGCCCAAAAAACTTTGACACTCGTGTGTGCTACACTTCACAATCCGAGTCCCGCCTAATTCGGTCCCTTAAAAAATTATACACGAGACATGTATTAACTTAAAATATACCAATTAAATTATGGACTGTAGTTGCTAACTCACAATGCCAAAATCAAATTGTTTGAATAGTTTTAATTGTTAATTTGTGGACGCATATTTTTTAAATATGGCCTTTTGATTTTTTTCATGATTCACTATCCAATAAATGTCCACCAATTCATAAGTGGGATAATGCCAATAAATTGTATGAATTTGAGGCTTATTTGGGGCATGGATTGGTCCTCCAAGTCGGCCCTAAATTGGCAACGCCATATAATTGAATTTAATTTCATTTTTTTAAAGAACTATTGGGAGAAATGATATCAAATTGTTAAGTATATAAATTAGATATTTAGAAAATTAAATATATGAATTTTGTAGTCAAATTCAGGTTATCTGGTTCATAAATTCATCAGACAGTCCGATAGAACTTCTCACCAAAGAGTGGACCGTTACACCACCATAAACATGTTCCAATTTATAAATGAATACATATTTGGAATGCTTAGAATATTCCAGATTTAATCCATATTTTTTTGGCAAAAAAAAAAAATTTGCACCGTTACGGGCCGTTATGCCTCCGTATCTGTATCGGTATCGGAGGGCACCGTTACGCCAACCGATATCGATACGGGATACTCAGGGCCAAATTCTGGAAATCTGCTGTAGGGAAAAGATTGGCTGCAAACGTGGGTGGATTTGATGAGGGGATGACTGTAGGAGATGGGGAATATGAAAGGTAGGAAATGGGGGCGATTTGGGATGGGTGTGGCTTCACACCACGGTAGTTAGCCCTTCGAAGAAGGGAGGTATCGTACCCAATTAGGTTTCCACAACTCAGATAATTAGAGAAGCGGGAAAATGCAAAATTTTATTAATCATCTTCAATGAAAAAAACCTAAAACGAGTTGCTTATTTATAAGAAAAACCTATACCCTAAAAGCCGCGCCACGTGCGCATACTATTACTTAAAGACGAAGTAATAAAAAATAACAATTAATCTATGCAATCTAAACCGTTCATGATGTTCCTAATAACGGTAATAAGTAAAACTCAAAGTCCTAGGTCACCTAGGGTAGTGGGCCACGATAATGAGATCCAATGATGGGATATACATGATGATCGAGTCCACCCCAAGGAACCAAAACACAATCCTCTAACTAGGAGACCCTCCATGGATGTCGTCATCGATCCAGATTGAAGGTGGGGCCCTCATTGCGTACGTGCGTAAGGGAGGCATGCGTGTGCGTGAGATGTCCCCATCAAATTCACCTCATCATGGAAAAAGGTGATGACTGATAAGACCTAGTTCTGGAAAGACATCTGGATTGGAGAAGCTCTTCTGGCAATTTTCTTCCACTCTCCTTTTCTTATGAATAACCATTTTTTACATAAAATAACCAAAACATTATTGAGACCAAAAGGGAAATGCTACAGCATGGAACTTGATGAAAGCTAATGACCATGGAGATTGCAATCCTTAGGCGGTTTAATATAAAAGGCTAGATTCCAAGAAGGGCCCACCTTCCCCAAGGCTCAAGCTCTAGCAGAGGAACAGTCTCCTTCAACAATAGCAGCCATCCTTGATTTGCGAAGCTTTTCACTCCTTTGATTGCCAACAATTCCATGTTACTGAATTTCCACTTCCTGTAGGCCCCAAAAGAGGCGAGAATAATGGAGCTGCTGCTTGTTTCTTTTGGCCACAAACAAAACTGTCCCTGCGAAGGAGCTATGCGAAAATTTATAGTACTTAAATGTGTCGAACATTATAGAACTCTTAAAAACGACAAGTTGAGTTATCATGGTTTACTTATATCGATACGTCTGCTAAGGGATGGGAAAATATGAAAATAGGCTAGTGAAGAGGTGGAGGGTTCTATCATTCTTGTGCTGGAGTTTGAAGTAGCCCTACCAGCCAAGGGTTCAAGCTTTTGCTTGGTCAGCCACGACAAAAATCCTTTTAGGAACCTCAATAATTCTAATTAATTGCTACCTAATGCGTGCATCTAGTGTCTCAATGATGGGGAAAAGGTGGATCATATGTTTCTCCATTGTCTATTGGTGACATCCATATGATGTTACTTTTTTTATCTTTATCCTTTTTTTTTCAAAAATTCTTTATGGGGGTAGTTGGTGAATGAATAAGTCTATGAAGGAGTTGGAACATGTGTGGCAGGCTGGTTCCATTTGTTCTGAAGGAAGAGTGCTTTGTTGCATATTACCGTTTGCAATAATGTGGGGTTTTTGTACAGAGAAGAACAGGAGAAAGATATCTTTGAGAAAAAAATCGCCACTGAGGATTCAATTAAAAGAATGATAACCTACCATGATTTTAGGTTGGGCTACAGTTAGATCCAAGTTCAAGGGGTTTTCATAGGTGGATATTCCTTGAGTTTGGCTAGTGGGGTCCTGGGGTGGGGAAAGGCAAAATGAAGTGGGAATCCTCTCCCCTCTGGGACTTTCAAAGCTCAACATCACCGGATGCTCTAGGTGTGACTATAGTCAATGTCATGTTTTGAGAAATGATAGTTGGCTTTCTCTGGGCCTGTAGTTTGGCAAGAGGAGCAGTGGAGTTGCGTTGAGAGAAGATTTGTCTGTTCTTGGCTTCATAGTTGGGGAAGTTATTATTGAAGGGGGACAACCTACCTATCACAGTGTAGGTTGTGTTTGATCATTCGTGCCCGTGGAGGCTTGCTTCTTGTATTTCTGAAATTAGACTCTTGTGGGAGCTTCGTGCTCATGCATTTCAAAGGATACAAATGATGTGGCTAGTAGCATTGTTGGTGATGGAGATGAAAGGGCCACTCACTTTTGGCCAGTTGGTTTTTCTTTCTTGATGCTTTTGCATTTTTAGTTGGAGTTACTGCCTTCAAAGAAAAAAGCAAAGAAAGCAGGATGCTAACTGTCTGATTGGTGGAAATCTAGTGAATCTACAAACACAAAGGTGGTAATGGTCGAATCTACAAACACAAAGGCGGTAATGGTCAAAATTTGGCAAACTAATGTCAATAATCAGAGGTTGACATTGTGACCAATGTACATGTGTCCACTATTTGACTTTTATTATTATTATTTATAATGCGTACTAGTCGGCTGTTTTGAATTTGAGGTACATGCCACGTGGGCACTGAGGGTAAACCCCAAGGCTGTAGTTTTGGTGCATCGAGCAGAACCTTTTCATTCCCCGAGAAAGGATTTGAGAAGATAAGACGGCATCTTGGTCTTAAAAACAAAGGTTTTCTTGACTGATTGACAATGTGAACAAAAGACAACACTTCTCAAAACAAGGTATGTGTCCTTAATTGAGGCACATGTAGGTGTATTGGTTTGATTACAGGACATTGAAGGGCCCATCAGAAAGTTTCCTTTGACCATTTACATTGTGATGGTTCATCCTTTGTTGCCTTCATTTTGTTGGAGTCTTAGGTTTGCTTTGAGGCCTTGCTATATGTTTTGACCAAATAAAATGGTACTAATGTAAGAGCTTTGCCTCCATTATTTCTAACATTCCTGACCCCATGATCTCAGTTTTCTAATCTTAAGTGGAACTCATGTCTTTTATTCCATTTGACCAGCTTTCAATACTGTTGTTGCCTGGCCCCAATCTTCCAGCAGCATCCTACATTTCCAGACTTCAGATTGTAAACTGTCAACATAGGCATTGCAATTTCTAGCTGCACAATGTTGCTGAGTCCAGATTTCTGATTTTTTTGCCAATCCCTCGGCTTTGCTGCTTTGTTGGATCTCTTTCTTTCTTTTTTCCTAAATGGCAATGGATTTGATTAAATGCATCACTCAAAAGTGGGAAAGACAAAAAGGGGAGGGGGATGTTGAGGAATCGTCAGCAAACATGACTAAAAGAACAAAAACCAAGAGCTCCTTAGCTCTTCCTGATTAAAATTCTTAAAAATGCAAGTTCCAAAGCCCCAGATATTGTCCTGGATTTCACCAAAAAGAAACTCGATTCCACTGACGAGCATTTATTATTGAATGATCTGTTGTTCTTTTCTTTCCAAATGGATCATATCACTGCCAGAAAGGAAATGTGCCACAGGGTCTCTGCCTTATTGCCGTTGATTCCTCTGCACCAGGCAATTTAAAAATCTCAGTCACCACCGGAGCTAACCAAGGAATAAAAAATCATGCTCCAATTGTCTACCACACCTCATATGCAAATGGTCAATGAAGCAAAAGATGTTCAATCGACTCTGCTTCCCCCAAGCACAAGGAACAACCATTAACAATAATCATGTTCCTCCTCAGACGATCAATGGTAAGAATCTGATCCCTTATTGCCTTTTTTATCTCAACATAATCATGTTGGATTTCTTGTGACCTTTCTTACTAGGAATTCAGTTTGCATCTTTTTCATATAGAAATAACTCGCTAACTGGAGAAATTATATGAAGAAATTATATGATCCTCAACCCGAGGCTTTGTTCTGGATGCTTGGGTTTGCGGCTCTGACAAGTGGAGCCCATGGTTCAGTTATCAATACCATCAGTCAGCTGGCCCCCTTATTGCCTTTTTTATCTCAACATAATCATGTTGGATTTCTTGTGACCTTCTTGCTAGGAATTCAGTTTGCATCTTTTTCATATAAAAATGACTCGCTAACTGGAGAAATTATATGATCCTCAACCCGAGGCTTTGTTCTGGATGCTTGGGTTTGCAGCTCTGACAAGTGGAGCCCATGGTTCAATGATCAATACCATCAGCCAGCTGGCCCCATTGTGGGTGGACTCTTTCCAGAAAATCTCCTGGATGGTACAATCCTAACCCTTTAATTTGTGGTCTGCAAATAGATGGTTGAAAAGAGGGACAGCAAAAGTACACATCGAACGGGAAAAGGCCCTAGATTGGTGGCTTGTATCTTTCAATATGAGACAGTTTTGGGGCATGGTTTGTCCACTCTCGAGTCACAACAGACCAATGATCTAGACTAGCGGACCATTGGCCACACTTGTCAGAACTCGGAACCAAACACTTGAGTATACTGTGCAAACCCTCAGGTCAAGGATTAGGGCTGCAACATTGGTTTGGGTCAACCTGAACCTGATTGATCTGAGTCGGGTTGGGTTGGGTTGTCAAGGTCCTTGGGTTGAGTCCTTTGAATTTGGGTTGGGTTTGGGTTGAGCCAATTCAGGTCAAGGTCAGGCTAGATTGGAAATAATCACATGTATTTTGGTTGATTCTGGGTGGGTCAGGTCTAGTATAGAGGGCTTTGGGTTGGGTTCCTTGGGTTGGAATTCGGTTTGGGTTGCAGGTTGGGTCTTCTTGAGGTTGCATTGGGTTATATAAATCTCTCAATTTCCTAACACTCCCACACACATAACAATGTCAAGTATATAAATATCTCAATTTCCTAACACTACAAGATTTCAAATATTAGCATACAGCTATACAGTTTACAATATCGAGTTATAAAACATCTAAATCACGATGAATGGGGAATCTTGAAAAAATTGCTTTCTATCTAGTCCATACATACACATGGTGCAGGAAGAAGGTGAGATTGTGAGATTGCGAGTACCTGTTGCATTCTGGAAGAAGCCTATGCCCAGAGTCTCAACAGATATCTGCTGTCCAGTATCGTGTCTGATCAGCCCAACCTGAGGTATGTGTATACCATAACAAAGCTAGAAGAAACTTGCTGAAAAGGTTTGCTAGACGGATAAAATGACTATGGCTGCTCTGATTCACTCTGTAAAAGGAGGGTCGGATCGGCAATTTAAGAAGGGTGCTGGCTTTGTTGGGCTCGAGGTGGATTATGGTCTTGAGTTCAATCATCTTCTGTGGGTTAGTGAAGTTCAACCCCACTTATGACATCTCCAAGAAGGTTGGCTTTCGGAACTAAGCTCTTGGCTCTGCTAAATGAAGGATGACAGGTGATGGTATCCATTGCTGTGGAGGCAGTCGGGGATGAACCAGGACGCTCTATTTTTCAATATCTGGGCACCCGGGAAGTTAAGACAGGTGGATTGCGGCTCAGGGTCCAATTCAACAATGTCTGTATTGAGAAATGGGAAGTGGCTTTGCACCTGACGGCAGATGATATGGTTCATCATCAAAGGCACAAGCAAAGTTGAATCTGGTGAGTTGCTTCTATTGTCCCAAGCATCAATTTGGGATGTTCATCGTTGTCGTCTTTGGAGAAGTAGCATGTGTTCGATCATCATTGAAGCGTTTGAATCTGGGTCTTCCAAGTTAAGGTGCGTACCCCACCCAAAGTTACAGTTGGATGCCTTTAGATTTGAAAATGTATGTCTCCTACTGTTGATATCTTTGCAGCAGATGGAAGCCATCTGTTGATGACCATTAGCATTTACTAAGTTTATCAAAATCAGTCTATTAACCTAGGGTGTTAATCCAGTGCCCTTACCGCGCTGTTCTGCATACACACTGTCAAAAGTCACGCAAAAATCCAGACCGTTCATCGTGTCCATCTAATCATTGAAAATTTCCACATGGACTACGATTTTTGCTCTTTTTTTTTTTCTTTGGCTGCCCGTCTCTGCCCCACTGGTTTGCTGGGTGGTGTTGGGCTCGTTGGGGCCACTGTGATGTATTCGTTTTATATCCATGTTTTCCATCTGTTTCCTGTGGTGTTGTCCACCTTATCGTCGGATCTGCTTCATTTTTGGGCTCGTGACTTAAAATGATCTGTAAAAACGGATGGATGGTGTGGATATTCAAAACATACATCAAGGTGAGCCCAACTGTCAGGGACCTCATCCAGCAAGCTGTTAGTCCGACCTGACCCAATCCACGCCCCTTCTCCTGTACCAGGTCCGCCACTGGCTATTGTGGAGCCCACGAGGTGTACAGTGTGTTCATGAAGGGCCCAGACCATGGGGCCCACCTTGATGTATGTATAGTATATCCATGCCATCCATCCGGTTTGCCAGCTCATTTTTGGGCAAAAAAATGAAGTAGATCCAAATCTCAGGTAAACCACACTACATGAAATAGTGGTGATGGACGATTAAAAACTTCTTGTGGGCCACTAAAAGTTTTGGATCAAGTTGATATTTGGTATTTTTCCGTCATTCCTTATCAACAGGTTGGATGGAAAATAAACATTACGGTGGGCCCAAGGAAGTTTTTAATGTTGGGCGTTCAATTGCCACTGTTTTCTGTAGTGTGGTCCGTCTGATATTGGCATTTTTGGGCTCGTGCCCTAGATGAGCTGGCAAAACAGATGGACGGCGTGGATATACTACACATACATCTAGGTGTGTGGACAGTTGTACATTGCTTTCAATGGTGTGTCGCATCTGTTGGATGGGTTGGATGTCATTCACATAGCATGTGGGCCCCAGAATTGCTAAGTACACCATATGAACGTTCCCCATCTTTCTAAGTGCGTCGGATTAAATCGTTGAAGTGGGGCAACTCCGATTACAAACGGACGAATCTGCCCCTAACGGATGGGAATTGCCAGTGCCCCTGCCTACAGGAAGTTCCTATGTAGGGCCCACCGTGGTGCCCGTGCCAAATCCACTCCGTCCATCACCTTCACTTGCTCATGTTAGGTCATGAGGCTAAAAATGAGACAGATAGAAACTAAAAGATGGCCTCGCCACACGAAACAGTGGGTATTGAACTCCTACCATTGAAACCTTCATGGGACCACCGAAGTTTTGGAACAGCCAATTCTTTTTGTTTCAGTTCATCCCCATCGCAATAACCTTATTAACGGTTTGGATGGCATATAAACATCCGGCGGGCTTCACAATGGTTTCAAAGGTGGGCATTTCATCTCCACTGTTTCTTATGGTGTGTGGCTCACTTTATTTTTGGATCTGCCTCATTTTCGGACTCATGACCTAACACGAGCCATGGAAACTGATGAACGGATTGGATCTCACAAAGACATTGTGGTGGGCCCCATGTAGCTTCCCCCTCCAGGAAACTTCATTTAGGCAGGGAGCACAGGCCATTCACAACGTGTAAGGATCTACATCTACTCAAAGGGACCCTGGTTGAAGTGGGTCAGATGCCCATCACCGAACACGTGGATGCATAGCTAGATAATCATGGTGACCATACCATACAGGCTAGATAACCCGTGGGTGGGCCATCATCTTAAAACGGATATCTCTACATGTGGTTTGAAATGTACTGTCAATGGGTGGGCCCGGGCCGGGCCCCGGGCCCACTGTGTCTTTTCACAGTCATCAGGAAAAGTCCAATAACTAACGGTGGGGATGCTTTCGGGTCAGATAAAGTCTCGAGTATTTGTTTTGCAAGTGGGGTCCATAAATGTTGCCTGTTGGGCCATTCATCACCCTCTGATTTGATTATGGACAGTGGGCCTGAGGAGCTGAGGAAATCGGACAGTGGGGGGTGATCCTTGCACACTTCACCAAGGGGAATGAATTGTAGGTGTCAGATCATGTAAGCGAGGGGGCTGTAATTATGTATTCCAGACCATCAATCTGATGGGCCCCACCATGTATGGGTAATGCTAATAAAGCCCCCCAGATTGGACGACCCAAAATCTTAAATCACTGGCTTACAAATAGACGGCTAAGAAAGAAAAAAGAGAGTGATAGTCCAGTAAAAAAGACCAGGTGTTAGATGGTTTTTGATCTTTTTGTCTGGAAGCCATCTGGGCCACCAATAATCAACAGTAAGTTCTATTAGTATGGATCACTTAGGTATGGTATTGTCTGGCATTAGGATGGAAGTGAGGACGAGCAGTTTTCTATTTCGGTTAAGAAAATTTTGGCCTTATTCATGTTATGCGTGACACCCTCATTATTTTAGAAATTGAATGTTTCATAAATTTAAGACACATACTGTTAGATCTGGACCATACATAGTAATGATTAATCTCTAATTCAGTACTGTTATCAAATGGTCCAAATACCCTAGAATTATCTTTATGGACTCTTTCCACTGGAGATAATTGGACTCTGTTAATGCAAGAACATGTTACGTTTGAGTTGGAATTGGAATTGATTGCAAAATATACTCACATCAGTAAATTTGTTTATTTTATACAATTTAGGAAAATAAACTAAATATCAGGACAAATTATTATTAATTCAAATTCAATTGATTGCCTAGGATGAAGATGGGCCCGACCAATCAATTCTAGTGAGAATTGATCACATCATTACCACTCATCCTATGGGAGGTAGTCATGATATGAAAATGACTCTTCTTTACATGAAGTTAAGCGATATTAATTATGTAAATTTGAAACACTCAACACTGAGTAAGGTGAGTCCCTCAACTTTACATCATCAGCACAATTTACTCCACACCATTCATGTCCCTGTCAAATGATGATTGTATACGTTTTCATCACTGTCCACGTGGAACATGAACGCAATTGTACTAAATCATTTTCCTGAATCCCAACATCACAAGTTAGAACTTATGACAATCTTTACCAAATAAGGTCATTGTGGTGGCTAATACAATCCGCTCCAATCCCACTAATTTAGACTTAAGCTTGCAATTTTAATTATGCCCTCAACGTATTATCCATAAAATAGTCTGATTTGGCCCAGCAAGCAATTGTCATTGACTGTTAAAAGACGAAAAATTCATAAAGTGAAACAAACGATTAGGTTTCACTTTCCCATTCCAACGACCCATGTCAGCTCCTACAAGATGGGCAATGGGCAAAAATCTAGGCCTAATCAGAACTCTATCCATATGAACTGAACATCAGCATTGATCATCACAAATATTGTCTTTAACATTCACAGGATGAATGGGGATAGTCAAATCCTTACATTAGGGTCCATAAAAATGGATGGTTCAGACTAGATGCCCGAGGTCCACATGATAGAAAGTTCATAAGCTTAATCATTCACCTAGTGAATGGTCTAGATTATACGCGCATTGTAAACTTAATAGATGGTCCAGATCTAAACATTAATGATCATAAGCAAGCTTAAAGGAAGGCCCAAGTTGTACTAATCCAAGAGAGAGAGAAAAAAAAAAAAAAAACTTGGAAAGATGTGAACCTAAACTGATGGCCTGCATAGAGAACCCAATGGACCAAACGACCCACAATATCGACCCAGCAAATGATCAGGAATGGGTCCGGCCCCACTCGACAAACTAATGGACAGGGGATGCCAGAAACAAGGATGATGGGGCATGCATCATCAAAGGATGTCAAAAGCCTCTCCAGCGGTGATGTACATTAATGGGTGTTATACGCATGCATCTGGCTAGAATTCAGCTGTCAACACTGAAAACTGATGGCTGCCTCTATCGCTAGTAAGCTCTGGTAACAGGAGAGCTATCGATTATAGGAGATGACAACTTTGCTAGATATAGGCAATCTCTCAATGCCATATTTCGGCAATACCTAATTCTATTTTAATTACAAATATGAAATTGTATCCCAATTCAATGAACATGTCTCAATCTGTTTGTGTTCATCAACAGATTCAATAATATGAACAAATATATGCAAATTGGCTCTGATACCAACTGTGAAACTAAAACAGTTTGAAACTCGTCGAAACTCCTCTTAGCTAATTTTGATAATCATATCCTAAATAAAACACTGTGCGTCTAATATCACACCATCCCTACATGATTCTAGATTAATCACAACTTTGAGTGGAGTGCACTAGTATGCTTGATCACATTATCCAACCCTTAGGAAGATCTAAACCATTGATCAATCGGGCCCACCTTATAGAAATCTTACAAGTGAAGCTTTGATGAGTGCAATTCTTCCCCCCAATGACATACATCTAATATTTCAAGGTGACAAAAATTTTTTCCATTCTTTCGACAACGGGTAATGGTTGATTCTTGTTTATTTAGGAAAAGTATGGCAATGGACTTGTGATGGTCTTCATATATGTTGATGACATACTCATTGCTACATATGAATAAGAAGAATCTATTAACGATCTCAAAAGTTTTTCCTTTACCCAATTAGGCACCAAAGATTTGGGATGTCTAAAATATTTCTTGAATATACAAATTGCAAGATCTAAGAAATGACTCTATTAGTGAAAATATATGCAAAAAGAAATATACATGTTGGGGAGCCACGCATCTGATTTTTCAATGGAAAAGGCATGATGGGGATGTTGGAAATATACATCATCCCTTACATTTTCCACTGTCCTAACTTAAATAGGATCATTAACCTTCTAAAAAATTCAAATGGTATTAAGGGCGTGTTTGGACGGGCCCATCCCATGGGATTGGATCGTATTAGGGTGGATGGCAAGTAATGATGGCTGTGTCAGTGGATTGCTGGCAATCCCATGGGATTGCTATATCCAGGGAATTCACCACCGAGTACGTTTGGCTCGCCTGGCCAATCCCGGGATTACGTCAGCCAATCCAGGGATTGCTCCGTCTAACCAAACATGTCCCAAGCAAAATAGATGGGATTAAGAGGGATTGGGTGGATTTCAAGGTAATGATGGTGATGTCAGGGGATTGCTATATCCAACTTCTGCCTGTTTGGCATGCCCGGTCAAATCCCGGGATTGCTCCTTCCAATCCATCCTAATACAACCTAATCCCATCCACCCTGCCCGGCCAAACAGGTCCTAAGTGGTTAGGGAAAAAACAAATCTCATTCTCTTGTAATTTAAATCATTAATGTACACTTATATGTATAATTGAAACCGACAATTATAACTTGTTGGGTTTTGTGTTGTGGAATCACATGAATATTGATATAAGATAGCAATCCAATGGCACCAAGCAAACACAAGAGAGCACAAAGATTAAACGTGAAAAATCCTTTCGGGAAAAAACCACGGCACAAAGCGACAGATCTTCACTATAAAAATAAAAATTACAAAGAAAGAGGATTTACCCGATTCGAACAACCTCGAATCTCACCTTTGATACACTCTTTGATAACCCTAGAACTCCTTCTAGAAACCCTTAGAATACCTTTAGAAAGCCTTAACATCTCTTAGAATGGCCTTATGGACTCCTATATATAGTTTATGAAACTTCACTTACGCACCTCTCTAAAATCATCTCAAATTTATACAGTTCACGCAGAATTTGCTTAACCTTCGCCTGGTCGAAGACCTCGAAAAATTTAGAGACATTGTTACTGTACTTCGAGTCGAACTTGCTTAGACTAGTCGAACTTTTTCCAGAACTTTTCATATTTAAGACATTCTTTTTAACAACATAACTACCCAGTTGGTAAATTATCAGAAACCAATCCAAGCCATCCAATTGGGACCGGGGAATGGAAAGTTGGAAGACAAAGGGAGCAGATTAGGTGCGGTCTTGGCCTCACCCCCATGATGTGACCATGGGGCCCACCTTGATGTATGTATTGTATATTCACATTGTCCATCTATATTTCCATAAGGCATGAGACCAAACGTGAAGCAGATCCAAATATCAGGTGAACCACATTGTAGGAAACATTGGTGATTGAACGTCCACCACAGAAACTTCCTAAGGCCCACTGTGATGATGAAGTCATTCGTTCAAATATCAGCTTGATCCAATACTTTTCTGGACCACAAGAAGTTTTTAAGGGTTAATCACCGTTGTTTCCTATGATGAGGTTTACCTGAGTTTTAGCCCAAAAATGGGCCGGAAAATAGATAGACAACTTGATATACAATACATACATCGAGGTGAGCCGTAGTGTTGGGGCTGCATTGTGTTGGGTGAGGCCGGGGCATACACTCCGTCAACCACTGATACTTGGGTTAGATCCAACAATTCCTCTTAAACTTGAAAATATAAAGGAAAACTCAATGGAGAAGGTGATAGAAACTATACTAATTTGGAGCAAGAAGTTGTGACAGAATGTGTCGTTCCATACTTGTGGACACAACTTCAAGTGGGCACGCATTTACACACCCAATCCAAACTAAGTGGTGGGCCCATTTGTTGGTCATACTCTCAGCGTAAGAAGGATTAGACTAGTTTGGCTCCTAATTATTGTCATTGATGTCTTAAATCTATAAGTAACAAGGTCCGTTGAGGTCATCTACAGACCACTCAATTCCATCGAGCAGATGTCGATGACAACATTTTAGTGTTGCTACTCGATGTCATTAAAAGTAGTCAATGCCTTCGAGGACTTCGATGGATGGTGGGTACCATTGAAAGTCTCATTGGCTGACATGCTTCCATGGTTCCCCAACAATTAATTCATTGGTTGGTATATTGTTATTGGGCCACATCATGAATATGGCGGTTAATAATGATGTGGCCCAATCACACTGCACGCAAACAAAAAATTTCTGCTTGATTGAGGATCTGGACTCCAACCATTTATCATTTTAACCGTTGATTTGATGGCCTCCAATCTGGCGGTTTGGATTATCCTTTGGGTGTAATTATCAAATTATATATTCTGTTCCATGCCAGGTCCCACGATTTCGATGGATCCTTGGATCCACAGAGGTGGGTGGGATCCCTGACCGTGGGATGTGCCTTATATCCATGCCCTTCATCTATTTCAAAAAGTTATTTCAGGGCATGATTCCAAAAGCGGAGCAGATCCAAATCTCAGGTGGACCATAATACAGGAAACAGTGGTAATCGACCATCATAAACTTCTTGTGAGCTACAAAGTTTTGAATCAAGCTCATATTTGTATGGTCTTTTCATGAAAGCATTTTTGACCTTACCAACAGGTTGGATGACAAATAAACATTCCAACTGCCCTTGAAGTTTTTAACTATGAGCATTCAAGCACAATTGTTTCCTGTGGTATGGTCCACCTAACATTTGGATCTACTCCATTTTATTGATTATGCCCTAAAATGAGTTGTCAAAATGGATGGAGTGTTTGGATGTATGGCATGTACATCATACCTGATATCCACAGTTAGGTTTCCACCCAAACGGCCCTTGTTTGTCACGTGACTGAGAAAAAAGTAAATTTTTTTTTTTTTTACGTGAATTTATTAAAATTCGTGCCTCTGTTACATGTTACGTACTTACATGAAAAAGTGAAACGAATTGGCTACTCCCCCTGCCACCAGCCAATGGCAGATGGTCCTTGCTCTGTGGGCCCCACCATGATGTATGTGTTTCATCCATGCCGTCCATCTGTTTTTACAGATCATTTTATAATATGAAACCAAAAATCATATATATCTCAATCTCAAGTGGACCACATTATAGGAAACAGTGTTGAATGAGCGTCAACCATTAAAAACCTTTTCGGGGCCATAAAAGTTTTGGATCAAAATGATATTTATTTTTTCCCTTCATCTGGTCCTTTATGACCTAATCAACAGATTGGATGTTAAATAAACAGTACAATGGGCTTTAGGAGGAATTTAGTAGTGGATATCCAAATACTATTGTTTTCCTGTGTTTAGTCATGCCTGAGATTTATATCCATCTCAGTTTTGGATAAAGCCCTAAAATCATATTTAAAAGTGGACGAACGGAATGGCTGACAGAGCACTAACCACCAGCCACCGGGCTGGGGGCGGGGGGAGTAGCTAATCCGGAATGCGGGTTTGGTCCAACCCCCGCAGGCAGATATGTCGCTGGGCTCACCGTGATGTAGATGTTTATCCACACCGTCCATTTTATTATTATTTTTATTATTATTTTTTTTCAGATCATTTTAAGTTATGAGCTTAGGAATGAGGTAGATTCTGCACTTGAGTTGCATTAAATGCATAAAGTATTAAATTTAAGTTGCATTAAATGAGAGTGTCATCTGTGTTGTGGTCCACTTTAGCTCTGGATCTTACTAATTATTGGGCTAATACATTAGAAAGATATGAGAAAAGGGATGGACTACATAGATAAACAGATACATCGCGTTGGGCTTTGGGTAGATCTGCCTGGACGGTAATATGCAGAGAAGGGATGTTTGGCCAAGTATAGCAAATTTAAAACTCAAGTGAGGCATGCCACAGGTAACACTGGCGTTGAATGCTCACCGTTGAAATCTTTTGGGGGCCACCTGATGTTTATATGCCATTCAAATCGTTTACTGCTATTAACACCAAGATCAGCCAAAAAAAAAAAAAAAAAACAGAAATATCATATTGATACAAAACCTATGTGGGTTCGTGAAGGTTTCAATTGTAGCATTCAATCTCCAGTAATTCTTATAGCTTAGACTACTTGAGCTTTAGGTGTATGTCCTTGTTGATTTTTCATTTCCCATACGTAAATAAATGACTCATTGTTACTGTTTAAAATTACGCGACTATTTCTGCCTGAAAACGGGTCTAAAACAAGTAACTTAAATTTGTAAGCCCCACCGTAGTTTGTGTGATATATCCGCATTGCTAAAAAATGAGGCAGAGCCAAAGTTCAAGTGCCCCCCACACCACAAGAAGCAGAAGCCGTAGTCTTAAAACCGCCATCACAGAATGGAATGAAACATGTTTTGGTCAAATAAACGATCCGTGGAAAGTTCAGTCATCTTAAAAAGAGGATTCCTGAGTTTTTCCCTCATGCGGAGAAAGCTTATTCGGTACAGAGAGACTTTTAGGGCCCGTTTGGCCGGGCGGATTGGAAGGGATTGGATGGTATTGGAAGGGATTGGAAGTTAAATTACGGGATTAGCCGGGCGTGCCAAATAGACTGGGTGATTTGATCCCGGGATATAGCAATCTCATGGATCTTAAGACAATCCACTGACAACACCATCATTACCTTTAAACCCCATCCAATCCACCCTAACCTGTTCAAATTTACCTGGGACGTGTTTGGTTCGAGGGATTGGAAGGGATGGGAAGGTTTAATCCCGAGATTGGCTGGGTGAGCCAAATAGACTCGATATAGCAATCCCGAAATGTAGCAATCCCATGGATCTTAAGACAATCCACTGACAACACCATCCTTACCTTGAAATCCATGCCATCCACCCTAATACCAATCAATCCCTTCTAATCCACCCGGCCAAACAGGCCCCCGTTTGGCCGGGTGGATTAGAAGGGATTGAATGGTATTAGCTGTTTGGCCGGGTGGATTAGAAGGGATTGAATGGTATTAGCTGTTTGGCCGGGTGGATTAGAAGGGATTGAATGGTATTAGGGTGGATGGCATGGATTTCAAGGTAAGGATGGTGTTGTCGGTGGATTGTCTTAAGATCCATGTGATTGCTATATCGAGTTTGTTTGGCACGCCCGGCCAATCTCGGGATTAAACCTTCCCATCCCTTCCAATCCCTCGAACCAAACACGTCCCAGACAAATTTGAACAGATTAAGGTGGATTGGATGGGATTTAAAGATAATGATGGTGTTGTCAGTGGATTGTATTAAGATCCATGGGATTGCTATATCCTGGGATCAGATCACCCAGTCTATTTGGAACACCCGGCCAATCCCGGCAAAGAGCATATGGTGTGTAGGTTGAGGAAGAACTTGTATGGGCTGACACAAGCTCCATGGTAATGGTACAAGAAGTTCGACTCGTTTATGTTGAAACATGGGTATGACAGAACGGAGTCGGACCACTGTGTGTTCACGTGCAAGTTCTCAGATGGTGATTTCTTAGTTCTGCTATTATACGTTGATGACATGCTCATCATGGGAAAAGACATCAAGAAGATCGACAGGCTGAAACAAGAGTTGGGCAAGTCTTTTGCGATGAAAGACTTGGGCCCGTGCTGACAAACGAGATCCTAGGAATGGAGATAACCCGTGATGTGAAGCGAAGAAGCTTTAGCTGTCACAAGAGCGGTATATTGAGAAAGTCCTAGAGCGGTTCAATATGAATGCAGCGAAGCCGGTCAGTACTTCACTGGATGGTCACTTCAAATTGAGCGACATGCAGTGTCCCAAGACAAAGGCAGAGGTGGATGAGATGTAGAAGATACCCTACGGGTCAACTGTAGGAAGTTTGATGTATGCTATAGTGTGTACACGCCCAGACATAGCATATGCGGTTGGTGTTGTTAGCCGGTTTCTTGCCAATCCTGGTAAAGAGCATTGGGCAGCGGTGAAATGGATACTACGGTATCTAAGAGGCTCATCCAGGTTGAGTCTATGCTATGGTGATGGTAAACCTGTGTTAGAGGGCTACACAGATGCAGATATAGTAGGTGACATAGACTCCAGGAAGTCTACATCGGGGTTCATGTTCACGTTTGCAGGGGGAGCGGTTTCTTGGTAGAGCAAATTATAGAAGGTCGTAGCATTGTCAACTAAAGAGGCCGAGTACATTGTAGTCACAGAGGTATGTAAAGAGATGCTTTGGATGAAGAGGTTCCTATAAGAACTTAGCCTAAAGCAGGAGGAGCACATGGTCTATTGCGATAGTCAGAGTGCTATACACTTGAGCAAGAATCCAAGTAAGCATTCCAAGTCAAAGCACATAGAGATTCGGTATCACTGGATCAGGGATACTTTGGAACAGAAGGTGTTACAGCTTGAGAAGGTCTACACGGACGATAATGGGTCAGATATGATGACCAAGGCCTTGCTCAAGGAAAAGTTTGAGGTTTGTAGAAACCTGGTTGGCTTAAAAAAGGTGAATCCCCCCTAGGTCAAAAAGGGGAAGATTTGATGGGTTTTTTTGACCCGTCGTGCGTAAGTCCTTTCGCAACTGGGATGTGCAAAGTCTTTTCGCAACTGGGATGCGCAAGTCCTTTCGCAACTGGGATGCGCAAGTCCTTTCACAACTAGGATGCGCAAGTCCTTTCGCAACTAGGATGCGGAAATGAGTTTTCTAAAGCTATAAAAAAAGAGTCCCTAGGATTTTTCTACGTATGTTGTGTTGATGAGAAAAATACAAGAGGGCTATCAAAGGTGAGAGAGGGAGAAAGAGAGAGAGGAAGCTTATAGAAGGGAGGTTCTGCTCGTGGATGTTTTTCTACTTTGCAATTTATATCTCAGCGCTTCTATGTCCTCATAATCGGTTAGATCTCTTCGTTTTCTCTATTTCTCTTATTGTTTATCCACTCCTGCGTGAGTGAAGAAGATTGTAACGTTCTACTTCATAGTGGATTGTTGATCTGGACGAGGTCCCATGGTTTTTACCTCTTTGAGGGTTTTCCATGTAAAATTCTCTTGTGTGGTGTGTGATTGATGCATTGATTATTTTCATTGCTTTATTATCTATAATTCTGGTTTGTTCTGGAGGGCTAGATCCTAAGGTTTTGTGCAAGGCCCCCAACACGAGGAAGGTTTCAATGGTAGGTGTCTCCTTCCCCTTTGTTTTCTATGGTGTGGCCCACTTGAGTATTTGATCTGACCGCTTTCTCAGCTCCCATGTTAACGTGGTGTGGTTCAACTGATCAATGGAGTGGATTTAACACATCCATCGCGGTGGACCCATAAGCTTTCTGTTGCACGGCCTCCCTAGAAAAACATGTTGTCCGAGATTCGCTTTCACGCTCCACGAATAAGCTGGGGGCCCCGATCAGGTACTACCCCCCGCCTGTCGGGAGCTCAGGACAGGTGAAGGCTCCAAGCGCCCCTGAGGGACCACAGTATTGTATGTATTTTATCCACACTGCTCATGTATTTTTTTCATATCATTTTTAGATTATTGGACCAAAAATAAGTTACATCCAAGCCTCAATTGGACCACACCACAGGAAGCAGCGGTGCTAAGGACACCTACCATTGGTCCAACCTGTCGTTTATTTTCCATCCAAACTTTTGATATGGTAATTTACACTTGAATGAAGCGAAAAAAAATATCATCTTGATCCACAACTTCTGTGGTTCTTAAGAAACTTTCAACGGTAGGAATTTAATCTGCACTGTGTGGTCCGTTTGAGTATTGGATATTTTCTATTTTTATGCTCATAACCTATAATGATAGGGAAAATGGATGGACATTCTGGATAAAATTCATGTATCACTGTGGACCCTCAATGGCCCTCGGTGCCTTTGTCTATCCCGAGCTCCAAGGCAGGGGTAGTACCTAATCTGCGCTCATAAGTTGGATCTGCCGCACATATTCTACATTGACATATGTGCGGCTGTTTCCATCAGACAACGACCGCTGCGGTTGGATATTTCATGCGACTTTGGGTAAGAGCTAAAAGTCTTTTTACTCTGGCCATATTAACTGTTCATACGTGGGCCTCAACTACAGACAATATATAATGCTCTGAATTTCGAGGATCAAGCAAATACTCAACTCCTGAGTTTTCAGGCATCACTTAAACTTTGCGGAAGTCAATTCCAATTTACTTATACATTCTGTATTTAAGCAGGTATAGAAATATATTAAGCAATGTATCATAATCTGGGGTAAGCATAAATAAAGCAAGCAAACGAATCAAATTATATATAGTATGATCATCCAGAATACGGTCCTCAGCTAGGTTTGGTACAAAATTCTAAAATCAAACAAAGTGTGGTACAGTAGTGTCTAACTAAACCCAAATAATTAGTGTCCCCCGCCGTATAGTAAACTGCCTACATCGGCCTGTCTGAGAGCTGAAAATAGGAGAACTCTTCTTCGTCCATGCAGACCTGATCCAATGCATCAGCTTCTGTAGTCCCTACATCTACATCAACATCTGGTTGGTGTTTTAAAACGCCATCCCAGAGTAGGAGTGAGTGATCAAGTCAGTGGTTCCATAAAGCACGAGTTATACATGTTATCAAGTCTAACAGTATAGGAAATGATAAAGCAATGCAAACAACTACTTTTTAATTACTTTGATTAATGTGCATAATGGGGTTTATGAAATGATGCATGCATCTACAATCTAACACTCTCTCAACACGCGACTCCTACAACCAAGTTCGCAAATGATAACACTATCTTAAGACGCGACTTCAACTACTGATTCACTACATCCTATTCTAGTGTGATGCAGTGAATGATTATGTTAGTCAAGTGATTAATTAAGCCTATCCATCCAGCAATTTAGGGAAGGTAGGGCATGCACCTCCCTTTTAGTTATTGGTCTCGTCTGAATTACTAAGTGTGGGATGACTATAGTGGTCCTATGCTTGTATTCTTGGTCTGTCTGGGTTCGTCACTTCCAGTTGAAATACATACGAAAGACAAGTTATAAAGGTAATGCTCGCAGTCACTACGGGGAGGTTCATTACCCCAGCGTAGGCCGATAATACCACCATGTCCGGCTCACAAGTCTTGAGGATCGCATTGCTAATGGTTAATAGCAGACTTCACTACAAGAAAAATAGGCATTACCGGCGGCCAAAACCGCCCCTAAAAGTCCTAAAAACCGCCGGTATAAGAATTAGCGGCGGTCGGACGCGTGCCACTAAAGGGGGGCGTCACTGTATCTTTTAGCGGCAGTCGCTCTTTTTACCGGCGTTTTTAATGGCCGCCGCGGAAGAGAGAACTTTAGCGGCGCTTATTTTTTATTAAGCGGCGCTTCTGCTAACTGCCACCGAAAAACGTAATAGCGCCACTAAAAACTTTCAAAACGCCGCTAAAATATATGAAGAACGTACGTAATATTTGTAACAAACGCCGCTAATGATTTACAATGCGAAAGAAATAATTAAAAATTCTGCTATAAATTCGCATTCAAACACAACCTGTAAATCATTTACAACCAACCTCATTTACAAGAAGCCTAAGAATGAAAGGTTACATAATGAACAGAAAATTTACAGATTGAGACGCAAGGAAAAAAAAATAAGCAACAGATTTCAGCGATGCCCGAGACGAGACTTCTCAAATGCACCCCAAGAACCAGAACTCATACCATATAGAGGACCTTTATCGAACACCCCCCATGCATGCATAGAGGTCAGCTAATAAAACAGTATATACACTCATAATCTGAGTTATACTATCTAAAATTAAATTTTCAATCATAAATATTTCCTACAAAAACAACCATACCGAATGAAGTCCATATCCATCCCCATATGAAGCAGCAAAGCCCCCTTCTGGGCTTACCACGTTTCACCCCAAATGCTCCACCTTCATTACCAATGCAGAGATAAAAGTTTACAAAACAAAATAAAATAACCAAAAAACAAATTTGATATAAAATAAAAGGAACCCATAAATACCTGTAACTAGCAGATGGAGGAGAATAGCTATGGAATTTTTTTATATAAATGTGGACAGATTTTTCTTCCCTTTTTCTTCAAGGATAAAACTGCATCATAAGCATCATAACATGCAACTCAATATGAGCCTTTTTGCAGAAGCATTAACTAGCATGTAACTATCAATGATTAGGTATGCCTATCAATGTACTGAATTTCGAGGTAGGGCCTTTGGGCGTTGAAAGGTCAGAAAGAGAGAGAGAGAGAGAGAGATTTCTCAATGCACTGAATTTCTTAGGAAAATCCATTACGATAGATGAAAAAAAAATGGTTCTTAGCTAATCAGAAGATCAGCTGACACCATCAAGGGTTGGGCCAATTATTAGATTACATGGCCAGGCTCGAGTCTGTCCATTTTGGCCGCTCACAGACCCAGGTCGGTCTTGGATTGACCTTGGCCCGGTCTAAATCTAATCATGGAGAAAATAGTAGTAAGTTCCTTTTGTGTTGGGTTGAAGTGTTGAGAAAGATGTTATAACTTACAAGTGGGGCCAACAGTTGTGAGACACAAACTTTTATTTGATAAGCTCTGCCATAGATGAAAGATGCTCCAAAAACCTTACAGAATGTAACTTCTAATCTGACGGTCAATGTCCTACAAAAGACAGGAAAAGAATATAAATATCACTTGTCTAAGAAAAAAAATGGCCAAAGATTTGATGGGAAGGAACTGCTTATTAGATTTAGTTGGGTCATAACAAAAAGAGAACTCGTAAAATTGTAAAAATATGACAAACACAATCCAAATTTAAGATTGGGATGTGAAATTACTAATCTCATCTAATATGGTTTTCAAAGCATGGATTGACTGCAAGCAAATCCAAACGTACTGGCTGCTAGCTAGAAGAGTTTCCTATTGATGACAAAAATTACATTACTGCGGTTAGGAGTTACACGTTGTAAAGGAAAATATCATATACAAGGACCAAACAAATCAATACCATATTAAGTAAACATGAAACAGATGTTTGCTAAGCCTACACGCATATGGAGCTTTCCCCGTCCACATGTAGCCGCACATGCCAATATGGAAGATGTGTATGAGGTTCCAGCGTTCCATAATTACATTGGATGAAATTGATTGGATGTTCTTGCACAAAAATCAGGCAATTTTAGTGCTCAGGTTGGAGACAATATACAAAAGAAATGGATGGCTGATACAAAGGTGGTGGTTGTATAACCATCTGATGTGATCCCTGAGATGCAAAGACTTACATTTAATAAAAACATGCAAAGGCTCTTTTACAATTAGGAGGAAAAAAATACATTGCATATAAACAAAGACAAAAATTTAAAATACAAAGCACTAAATATAGATCAATCCCTATGGGCTAGCTTTGAGGACTTTTTACTGGGTCATGTCTATACTAATGCCTATGGGTGATATGAGATTTATATGGACTACTCGATGCATGATTGATTGGAACTGGTTTTTTTCATCAAACTTAGGACCAAAATAACTTGAAATTCCTATTTTAGTTTAAGCAATGTCTCCATTTTATTTTTACACATGCTTGGTATGTGCAAGTGGTAATGGGCTGGCCGTGCTGGTCATAGGCACATTAACTATCATATAAGTTGGTCATAGACAATGCTTTGGATATTTTAATGAACATGGACCAAGCTTGGGCTAGTTTTGAGGACTTTTTACTGGGATTTGGCAATACGTAGCCTGGTCCCTTGACAGCCTATCCAGTAGATCACCACCAGGCCATTCCTTATAGCCCATAGTTCTAATTATGAATGCAAGTGGAAATACCAGCCCACCATGATGGATGGGTGGGAGTTGTAGGTCTGCAGTTTTCTTTCTAGCAATGGCAATGTGATAATTTGTATAGTTTGTGATGTAATTTACCATTATTTTCTAATGCTACTGTAACACCCCGGATTTTCACTGTTTTGGATTTCCAAAAAAAATCATTGATTATTTTTTTTTAATTAATTAACTTATAATATTACTTAATGACCATTAACACTCAATGCTAACTTATACACGAGTGGTTCTGTCTGGTCACGATCAGACCATGTGCGGGCCGTCAAGCCAGGTAGCCCGATTACACTTAGTGACAGCCCGTGTGGGCCGCCCAGCGACCGAGGAAGGTCAGAAAAATCTAAAAATTTAGAAAATCTTAGATCTCACTGGGCTTGTGGTCCATCGCGGACTACGGACCCAATGGACACCCAGAAGTACCATCTAGCGCTTGCCCAATGCGCCCTACCAATGCCAGATTAAAATCTGGCACTGACAAAAGAAACGAGACTCGGGCCTTCCAGCCGTCGGATTTCTTCCAAATTTATGGTGGTGATTTAATATATTTTTCTACACCCGTCCACCAAATCTGGGACCCGATCGTGGCACGGTGATCGTTGATCACAAATCGGACCCGTACGACAAAACCCCGCATCCGTTCGTTCCCAAATTTTGTAAGGCCCCTCATCGGGCCATGGACCACTTATTCTATAAATTTCATGGCCAGAGGGCCATCAGAAATGCTCCAATCACCAGAATGGCCCCCACAGGGCCATTTAAGGGTCGGAAACGCCTTCTCAGATCATATATCCGTTCATCCGTTCGTCCTCAATTTTTGCAGGGGCCCTAATCGGGCCATAAGGCACATACACGCCGAATTTGGTGGCTAGAGGGGTGATAGGGCCCTAGATCCTAGAAAGACCCTCCCATAAGTCTAGTATAGTAAAAACTTAGCCCTTGGGGCCATTTACACCAAACCTGGCATTATAAAAAGGCTCCATTTGGGCACCCCCTCTTCCCATACGATTTTTCCATTTCCAAAAGAGAGAAAGAGAGAAAGAGGGAGAGAGAAAAGAGAGAGGAGAGAGAGCTAGGGAGAGTGAAGAAAGAGAGTGAAGGTGAGAGCTAGGTAGACCTTAGATCAAGGTGGGGCCCAAGGAAATCAACCATTTCAACTTCTTACTTCTCCTCAAGGGAGAAGCTCTCCTCCACAACCTCCATAATCATCCGTTGGCCGTCTAGGTAAGATCTTTCACTTCTTCTTCTTGGAATCCATGTATTGAGAAGGGATTGGCATGAAATTTCTCACATGCAAGGTTTGGTTTTAGGGATTCCGGCCGATCTACCCCGAAATCCATATCTCCTAGGTCGTTTCCAAGCCTCCATCAAATCCAAGGTGTGGACTATTGTTCTTAGGTGGCCTAGCACCAATTTTACTATGGGTTTAATGATTTTGATTGTTTGGATGTTATGATTGGAGAAACTAGAGAAACCCTAGGAATTGCATGATTGTTGAAATTCATATGGGATGCATGTTGATCCTCATTTGGTGTTGCTATTGCCTTTCACATGATTGGGTATTTGGATGATTAGGTGCTCATGCCTTATTAATTTCTCCCTACATTGTTGTTTCATAGAATGTATGATGATCATGTGCATATGATTTCTTCGCAATGGTGGAAGTGCTTAACTTCCTCCCACACACACACACACACACTCACTTGTACTTGCATTATGATATTGTTGGCCTTGCTTAGTATGAGAATCTGAATTGTATGTTGAGAAGCTTGAGAACATGAATATTGTATATGCTAGATGACGCATTGGTAGGCGGCATGCTAGGAATTGCTACTCATACCCTTGGGTTGGTCAGGAAACATGAGGAGAACGAAGGTGGCTCCATTGGTAGGACCGCCTAGAGGCTAAACCGTGGGTTTTGGACGGGTGTGTTCGGGTGGCTGTAGTTCGACTACGTGGGGCCCTTGTGCTCGAGGTCACTCGTCTCACACTCGCCTGACTCATGCGGTCTAGGCTACTGACTGATCAACCCTGTTTGTTAACCCTGTGTGCTCACATATGTATGGAATCTCAACCACCCCGCAACCATTCAGCCCATCGATAATCCACTTGAAACTGGTCCACAGCCTCGTGAGCCGGGCATGGTGGAATGGGACACTATGTCCGAGCTGTCGGCCTACTGTTGGGGTACCGCGCCTCCCGTAGTGACCGCGAGCGATCCCTTCCTTTCGGCACTCCTCATGTGCTTGGAGTCGGGGATGAGGAACCCGACGGGATCACGGACCGCGAGGTCTCGGCCTCACGCGTTGGGGGGTCTTGGCCTCGCAACCAGTTTAGGGCATTGATACGTAGGGTGAATCAGAATCCCCAACCTGCTGGATGAATGAACTTAACTAATAACTCGGCTAACACGATCGCATTGCACGCATTAGTTAGGGTGGCGACTCGGAAGTCGAGGTCGCTCTGAGGGAGTGTTGTCATATGCGATCGTTAGATGGAGTCGCTTGAGGGAGTGTTGTGGCGAGGGCATGCATCATATCATTCCGCATGCATGCATTCTAAATAAGAGTTATTAGGTGTTGATGATTGTCTGCTTTTCATTAAGTTCATATTACAATTGATGCCTGTTGTAACTTGAGACCAATAGTTTACACTGAGTTGATCACTCACTCCCACTCTGGGACGGTGTTTTAAAACACCAACCAGACCCATTCATAGATGCAGGTGACTCAGGGCATGAGGAGCCTGGCGAGGCGAGCTTGGACGAGAAGGACGGACTCTCCTACTTGCAGCTGATGGGCGGCTCTCCATCGGCTTGATCGGACTGAATTTGGATTTGCTGAGCCGCGGGCTCAGCTTTACTTTTTTTGGGCATAGCCTTCTTTTGTTGTTCTGTTAGGCAACGCCTTGGCGACCCTTTATTATTTTGGACCTGTATATATGTGGGATATCCTTCATTTCAGTAGACTGGTGTGATTGTGCTTCGTGCCTCAGGTAATTCCAAATTGCGCAGTTAAATTTGATTAATCATTAAAAAACTATAAATGCATGATAAGTGACACTCGGGAACTAGGGAGTCGAGTCTATGCACGACCCCCGATTTTCCGGGGCGTTACAGATGGTATCAGAGCAATAGTTTGGAATTCCTTGGGCCATGAGTCATGAGCTCGCTAACGCGTCCGCTGACTTGAGAAGATACGGATTAGACGACACAATATGGACTTAGAACGCTAGGAATCATCTTAAATCCTGAACCAACGACATTAGACGAAAGAAAGGACTTGCAAGGGGTTAGGAATGGGTTGTGAGAGAGGAAATCCGAGGGTCTTAACCTGGCGGCGAGATTCGACTCGATTAACTAGAAGGTTTAGCTTGTTAGTCCGCCAAGTTCCTAGGGCCCGTGGGGCCAACTGAATTAGGTGAAATGGATTTTAGAGTAACGATGAATGTAGGTGTGAAGGAGTGTCCCGGGGATGAGCGCATCCCATGTTCCATGATGCCCTGTCAAAACGTATCTAATTAAAGGTAAATTCTGGATTTCCTTCCAAATATACTTGGAAAGTTCATCGTCAAGGGATTTGGAAATCCCGCGACATACCTCTCAATCCAAGGCTCATCCAGCAAAGCCTATGGAGTCAATTTTGAATCTCACCCCACACTCATTCCGGACTTGTCATTCCCAATCGTGGGTTGGGATTAGCATTGTAATCCCATTTCGTGTAGCTTAATGCTACTAGTCAAGCAGAATTAGGTCTAAGTCCCTCTACCCTTTAGTTTTTCCGGGACATTGGTAGGAACGAGCCGGATACTGGATGATTGGACGGTAGAAGCCCTTGTCCGAGCCCAATGAGCCAATACCGGACCAAGCATATTAATCCTGACCCATTCGGGAGCAATTAAGTGGGGGCGAATGAAATTTTATCAGAAATAGAGAAAATGTAGAAGCGAAACTAAGGGATTAGACGGTTGAAACCATAGTCTTAGGCCAAATTTGATAGTTCAAACCCATTCTAGGATAAAGACTTGGGAGTGAACGAAAATTTACCGAAAATAGTGAAACTGGAGAAAAACTAGATTTTGGCCCCTAACTGGGAGGAATCTCATGAAACCAGTAAGTCCATTGTTTAGATCAGCTTGTTCTACCCCAAATTCATATATGGCATGTCGAACAACTCATTCCGGTTTGCGAGATATGACCATTGCAAGGAGCCCCCGCCAGGAAGCCAGAGGACCCGCGTGGCCACCCCGCCGACCCGCGTGGCCACCCCGCCAGCTGTCCAGAGGCCCGCGTGGCCACCCCGCCGACCCGCGTGGCCACCCCGCCGACAAGTGTCCCCCGCCAAAATTTCTGCGATTTTTAGTCAACTTCAAAAATTCATAACTCCTTCGTTACAACTCCGATTTAGGTGATTCAAAAGCCAGATTGAAGCTTGATGAGTCTAGTTTTATATAAAAATAAGAAAAAAATAAAATAAAAATTTTAATATGGTTAAAATTAGGATGTTCTGACAACTGTCCAAAAATTTTAAAATTCAGGCAGCTATTTTTCCTAGAATTTTAATAATTTATTTACAACTCCAAATGATATGAAATTTGGTGAGATAACTTAAAACTTGATGATAAATCATCATAAAAATTTTAAAAATAATTCAGTTGTTAAAAGTACAAGAAATAAGATGTCTTCTCCCTCTATGTACACCTCGTACTTGTGTGGGGCCCACTTTCCTTGTAAGTAAAGGCTCCATAGCCCTATTTCCTCTCATTCTCTCCCTCTCTAATACTCCCAAACATTTAGTGAAGCCTCTCCCTTTTCCAAAAAAATCTCAAATCCCTCATCTCTCCTTCATCACAACCCATCATCACCTCTTTCACATCTTCACCTCTTCTTCCTCATTCCCTCTCATCACTCACATCTCCTTCCTAACTCACTCAAAATTCCATACCTCCATCATTCTCATTCCCAAAACCCCATTTCAAACTTCCATTCACTCCCAACATTCATCCATCACTCTCAAATCCCTCATCCAAATCTCATTTCAACTCTCATTTCCTCATCCACCTATACCCATCTTCAAACCCCATTCCTAAAACCACCTTCATTTCTTTCACCTTTCCCCATCCTCTCTACCACACATGTTTCTTTCAAGACTCACTCACCAAAATTTCACTCCTTTCACTCTCTTCTTTTCTATCTCCAAATTTTATTTCCCAAAACTCACTCCATCCACATTTCAAAACCACCATTTCCTTCAAATCTCATTTTCGCAAACCCACCACCTTCCCATCTAAAGGACCCATCTCAAACTCCTCTCCAACAATAACAATCTACCCACTACCACATTCAACCCATTTACCTCAAACCCCATTTCCTCTAATCCATTTTTCCTTCCATCACTCCCAACACTCCACATTAACTCTCTTTCTCAAAATCTCCCACAACCACAATCCATTTTCAACATTACCCCAAACCCTTTCCAAACCTCACCTTCAAGATCCGTTTCCAAGGATCCAACCACAAATCCCAACCTAGGAACCCATTATACTAGCTCGTTCCAAAGTCCCAACCTCCATTTTCAAACCCTTCCCCTTCCAAAAGTAATGGCTTTTCTAGCAACCATTGCCTCTTTCTTTTTCATCCCGGTGGTCCTATCACTCAGGGGAAAGAAGCGCCTCCCCTTTCACCCGACTCAGACAAATAGCCGTATGACCTCTAATGACTGGTAGTTTGCTTAGAGTCCGTTAGGTTTAAACTGCATGTGTTGAAGGATGCTTAGGACCGTTGCTTAATTAGGTTGTATTTCCTTTCCATCTAGCATGTTTATCAATGCTTGTAATCCATATTATAGGATATAACGGGCCATACTAATGGCATTTTGACTTCAATATGAATGTGTGGATTGTTTTGAAATTTTCTGATTGTCTTGTGAATGCTCGTACGAATAATTGCATTGCTGCATCCTTGTTAGCGTTATTAGCACTTCAAACCACCAAAATACCCTAGAACTTTTAACTATTCATTCATTCTTGGAATTTACGAAACCAAAGTATAGTCTGCGATTAACCCACTAGCCATAGGATTGAAATGGTAATTCATATAATATATATATATATAAATAAAAATAATAATAATAAAAAATTGAGTAAAAAAAAAAAAACTTTTTACGATGATCGTTGCCCATAGGCATGTTAAGAGAATTATTAAACCCCAATTAGATATAAATTAATACGAGGACTCTCTTAGACAAAGACCCAAAGGACAACCTTATAAATAGGAGATTTAAACGTTCCAACGATGGTTGTTCCCTAAACATTTAAATTGATCAGATTACGGAATTACGGAAGTATACGCCTGCGAAGCATTCGCGGCTTGACCCAAATTCTCAATCCTGGGTGATTACCAAAGGACTCACTGCTTTGACCGAGCAGAAGACCAGGATCTATCAGGATTAGGAAGGGATACAACGAGTTGTTTGCCCTGGTCGGCGAACAATCGACGTATCGGATTTGAGCCTACCACAACCGTCTCTCCAGTATTGGTCTAACATTGAAAATGAATATTTCACTCTAGATAGAGGGAAACCATCGCCATGAATCTGGATCTTTAAGAATAAATATGTAAATAAATAAATTTTAGTAAACCCTCAAGGGTGATGAAAAAAAAAAAGAAAAGGGGGGGTTTAAGGGGGGTAGACTAGAATGAGCCAAACTAGTATGATAGTACACACCTTACCATGCATATGAACTTGAAATCAACAAAATCTAGGCAAATGAAATGATGAAACCTTTACTCACTACCCTTAGGCAATTTCGGGGACGAAATTGTTTTTAAGGGGGGTAGATTGTAACACCCCGGATTTTCACTGTTTTGGATTTCCAAATAAAATCATTGATTATTTTTTTTAATTAATTAACTTATAATATTACTTAATGACCATTAACACTCAATGCTAACTTATACACGAGTGGTTCTGTCTGGTCACGATCAGACCATGTGCGGGCCGTCAAGCCAGGTAGTTGATTACACTTAGTGACAGCCCGTGTGGGCCGCCCAGCGACCGAGGAAGGTCAGAAAAATCTAAAAATTTAGAAAATCTTAGATCTCACTGGGCTTGTGGTCCATCGCGGACTACGGACCCAATGGACACCCAGAAGTACCATCTAGCGCTTGCCCAATGCGCCCCACCAATGCCAGATTAAAATCTGGCACTGACAAAAGAAACTGAGACTCCGGGCCTTCCAGCCGTCGGATTTCTTCCAAATTTACGGTGGTGATTTAATATATTTTTCTACACCTGTCCACCAAATCTGGGACCCGATCGTGGCACGGTGATCGTTGATCACAAATCGGACCCGTACGACCAAACCCCGCATCCGTTCGTTCCCAAATTTTGTAAGGCCCCTCATCGGGCCATGGACCACTTATTCTATAAATTTCATGGCCAGAGGGCCATCAGAAATGCTCCAATCACCAGAATGGCCCCCACAGGGCCATTTAAGGGTCGGAAACGCCTTCTCAGATCATATATCCGTTCATCCGTTCGTCCTCAATTTTTGCAGGGGCCCTAATCGGGCCATAAGGCACATACACGCCGAATTTGGTGGCTAGAGGGGTGATAGGGCCCTAGATCCTAGAAAGACCCTCCCATAAGTCTAGTATAGTAAAAACTTAGCCCTTGGGGCCATTTACACCAAACCTGGCATTATAAAAAGGCTCCATTTGGGCACCCCCTCTTCCCATACGATTTTTCCATTTCCAAAAGAGAGAAAGAGAGAAAGAGGGAGAGAGTAAAGAGAGAGGAGAGAGAGCTAGGGAGAGTGAAGAAAGAGAGTGAAGGTGAGAGCTAGGTGGACCTTAGATCAAGGTGGGGCCCAAGGAAATCAACCATTTCAACTTCTTACTTCTCCTCAAGGGAGAAGCTCTCCTCCACAACCTCCATAATCATCCGTTGGCCGTCTAGGTAAGATCTTTCACTTCTTCTTCTTGGAATCCATGTATTGAGAAGGGATTGGCATGAAATTTCTCACATGCAAGGTTTGGTTTTAGCGATTCCGGCCGATCTACCCCAAAATCCATATCTCCTAGGTCGTTTCCAAGCCTCCATCAAATCCAAGGTGCGGACTATTGTTTTTAGGTGGCCTAGCACCAATTTTACTATGAGTTTAATGATTTTGATTGTTTGGATGTTATGATTGGAGAAACTAGAGAAACCCTAGGAATTGCATGATTGTTGAAATTCATATGGGATGCATGTTGATCCTCATTTGGTGTTGCTATTGCCTTTCACATGATTGGGTATTTGGATGATTAGGTGCTCATGCCTTGTTAATTTCTCCCTACATTGTTGTTTCATAGAATGTATGATGATCATGTGCATATGATTTCTTGCAATGGTGGAAGTGCTTAACTTCCTCCCACACACACACACACACCTCACTTGTACTTGCATTATGATATTGTTGGCCTTGCTTAGTATGAGAATCTGAATTGTATGTTGAGAAGCTTGAGAACATGAATATTGTATATGCTAGATGACGCATTGGTAGGCGGCATGCTAGGAATTGCTACTCATACCCTTGGGTTGGTCAGGAAACATGAGGAGAACGAAGGTGGCTCCATTGGTAGGACCGCCTAGAGGCTAAACCGTGGGTTTTGGGCGGGTGTGTTCGGGTGGCTGTAGTTTGACTACGTGGGGCCCTTGTGCTCGAGGTCACTCGTCTCACACTCACCTGACTCATGCGGTCTAGGCTACTGACTGATCAACCCTGTTTGTTAACCCTGTGTGCTCACATATGTATGGAATCTGAACCACCCTGCAACCATTGCAGCCCATCGATAATCCACTTGAAACTGGTCCACAGCCTCGTGAGCCGGCATGGTGGAATGGGACACTATGTCCGAGCCGTCGGCCTACGCCGGGTACCGCGCCTCCCCGTAGTGACCGCGAGCGATCCCTTCCTTTCGGCACTCCTCATGTGCTTGGAGTCGGGGATGAGGAACCCGACGGGATCACGGACCGCGAGGTCTCGGCCTCACGCGTTGGGGGGTCTTGGCCTCGCAACCAGTTTAGGGCATTGATACGTAGGGTGAATCAGAATCTCCAACCTGCTGGATGAATGAACTTAACTAATAACTCGGCTAACACGATCGCATTGCACGCATTAGTTAGGGTGGCGACTCGGAAGTCGAGGTCGCTCTGAGGGAGTGTTGTCATATGCGATCGTTAGATGGAGTCGCTTGAGGGAGTGTTGTGGCGAGGGCATGCATCATATCATTCCGCATGCATGCATTCTAAATAAGAGTTATTAGGTGTTGATGATTGTCTGCTTTTCATTAAGTTCATATTACAATTGATGCCTGTTGTAACTTGAGACCAATAGTTTACACTGAGTTGATCACTCACTCCCACTCTGGGACGGTGTTTTAAAACACCAACCAGACCCATTCATAGATGCAGGTGACTCAGGGCATGAGGAGCCTGGCGAGGCGAGCTTGGACGAGGAGGACGGACTCTCCTACTTGCAGCTGATGGGCGGCTCTCCATCGGCTTGATCGGACTGAATTTGGATTTGCTGAGCCGCGGGCTCAGCTTTACTTTTTTTGGGCATAGCCTTCTTTTGTTGTTCTGTTGGGCAACGCCTTGGGCGACCCTTTATTATTTTGGACCTGTATATATGTGGGATATCCTTCATTTCAGTAGACTGGTGTGATTGTGCTTCGTGCCTCAGGTAATTCCAAATTGCGCAGTTAAATTTGATTAATCATTAAAAAACCATAAATGCATGATAAGTGACACTCGGGAACTCGGGAGTCGAGTCTATGCACGACCCCCGATTTTTCGGGGCGTTACAGGTATCGGACCCGGATTTGGTGGACGGGTGTAGAAAAATATATTAAATCACCACCGTAAATTTGGAAGAAATCCGACGGCTGGAAGGCCCGGAGTCTCAGTTTCTTTTGTCAGTGCCAGATTTTAATCAAGATTGGTGGGCGCATTGGGCAAGCGCCGGATGGTACTTCAGGTGTCCATTGGGTCCGTAGTCCGCGATGGACCACAAGCCCAGTGAGATCTAAGATTTCCTAAATTTTTAGATTTTTCGACCTTCCTCGGTCATTTGGGCGGCCCCGGCCTGACGGCCCGCACATGGTCGTCACTTAAGTGTATTATAAGTTAATTACCCGGCTTTTTTTGACGGCCCGCACATGGTCCTAAGATCGTGACTTGACCAAGCATGTAGTCATGCACTGACAGAACCACTCGTGTATAAGTTAGCATTGAGTGTTAATGGTCATTAAGTAATATTATAAGTTAATTAATTAAAAAAAAATAATCAATGATTTTTTTTGGAAATCCAAAACAGTGAAAATCCGGGGTGTTACAGCTACCATAAATACATGACAATAGCTCTGAAAGACAATAGACACATCATACTATGAATGCCTGTCTGTGGAGCATTTAGATCTCAAAGAGGGGGTCAAATAGTAATGATTTGTCCAATATTCATATCCCATACCAGGTCAAACCATGTATTCCTGAAACTCATTACAAATAATCCAATCCAATGTTGAGCCAATGGTAAAGCACACTTTGAGATAAATTCATTAGAAATTTTGAAAGAGGATAAAAGATCTTAAAGAAGAAACAAGAATCCATTTTGAAATTAGATTTTCTAGAGAGGCCAGCAAGCCTTTTTAAAAATGGAGGCTTGCTCACCTCTAGCGTCTCACTCTTACACATGGTCATGCTTATGTTCAATTTAAACCATTAATTTGGTGGCCCACCTAACTCAAAAATCACATTAAAGAAATTCTAATAAATCTGTCTGAACGGTAATATGCAGAGAAGGGATGTTTTGCCAAGTATAGCAAATTTAAAACTGAAGTGAGGCATGCCACAGGTAACACTAGCGTTGAATGCTGACCGTTGAAATCTTTTGGGGGCCACCCGATGTTTATATGCCATTCAAACCGTTTACTGTTATTAACACCAAGATCAACCAAAAAAAAAAAAAAAAAAACAGAAATATCATATTGATACAAAACCTGTGTGGATCGTGAAGGTTTCAATTGTAGCATTCAATCTCCAATAATTCTTATAGCTTAGACTACTTGAGCTTTAGGTGTATGTCCTTGTTGATTTTTCATTTCCCACACGTAAATAAATGACTCATTGATACTGTTTAAAATTACGCGACTATTTCTGCCTGAAAACAGGTCTAAAACAACTAACTTAAACTTGTGAGCCCCATTGTAGTTTACGTGATATATCCACATTGTCCATTTGTTTTACCGAAACATTTTATAACATGAGCCCAAAAATGAGGTAGAGACAAAACTCAAGTGGCCCACACCACAAGAAGCATAAGCCGTAGTCTTAAAACCTACATAGATTGGATGGTATTGGAAGGGATTGGAAGTTAAATTCCGGGATTAGCTGGGCGTGCCAAATAGACTGGGTGATTTGATCCCGAGATATAGCAATCTCATGGATCTTAAGACAATCTACTGATAACACCATCATTACCTTTAAATCTCATCCAATCCACCCTAATCCGTTCAAATTTGCTTGGGACATGTTTGGTTCGAAGGATTGGGATTGGCTGGACATGCCAAATAGACTCGATATAGCAATCCCGGAATGCAGCAATCTTATGGATCTTAAGACAATCCACTGACAACACCATCCTTACCTTGAAATCCATGCCATCCACCCTAATACCATTCAATCCCTTCTAATCCACCCGGCCAAGGTGGATTAGAAGGGATTGAATGATATTAGGGTGGATGGCATGGATTTCAAGGTAAGGGTGGTGTTGTCAATGGATTGTCTTAAGATCCATGTGATTGCTATATCGAGTCTGTTTGGCACGCCCGGCCAATCTCGGGATTAAACCTTCCCATCCCTTCCAATCCCTCGAACCAAACATGACGCAGGGATGAACGTGATGAGGATAAATACTCCGAATCCACGGAGCTTCTCTGGACTCCTCACAGAGACTTCTCAAATCCACGAGGAAGAAAGCAGAAAATAGAAATAAATTCTAATAAATTTGAAACTGATTAAAGAAAATAGAAAGCAGGTAACACTGTGAGGAGCTTCTCTGGACTCCTCACAGAGACTTCTCAAATCCACGAGGAAGAAAGCAGAAAATAGAAATAAATTCTAATAAATTCTAATAAATCTGTCTGAACGGTAATATGCAGAGAAGGGATGTTTTGCCAAGTATAGCAAATTTAAAACTGAAGTGAGGCATGCCACAGGTAACACTGGCGTTGAATGCTGACCGTTGAAATCTTTTGGGGGCCACCCGATGTTTATATGCCATTCAAACCGTTTACTGTTATTAACACCAAGATCAGCCAAAAAAAAAAAAAAAAAACAGAAATATCATATTGATACAAAACCTGTGTGGATCGTGAAGGTTTCAATTGTAGCATTCAATCTCCAATAATTCTTATAGCTTAGACTACTTGAGCTTTAGGTGTATGTCCTTGTTGATTTTTCATTTCCCACACGTAAATAAATGACTCATTGATACTGTTTAAAATTACGCGACTATTTCTGCCTGAAAACAGGTCTAAAACAACTAACTTAAACTTGTGAGCCCCATTGTAGTTTACGTGATATATCCACATTGTCCATTTGTTTTACCGAAACATTTTATAACATGAGCCCAAAAATGAGGTAGAGACAAAACTCAAGTGGCCCACACCACAAGAAGCATAAGCCGTAGTCTTAAAACCTACATAGATTGGATGGTATTGGAAGGGATTGGAAGTTAAATTCCGGGATTAGCTGGGCGTGCCAAATAGACTGGGTGATTTGATCCCGAGATATAGCAATCTCATGGATCTTAAGACAATCTACTGATAACACCATCATTACCTTTAAATCCCATCCAATCCACCCTAATCCGTTCAAATTTGCTTGGGACGTGTTTGGTTCGAACGATTGGGATTGGCTGGGCATGCCAAATAGACTCGATATAGCAATCCCGGAATGCAGCAATCCTATGGATCTTAAGACAATCCACTGACAACACCATCCTTACCTTGAAATCCATGCCATCCACCCTAATACCATTCAATCCCTTCTAATCCACCCGACCAAGGTGGATTAGAAGGGATTGAATGATATTAGGGTGGATGGCATGGATTTCAAGGTAAGGGTGGTGTTGTCAATGGATTGTCTTAAGATCCATGTGATTGCTATATCGAGTCTGTTTGGCACGCCCGGCCAATCTCGGGATTAAACCTTCCCATCCCTTCCAATCCCTCGAACCAAACATGACGCAGGGATGAACGTGATGAGGATAAATACTCCGAATCCACGGAGCTTCTCTGGACTCCTCACAGAGACTTCTCAAATCCACGAGGAAGAAAGCAGAAAATAGAAATAAATTCTAATAAATTCGAAACTGATTAATTGATGATTAAAAACGAGTCACAACCCTTTAAATAGGGGTACCAAGCAATGGGAAAGAAATCAGAATCAAACTACAACTAAGACTCCTAGAATCCGCGACTTACTATAAATAGTAAACTTACTATTTATAGACGGTCGTGATGTCTACTAGTGCGTAAGGTTTTCGGCCAAAAATAATAAGTGTCTTATTTGGCTTCACCAAACCGTTCTCCTAATTATTCTAAGCTCTTTTCACGTTGGACGCAACTCCTAAAGCCCGACGGACGAAGAGTTATAATCAAACTAAAACTTACTATTTATAGTAAAAACGAAATTAAAGCAGGGAAATGACTGTCGATCCAGGGGTTTTTTGCAATTCTGATCATCGCAACCCCGCATAGCAGGGTTGGTTGGCTAAAGTAGCTCGTTCTACCCCAAAATCATATATTTTACGTCAGCTAACTCATTCCGGATTGCGAGATACGCCCGATCTAAGGTCCGACGGTCCGGATCACTTTTATCGTCGACTGGGCCTTTTCTGATCCATCTTGGCCATGAAACTGTCCACAACCCGCTCTACATCAGTCTCCTCCACTTCAAAAGAACTCGTCCTCGAGTTCTCATCCTGCGCTTGTTCATGATACTCGGTTAGGTCCGCAACGTTGAAAGTCCGTGAGATCGCCATGTCATTTGGAAGATCAACAACATAAGCGTTGTCATTAATCTTTCGAATGATTAAGACGGATCCAATCTTCTTATTTTTCAACTTATTGTATGTCCCGGTCGAAAATCGCTCTTTGCGCAGATGGACCATAACGCGGTCACCCACCTCGAACACTTTTTGTCGCCGGTGCTTGTCCGCTTGTTCCTTGTACTTCTCATTCGATGCATGTAGCTTAGTCTGCACCTCTGCATGGATGCCCATGATTTTGTCTATCATATGTTCTGCTACAATGCTCGTGCCTAGGTGCTTGGGTAGAGGGACCAAGTTAAGTGTGTGGCGAGGCACTCGTCCATAGATTATCTGGAACGATGATTTTCCTGTCAAGCGGTTCACCATGTTGTTGAATACAAACTCTTCTTGAGACAAGGCCAAATCCCACTGCTTCGGTTTTTCTCCTGAAATACAGCGAATGAGGTTTCCCAACGTGCTATTCACAACTTCAGTCTGCCCATTAGTCTGTGGGTGGTAAGTACTGCTGAATTGAAGTCGTGTATCGAATTGAGTCCACAAGGTCCGCCAAAAGTGGCTAATGAACTTTGTGTCTCGATCAGAAGTAATGGTCTTGGGGACCCCGTATAGCCATACGACCTCCCTGAAGAATAGATTCGCCACGTGTGTTGCATCGAGGGTCTTCTTGTATAGGATAAAGTGTGTCATCTTGGAGAAACTATCTACTACCACGAACACCGAATCCATACCGCGTTGTGTCCATGGGAGACCAAGCACGAAGTCCATTGATAAATCCTCCCAAGGACCGTCAGGCACAGGTAACGGGGTGTAGAGGCCCGTATTCTGAAATTGTCTCTTGGAGGTCTGACAAATATGACAATGTTGTAAAGCTTTTTCCACATCACGTACTAATTGCAGCCAGTAATATCGCTCTTCCACAAGAGCTCGAGTCTTGTCTCGCCCAAGATGTCCACTGAGGTCACCTCCATGTAGCTCCTGAATAATCTGCTCCCTCAGAGAACTTTGGGGGATGCACAATCGATTCCCTTTAAAAAGAAAATCGTCCTGTATATGAAGGTCACTGGGGTGACCTTCTTGGCACTTCACCTAAGAATCTTTGAAGTCCTCATCCTCGACATACAGCTCCTTGAGACAGTCGAAGCCGACCACCTTGTTGCTCATCGTAATAAGTAGTGATGCACGACGGTTAAGTGCATCAGCCACCTTGTTCTGCTGCCCTGACTTGTGCTTCAGAACGAACATGAATTCCTGTAAAAATGCAACCCATCTAGCATGCACACGATTCACGTTAGTCTGACTATTAATAAACTTTAATGCTTGATAATCAGTGTATAAAACAAACTCTCTTTGAATCAGATAATGCCGCCAATGATGCAGCGCTTGAACAACTGCGTATAACTCAAGCTCATAAGTCGACCACTTCTTTCACGCTTCGCTAAGCTTCTCGTTGTAGAAGGCTACCGGCTTGCCTTCCTGTGATAATACTCCCCCAATTTTGACGTATGAAGCGTCACACTCAACCTTAAACAATTTGTTGAAATTAGGAAGCACCAAGACCAGTGTTGTAGACAAACGATACTTGATCTCATTAAAGCTCTTGTCAGCTTTATCGGTCCACTGGAACGGTCTTTTTTTCATGCAATCTGTTATAGGCGCGACTATGGTGCTAAAATCTCGCACAAATCGATGATAGAAAGTCGTCAACCCATGAAAGCTCCTCACCTCATGAATGTTTGTCGGGATCGGCCATTCCCTAATAGCTCGCACATTTTCATCATCCACACGAATGCCTGTGGATGTTATAACAAATCTTATAAACAACAGGCTGTCAGTTAAAAAACTACACTTCTTCAAGTTGAGGTACAACTTGTTAATTTGTGGGACCTGCAGCACCTGCCTGAGATGTTTCCTGTGTTCCGCCTCATCCTATCTATATATCAATATGTCATCAAAATATACTACCACAAATTGGCCAGTGAAGGGTTTTAGAACTTGATTCATCAAACCCATAAAAGTACTTGGTGCGTTCGATAGGCCAAGGGCATGACCAGCCACTCATATAACCTTTCCTTGGTCTTGAATGCTGTTTTCCACTCATCACCGGGTCGGATACAAATCTGATGGTACCCGCTCTTTAGATCTAGTTTAGAGAACACCTTGGCCCATTCTAGCACATCGAGCATGTTATCTAACCGTGGTATTGGGAACCGATATTTGATAGTAATTTTGTTGATTGCCGGGCTGTCGACACACATGCGCTAGCTTCCATCTCTTTTTATTTGCGTTAATAATGTTGGTACGACACATGGGCTCATACTCTCTCTCAAGAGACCCTTACGGATCAATTCCTCCACTTGCCCCTGAAGTATCTTACACTCCTTTGGACTTATTCGATAATGAGGGCGGTTGGACAGGCTAGCCCCAAGGACGAGGTCTATGTGATGTTGGATGTCCTTCATGGGGGGCAATCCATTAGGTAAATTCTCAGGCCAGACTTCTTTGAATTCGTTTAGCAACAGTCTTAAACTTAGAGGGATATTTGAGGGTTCCTCTTCCTTGCCCTTCACTACTACGGCGTATACCTCGCCGGTTTCCTTCGATTCCTTCATGAAATCCCGAATGGTCAAGAGGTAACTCCCCTCCACTTTAGAAGCTTCAAGGTGATTCTCTGGTGCCATAGGGGCAAGGATTATTTTTCGGCTATCCTTGACGAATACGTAGACATTGTCTCGTCCTCGATGGGTCGCATCACGGTCCTACTGCCAGGGTCGACCGAGTAGCATGTGGCAAGCTTTCATGTCGACCACGTCACAAAGTATCTGATCCTTATAATTTTTACTAATTGAAAATGAGATAGTGCATTGATCAGTTACCTTGGTCTCATTCACATTTTTTATCCAACCAATTGAGTACAGGGAAGGATGTTTCATCGTTGGTAGCCGCAACTTATCTACCATCACTCTTGAGACGATGTTCTCGCTACTACCACTGTTGATTATCACATCACAGACCTTTCCGTTGACTGTGTACTGAGTACGAAATATATTGTGTCGCTGTGGATGTAATTCCTTTCGCGGGGTATACAGTAATCACCTCACAACTAGAAATTCGTCACGATCCTCGCCCTTCAGTTCATCGCCACCTGCTATTTCTTCAGTGGTTTGTTCATGTTCATCATAGCCATGGCCTTCTTCTGCGTCCTCATCTTCAGTGCCCTCTTCGTTTATAGTCAAGTGTGCTACGGGACGTTGAGGACAGGTGTTTGATAAGTGGTCTGGCTGGCCACAGTGGTAACAATTGTTCGACCTTGGCTGAGCATAAGGATTTGGAATCCTACTCAGGCCCGCTGTTGTGGGTGCTGCGCGTTGAGGTCGGGATGAGCCGCTCCTGTATCACAGTTTGCGGTTGTAGGAGGTTGAGAACGTTCTCCTACTGGATCTTTTCCTCGTGCCAACACTGGATCCTGCGTGGGACCCATCATGGGGGATCGAGTTAAAGGATAGGGATGAGCAGGAGCTCTTCCAAGTTGTATTTCTACCCTACCCGCCAATTGAACTGCTTCATCAACGGTCCTGACTGGATACATCTGAACTCGGTCCTGAATTGTCGGCTGCAACCCACCTATAAATCGTGCTACCTTCTGTGACTCAGATTCTGACAGATCATTTCGTGTAGCCAACCGCTGGAATCCTTCAGTGTAATTTGTGACGATTCGATTTCCTTGTCGGTAATTTTGATATTGCTGGAATAGTATCTACTCATAATCACTGGGGAGAAATCGTGATCGAAGAAGACGTCTCATCTGTGGCCATGATGAGATGGGCGCCTTATTCTGGCGGGCTCGTAAGAGTTGTAATTGTTCCCATCATGCAGAAACACTAGATTTTAATTTAAACGCTACCAATTTTACCCTTTTATGATCTGGCACGTCCATATAATCAAAATATCTCTCTACTTCGGCTATCCAATCGAGAAAATCTTCTATACGTAATAAACTATTAAAACTAGGAAGTTCAGCCTTACCTCGATAGTCTCTTTCATCACGATCTTGGTGATCGTCTCCATGCATTGGTCGTCAGGAAAAAACCTCATTAAGGTCCTCGTCGCTAGAACTTGAATCATCTGGCGTAACCCTACGGTGTGCCACTGGTAGTGCTCTACGAAAATCGGGGTTGTGTCGTACAACAACCACGGGTGATGGAGCCACCCTGGGTGGTGGAGCACCGCTTAGGGCTCGGGGCAGAAGTAGTACATCTGCAAGACGGTCGAGGGTTACCTGCAGCCCTTGCATGGTCAACTGAATCTCCCGGTGGAAAGCTTCCATTATTTCCGAAAGATAACGAATTCCTAGATCACTGTCCACACGATTTTGATTCATACCTTCATTATTTGTCATCGGCCCGAGGGAAATTCTCGCTCTGATACCAATTGACGCAGGGATGAATGTGATGAAAATAAATACTCCGAATCCACGGAGCTTCTCTGGACTCCTCACAGAGACTTCTCGAATCCACGAGAAAAGAAAGTAGAAAATAGAAATAAATTCTAATAAATTTGAAACTGATTAATTAATAATTAAAAACGAGTTCACAACCCTTTAAATAAGAGTACCAAGCAATGGGAAAGAAATCAGAATCAAACTACAACTAAAACTCCTAGAATCCATGACTTACTATAAATAGTAAACTTACTATTTATAGATGGTCGTGATGTCTACTAGTGCGCAAGGTTTACGGCCAAAAATAGTAAGTGTCCTATTTGGCTTTATCAAACCGTTCTCCTAATTATTCTAAGCTCTTTTCACGTTGGGCACAAGCCCGACGGATGAAGAGTTATAATCAAACTAAAACTTACTATTTATAGTAAAAACGAAATTAAAGCAGGGAAACGACCGTCGATCCAGGGGTTTTTCGCAATTCTGAGCATCGCAACCCTGCATAGCAGAGTTAGTTGGCTAAAGTAACTCGTTCTACCCCAAAATCATATATTTTACGTCATCTAACTCATTTCGGATTGCGAGATACGCCCGATCTAAGGTCCGACGGTTCGGATCACTTCTATCGTCGACCGGGCCTTTTCTGATCCATCTTGGCCATGAAACTGTCTGCAACCCGCTCTACATCAAAACACGTCCCGGACAAATTTGAACGGATTAAGGTGGATTGGATGGGATTTAAAGGTGATGATGGTGTTGTCAGGGCTGTTTGGCCGAACCGATCCCACGATATTAGATGGGATGAGATTCAAAAAAACTTCGTTATTACCCATGGCAGGGATTGTCCCCTGTTTCCATGGGATAAATTAATGCCCTGCTTTATTGGTAATATGGTGGTACATTGAATGAATATACCCACCATCATTTGAAATTACCAAAATAACACACATATGTTATATCTGAACCGTTCATTTGTTTTGTAACCTCATTTTATGGCATGAGCCTAAAAATGAGGTAGATCCAAAAGTTATGTGGCCCTAAAGAGGTTTTCAGCTGTAAGTTTTCAATCCCCATTGCTTTATGTGATGGGTCCACTTGAGCTTTAGAGTTACCTGATTTTTCGGCCCATGCTTTAAAATAATCTCAAAAAATGGGTGGACGGTATGGATATAGCCCACACATCATGGCGGGACCTATACAACTTGATAGCATTAAGTGAAATTGGCACAGGACCCGATGCAATTCCATCCGATCTACTTCCAAACTTTTCCAAACATGGAGTGGAATTGGCACGGGACCAGATGAATCCCATCCCACCTAATCTCTTCTAATCACTGCCCGAACACGCCCTCAGCGTATTGTCTTAAGATCCATTGGGATTGCTATATCCCGGGATCAGATCACCCAGTCTGTTTAGCACACCCGGCCAATCCCGGGATTTAACTTCCAATCCACCCGTCCAAATGGGCCCTTAGGCAGAACATAGGGCTAGACTTTGGTTGGGCAATGGTAAGGGTTGAATAGTATAATAATAAGGGCCCGTTTGGACAGATGGATTGGAAGGGATTGAGCGGTATTACGGTGGATGACATGGATTAATTTCAAGGCAATGATGGTGTTGTCAGTGGATTGTCTTAAGATCCATGGGATTGCTATATCGAGTTTGTTTGGTATGCCCAGCCAATCTCGGGATTAAACCTTCCCATCCCTTCCAATCCCTCAACCACACACATCCTGGCAAATTTGAATGGATTAGGTGGATTGGATGGGATTTAAAGGTAATGATGGTGTTGTCGGTGGATTGTCTTAAGATCTATGGGATTGCTATATCTTGGGATCAGTTCACCCAGTCTGTTTTGCACGCCTGGACAATCCCAGGATGTAACTTCCAATCCGCCCGGCCAAACGGGCCCTCAGAGGGCTTAAAAAACTCGACAGTCAAGGACTCCTTTTCAGGATCCCACATGAGAAAGTAGGTTCTTTTTGTTTTGAGTTCCTTATTGAACCCGTGGTTTGATGTGACTTATGGGAATCACCATGTGTACGATACGAATGAGATATACAGTAACATAAAGAAGGATCAGTAGTCATCTGTCGTATCTGCTTATGTTATAACATAAATAAAATTTTTTAAAAATATATCCGATACTTAAGTGGGCCGCACCGTGCTGGTCCACCCAAATAATTTTTTTATCAAAATTAGGCAGATATTTGTGTTAGTTCATCATGTGGTAATCACCTTGTGAACCGGTTGGATGGCATGAAAACATCTTCGGTCGGTCCGAGGAAGGTTTCTATGGTAGGTGTCTCCTTCCCCTTTGTTTGCTATGGTGTGGCCCGCTTGAGTATTTGATCTGACTACTTGCTGGGCTCTTATGTTAACATGGGGTGGCTCAACTGATCAATGGAGTGGATTTAACACATCCATCGCGGTGGACCCATGAGCTTTCCGTTGCACGGCCTCCCTACAGAAACGTGTTGTCTGAGATTCGCTTGCACGCTTCACGAATAAGCTGGGGGCGCCGATCAGGTACTACCCCCGCCTGTCGGGAGCTCAGGACAGGTGAAGGCTCCAAGCGCCCCTAAGGGGCCACAATATTGTATGTATTTTATCCACACTGCTCATGTATTTTTTATTTTTTTTTCATATCATTTTAATTATTAGACCAAAAATAAGTTACATCCAAGCCTAATTGGACCACACCATAGGAAGCAGCGGTGCCAAGGACACCTACCATTGGTCCAACCTGTCGTTTATTTTCCATCCAAACTTTTGATATGGTAATGTACACTTGAATGAAATGAAAAAAAATATCATCTTGATCCACAACTTCTGTGGTTCTTAAGAAACTTTCAACGGTAGGAATTTAATCTGCACTGTGTGGTCCGTTTGAGTATTGGATATTTTCTATTTTTATGTTCATAGCCTATAATGATAAGGAAAATGGATGGACAGTCTGAATAAAATTCATATATCACTGTGGACCCTCAATGGCCCTCAGTGCCTCTGCCTGTCCCGAGCTCCGAGGCAGGGGTAGTACCTAACCTACGCTCATAAGTTGGGTCTACCACACATATTCTACATTGACATGTGTGCGGCTGTTTCCATCAGACAACAACAGCTACTGTTGGATATTTCATGCAACTTTGGGCAAGAGCAAGAAGGCTTTTTTACTCAGGCCATATTGACTGTTTATATGTGGGCCTCAACTGTAGACAATATATAATGCTTTTCGAGCATTGAGTAAATACTCAACTCCCGAGTTTTCAGGCATCACTTAAACTTTGCAAAAGTCCATTCCACTTTACTTATACATTCGGTATTTAAGTATGTATAGAAATATTGTAACATCCCGGATCTTCACTGTTTTGAATTTCTAAAAATCCTTGAATTTTATTTATTTATTCTTTTATTATTAACTTATAATATCACTTAACGACCATTAGCACTCAATGTTAGTTTATACTGGGGTTAACCAGTCTAGTTATGATGGGACCAAGTGCGAGCTGCCGAGCCAGATGACCCGTTTACACTTAACAACAGCCCGTGTGGGCCACCCAGCGACCGAGAAGGGTCAGAAAAATCTAAAACTTTAGAAAATCATAGATCTCATGGGCTTGTGGTCCATCGCGGATTGTGGACCCAGTGGACACCCAAAAGTACCACCGGCGCTTGCCCACTTGCGCCACCAATGCGGTTAAAATCGCACCGATAAAGAAATCGAGACTCCAAGTCTTCCAGTGTCGGATTTCTTCCAAATTTACGGTGAAGGTTTAATGAATTTTTAACACCTTCCCACCAAATCGGGCCCCGATCGTGGCACGATGACCGTTGATCGCGAATCGGACCCGTACGATCAAACCCGCATCCGTTCGTTCCTAAATTTCGTAAGGCCCCTTATCGGGCTATGGACCACTTATCCTATAAATTTCATGGCCGGAGGGCCATCGAAATGCTCCAATCACCAAAATGGCCCCCACAGGGACCACTTAAAGGTCGAAACGCCTTCTCGGATCATATATCCGTTCATCCGTTCGTCCTCAATTTTGCATGGGCCCTAATCGGGCCATAAGGCACCTACACGCCGAATTTGGTGGCCATAGGGGCGTTAGGGCCACCCCAACTTCGATAAGGAGCCCTAGAAGGCTAGTTTGGAAAAAATTGTGGGAACTTAAGTGATTTGAGTCGTCCACTCTTATGCCAAGTTGGGGATTTCGGACCGTCGGTTTACGACCAAACTTTACCCATGGATTAAGGATATTTCTCCGCTCACGTTCGTATAGCCGCGGCCCCGATCGACTATCGGTGACCGTTGAACGGACTTCTAATCATATCCGTCGATCGGTGCGTCGAAATGGCGGGCCGATTATGTCCATACATAGATCATCATTAGGACTAACTATCCTACGGTGTATATCGACTAGTACACCCCATAGGCTAGAAAAACCCTCCCATAGGGTTAGTATAGTAAAGACCCAACACTTGGGGCCAATTGCACCAAAACTGACACTATATAAAGGGTTTCATTTGGGCACCCCTCCCCCCATACGATTTTGCCCTAAGAGAAAAGGGGGAAAGAGAGAAGAGAAAGAGGAGAAAGGAGAAGAAAGAGAGAGGGATGAAGGCATGGTGGATTCTCAATCAAGGTGGGGCCCAAGAGGATCAAACCCACAACCTCCTACACCTTCTCCAAGAAGAAACCATGCACCACAACCACCAAAATCGTCCATTGATCGTCTAGGTAAGCTCCATTCCCTATTTTCTTTGAAACCCTTGTGATGAGGGAGATTTACTTGGGATTTTAACAAGCAAGTGGTCGCCTTTAGGGATTCCGGCCGTCCGACCCCGAAAGGCCCTCATTCCTATGTTGTCTTCCAAGTCTCCAACGAATCCGAAGGTGCGGACTATTATCCTTAGGTGGCCTAGCACCAATTTTATTACGAATCTAATGATTTTGATTGTTTGGATGCTATATTTGAAGAATCTAGAGAAACCCTAGGATTTGGATGTTTGCTTGAGGATTGTATGGGATTGTTTGTTTATTTAGTTCTCATATGATATTGTTCATGTTTCTCACATGATTAGACTACCATAGATGATCACATGTTTTTGCTTTGCTTGATCTCTCATATGATGTGCCTTATAGCGTGTATGATTTATTGAGTCTTATGCATTTTGGACCTAAGGGATGTAGGAAGTGCTTAACTTCCTCACACACACACATAACTCACATGCACTTTATTTCATGATATTGTTAGCCTTGTTTGCTATGAAAACTTAAATTGTATGTTGAGAACATGATGTTGTTTATCTTGGATGATGCATTAGTAGTTGGCATGCTATGAGTCACTATTCATACCCTTGGGTTGGTCAGGAACATGAGGAGAGCGAAGGTGGTTCCGTTGGTAGGACCGCCTTGAGGCTAAACCTATGGATTTGGGCGAGTGCGTGTGGGCGACAGTAGTTAGACTACATGGGTTGCTTGCACCCTGGTCTTGCCCGTTCCGCCACGTACTTGCTTGGACTCTTGCGGTCTAGCCTACTTTCTCGGCCAACTATGATTGTTAACCTTGTTTGCTTACATATGTATGGAACCCGAACCACCTACGAACCATTGTAGCCCATTGATAATCCACTTGTAATTGATCCACCGTCTCGTGAGCCGGCATGGTGGAATGGGACACTGTGTCCGAGCTGTCGGCCTACGCTGGGTGACGCACCTCCCGTAGTGACCGCGAGCGATCCCTTCCTCTCAGCACTCCCCATGTGCTTGGAGTCGGGGATGGGGAACCCGACAGGGATCACGGATCGCGGTGCCCTGGCCTCGCGCATTGAGGGGTCGCGGCACCGCAACTAGTTGAGGGTATTGATACGTGGGGTGAATCAGTTTCCCAAACCTGCTGGATGAATGGAATTAACTAAGAACTTGGCTAACATGTCATTGCATCGCATTAGCTAGGTTGGCGACTCGGCAGTCGAGGTCGCTCTGAGGGAGTGTTGTCATATGCGATCGTAAGATGGAGTCGCTTGAGGGAGAGTTGTGGCGCGGGCATGCATCATTTCATCCATCATGCGTGCACATTAATAAGATTAGTTTAATGATCGTGAATGATTGCTTTTCATTAAATCCGCAATATAACCGATGTTTGTGATAACTTGAGACTAATAGTTCACACCGAGTTGATCACTCACTCCCACTCTGGGACGGTGTTTTAAAACACCAACTGCACCCATTCATAGATGCAGTGACCCGGTGCATGAGGAACCCAGCGAGGTGAGCTTTGACGAGGAGGACGAGCTCTCCTACTTGTAGGCGATGGACGGCTCTCCATCGGCTTGACCAGACTTAATTTGGATTTGGCAGGCCGCGGGCTCCGCTTTAGTCTTTGGATTTAGCTTCTTTTTTTCATTATCCTGTTGGGCAACGCCTTGGGCGACCCTTTATTATTTTTAGACCTGTATATTTGTGAGATTTACTTCATTTCAGTAGACTGGTGCGATTGTGCTTCATGCTTCAGGTAATTCCAAATTACGCAGTTAATTTGATTAATCATAAAAACCATAAATGTATGATAAGTGACACTCGGGAACTCGGGAGTCGAGTCTACGCACGACCCCCGATTTTTCGGGGCGTTACAGATGGTATCAGAGCAATAGTTTGGAATCCCTTGGGCCATGGGTCATGAACTCACTGACGCGTCCGCTGACTTGTGAGGATACACAGTAGAAGCCGCAACCGGGACTTGGGGCGCGAGGAACTACCTTAGAGTTTGGAGTGTATCGGTCTAGAATTGAGCCGACCATCTTAGGTGAGCGGTGAAACTTGCTAGGAATAGGGATTGGGTAGCAAGAGTAAGTAGTGACGCTAGGAAATAGGTCCAGGAGCCTTACGAAGAGCTTAGGCTGAGGAGAGAGAGCATAACAGTATTAGAATTCGACTTGGGGGCCTTACGACACGTTTCAGCCCATTCCTGGACAAGAAGTCAGAAACTTAACGGAGAGACCCGATTCAACTAACTAGGAAATTTAGGTAGTCTAGGCCACCTAATCCCTAAGGGCCCATTTGGCCAACTGCGTTAGGTGGGATTAAGGTGAATGGAATGGTAAGAGTAGCAATACATACATGTGTAAGGTATTGTCCCTAAATTATCTGTATCCCATGTTTTCCAATACCAAGTTTGAGATGCATGCAATTAAAGGTAAATCGCGGGATTTCCTTTCAAATTACACTTGAAAATCCCATATCACACTTTCCAACATAAGACTCATTCTACAAAGCCTATGAAATAAGTTTTAAATTCCGTCCCACACCCATTCCACATATGTCATTCCCAAATTTTGAGTTGGGAGTAGCATTGCAACCCATTTAGTACAACTAAATGCCCTTAGCCAGACAGGCCTAAGTCGAAATCCCTCTTTCCAATATATCTCCTTAAATATTCACCTGACATCACCCTATTCTTGAACTTCCCTAGTACATTGGCAGGAACGAGTCGAAAATCGAAGGATTTGACAGTCGGAAACATTTTTCTAGATCAAATGAATGAATATCAGGCCAAATTTGGTAGTTTTGACCCATTTGGGGATAAAGAGTTAAGGAGTGAATGAAAATTTACCAAAAATAGTGAAACTGGAAAAATACTGGATTTTGACCCCTAACCGAGAAGAATCTCATGAAAAGAATATGTCCATTGCGTAGATCATCTCCTTCTACCCCAAAATCATATATGGCATGTCCCGGGGGGCCTCACCGGCGGCCCAGAAATGGCGTTCAAAGGTAGACCCCGCCTGGAAATAACTGGCCGGCGGGACCCCGCCCGCCGACCCCGCCCGTCCGCCTGCGCCATCACACGGGACCCCGCCCACACGCTCCCGACCCCGCCCAGCCTTCCAGACCCCCCGCGGACCCCGCCCGCTCGGCGTGGCCCCCCGCCCACCTCTCTCCGAGAGCACCGCGGGACCCGCCCTACCGGCGTGGCCCCCCCGCCCGCCTCCCATGGTTGGTTTTTCCTCTCTCTATGTAATATACACACATGTGGGGCCCATTTTCTTGCCAATTAGGGATGTGTAGAGCCCATTTCCCTCCACTCCCACTCCATCATCCTCACTCTCCCATCCTCAAACCCATTTCTTCAAAATTCCATCTTCTCCTCCTTCACATTTCCCATCTCCTCTTCCTCATCTCCAAACTACTCTCTCCAACTAACTCCCATCTTTTCAAAATCCATCTTCTCCTCCTACAAACTCCTCATCTTCTCTTCCTCATCTCTAAACCACCTTCCCAAACCCTTTCTTAACCATTTTCTTTTTTTTTCTCAATCCCATTTCAAGCCCATCCACCAAGCTCCACCAGTCACTCTCAAACCCACTTTCAACCCACCTTCCCATCTCCCATTCTTAAACAAATCCTCAAACCCACCTTCTCTTTCTTCCAACCACATATCACACTTCATTCATCCATTCTTCAAATCCTAAACTCGTTATTCAAATCCCTCCCTTCCAACCAACTCCCACCAACATTCACACCCTTTCAACATTCTTTAAACCCCTCCAACTTCATTTCCACAATCCATCAAACCCATTCCTTCCTATAAGACCTTCACTCCATTTCATCCCACTCCATCACTTTCAAAACTCAACTCAAATCCCAAACCCATCTAACCCATTCATTTCTCATTACTCAAAATCCATTCTCAATATCACTTTAAACTTCATTCCCAAACCCCTTTACATCAAACTCATTCTCAACACCTTTCCTTCAACAAACCCATTGCCTTCAAAACCCATTCATAAGACAAACTCCAAACCTATTCCCAACCTCATTTCTCATAAACCAATCTCAATCCCTTCTCGAATCTTATATCTTCAACTCATCTCCAAGTTCATTTCTTCAAACCCACACTCAACTCATTTTCCTCAAACCACATTCTTAAGGTCCATCTTCCTTAAGAAACCATCATTCTCCCATTTCACTTCCATCTCCATAACCCATCTCAAACCCCTTCCATCGAACCCCACTTACACAACCACTTCTAAAACCCAACACAAAATTCATCCCAATCCCTCCTCTACTCCCACCAATTCATCTCAAATACACATTCCAACCTTCCACAATCCCACTCCATTCACCCATTTACTCTCGAAACCCAACATCAATCCTCTTCACTCTAACTTGTCTCAAAATTCATTTTCTCAAACCCATTCCACCCCACTTTCCCCAAACAAATTCTAAACACATTTTCAAGTCCTTCCCAAACCCATCCTTAGGATCTCCCCTCCCACCCTCACCTACATTCTCATCCAAAAATCCATTTCCCTGCCGAGGAAAATGGCATTCCTAGCAACCGTTATTTCCTTCTTCCCCATTCCGGTGATTCCTTCTCTCATGGGGAAGAAGTACCCCCATCTTTGCCCGATCCAGAAGAGTAGTAGCCTAACCTTTCCGATAATTAGTAGTTTGCTTTGAGTCGATTTGTTCTACCTGCTTGTGTTGAAGGATAGTTAGGACGTTTGCTTGACTAAGTTATTTTTTCCTTATGTTGGAATGTCTAGAGAACTATGTACTCCATGTTGTATGATGTAATTAGCCATACTAATGGCACTTTGAATTTAATATGAATGTATAAATTATTTTTAAATTTTCTTATCACCTTATAAATGCTTGTATGAATAATTGCCTTACTGCATCCATATTAGCGTTATTATCACTCCAAACCACTAGAATACTTTAAAACTTTTGATTCTTCCTTCCCTGTTAAAATTTTGAAATCAAAGCGTGATTTGCCGATAACTCACTAACCATAGGATAAAAATGGTAATGTCAAGAAAAACCTTAAGGTCATGGAAACCCCTCTAGGACAGTCGTTTGATCATAGACATCGTGGGAAACTCACCACCCACAAAAATATTATGAATGTGAAGCTTGAACTGTTAAAGAATTTTGATGTCTTCCAAATGTTAAGATTGATCGGACTACGGAATTACGGGACCATACACTTGCGATGTATTCGCGGCTTGACCCAATTCTTAATCCTGGGTGAACACCAACGGACTCACTGCTTTGACCGAGCAGAAGACCATGATCTACCAGGACTAGGAAGGGATACAACGATCTTTCTACCCTGGTCAGGCAGAGGATCGACGTATGGGATCAAGCCTACCACAACTGTCTTTCCGTAATAGCCCGATCCTAAAAGGGTAAAACATACCACTATTACGTCAACTTCACCAACAACCTCTTAATACGATAATAATGATTTTGACATTTGTTTTCAAACCTCAAATGCAAAAACTTTTAAGGGGGGTAGACTAGAATGAGCCAAACTAGTATAGATAGTACACACCTTACCATGCACATGAACTTGAATTCAACAAAACCTAGGCAAATGAAATAATGAAACCTTTACTTACTACCCTTACGCAATTTCTGGGGACGAAATTGTTTTTAAGGGGGTAGATTGTAACATCCCTGGATCTTCACACGTTTTGAATTTCTAAAAATCCTTGAATTTTATTTATTTATTCTTTTATTATTAACTTATAATATCACTTAACGACCATTAGCACTCAATGTTAGTTTATCTTGGGGTTGACCAGTCTAGTTATGATGGGACCAAGTGCGAGTTCTTGAGCCGGATGAATGGGTTTACATTGCTTAACAATGCCGTGTGGGCCACCCAAATGACCGAGAAGGGTCGAAAAAATCTAAAACTTTAGAAAATCATAGATCTCACTGGGCTTGTGGTCCATCGCGGTTGTGGACCCAGTGGACACCCAAAGTACCACCGGCGCTTGCCCACGCGCCCACCAATGCGATTAAAATCGCACGATAAAAGAAACGAGACTCCAAGTCTTCCAAATAGTCGGATTTCTTCCAAATTTACGGTGAAGGTTTAATGAATTTTTCAACACCTTCCCACCAAATCTGGGCCCCGATCGTGGCACGATGACCGTTGATCGCGAATCGGACCCGTACGATCAAACCCCGCATCCGTTCGTTCCTAAATTTCGTAAGGCCCCTCATCGGGCTATGGACCACTTATCCTATAAATTTCATGGCCAGAGGGCCATCATAAATGCTCCAATCACCAAAATGGCCCCACAGGACCACTTAAAGGTCGAAACGCCTTCTCGGATCATATATCCGTTCATCCGTTCGTCCTCAATTTTTGCATGGGCCCTAATCGGGCCATAAGGCACCTACACGCCGAATTTGGTGGCCATAGGGGCGTTAGGGCCACCCCAACTTCGATAAGGAGCCCTGAAGGCTAGTTTGGAAAAAATTGTGGGAACTTAAGTGATTTGAGTCGTCCACTCTTATGCCAAGTTGGGGATTTCGGACCGTCGGTTTACGACCAAACTTTACCCATGGATTAAGGATATTTCTCCGCTCACGTTCGTATAGCCGCGGCCCCGATCGACTATCGATCGTGACCGTTGAACGGACTTCTAATCATATCCGTCGATCGGTGCGTCGAAATGGCGGGCCGATTATGTCCATACATAGATCATCATTAGGACTAACTATCCTACGGTGTATATCGACTAGTACACCCCATAGGCTAGAAAAACCCTCCCATAGGGTTAGTATAGTAAAGACCAACACTTGGGGCCAATTGCACCAAACCGACACTATATAAAGGGTTTCATTTGGGCACCCCTCCCCCCATACGATTTTGCCCTAAGAGAAAAGGGGGAAAGAGAGAAGAGAAAGAGGAGAAAGGAGAAGAAAGAGAGAGGGATGAAGGCATGGTGGATTCTCAATCAAGGTGGGGCCCAAGAGAATCAAACCCACAACCTCCTACACCTTCTCCAAGAAGAAACCATGCACCACAACCACCAAAATCGTCCATTGATCGTCTAGGTAAGCTCCATTCCCTATTTTCTTTAAAACCCTTGTGATGAGGGAGATTTACTTGGGATTTTAACAAGCAAGTGGTCGCCTTTAGGGATTCCTAGTCCGACCCCCAAAGCCCTCATTCCTATGTTGTCTTCCAAGTCTCCAACGAATCCGAAGGTGCGGACTATTATCCTTAGGTGGCCTAGCACCAATTTTATTACGAATCTAATGATTTTGATTGTTTGGATGCTATATTTGAAGAATCTAGAGAAACCCTAGGATTTGGATGTTTGCTTGAGGATTGTATGGGATTGTTTGTTTATTTAGTTCTCATATGATATTGTTCATGTTTCTCACATGATTAGACTACCATAGATGATCACATGTTTTGCTTTGCTTGATCTCTCATATGATGTGCCTTATAGCGTGTATGATTTATTGAGTCTTATGCATTTTGGATCTAAGGGATGTAGGAAGTGCTTAACTTCCTCACACACACACATAACTCACATGCACTTTATTTCATGATATTGTTAGCCTTGTTTGCTATGAGAACTTAAATTGTATGTTGAGAACATGATGTTGTTTATGCTGGATGATGCATTAGTAGTTGGCATGCTATGAGTCACTATTCATACCCTTGGGTTGGTCAGGAACATGAGGAGAGCGAAGGTGGTTCCGTTGGTAGGACCGCCTTGAGGCTAAACCTATGGATTTGGGCGAGTGCGTGTGGGCGACAGTAGTTAGACTACATGGGTTGCTTGCACCCGGCGTTCTCGCCACGTACTTGCTTGGACTCTTGCGGTCTAGCCTACTTTCTGGCCAACTATGATTGTTAACCTTGTTTGCTTACATATGTATGGAACCTGAACCACCCTGCAACCATTGTAGCCCATTGATAATCCACTTGTAATTGATCCACCGTCTCGTGAGCCGGGCATGGTGGAATGGGACACTGTGTCCGAGCTGTCGGCCTACGCTGGGGTGACGCGCCTCCCCGTAGTGACCGCGAGCGATCCCTTCCTCTCAGCACTCCCCATGTGCTTGGAGTCGGGGATGGGGAACCCGACAGGGATCACGGATCGCGGTGCCCTGGCCTCGCGCATTGAGGGGTCGCGGCACCGCAACTAGTTGAGGGTATTGATACGTGGGGTGAATCAGTTTCCCAAACCTGCTGGATGAATGGAATTAACTAAGAACTTGGCTAACATGTCATTGCATCGCATTAGCTAGGTTGGCGACTCGGCAGTCGAGGTCGCTCTGAGGGAGTGTTGTCATATGCGATCGTAAGATGGAGTCGCTTGAGGGAGAGTTGTGGCGAGGGCATGCATCATTTCATCCATCATGCGTGCACATTAATAAGATTAGTTTAATGACTGTGAATGATTGCTTTTCATTAAATCCGCAATATAACTGATGTTTGTGATAACTTGAGACTAATAGTTCACACTGAGTTGATCACTCACTCCCACTCTGGGACGGTGTTTTAAAACACCAACCAGACCCATTCATAGATGCAGGTGACCCAGTGCATGAGGAACCTGGCGAGGTGAGCTTTGACGAGGAGGACGAGCTCTCCTACTTGTAGCTGATGGACGGCTCTCCATCGGCTTGACCGGACTTAATTTGGATTTGCTGAGCCGCGGGCTCCGCTTTAGTCTTTTGGATTTAGCTTCTTTTTTTTATTATCCTGTTGGGCAACGCCTTGGGCGACCCTTTATTATTTTTAGACCTGTATATTTGTGAGATTTCCTTCATTTCAGTAGACTGGTGCGATTGTGCTTCATGCTTCAGGTAATTCCAAATTACGCAGTTAATTTGATTAATCATAAAAACCATAAATGTATGATAAGTGACACTCGGGAACTCGGGAGTCGAGTCTACGCACGACCCCCGATTTTTCGGGGCGTTACAAATATACTAAGCAATGTATCATAATTTGGGATAAGCATAAATAAAGCAAGCAAACGAATCAAATTATATATAGTATGATCATCCCGAATACTACGGTTCATAGCTAGGTCCGATACAAAATTCTAAAATCAAACAAAGTATGGTATAGTAGTGTCTAACTAAACCCAAACACTTAGCGTTCCCCCGCCGCATAGTAAATTGTCTACACTGGCCCGTCTGAGAGCTGAAAATAAGAGAACTCTTCTTCGTCCATGCAAACTTGATCCAATGCATCAGCTTATGTGGTCCTTGCATCTACATCAACGTCTGGTTGGTGTTTTAAAACACCATGTCAGAGTGGGAGTGAGTAATCAACTCAGTGGCTCCATAAAACACGAGTTATACATGTTACCAAGTCTAACAGTACAGGAAATGATAAAGCAATGCAAACAACCACTTTTTAATTACTCTGATTAATGTGTATAATGGAGTTTATGAAATGATGCATGTATTTACAATCTAACACTCCCTTAGCCAGGTTCGCAAATGACAACACTATCTTAACACGCGACTTTAACTACTGATTCACTACATCCTATTCTAGCATGATGCAGTGAATGGTAATGTTAGTCGAGTGATTAATTAAGCCTATCCAACTAGCAATTTAGGAAAGGTAGGGCATGCACCTCCCTTTTAATTATTGGTCTCATCTGAATCACTAGGCGTGGGATGGCTATAGTGGTCCTATGCTTGTATTCTTCGTTTGTCTAGGTTCGTCACTCCCAATTGAAATATATACAAAAGACAAGTTATAAAGATAATGCCCGCAGTCACTATGAGGAGGTTCATCACCCCAGCGTAAGCCGACAATACGAATACGGTGTCCCATACCACCATGCCCGGCTCACGAGTCTTGAGGATCGCGATGCTAATGGTTAATAGTAGACTTTCATAAATGGTAAGAGAGGTGTCTCAGATTCAAGCAGTTGTGATCATACATGGTAAATATATATACGGTTACTGAATTATGTTAAATAAATAAAAACTAAGACATCCTTCTCTGAAAAAGCATCCTTGTAAATATGCCAATGTGGATCTCCTTCATCGCGTCCATATACATGTGTCTTTGTCAACACAAACATTTTGACACCTCTCTCAAAGCATCACCTTTGTCAATGCGTTCATATGCATTAGCCCGTCTGTGCATTCATATGCATGTGCCAATGTGAAACGCAGACCATTTGACATTCCCTTAAATCCGCGTGCAAATGTGAAATACAAACCATTTGACACTCCCTTCCTCATAGCATCCGTACACAAATCCCTCAAAGATAGATAGCTAGGCCAATCCAATGTAATGTTTGGGCAGGGCTGGCATTTCGAACCTGGAGAACCAAGCAGTGCTGGGCTCGGGATGACCAGATTTATGGTTAGCCTGATAGTCCTGGCCCCACACAAATACCAGGTTGGTCCAAATCTTTTGTGCCCCACAATAAGCTTATAGGATTCTGACGTTCATAACTAGGACACGTGGCCCAGGGGTCACCACGGAATCCGAGTCTATACTACACAACTATGATTATGATAGTTCACCACCATTTTCATTTTAAGATATGATCCAGAAACTAAGAAGATCAAAATCTCAGGTAAATCACATTATAAGAAGCAGTGGTGATTAAACTCCCACTATTGAAAAACACATATACATGGTAAAAAGTTATAAGGGCCACGAAAGTTTTTGATCAAGCTTATATTTGTGGTGGGGTCCTTAGAACTTTTTAAGGGTGGGCACCACTCTCCTCACTGTTTTTTGTGGTGGGGTCCTCTGGAGCTTTGGATCTGATTCATTTTTTGGATCATGCCCTAATATGGTCTCTCCAAATGGGTGGATGGTGTAGATACAGAACATACGTCATGGTGTGAGACATCATTTCACAGTAGCTGCGTGAGATGCCGAAAATGTGGCCCTATAAAATAAAAATTTGCACTCGCAACCGACACACACCTACGCACGGTGTAGTGGGATTTCACCACCTATGGGTATCGAACCAAAGTCCTCGTGTTCAAACTCCTCAGGGTCTACCACTGAGGTAAGGACTCGAACCCCTTCCCTTCTTAGACGCTGACCATGTGATGGGTGGGCCAACGAAAGGACAAATGTCACGTGGATCAAAGCACGTTTATCATGAAAGTATGAGGGTCGGCCGCCCATTAATCAGCCACCTCCTACCGACACTATCCTTCTGGAGTGTCTTGGCTAAGGTAGAAGGAGTGTCTTGGCTAAGGTACAGATGAGGCCCCTTGCTTACACGTGGCATGAACCTCAAATCAGAACAATTCAGATAGTGGGTCCACTCTAAGTTGGATTGCAACCCAAAATTTACAGTAAAAATATGATGCTAGCTGGTCTGTTTGTGGACAACTAACTATAAAAATATAAAAATAAGTAGTGAACGTTTCCAATTAGAGAAACAGATATCCAATAGTTAGAGGTCATGGTTATCTAATGAATCTAATTTCATGGGCCTCACCAATCCACATTGATTTCCAGTCTAGACGGCTCAGATTTGAGGTACATGCCACATGTAAGGCTGACGGGCTCTTAGGAGAATTCACTACCATCTTCAAAATGGTGGTGACTCATGATTGACTCATGCTGGTGCAATCATCAAGGCCACCAAAGTTACGAGGAACATTGTGAATAAGGCTGTACGTGAACTGAGTTAGCTCGGTTAGCTCGTTTGTCTCGGCTCGAATAAACTTGATTTGACTCTGTTTGAATCTAAATTCGAGCCGAGTCGAGCTGTTTTTTGAGCTTGAAATTTTTTTAACATTAACTTAAGATTGTACATACCCTAACTTGAATCGAACCAGTTCAATGACTCAGTTACTTTAATATTGATGTTGTTCACCAAGTGTTTAATGAAATAACACGATGATGTGTCAACTAGTGGTAAGTAAGTTATGTATGTAAAACAAAAACTCTTTTTTTTGTTTTTATTTTGATGTTGCATAAAAGCTGTTTGACGAAATACCTGTAAAATCAATGTCAACATATAGTGAAATTTTGAAAGTGCAATTCATATGTTTGTGAAAATGATGCACCGGCAAACTTGACTCTACCGTGGCTCGAACTAGCCCTAGCTGCTAATTGAACAAAAATGAGCTTACTAGTCAAACACAAGGACCGAGCCGAGCTGAGTTCAAGTTGGGATCAGCTAGTGGCAGAAGCTCAAGGTAGTTCACTTCGTGTACACCTCTAATTGTGATGGACAAAATATCTAAAATCATACCCATCAAGAAATCCTATCCGTCCAATTGATGGACATAAAATTAATTATTAAAAGTAATACAATATGCTCACGGTTCAAATTTGGTGGGCAAAATCTGAGGGTTACTACCATTTTGAGGATATCAATGTGTTATGTGGGTGTGGAATATCTGGTCCCTCCGAAAGGTGGGCCACACTATGAGAATAAGCTATTGTAGAGTCAGACCCGGTGTGCCATACTAGCACCCAGGTCATTTTATTATCATGACATTGTGTCCCACTGGATTAGGGTTTGGGATTTCTGTTTTTGAGAACTCGTGTTTACATTACAACGTATTGGACGGTGATATAAATGTTCAAACCCCATATGGAAGACATTGCTTTCATGAAAAAACAATGTTTTTAGCGTGTTATTTGTAAGTATTTGAAAGAGAAGATGGATGAGATCCTTGGGTCCCAACAAGAACTTGAAGTCAATCCAACAGCGATTTTCACGTCATCATCGTCATAAAGAGGTTGGCTTACTCCACACGGCTTGCTCCATACGGACGGGGATCACGTACTACCCCCGTCCATCTCCAGCTGGGAACGGGTAGGAGCTTCGAGTGGCCACCGCCGTGTATGGGTCTTATCCAGACCGTTCATTCATTTTTTTCTTATTGTTTTAAAGTATGGATAAAAGAAATAGGCAGATCAAAGCTCAAATGGACCACACCACGGGAAGAAACGGTGATAATGATTTTCACCGTTGAAAACTTTCGAAGTCCCACCGTGATGTTTATTTACCATCCAACCTATTCATAAAGTTAGGTAGACTTCGATGAAAAAAAAACACAAATATCAGCTCCATCCAAAACTTTTGTGGCCCCTAAGAAGTTTTCAATGATAAGATTTTAATCCCCATTGTCTATCACTTGAGTCTTGGATCTGCCTTATTTTTTAAATTATATACTAAAATGATACAAAAAATTAAATGAACGGTATGGATAAGACACGTACATTACGGTAGCTACTCAAATCTCCTGCCCGTTCCCAGCTGTACATGGCAGGGGTAGGACGCAATCCGCTTCCGTTCCACGTACACACCCAGAGCGGATTAGGTGACGCCTCATCCGCACCCACGACGGTGGGACACGGACTGCCTCCTACCCCCGCCCGGAGAGATAACCGTCCGGGCAGGGCTCTATAAGCCCACCGTGAGGTAAGTCTTTTATTCGTGCCTTTAATTGCTTTTCTCGGATCATTTTATGGTATTATCCTAAAAACTTAGATAAAAAGCTCGATTGGACTACACCAAAGGAACTTACAGTGATCATGACACTTTCTAATGGCCACCATGTTGGTTTTTCACCATAAAACCTATTCATAAGGTCATGTATATGTTAATGAAGTGAGAAAACTAATATCAGCTTCATCCGAAACTCCCAAGAAGTTTTTAACGGTGGACGTTCAATCTCCACTTTGTGATTCACTTACGTCATTTAACTGCATTGGGTCGTTACTCTTGCTTGGGTGGTAGACTCTCAAGGGTTTCAACTCCTTGTCAAGAGTTTCGAGTACCATGAGTAGTGAAATTCCACTAACGTGAGTGTGTGGGGTGAGTGTAGAAATTTTTTTATTTTTTAAAAATCTGCCTCATTTTGTTGCTTATAAATTAAAATGATTTGAATAAAAGTGACGAACAACATGGATAAAATACTTACATCACGGTGAGCCGTATAGGTAGGACGCAATCGGCGTCCAGACGGTTGAAGCGGATTAGCTGGTGTACCACGCTCAACGCAGCGGCTAGCAATATAGCTAGGGTAGATACGTCGTACGTGCGAAGACGAGCGCCGACGCTCCTCGAGCAGCGAATTGTACGAACGGTTAAAAGGAGATCAAAGTTATATGGCCCAGCAATGATATATTTATTATATCCACACTGTTCATTCCATTTTCCAAGATTGTTTGAGCATCAGATAAAAAATGAATTATATCCAAAGTGTTGGGGGCCTTGCACAAAACCTTAGGATCTAGCCCTCCAGAACAAACCAGAATTATGGATAATAAAGCAATGAAAATAATCAATGCATCAATCACACACCACACAAGAGATTTTTACGTGGAAAACCATCAAAGAGGTAAAAACCACGGGACCTCGTCCAGATCAACAATCCACTATGAAGTAGAATGTTTACAACCTTCTTCACTCACGCAGGAGTGGATGAACAATAAGAGAAATAGAGAAAACGAAGAGATCTAACCGATTATGAGGACATAGAAGCGCTGAGATATAAATTGCAAAGTAGAAAAACCTCCCTAGCAAACCTCCTTCTATAAGCTTCCTCTCTCTTTTCTCCCTCTCTCTCACCTTTGATAGCCCTCTTGTATTTTTCTCATCAACACAATATACGTAGAAAAATCCTAGGGACCCTTTTTATAGTTTTAGAAACTCCTTTCCGCATCCTAGTTGCGAAAGGACTTGCGCATCCTAGTTGCGAAAGGACTTGCGCATCCCGGCTTGCGAAGGACAACGGGTCAAAAAAAACCCATCAAATCTCTCCCTTTTTGACCCAGGAGGGATCCACTTTCTTCAAACCAGCCAGGTTTCTACAAACCTCAAACTTGCCCTTGAGCAAAGCCTTGGTCATCATGTCTGACCCATTATCGTCCGTGTGGACTTTCTCAAGCTGTAACACCTTTTGTTCCAAAGTATCCCGATCCAAGATCTAGAATCTCTATGTGCTTCGACTTGGAATGCTGACTTGGATTCTTGCTCAAGTGTATAGCACTCTGACTATCGCAATAGACCACGTGCTCCTCCTGCTTTAGGCTAAGTTCCTGTAGGAACCTCTTCATCCAAAGCATCTCTTTACATGCTTCTGTGACTGCGATGTATTCGGCCTCTGTCGTCAACAATGCTACGACCTTCTTTAGCTTACTCTGCCAAGAAACCACTCCCCCTGCAAACGTGAACATGAAGCCCGATGTAGACTTCCTGGAGTCAATGTCACCTGCCATATCTGCATCTGTGTAGCCCTCTAACACAGGTTTACCGTCACCATAGCATAGGCTCAACCTGGATGAGCCTCCTAGATACCGTAGTATCCATTTCACCGCTGCCCAATGTTCTTTGCCAAGATTGGCAAGATACCGGCTGACAACACCAACCGCATATGCTATGTCTGGGCGTGTACACACCATAGCATATATCAAACTTCCTACAGCTGACGCGTAGGGTATCTTCTGCATCTCTTCCACCTCTGCCTTCGTCTTGGGACACTGTCTGTCGCTCAATCTGAAGTGACCATCCAGTGGAGTACTGACCTGCTTTGCTGCATTCATATTGAACCGCTCTAGGACTTTTTCAATATACCGCTCTTGTGACAGCCAAAGCTTCCTGCTACTTCTGTCATGGGTTATCTCCATTCCTAAGATCTGTCTAGCCGGGCTCAAGTCTTTCATCGCAAAAGACTTGCCCAACTCCTGTTTCAGCCTGTCAATCTTCTTGATGTCTTTTCCCATGATGAGCATGTCATCAACATATAACACAGAACTAAGAAATCACCATCTGAGAACTTGCGCGTGAACACACAAAGGGTTCGACTTCGTTCATCATACCCATGTTTCAACATAAACGAGTCGAACTTCTTGTACCATTGCCGTGGAGCTTGTTTCACCCATACAAGCTCTTCCTCACCTACACACCATATGCTCCTTGCCTTTGACTTGAACCCTCTCGGTTGGTGCATGTAGATCTCTTCTTCTAGGTCACCATGGAGAAAGGCGCTTTAACATCTAACTGCTCTATCTCCAGGATCCATGCTAGCCGCCAACCCAAGCAACACCCGTATGGATGTCATCTTCACCACCGGTGAGAATATCTCTTTGAAGTCTATACCTTTTCTCGACCAAAACCTTTCACCACAAGTCGGCCTTGAACCTCGTCTCGAATTCTTCTGCTCAACCTTCTTTACGAACACCCACTTGTTGCTCAGAGCTTTCTTGCCCTTAGGCAGTTTCACCATATCATAGGTGTGGTTCTTATGCAAGGATTCAATCTCTTCTTGCATAGCTTTCAACCACTCCTCCTTATGCTCGTCGGCTAGGGCCTCGAATCTTTTGGCTCTCCCCCATCGGTTAGCATAATGTACTCATGCGGCGAGTACCTCTTGGATGGCTGTCTGTCCCTAGATGACCTCCTCACCTGTAGCTCAACAGGTGGATCAAGTGGGGGCTGCTCCCCTGGTCCATCTTCTGAAGGAACTCTCTCGTCCTCTGCACCTTGCTGTACTCCCCCGTCATCAGGCACCACGGGAGGAGTAATCGGATCCATGTCCTCTAGCTCACCTGAACTAGGCTGGTTCTTCTCTGGCTTACCAATGTCTTCGATACACTGATCTTCAAAGAAAACCACATCTCTGCTCCTGACGAGCTTCTTCTCGGTCGGATCCCATAACCTGTAACCGAATTTTTCATCACCATACCCTAAGAACACACACTGCCTGATCTTCATATCGAGCTTGGACCTCTCGTCCTTTGGTACGTGAACGGATGCCCTGCATCCAAACACCCTGAGATGACTGTACGATGGATCATGTATAGTCCACACCTTCTCAGGTACTTCTCCATTCAACGGGGCTGATGGAGACCTGTTTATCAAATACACCGCCGTGCGCATTGCTTCTCCCCAGAACGTCTTGGGCAACTTCGCATGGGATAACATGCATCTGATTCTCTCAACAATTGTGCGATTCATTCGCTCAGCTACACCATTATGCTGGGGGGTCTTGGGAACCGTCTGTTCATGCCGTATACCCTGGGACTTGCAGTACTCGTGAAAGTCGCCAATGTATTCACCACCATTGTCAGTGCGGATGCACTTCAATGATCTACCTGTCTCTCTCTCGACCATAGCATGAAACAATTTAAACACACCAAAGACCTCGTCCTTGGATTTCAAAGCATAAGCCCAAACCCTCCTAGATGCATCATCTATAAAAGTGACAAAATACAATGCCCCACCCAAGGTTTTTGTCCTCATAGGACCACAAACATCAGAATAAACCAAATCTAATGCATGCACTTTATTAACATGAGAAACAGTTTTAATAAATGAAACTCTATGCTGTTTCCTTGATAAACAATCAAAACAGATTTTGAGAGGTGTACCTGTCACGTCTGGAAGGAGCTGCTTCCTCGCTAGTAGCTGAAGCCCTTTTTCACTCATATGGCCTAGACGCTTGTGCCACATGTCAATAGCTGAATCTTCCGCTGGGTTCAACCCACCCTTACACATACTGACACTTGCCTTGTACAGGGTGCAACACTTCTTTCCTCTAGCCACGATCAACGAACCCTTGATGAGCTTCCATCGCCCACCAGCAAACCGGCTTTCATAGCCATCATCATCCAGCCTTCCCGTCGACATCAAGTTGAGGCGAAGATCTAGGATATGCCTCACATCCCTGAGAACCAATGTGCAGCCCACATCGGTCTTCACACAAATATCACCGACTCCCACGATCTTTGATACGCCAGAATTTCCCATCTTCACAGTCCCATAGTCACCTGACTTGTAGCTTGTGAAGGAGTCCCTGTGTGGAGTCGCATGAAAAGAAGCTCCCGAGTCTATCACCCAGTCGGTGCCCTGACTCGGAGCCGTGAGACATACATCGTGATCTGTAGAAAGAATAACTACCATGTCGCCATCTGAAGCGACCGCAGTAGAATCTGATTCATCTTCCTTCTCTTTTCCTTTCTTGTCGTTTTTCTTACCACGACATTCATGCTTGTAGTGGCCCTTCTTGCCACAATTTCAGCATTCAACCTCTTTTCTGTTACTCGACTTGCCTCTTGATTTATCTCGGGCCTTCCCGCCCTTCCTGTTCTTTCCTCTCCCCGTTCCTGTGTCACAAGAGCCTCTTGCTGTGTAGACCCCTGAGACTTCCTCCTTGTCTCCTCATTGAAGAGACAACTGGTTACCTGTTCCATGGATATCTTTCCGTCTGGCGCGGAGTTACTTAGAGACACCACCAATGTCTCCCAACTGTCAGGCAATGAACTAAGCAATAGTAAAGCCTGCAATTCATCATCCAGGACCATCTTCATAGAGGTGAGTTGGTTCACTATATTGCTAACCTTATTCATATGTTCGGCCACAGAACCACCATTCTTGAACTTGAGATTCACAAGTCGCCTTATCAAAAATATCTTATTACCGGCTGTCTTCCTCTCATAAAGCCTTTGTAATTTTAGCCATAGGCTTTCGGCTGAGGTTTCCGTAGACACATGGTGGAACACAGAATCATCCAACCATTGTCTAATAAACCCCACCGCCTTTCGGTCCATCTTCTTCCAATCATCATCAGTCATATCCTTGGATTTTGTTGATATGCCTGAGATTGGAGAATATAGGTCATTTGCAATAAAGCAAGTCCTCCATCTTAGCCTTCCATATGGTCCAGTTAGAACCATTGAGGCTGATCATCCTTGAGCCACCTTCCATAATTCAAAACCGATCCTACCCGTTCAATGAACTTAGCTCTGATACCACTTTGTTGGGGGCCTTGCACAAAACCTTAGGATCTAGCCCTCCAGAACAAACCAGAATTATGAATAATAAAGCAATGAAAATAATCAATGCATCAATCACACACCACACAAGAGATTTTTACGTGGAAAACCCTCAAAGAGGTAAAAACCACGGGACCTCGTCCAGATCAACAATCCACTATGAAGTAGAACGTTTACAACCTTCTTCACTCACGCAGGAGTGGATGAACAATAAGAGAAATAGAGAAAACGAAGAGATCTAATCGATTATGAGGACATAGAAGCGCTGAGATATAAATTGCAAAGTAGAAAAACCTCCCCTAGCAGAACCTCCCTTCTATAAGCTTCCTCTCTCTCTTTCTCCCTCTCTCTCACCTTTGATAGCCCTCTTGTATTTTTCTCATCAACACAACATACGTAGAAAAATCCTAGGGACCCTTTTTTATAGTTTTAGGAAACTCCTTTCCGCATCCTAGTTGCGAAAGGACTTGCGCATCCTAGTTGCGAAAGGACTTGCGCATCCCAGTTGCGAAAGGACAACGGGTCAAAAAAACCCATCACAAAGCTCAACTGTACCCTACCAAAAATAGCAGGATAATGATTCTTACGGATAAAAAATTCGTAGGCGCATCATCATGTTTATTTTTCATCCAATCTTTTAATAAAGTCACAAATACCCGAATGAAGAGGAAAAACAAATTTCATATTGATCCGAAACTTCTGTGATCCCAAAAGGGTTTCAATGGTAGATATTTAATCCCCCACTGCTTTTTGTAGTGTGGTCCACTTGACAGTTACATCTGTCTTATTTTGAACCTCAAGCCTTACGACAAGCTCGCCAAATGGATGAACGGTTTGGATATAACACATACCTCGTGATGGGATCCATACATCAGCTATATAGCTGGTGTGTGGTACACCAGCCAATCCGCTTCCAAAGACGTGAGGTCATTACTATGGGGCCCACCTTGATATATGTATTATATATCCACACCGTCAACCCGTTTTTTAAAATTATCCTAAAAATGAAACGTATTCAATTATAAGGTGGACCATACCATTCTCTCATTCTCTCTCTTTAAATCTCCCTCCAATCTCTTCCAAGTTTCTCATCCAAACATGGCTTTTGCTGCATCCTTTCTCCTCCCTACGCTCACAAAATACCATTCTCTCATTCTCTCTCTTTAAATCTCCCTCCAATCTCTTCTAAGTTTCTCATCCAAACATGGCTTTTGCTGCATCCTTTCTCCTCCCTACGCTCACAAAACCACATCCCACGAAGAGAAGAAGCTCTTTTTTCCTTGAACAAAACCAAAACAAACCCACGACTCGTCGATCGGTCGCAGCTCTTCCGGTAGAGTCTTTTCACCGGCTTTTCTTTCTTGGGTCTCTTTGTTTTTCCATGTCCATACAAAAAGATAGTGAGCAAATAAGGATTTTGGTTTTTTTTTTTTTTTTTTTCTGTTTTTGGGATTTTTGTATAGGTTGCTCGGCTTTTCGGGCCAACGGTATTTGAATCATCGAAGCTGAGGGTAATGTTGTCGGGAGTAGATGAAGAGAAGCATCCTGGAAACATTTCAAGAACTTACACGCTTACACACTGCGACATCTCTTCTAAGCTCACCCTCACCATCTCTCAAACCATCAATCAGACCCAAGTAAGAGAGAGAGAGAGAGAGAGAGAGAGAGAGAGAGAGAGAGAGAGAGAGAGAGAGATTTGCTTGTATCGGATGCGGTTTGGATGGTGATCCCAACACCAGCCAGCTACCAGCTGGTGTTAAAGCTCGGTGGGACCCACCATGATGTATTTATTTTATCCACTCGGTCCATCCATTTTTCCAGATCATTTTATGGAATGACTTAAAGAATTAGCTAGATCCAAATCTCAGGTGGACCACACCACCGGAAAATAGTATGATTGAATGTCCAACATTAAAAACTTCCTAGGGCCCACTGTAATGTTTATTTTCCATCCAACCTGTATATTAGGTCATACAGGCCTGAATTAAGGGAAAACACAAATATCATCTTGATCCAAAACCTCTGCGTTCCTCAAAAAGTTTTCAATGGTAATCATTCAATCCTCACTGTTTCCTAAGGTGTGGTCCACCTGAGATTTTGATCTTACTCAATTTTAGGTTCATGCCATAAAATGAGCTGAAAATACGTTTGGACGGCGTGGATAAAGCACACATCATGGTAGGGCCCACAGAGCTTTGACAGCAGCTGGCTGGCTGGTATTGGGATCACTAGCCAAACCACGTCTGCTTGTATCACAGCCCCAGTTGGGTCCCACATGTAGAGATGATCTGATGATCTAAACCATCCATACTCATGTAGATCCAGGCAGTCCACCAATGGTCAGAGTCATCCTTTGCCTATAGTTATTGGACAATGGCCCATTAGAATAGCACCTAGATGATGGACGGTTAAGATAATCCAACAATCTCTGTGGGCGGTATAGGGCCGCACATTTGCGTTAGTGGCAATAGGGGCTATGTTTCAATGATCAAAACCATTGATATGATGAGCCTTCAAATGGAGAAATGCTAACCCTTCAACATGTATGGTTTTATCAGTTACAAGGATGGTACCGTACATTGCAAAGGGACGAGGTGGTTGCCGAGTGGAAGAAAATCCAAGGGTTGATGTCGCTCCACGTCCATTGCCACATCAGTGGACAGCATTTCTTCCTTGATCTCATTGCCAATCTCAGACGCAATATCTTCCGCAAGGAACTCCCTGTGGTATGTATCTAACCTTTTATCTTACACTACTGATAGGCTTCATCTGTCTATAATCACATTATCCAAACCGTTCGTAACGTCCATCTGATGATCTTAACCATCCGATTTAGTCCCTGTTAAACATACACCATTGGATGTAATTATCTTTTTTATTGCATTGATCGGATCCCAATCTGGGAAATAAAACGGTATGGCCCCTCTCGTGATTGGGTCCACCTGAACAATGGTTTGGCTAGTGACCCCAACACCGGCCACATAGGTGATTTTAAAGCTATGTGGGCTCAACCACGATGTATCTGTTTTATCCACGCTGTCCATTCATTTTGAGAGATCATTTTAGGTTATGAGCCCAAAAATGAGGCAGATCCAAATCTCAGATGGACCACACCTCAGGAAACAGTATTGAATGAATGTCCATCATTAAAAACTTCCTAGGGCCCCCTGTAATTTTTATTTTCCATCCAACCTGTTGATTAGGTCACACAAGCCTGGATGAAGTGCAAACACAAATATTAGATTGATCCAAAACTTCCGTGGCCCCCAAAAGGCTTTCAACGGCAAGCATTCAATCCCCACTCTTTCTTTTGGTGTGGTCTACCTGAGATTTGAATCTATCTCATTTTTGGTCTCATACACGAAAATGAGCATAAAACATGGATGGATGGTATGGATAAAACATATACATCATGGTGGGCCCCACAGAACTTTGAAACCAGCTAGGTTGACTGTGTTGGGTCAGTAGCCAAACCGCGTCCACCTGGGCTGAATCAGATGGAAACGGATTGGCTACTCCCCCTGCCACTAGCCCGGTGGCCGGTGGTTGGTGCTCTGTGGGCCCACCATGATATATGTGTTTCATCCATGTTGTTTATCCATTTTTACAGATTATTTTAGCTTGAAACCAAAAATGATATGGACATAAATCCTAGATTGACCACACGACAGGAAACAATATTGATTGGATATCCACCATGAAAATCCTCCTAAGGCCCACTGTACTGTTTATTTGACATCCAATCTGTTGATTAGGTCATACAGACCCAGATGAAGGGAAAAAAAAAACAAATATCAACTTGATCCAAAACTTTTAGAGGCCCTAAAAAGTTTTTAATGGTCGATGCTTATTCAACACTGTTTCTTATAATGTGGTACACTTGAGATTCGTATATACCTCAATTTTTTTTTCCTTATACCCTAAAATGACCTAGAAAAATAGATGGACGGAATGGATGAAACACATACACCATGGTGGGCCACAGAGCACCGACCACTAGCCATTGGGTGGTGGCTGGGGGAGTAGCCAATCCGTTTCCGAATCGGATTAGTAAAAGAACGGTCCCACCAATACCAGTACCACTGATATGATCAAACGAAAAGGTAGAACCTACGTAGCATCATGTGGTACATGTACATCCAATAAAAATGAAAATCCTACACGCACTCCTGGGTTCATGTTCCAGCGTTGGATATGGCATCCAAGCCGTTCATCGGGTTAGTTGCTCCATATAATTTTCCTGCCCAGAAAATAAACTTAGTTCGCTAATCAAGACTTGCAATTTAAACATTGACCGTTGATCTGTTCTTCAACCGTCCATTTTTAGCTACTGTTGTAGCCTACACAATCAGCGACTGGCTTGATATTCAGGTCCAAGCCACCAAGGAGACAGATACTGCCTGATGAACGATTTAGATCTTATTAAACATGTGCCTCGTTGGCACGTGTGACTGCGCGTGTAGGCTGGAACCATTTTATTTTTACTGTCAATGACTTACTATGGTAATGTCCCACGTAAGCAGGTATTGAAGGCAATAGTACATGGAGATGGGGAACTCTTAGGAAATTACCCAGAGCTGAAAGAAACTCCTGTATGGGTCTACTTCCATTCCAATCTAGCAGAGTACAAGCAAGTGGAATGTTGGGGCCCACTCAAAGATGCAGCATCTAACGGTGGAGAATCGATGAAAAGCCAGTTTGGGTCCGTCCTTAAAGCGCCAAAGAACAGTTGGGCCAGGCCACAGCCATGCAGGGTGCGGTGCACCTGTTGTTTTCCTAAGATGAGTCTGATTCCATGGCCCTCAGATTTTGATGATGAGATGGACCATCAATGCTTAGAACCAGCCATAAGATGTTGATCATGAGTGCACTCGCACACCTGCTCTTGGTCACACATGCACGACCATGATGTATGTGTTTCATCCATGCCGTTCATCCATTTTTACAGATCATTTTAGGCTTGAAACCAAAAATTAGAGGAATATAAATCTCTTGTGGACTACACCATAGGAAAACAGCAGTGATTGGATATCCACCATTAAAATCCTCATAAGGCCCACTGTTTATTTGACATCCAATATGTTGATCAGGTCATACAGACCAAGATGAAGGGAAAAAACAAATATCAGCTTGATCCAAGAATTTTATGGCCCCAAAAAGTTTTTAATGGTCGTTGTTCATTCAACACGCGTTTCGTGTAATGTGGTCCACTTGAGATTGAGATATATCTAATTTTTGATTTCTTATCATAAAATGATATAAAAAAATAGATGGACGGTATGGATGAAACACATACATCATCGTGGGGCCCACAGAGCACCGACCACTAGCCATTGGCAGGTGGCAGGGGGAGTAGCCAATCCGTTTCCTATGAAACGCTCCGGCAGTGCATCGTGGATCATACTCATGATGTACCCACGGCACACGTGGAACATGCAACACCATTCAAATTGTGGGTCCCTATTTAGATGAAGAAAGTTACACTGATTGAACAACCAAACCACTTAAGCGACGGACATGATCAAATGGAAATTGAAAAAAAACCGATCAATGGTTTATATTTATTTGGGAAAATGTCAAGGAATGGGAGATGCATGTATTATTAAAGAGAACGATCCACCGTACTGTACCATTGTATTTTACACGGTCAATGAACGAAAGGGGAGCTGTGTGGACAGGATTGGATGGATGTGATTATTTTACGATGATCAAAGCTGTAATGAAAACGGTGTATGGTAGTTACACTACGAATCGGTACAAGCGTGTGGACAGTGCTGTCGGTTGTTTGGGTGTCTATGGGTGACATGATTTGAAACATATCAACCTGATTTTTATGGGTTATTTGTCATGTATTCATCATATATGCACGTGGAACATGTACTGCAATATCGGACCCTTTATCAGGTGGGCCCCACAATGGATGAAATACATCCCACTTATGAAGGCTACGATCATCTGATGGGTGCGAGGGTAGACCTATCCATTGGATCATACCATGTACACGTCATATACATGCTTGCCACGTACACGTCCTATCCAACGGAAGCGGATTGCGTCCTACCCTCGCCCGTACAATAATCCGTCCGGCAGCTCTCTGTGGGGCCCGCCGTGATCTAAATACATTATCCACTCCGTTTATCCATTTTTTCATATCATTTTCCAGTATAATTTTAAAAATGAAGAATTTTCACTGTTCTAGTGGACCACACCAAAGTAACCAGCATTGATAATGAATCCACCGTTGACACTTTTCCAAGGCCCACCGTGATTTTTTTACCATCCAAGCTATTCATAAGGTCATGTATACCTGTATTAAGTGAAAAAAAAATACCAGCTTAATCTGAAACTTCTGCAGCTCCCAAGAAGTTTTTAATGATGAGCGTTCAACCTTCACTTTGTGGTCCATTTAAGTATTAGATCTACCTAAATCTTCGTGTCATATCCTAAAATGATCTGTAAATATGGATGGACGGCGTGGATAAAACCCTTACATCCAGATGGGGCCCACAGATCCCTGCCCGGACGGATTATCGTCCGGGCGGGGGTAGGACGCAATCCGTTTCCCTATCCAACGTGTTGGTGCGGCTGCTTTTTTTTTTTAGGGGAATCCGGATCGACTCCTGACTATGGGGGCCACCTTGATGTATTTTCCTTACATCCACGCCGTCCATCCGTTTTGACAGCCCAGTTTAGGGCATGAACCCAAAAATGAAGCAGATCCAACTGTCACTTGCACCACACTACAGGAAATATTGGTGATTGACCGTTAAAAGCTTCTTGTGGGCCATAAAAGTTTTGGATCAAGCTGGTATTTCTTTGGTCCCTCCATACAGGTCTTTTTTACCCTATCAACCAGTTGGATGCATAATAAAAGGTTCCGGTGGCCCCTGAGAAGCTTTTAATGGTGGATGTTCAATTATCACTGTTTCCTATGGTGTGGTCCACCTAAGATTTTGATCTTCTCTATTGTGGGATCATGCCCTAAAATGAGCTTTAAAAACGATGGACGGCGTGGATATAAGTCACAAACATCTAGGTGCGCCCCATAGTCAGGGATCCACTGAGGCCACGCCCTACTTTTGGTTATGCTCCGTATACATTGTATGGGTCGATGATTTGGACGGTCTGGATTACTTTGCAAGTCGGGCACTTGTCCTGTGAACAATTTTCTGATGCACTAGACTCAATAATCATAACCTCTCAGGCAGGGGCGCGGATCAGGTACTAGCCCCACCTGCTCCGAGCTCGGGACAGGCTAGGCTCCGAGGGGCTATCGTCATGTGTGGATTTCATCCACACCGTTCATTTAATTTTTCATATTATTTTAGAATAGGAGCCTAAAAATAAGGAAGATCCAAAGCTCAAGTGGACCGCACGGTGAAGATTTAATTTCTACCGTTAGAAACTTCTTATGGGTCACAGAAATTTTGGATCAAGGTGATTTTTTTTTTTTTCCACTTCATCCAATTGTATACGACCATATCAATACGTTGGATGACAAATAAACAACACGGTGGGCCCTATGAAGGCTTCAATAGTAGGCATCCTTATGGTGTGGTTTACTTACCGTGGGGCCACCTTAATATATGTATTAACTATCCACGCCGTTCATCCGTTTTTTCAAATCATTTCAGGTGATTGACCATCCTACCATTAAAAACTTCTTAGGTGCTCCTTAATATTTACATCATGTTTATTTACTATCCAATTTATTTATAAGATAACATAGGCCTGGATGAAGGGAAATAACAAATAACAGCTTGATCCAAAACTTTTGTGAGCCATTAACGATCAATCAACACTGTTTCTGTAGAATGCAAGGATAGCGGATTGCATGCCTGGGCACATGGATATACCTGTGCCAAGGGCTGTGGGCCCACAGAGATTTCAGTGAAAAATACACTATCCATCTGTTAGATAATAAAAATCAGGCAGATCCAAAACTTAGGTGGGTCACCACCAACAGTGGGAAATGAAATTTTTACTGTTGAAACCTTTCAGGAGCTGACCTTGATGTTTATCAGCCATCCAAACCGTTCATATAGTTATTACCACTCAGATAAACAGTATGAACAAATATCATCCTAATACATAACTTCTGTCTTCTCCACACGTTCAATTCCCACTGTTTGGCATGGTATGGGGCAGCTGAGTTTTAGATATACATAATTTTTAGATTCCTATCCTATTGTGGTCTTTAAAAATAGATGAACGGAATGGATTTGCCACGGACATGTTTGCATGCTCTACACAGCCCCAGGTATAGGTATATCATTGTGATGGGGCACATGCAACTAGGGTTGTACACGAACGGGTTAGCTCGGTTAGCCCACTCGACTCGACTCGACTCGAAAAAGCTTGATTTAACTCTGTTTGAAACTGAGTTCGTACTTAGTCGAGTTGATTTTTTGAGCTCGAAAAAATTTTGAATTGAGTTCGAGCTTGCTCAAGCTCAACTCGTATCCAATCCAACTTGAATCGAGCTCAACTCGTATCAAACCCAACTTGAATTGAACTCGGATCAAACCAATTCAGTAACTCGATTACTTTGACATTGATGTTGCTCACCATGTGTTTGATGAAATGACTCAACGAAGTGTCGGTTGATGGCAAGGTATGTATATAAAATAAATATCTTTTTTTCTTAATTTTGATGTTGCATATAAGATGTTTGATGAAATACTTGTAAATAAATGCTGTTGTTTTACTTATAATAAAAAATTGAAAGTGAACTCTATGTGTTTGTAAAAATGCGTACAAGCTCGGTCTTGGCTCGAACTCAGCTCCAATTGGCTTAAGTTACTGACCGAACCGAACCAAGCCGAGCTGGCCAGTCAGGCTCAAGAACTGAGCCGAGCTGAGTTCGAACTGTGGTCATCTAGTGGCCAAGCCGAGTCGAGCAGTGCCAAGCTCAATTCGGTTCAACTCATGTACACATCAGCATGCAATCCACTCTAGAATGCAAGTCGGGGAGTGGACCTGTGGGGTGGGGTGTTGGCTGTGACCATTGCTTCTGGTCTGGAATGCAATATGGAAGCCGGATTCTCTGCAATGTAGGAGAAGTTTATTCTACGACTCTGTTTGTGGGGCTCACTGTGGCCTGTGTACAAAATCCAGCCCTCCAGAAGGGTTGCCTTGCCAAGAAAGTGGGACTCACAAATATATGGCTGATCGAACCGTCACGTGGGACATCATGTGAATTTGAAAGGATTTGGGTGGACGTTCATTATTTTCTATGATGTGGCCCACCTAATTATCGTATAAAGACCTTATTTTTGAGCGTCCTATTACCATTGTGACTCAATGCACGTATTGAATTGGATACACACGGCAAGGTGGACCTCTCACATACAGTTGAATAGCATTTACACGTAGGTGCGGCCCACTATAAGTATTTGATCTGCTGCTTCATCGGCTCACATTATAATGTGAGCTGGCTCACCCGTTTGATGTAACACATGCATTACAGTGGGACGATGACATCAGCTACCACGGGAAGGGATTTCATGCAACTGTGGCCAGAGCATAAAGTCTTCTTTCAATCTGACAAAATCATTATAAAGCGGATTCGCGGCTGTACCGCACAGCAGTGACTTTGCCCGTGTATGTACGGGACGCGGATTGCGTCCTATACCCACCCGTCTCCATCTGGGAACAGTCAGGATCTTTGAGCGGCGACTGTAATGTATGCGTCTTATTTGTACGGTCCAATCATTTTTTTTCGTATCATTTCATGGAATAGGCCAAACTATGCGATAGATACAAGTCTCAAGTAGGCCACGGCAGTGATAATGATTCTCGCTGTTGAAACTTTTTTAAAGCCCATCTTTATTTTCCATCCAAATCTATGGATGAAGAGAAATTGCAAATATAAGCTCTATTCAAAACTTCGTTGCTCCCGATAAGTTTTCAAAAGTGTGAGTTTAATCTCCATTATATAGTCAACTTGAGCCGTGGGTTTGGCTCATTTTTGGGCACATGACCTAAAATGATACAAAAATAATAATAATAAATGAATGAACGGTGTGGATAAGACCTATTAATAAAGTGGCTACTCAAAGCTCGTGTCCGTGCCCAACTGATAAGGGCAGGGTAGGACAAATCCGCTCTTGCTCGGGTGGTAGACTCTCAGTAGTTTCAACACCCGGTCAGGGTTCAAGTATCCATAGGTGGTGAAATTCCACAGGCGTGAGTGTGCGGGGGAGTGTGTGCGTGTGTTGAAACTCCACCTGCCTGTATGGTATGAAATTCCACCGGCGTGAGTGTGCGGGGGAGTGTGTGCGTGTGTTGAAACTCCACCTGCCTGTATGGTAATCTGTCTGGTAGGGCTCTGTGGGACCCACCTTGATGTAAGTCTTTTATCCACACAGTTCATCGTTTTTCTCATATCATTTTAAGTAATGTGCCAAAACATGATGCAAGTGAAGGGCTTAAGTGAACCACAAAGTGGGGATTGAACTTCTACGGTTAAAAACTTTTTGTGAGATGAAGAAGTTTCGAATCAACCTGATATTTGTTTTTTCAATTCATCCACGTCCACATGACCTTATAAATAGGTTAGATGGTTTTAAAAATATATATATCACGACAGCCCTTAGAAAGGTTTCAACCGTGGGTGTCATTATCACGGCAGCTTCCTTTGATTTGGTCTTACTTCAATTTTTTAGATTTTATCTAAAAATATTATAGAAAAGCAATGTATGGCGTGGATAAAACACTAACATTCCAGCGGGGCCCGTAAAGACAGGTAGGATGCAATCCGCGTCCATGCAGAGGAGCTGGAGAGTTCACGACCCGACCAAGTACTAACAATGGAAAGAAGATCAGAGTTACAGACCCATCATGAGGTATTTATTATATATACACCGTCCATATCCATTTGGTCAGATAATTTCAGGGCTAAAACATTTGTAAGGCTCATTATAATATTTTCTCTCCATCCAATTTATTCATGAGCTCACACAAACATGGATGAAAAAAAAAAAAAAAAACAAATATCAAATTCATCTAAAACTTCTATGACCCCGACAAAGTTTCAATGGTAAATGTTTAATTTTCCACTGCTGAAGGTCCATTTAATCATTGGATGTGTCTTATTTTTGGGCCCAATCCTTGAAATGATCTCGAAATATGAACGGACGGTTTGGATATATCACGTAGCTCATGGTGTGGCCACACTAGCGAGGTGGCTGGTGTGCGGTACACCAGCCAATCTGCTTTCATATCATTAAGCATGTTGACGGTTCATACGTCAGTCCAACTGCGACAGCACGTCTATCTATACTATCTCCCGGAACTAACCACATGATGGGTGCGCCAACAAAAGGACAAAATGCCTGGTGGATCACAGCATGTTTATCGTGCAATGTACTGGGTCCCCTCCAAAAATACTCGCCCACAGTACCTGTTTATGCTTGCATACAGATGAGGCTTCTTGATTACACTTGGCATGTACCTAAAATCAGAACAGTTTATATAGTGGGCTCAACAAGTACCTAAAATCAGAAAAGTTTAGATAGTGGGCTCACGGTAAGTTGTAATGAAACTCATATTTTACATTAAAATATTGTAAGGCCCCTAATTTCAAGGTTGAGCACAAACTCAACCTTGGAAATTTTGAAAGTGATTTTTTTTTGTAATACTGAAGTATGATTTCTTTGTAGAATTATATTAATATCCAAGCATTCATAGGAGATAATTAAGCTAAAGAGCGTATATCAATTTAATTATAAATGTGTATGAGATGAAATTTTAAAATATACATTCACCAATCATTATCTCACAGAGTCCACATATCTAGGAGACCCAATATTCATGTCCAAAAGAATAATAAAGTGTATTATAAAGTATTCCTACCAAAGCATCAAAATCAAAGACCTGGTGATCGCCCGCGTTGATCTACAAATTGTCGTCCGACATATGAAAGCACGAGAACTCCTTTATGGAGTCCGCATATACTCCTCCTTTATATTACCTGTGTCGGTGAAATCATCTAGTTGGTGTTTTAAAACACCGTCTTAGGTGGGAGTGAGTGATCAACTCAGTGGAAACTATTATCTTAAGTTACATATGTTATCAACACAATTAAACATAAGCAATGATACATTACAAAACAAGAAATTTCTTAAACTAGTTCATTTAATGTTTGTATGTCATGATATATAAAACCGGTCTCAGGAATAGAATAAGGGTCGTTCGAATGCTCTGGCCTTTAATAGTTAGCCGGGCACCCAATAAACAACACCATGGCCTTTAACAGTTAGCCAAGTACCAAATGAATGGCACGCTTGCCTTTAACAGTCAACCAGGGTCAGTCAGGTACCAAATGAATAATACCCTAGCCTTTAATAGTCAACCAAGTATCTAATAAGCACCCAAGCAAGAATGAGGATGCACTGGCCTTTAACATTCAGCTAGGTCCCCTATGAATGAGGATACACTGACCTTTAACAATCAGTCAAGCACCCTATAAATGAGGATACACTGGCCTTTAACAGTCAGGTAGGCATCGTATAAATGAGGATACACTAGCCTTCAACAGTTAGCTAAGCACCATATATGCCCATGTATGTGTGTATGCTTAGCCCAACCTTTATTAATCCATTTTCATATAGTAGTATTGGTGAAGACATGATACCACCATCATATCACTAGTCTCTACTCAAATCACATGGCTCATTGCGACACGAGACAACTTCTCACCAGTGTCACTTGATCCAATTTAGGGTTTGTTAGCCAACATAAACCAAAGCGAAAATGGCTTGTCACCCAATTCTCATGATAACCTGATAGGTCGTCACCGAATCACATACAACTAAATATCCTAATGTGATATGGCACGTCACCTCTAGTAGTGCTCAAAGGATACTACGAGGAGGCTCGTCATCGTAGCTGTCATGCCCTGAAAATCAACATCGGAGTACAAACCCTGGTCCCGAGTTCTCGGGTATGAACTAAATGAAATTGTAACACGCAGAAAATTGGCACTCGAGTACATAGACTCCGGTCCCGAGTTCCCAGGAGTTAACTTAATAAAATGCACATATGTTCTCATTCATATTCAGATTCATTTCATACATAGATAATCAAAGTTGCACAATTCAACTTAGAGGAACCAAAGCGAGATAGAGATAATAAAAATCCATGAATATAGGATTAAGAGTTAAAAATAAAATTCCAACAGTGATGATCGCCCAAAATGGGGATCATACAAGTCACAACGAACATATGACAAAATTTACATATAAAGCACACCCGATCAGAGACTTTAACACATACATGCACAAAACTAAAATAAAAGCACGGTCTTCTAGTTTCACCCGACTCTCTGAAGGCATCACAACGAAAGTGCAAGCCGACCAAAGTCTACCCGCCAGAGGCCTCAGTGGAACTTATATTAACAACAATGGCTAGTAGGTGTTTTAAAGCATTGTCCCAAGTGGGAGTGAGTACCTAACTCAGTAGTTTTATTAGTTCTAAGTTATACATATTATCGCCTCAATCAATACATTTAATAAGAAATAGGAAATCAAGCATTTCCTAAATACTCTTGCTAAATAAACAATTGAGATTATGAAATGATGTATACACCTTATAATCCAACACTCCCTCACAAACAACTTCAATGTCTATTTCTCAAGTGTCAACACTCTCTCATAAGCGACTCCAACGCCAAATCGCAACCTATCGTCCAGTATGCATGTTAGCCAAGTGATTATTAATTTCAATTCATACAGCCGATTGGCGAAGCTAGGATACCAACGTTATATCATGAGTTCTTATCCAAATCACGTGGCTCATTGCAGCACGTAGAGGCCCCTCACAAGTGTCCCTTGATCAGCGATTCCAAATGTAGGGCATGATACCCAAATGTATGAGGTTCAACTCGGTATGAGTCGTCACCCAAACACCAAATACGATCACTCAATTCCGATGTATGGGCTTGTCATATAAAACTAAATTACCACAAAGGAAAGGGCTTGTCACCCAATTCTATTCACGCACGAGTCGATCAAACAGTACACTCACACGGAACCATCGACCGGGTAATTTGACGGGGTCGTTTGAACGATGATCTATCACCTCCATTAGTACTCACTGGTCACTAAGGGGAGGCTCGCCACCCTAGCAAAAGCTGACAGATCAGACACAGTGTCCCATACCACCATTCCGGCTCATGAGTCTTAGTAGGATTGTATCGTACTAACGGTTATGAATGCATTCATCCATTGAGAATGTGGTATCCTATATTTTATTTGGTCATGTCACACATTTTGAACATACATGATCAGTCGGTTAGTGAACTAATTTAATTTACGTAAGAGAACCCCGACACAACCAGCATTGGGTGCAAGCATCCCGCGTAGTCCACTATTGTCAGTCGTCTGTGTTCGATTTGGGTTAATCGAATAAGCCTAGGGTGGCCGACCTAACTCAAGCCACCCCTTGGTTTGAGAAATTTACCGACCGACTCAACATCGTAAGCAATTCTAGACATCGCTAAAGACTAACAATTCATCAAACACTCATAAAAATATTTCATATGAAACCTAAATTTAACAACATAACCACCTAATCATTTCATCGAACATATGAGCATCAATAACATAACACCATTACTTAAGCATTTCATCGAACATATGAGCATTAATAAAACACGCATTTACCTAGGCATTCCATTAAACATGTGAGCATCAATAGAGTAATACATTCATTCACTTAGGCATTTTATCAAACATGCAAGCATCTATAAACAAGCAATAACACATGTTGCAATCAAATTGAAATTTGAACATGTTAGCATACATTAACCTATCTATAAATAACAAAATCATTAACTGATACCCTCAAGGGTCGATAAATGATAACTTAGGAATAATGGTTTGCACCTTAGGTTGATTCGTTGGATTCAGACTCACTTTTAGGGCTAGGACTCCGCGGGACGGTTCACCGATGCCCTATACCATTACAATACGCTTGTAAGGATCCATGCATTCAACCTTCAAGACTCAAACCTCAAAACGGAGTTTCATTAATTACCTCCAATGGTCGTCAAGGTGACTCCGGCGATGCGGTGCGGTCGCGACTATGTTGCCGGCTACCAGGAACGGGGCGAATCCTCCAGTCAACCCCCTTCCACACTTCTTCCCCCTCTTCTCTCATCTCTCTCTCAAATTTTAAATAAAAAATTCATATGGGAATGAAACAGTGGAAACGAGGAGCTATTTATAGTGCCAGAATATGCACAAATAGCCCTGGTGCACCTTTTCTTAATAAAACTACCCTGGGGGAGGTTGTTCTTGACTTACAAGGCCTTCCGAGGGCCCAGTGACCTATCTACACATTGGAACATGTGCCCTGCTACATGATTTATGTTTGGTTACTGTGAACACTAAAAATTGGTGCCCACGCTGATTTACATGTTGTGTTTTGGTGGTGGGGGTGATTAGGCTGATTTGTGGATGTTAGAGTCGCCACTAGCCAATTAATCTCAGAATCCCACAGTTGGCTAGAACCCGTGGAATATATAAGGTTAAAGAAATCCGAAGACTCTCCTACCTTAGAATGACTTCTGGTCTACGATCCGGGATTCCGGATAAGGGACCTTGGTTACAAAGAGAGAAGGTGTTAGGAACCCTCTTTGCCTGTACAAATATACGGTCTCTACTTAGTGTGGTAAAAATCTCAAGGAATGAATGATATAGTTGGATTAAGACTAGGCACATAGGGATTTCTGATGCGGCAAGATTCAAGATTTCGGCAAAGCCACAGAGCATATGTCCAATGATGTGTCTAGAGGGTGGATGTGATGATGCTTATGCAAAAAGGTAAAGAAAAGTAAACTAGATTACTAGAAATTTGTAATATGACATGATTCAATGTACAACAAGTCATGGAGCATATGTTCACTAGAGATCTAGAGAAACAAGGGGGTTGAGAAGAGAATAGATGTCATGATGATTCCTTGTATGTAAAATGAAAAGATCTTTGGCTTGAAATTGAATAGGCTAAGACATGGGTTGCACTATGATCAATTCGGGCTAGACTTGGGGTTTGAGATGGTTGGGAGAAGGCTATAGGGTAACTGAAAATTCTAAACTTTAAGGCTTGGGGCTCCTTCTCTCTCTCTCTCTCTCTCTCTCTCTCTCTCTCTCTCTCTCTCTCTCTCTCTCCCTCACTTGGATTTTGGAAATGAGAAGTGGTTCTCAAATGTGAAGAGGAGAGAGTTATTTATAGCCTTCTCCAATGGCATTGTTGTAATTGTTAAGTTTGAGAGGGGTAAAAGCTTACATGACAACTTGCGGTTGGTTGAGAAGAGAGGAATGTCATGTGGCGCTCTCTCATTGGCTCTTGGGGTTGGTAAAACGGTAAATAAGGTAGGCTGGATGGGTAATTTCAGAGGAAAGTTGACTTACGGGCGCAAAGAGAACTATTACTCGGAGGACAAATGCGCCCCGCGAGCGGAGGTAATCCGAGTACCGCCAAAGGTAGTCAAACTACAGCACGGGTACAGTTTCCCCAGTGGTTTGACCGATGGGCCTATTTCGAGCCCGGATAGTGGCCCAAAGCCCATTTTTGGATATTTTGCTCAAAATGGCTCAAAGTTGGCTAGATTATGCCCAAAAATGGCCCGAGAAATGGATCAATTTTGGGCATGGTCTGGCTTGAATAATGGCTCGTAATGACTCAAGTTTGGTTACAGTTTGGATCAGGTTTGGAAAATGGCTGTGGTTTTGGATAGGGTGTGGGGTACGGATTAGGGTTTAAGCCAGAGTTAGGCTGGGTTTAGGGTTAGGCTAGGGTTTGATTCAGATTTGGTTCGGATAAGGGTTCGATTCAAATTAGGATTTAGATTAGGGTTAGGTTGGGTTTAGGGTTAAGGCTAGGGTTTGGGTTAAGGTTAGGGTTAAGCCGGTTTTTTGTTAGATTAGGGTTTAAGCTGGGATTAGGGTTTGATTTAGGATATGATCATGGTTTAGGATATGATCAGGGTTTGGATTAGGCTGGTTTTTGGTTAGATTAGGGTTTAAGCTGGGATTAGGGTTTGGTTTAGAATTGTCTTAGCTTTCTCAAGATGTTAGCTTGAGTGAGGTGTCTATAGATACCCTCTTTGGCCGAGGTTGCAAGCAACCGAGCGTCAAAGTAAGTGGACACCCCACCCTTCTAGTCAAAAAAGGTAGTGATTCGAATCTATTGCCTACCATTGTATCATTGTCAGTTGACTATTTGAAAAAGAGATGACTTGCACATATCATGAGGGCTGAGGAAAACGTTGTGATTGTCCCTGCTTGTTGGTGCGGCAATACGGGTCACCAATCACAACCCCTTCACATCAGATTGTTCATAGCATTAGAGGGTAAGTCTAAAAAGTAGGGCCTCTGCGTGTTGGTGCGACTTTACGAGGATTCCCGTACTATTTGGTCTGTCGTTCCTTTGCTACGTAATCACTCTAGGAGTATTCGATCCATTTAATTGTCAAAGTGGTTAATTGCCCTGCACATTTGTGCGACCTTACGGGGAACTCACTACACCGACATGGAGTTAATTAAATTTTGCGAACATCCCGAACTAGGTATGTGCAAGCAATCTTTTGTCATGCAGTCTGCTAATTCTGATACTTTTGTTACAATGGATTGTTGTCACTTTGAGTTTGATTATTCTTTCCAAAGATAGATCCAATCATTTTTACTAGCATTCGTACGACTGTTCAGATATAGAGATCGGGTCAATCATACATGTATCATGTACGGATTCGATCATACTCCAAGGAAACCAGGAGAAATCGAATCTTATTTATTTGTTTGCACTGATCGCAATTAAAGAATATGGAAGATTCCTCGGTATACTATGCATCGCGTGCGCTTTTTGAAATTTGTTTTGTTTGAAAACTAATCTCCTTAGAACTAGACTCCTTGGGGATTTTATTTGAAAAATATTTTTTGATTTTTTGAAAAATATCCGTTCTATCTTGGCACTAATGATGATTGGCACTATCCAAGGACTGTCCAGGTAAATCAGCCCCATCAAACACCGTCTCTGTAAGTCAGCACCGTCCAAACATTGCTTATGTAAATCAGCACCTATCCAAACATTATTCATGTAAATCTACACCGTTCAAACATGTCCAGCACCGTCCGGCACTGCCTGGACGGTGTGGATGAAACAAATACATCTTGGTGTGGTCCACCGTCCAGAACTGTTGGACAATGTGCATACACCACATATATCAAGGTGTGGCCGGCAAAACTGCTGACATTCGACCCAGCGGATGGACGGCTTGCGTATACAGTACATCATGTGGGGCCCACATGAGTGGACGGTGTGGATTAAACCCATATATTACAGCTGGGGTCCATGCATCCAAAACGGACGGACAGCGTGGATGATACACATGTCGTGGTGGTCCCACATTTTAGACGGTGTGGATCAAAACCACACATTACGCGAAGATGGGCGACATCCTCTAAATGGATGAACGGTTTTGATAGAATAAATACCTCCTGATCAGCCCACCGTCCTGGACAGATGGACGGTGGGGTTTAAATACATCAAGGTGGGCGTCTACACATGCACCGTCCAGATGGACGGTGCAGATAAAACTCATACATCCTGGTGAGGACCACGCGGTGTGGCCCACCAGAGATTGATCAGCTACAGTCCCTGGCCCGTGGCCAGGGACAGATGGAGTGGTGGGACGCATGCTTCACGTGGGTCCAAGTGGTGTGGCCCACATAAGATACTTATAATATCATTTATTATATATATATATATATATATATATATATATATATATATATATATATATATATATATAATATTTTTAACTGCAACCAGCGTCCAGATAGATGGACGCTGGATGAGATACATGCATTGATGTGGCCCATCGTCCTATCCATGGACGGTGTAGATGCAACGCATCATGATAAGATGGGCCCCACACGTGACTACAGCAGCTAAATAGCTGATTTTCACCAGCTAACCACGTCCAGATGAATGGACGGTTGGGATACAACACATGTATCACGTTGTACCAGCATCCACGGATTGGACGGTGTAGAATTAAACATGCATCATGGTGGCCCACCGTCCAGGCCTGCTGGACGGTGCAGACCAAAACGTACATCATGGTGGCCTGTATAACAGTGGACGGCATGGATCTCACATGCTATGAGTGGTGGATCCCACAAACTGCTGCCGTCAGCAGCAGCTAAATAGATGCACGGCGTGGATGAAACCCTCGTCACGGTGGGTCACGTCCTGGACGGACGGTCCAGATACACCACATACCTCATGATGATCCACAGACCTTGTTGACGCTGTACAGCAGCAACAGGAGGTGGGGTCTACAAGGGTGGACGGTCTGGATGATGAGACCCCATTTGCTGACGCTACCAGCAGCATCTGTGTTGCATAGGACCCACCGTCCAGGGTCTGGACGGTGTGGACCCAGCACGCATCCAAGTGGGTCCACATGAGAGTGGCCCATCGAGTTTTGGATTGGCTAATATTTGTGTTTCCATTCGTCCGGGCCTATCCTGAACGGATAGCCAGGTGGGCCCTGATGGACGTGGCAGCGGTGTGGGCCCCGTTGGGTGGACGGCTTGGATAATATACATGCATCATCGGGTGGGCCACACATCAAAAGGAGAGAGAGAGAGAGAGAGAGAGAGAGAGAGAGATCATAGAGAATGGGAGGGACCCCGCCACTATGGGCCCCTCCTTGATACAAAATATACATCAAGATGGGTCCCACCACATGTGGGCCCTCAAATCACGAAATCAACGGTAGAAATTCATAAAAAAATCACCCACCTATGCTTCTTCTTGGACTTTTTCTTTCATCAACACCTCCTAGAGCTCCTAAGGATCATGATTCAAGGGTTGAGATGAAGTTTGGATGGTGGAGATGGGAGGTATGAAGTGGGCCACACTAGCTCTTCTCTCATGGAAGACATGGACGATTCTCTCATTTTGGGGGTTGCTTGTGAAAAATGGAGTGAAGAGAGAGAAAGAGGAGTGATGTAAGGGAGAGAGATGGGTGATAGATGGAGTGATGGTTGATGGGTGATGGGTGGTATGGGTTGTGTAAGAGAGAGTTGACTTGGGGAATGACTTGTGTACTTGGGGATGTGATGGAGTGATGGGTTGTACTTTGATTGATTGATGGGATTGATTCGACATTTGGTAGAGATTCTCTTGCGCGGTGTTTTTCCTTGAACTGAATGCGAGCCCACATCTCCTGGTCCGGGTATCGCCTCGACGAGCGAGACGCGAGGTTGGAACTGCGGCGACGGCGCAGTCGCAAAGGTACAAGTCTTGGGTCGACCTGACTCTAGAACACGGGATACGATTTAGGATCGCGCGCAAACTACGATAATAGATCGTGAGTCACCGGAATTCGATCGGGAGAACCGCGGAGGCCTACAGAACGATACGGGCTAGAATACGGGTCTTACAAGGATCATGCCCCTTGAATTTGGGCAGAGTCTGACAGAATTATGATTCATGACTTATCTCTTATGCTTCTTTAATTTGCTTGTTGCCTTGACTTCTTCTATACCTGTACTTTTTTTATTTTTTATTTTTTATTTTCTAGTCATTTTTGTCCGTAGCACCCTTTCAGGTTTTCATTACGACTGGCTTTCCCGTCATTTTTGTCTGTAGCGTCCTTTCGAATTTTCACTACGTCCCGGGTCTTTGCTCTTGCCTGCCCCTTGGTAGTTATGCTCTTTTTACCCTTGGTGCCTTTCCAGGTTTTCACCAAGTCCGCTACATGCCTACTGTTTTTACTCGAGGCACCCTTTCGGGTTTTCACCTCGCCCGTTTTGCTTTGGCACGTTACGTTTCTTTTAATTTTTCTTATTCTTTTAAAATAACAAAGGTGGGAGGCTAGACTCTATTCATTGCTGGCCGATTGGTGAGCTACCTGACTTTGTCTTCAATCACGATCATAAAGCTATTGACATTGGGTTAAACTATCCTAAGAAAAAACTGGTTGGTGAATTATATTCTCATTCATTGGGTTTGACTTTTTCTTTTTTTTTTTGGACTGCGTACTTTATTTGTCTATTCTTTTTTTTTTCTTTTGGATTGTGTGCTTTATTCATCTATTCTTTTTTCTTTTTCTTTTTTTGGGACCCTTTATTTCTTTAGAACACCCTTTATTTTTTTAGAACACTTATTGAAGGGAATGAATGATGATGGAACGTACCTCAAGATGTTAACCTCTTGTCGTTTGACTTTAGCTTTACGATTGTGGTTGTTGACATAGTTAGGTAAGATTACCCATGATAGATATTCACGTTGTCGCCGTTGATTGGCTCTGGAAGATCTTTGCCCCTAATGATGGTGAGACGAAGGGTACCTCCCAGAAGAACTTTGCGAACGATCAGCGGATCATCTTAGGATGGCTTGGACTTTCCCCCTGGATCTAGTAGGTGCAATGATAAGATATGCATTATTACCATGTTGCTAACATTTCTTTCAAACTTGCTTGTCGTTGGTCCTAGTGATCGTCGTGCACTTTATGTCTGCAAGATGTAGTTAGTTGCATCGAAATTACTACCAATCATTTTCCTTGACTTGTCTTCTTTTTTTTGGTCGTACCAATGATTTAGGATGTTGTCAACGCCCACTTTTACCTACCACGAGAATGTACTCATGACCATTGGATGCCTTTGGGCTCATTCTTTCAATGATGTCCACACCACATAATAAAGAGGGGTTAGGGTGTTGCTAGGTTATAAAGACTCGAAGCATGCTCATGGATCCGTTGTGCAAGCTTTGAATACTTGAAGCACTTCCTGACATGCTGCAACAGCTTATCTCCATCGTTCATCACAAATTCTTCTTAGACATTGCATGTTCCTTTACGCGCAAGTTGTGGACTCCATTGTAGACTTCAGACATAATCTTGACAGCTTTGTTGGGCTTGACTTCAGGCTTCATAGCAGATGGTATATGATTAGCTCTTCATTTGAACTGGGTAAGGCTTCATAGGAGAACCAAAGTGAGATAGCCCCGGGTCTCAGGAATTCTGTCATTGTCTGCTTATATTCAGGAGGCGAGTATCTCTTGATGCGTACTATTTTAGGGAGCTCAAGGGATCCCAAGTTCACAATTTCAAAATCATCCGTGATGACATTGGCCTTTACCTCGAACTTTCGGAGGGAATCCTCTAGCTCAATAGTCGGATCATCATTTTCCATATCCTGGGCTTCATCCAAAACCATGAGTTTGACATCTAACTCTAGATCAAAATCATATGAGTTGACTTTAAACTTTGTAACAGATGCATTTGGCACATTATTGCTTGTGAGTTTTGAAAGATTTTCTATTGTTTTATATTTTGAGAAAATTCTGTTATTTTTGGATTTTGGCAAATATATGATTTTTTGACATTTTGATAAATATCTGAACTTTTTCGGCATTTCGAAAATATATAATATTTTTGTCTTTTGGGAAATTTCTGATTTTTTTAGAAAGACGGTGATGTGAACCAGGGATTATTTGATTCTGTTCGAGGAGCCAAACATTGTTTTCTTTTATTGTGTCGTCTTGGGGGTTGCGAACCAGCTATTGCCCTGCGCTCCCTCCCCTTAGGAGGCAGGGCCAGACGGATCAGTAGGTGAGCCTTCATTGTCGTGCCCAAATGTCGTGATGAGTTTGGGATTGGGCTCTAAGTTGGTATTGGACGTCACTTTCCCCAGCTCATCCCCGATGCATTGTGAGTCTTTAGATTCTTCCCGCTCAAGTAGGATCCAGATTGTGATCTAGTCAGTCAAGGGCAATTCTTGCCCCTTGCCTGAGTCATTTTTAAATAGCTCAGTTAGACTCATTTCGCTCATTTAGTCCTCCACGGTCGATATCCGCCTTCCAACCGGACAGATGATCCCTTCTTTGATGGATTTGATTGATGCGTAGATGAAGGGGTCATCCTCTTCTTGTTGATTTTGCCCTCCTTCGATCCATTCGTGCTTCAGTATGTCACCCTTAAGAGGCTAATATCTCAGTCCTGTCGTACCTGTATTTTCTTGATATTCGAGCTGATAATAAAAATGTTGGTGCTCGATTGAAGGGAAGACATAGTTTAATCCGATGGGACATGCAAGAGACATGCAATTTATAGTCTCGAATTCGAGACTATGGTATGGGATATCCTCATCGAAGCATTGTATGACTATGATCGGGATATCTAGCTCTTGACGGTTGACTGCTTCTATCAGAAATATTTGTTCGAGATCATCCAAAATGGTCAGCGCCTTATATCCGAAAATGTATTTGGCCTTTTGGTGAAGAGTCGAATAGAGAGCCTTAACTCTATGGATCCAAGACCGATCAGGGAGAAGATGAAATGAAGCTGTGATGTCAAAGACTTGAAAAGTGATGGTTGATGCTTTAGGGCTAATCAAGATCTCGACGTTAATATCTTCCTTGACCTTTCTCCTATAGGCGGGAACCACTCGTCCTAGATTCTTCTCTTGAAGGATTGAAGACTGGGTAGAGCTAAGTAAATCTTTTTGAGTACCAGAATGTCCTTCCTGGAAAGTTACCGAATGATTGAAGCTAGGCCCTGCTTTTGCTAGGGCATGTGGTATGTTGATTGGGAAAGGAGATTTTTCTTGGAGCATGACAGTTGGGGCAAGGGTCGAATAGGCAGATGGTTCCCCTTGCGAGACAGATGATGTATGGATTGGATTGATTGGGAGTGGCTCTGAGGGCATAGAGATTCGACCGGCTGGAGACGCCCCTTGCATATTTAAGAGTGAAGAGATTGGACTCGCAGGGCGTGCCCCTTGTAAACTTGGGGGTATTGTTGTTGGGCTAGCAATGATTGAATGGATGCATTGGACTAGATTGACCGGGGGTGGCTCTCCTGGACTGATATTGTTAGTATGGGTTCCTGATGAGCTGGGGCATACTTGATACGGTAGCGGAGAATTCTGGACGATATTGGCCTGAGCCGCATTGTTAGCCCGCGGGGCGATTGCAATCTTTTGAGTTTCGATCAAATCTTGGACCGCGTGTTTCAAAGCAAAACAACAGTCAGTAAGATGGCCAGGAGACTAATGAAATGCGCAGTACTGGTTTTCATTGTAACTTGGGGGCAGGGGATTTGGTGGAGGTTGGGGTTGGAGAGGTGTTAGAAGTTGCTTTTGTACCAACATAGCCATGACTTGACTATATGTTTGTGTCAAAGGAGTGAACTTCCTACCCAGTATTACCTGCTTGTACGGGTTTGCGCATTTTTCCTAGGTTGTTGTTGTTATTGTTGCCATTGTCCCTCTTGAGGGGCGAATTGAGCGCCTTGGGTAGAGGCGACGAGATTGTCTTCTTCTGTTAGATGGGGGTCAGGAACATTCCGATTACCGTTCTCATATTTAGTAGACCTTCCTTCCACTATCCGTTGTACTGGGGAAGCCTGATGAGGGCACCAAGGGGAGATCATCCTAGCCCTTATTCCAGCTTCGACTTGTTCCCCAACACGAATGAGTTAGGTAAAGTTGGCATATGGATAGGAGACGAGGTATCCAGAGATACTTAGGTTTGCCAAGTGGATGATCATGTAGATTTGCTCCTCCTCATTAATGGGTGTTTTCATTCTAGTGGCCATTGCCTGCCACCGTCCAACGTAAGCTGACAATGACTCATCATTCCTCTGCTTTAAGGCAGCAAGATCCACCCTTTTAGGTGTTACATTAAGATTGTACATAAAACGATCAATGAAAGCTTGGGAAAGTTGTTCCCAAGTTTTAATTTGATGGTAGTTTAATGATGTGTACCAATCTAATGCATCACCTTTCAAGGATTTTTGAAACAAACGGATCAACGCTCTGTCATTACCTGCCATAGTATTAAGCTCTCTACAGAATGCTCTTAAATGGTTCATAGGATATCCCGTACCATCATACTTTTTGAATTTTGGTACCTTAAAGTTTTGAGGTACCATTGCATCAGGAAAGGGACAAAGATCCCTAAACTTGGTAGATGGGAGATCCACCCCCTGCTGCTTCCTTAGCTTCCTCTGCATATCTTGCAATTGCTCGCATAGCTCTTCAATTTCGAAGGGACTGGTCGAGAGGGGTTTTGCCCCTTAGAATTGATTAAATCTCTTATTAGGAGGAAGATGTGCGGGAGGGTTGCTCCCGTTTGTATGTTGGGCTAATTCTACCGGAAGAGGGAGAACAAGATTTACTGGAGGAATGAGGGAGAAAGTAAAAGGAGTTTATGGGATTGAGCTGTTTTGCACACTAGGCTGTGTTACTTGCATATTTGGTATGACGTCTGGCACTAGGCAAAGCAATATCTCTTGCAATGCACGGAAACTTTTGGCCATCTCATTCATAGCTGTAGTAGTTAGTGAGTCTGTTGGAGCTGTTGGAGGTATCGGCACCGGTGCCGGTGCTGATGTTGATGCTTCACGAGCTAGAGCTGTTGGCTCTTCCTTATGGGTAGCCATAACTGCATGTGATTGAGTAGTCGTGGTTAGGATTGATGCTTAAACAAGTGTAGCCAAAGATGTCTTTTTTGTATGAATGCAGTGATGACGTCCCTTGAGATTAAAGTACCACACACTTCCAAGTCGGGTCTCAACTAGTGCAAGCTAGCAATTCTCCAGTGGAGTCCTCATTCTGTGAAACTAGAAATCAGTGCCCACGCTGATTTACATGTTGTGTTTTGATGGTGGGGGTGATTAGGCTGATTTGTGGATGTTGGAGTCGATATTAGCCAATTAATATCAGAATCCCGCAGTCGGCTAGAACCCACGGAATATGTAAGGTTGAAGAAGTTCGAAGACTCTCCCACCTTAGATTAATTCCTGCTCTGCGATCCGGGATTCCACGTAAGGGACCTCGGTTACAAAGAGGGAAGGTATTAGGCACCCTCTTTGCACGTACAAATATACGGTCTCTACTTAGTGTGGTAAGAAATCTCAATAGATGAATGATATGGTCAGATTAAGACTAGGCACATACGGATTTCCGATGCGGTAAGATCCAAGATTTTGGCAAGCCACAGAGCATACGTCCAATGATGTGTCTAGAGGATGGATGTGATGATGCTTATGTAAAAAGGTAAAGAAAAGTGGACTAGATCACTGAAAATTTCTGATGTGACAGGATCCGATGTACGGCAATTCATAGAGCATACGTTCACTAAAGATTTAGAGAAGCAGAGGGGTTATGAAGGGAATAGATGTCATGATGAATGATTATATATAAAATGAAAAAATCTATGGCTTGAACTTGAATAGGCTAAGACATGGGTTGCATCATGATCAATCCAAGCTAGACTTGGAGTTTGAGATGGTCGGGAGGAGGTTAAGGGGTAGCTGAAAAATCTGAACTTTGAGGCTTGGGAGCTCCTTCTCACTCTCTCTCACTTGGATTTTGAAAATGAGAAGTGGTTCTCAAATGTGAAGAGGAGAGGGCTATTTATAGCCTTCTCCAATGGCATTATTGTAATTGCTGAGTTTGAGAGGGGTAAAAGCTGACATGACAGCTTGTGGTTGGTTGAGGAGAGAGGAATGCCACGTGGCGCTCTCTCATTGGCTCTTGGGGTTGGTAAAATGGTAAATAAGATAGGCTGGAGGGGTAATTTCAGAAAAAAGTTGACTTTCGAGCACAGAGACAGCTATTGTTCGGAGGACAAATGCGTCCTGCGAGCGGAGATAATCTGAGTACCGCCGGAGGTAGTCAAACTACTGCACAGGTATAGTTTCTCCTGCGGTTTGACCGGTGGGCCTATTTCTGGCCCGGATAGTGGCCTAAAGCCCGTTTTGGATATTTTTCTCAAAATGGCTCCAAATTGGCTTGATTGTGACCTAAAAATGGCCCGAGAAATGGATCAATTTTGGGCATGGTCTGGCTTGAATAATGGCTCCTAATGGCTCATGTTTGGTTAGGGTTTAGATTAGGTTTGGGAAATGGCTGCGATTTTAGGTAGGGTGTGGGGTACGGATTAGAGTTTAAGCCAGAGTTAGGCTGGGTTTAAGGTTAAGATAGGGTTTAGGTTAGGGTTTGATTCGGATTTGGTTCGGATTAGGGTTTAGTTCGGATCAGGGTTTGATTCGGATTAGGGTTTGGGTTAGGGTTAGGCTGGGTTTAGGGTTAAGGCGGGTTAGGCTGGTTTTTGGTTAGATTAGGGTTTGAGCTGGAATTAGGGTTTGGTTTAGAATATGATCATGGTTTTCGGATTGTCTTAGCTTTCTCAAAATATTAGCCTGGGTGGGGTGTCTACAATTACAACCGAGCAACGATCGTACACTTCGATCAGCGGTGGATGTCCCACGTACGATTGACGGTCATTGGTGATCAATCGGGGTCGCGGCTATATAAATATGAGTAAGGAAATATCTTTAATTCACACCTCAAGTTTGGTCACGATCTAATGGTCAGACAAACATAACTTTGCAAAAGATTGGAATGTCTATTTCACTTAAGTTTTAGGCTTTAGCCTAAGGCATTCGCGTATTTCAAGCACTCAGCCTCTAACCTAAGTTGAACTGTTTTAGGCATTTTCTTGATTCGTCACCCACGATGGACATCAAGCTCACTAAGACAAACGTCTTTCTATAGCCTCAGGTTTAGTGGCCACTAATGAGCGGTTTAAAGCTTATTCGGATAATTAGGACATTTATGAAATGAATTGGGTATGGAGATTTTTTATACGCAATTATTAGAGTTTGGATTAGCTAAGTCCATAGTGTGGCCTATTTGCAATTAGCAAAAATTGTGATTTCGCCATAATCAATCTAAACCGTTAGTTCGTAGGCTGAATAAGTAACTGGGTTAATTTGGTTTGCTAATTAAGATTTGACCCCTAGTTTTCTCGGCTTTAGGTAGGTCTTTATTTAACTACAGTTGTCTCATTTACTCAGTGATAGGTCGATTAGATTCGGACCCTGGATGAATAAATCATGAGGCTAGACTTAATATTTAAGTGATCGGTGTAGATTCGTTAGCTTTTTATAGTTGATTAATCGAATTTGTGTGGTTCTTTACTGGTACCACCCACATATAGGCTTACCTCGAGTGTTAATGGTTAGTCAGTGACAACATGAGTTAATTATAGCGAAAAAATTTCAAGGATTTTTGGAAATCCAAAACAGAGAAATCTGAAACGTTACAGAAATGCACGTTTGACTTCGTTTAGATTCACATTCATTCCACATACAAATTATCAGAATAGCGCAATTCAACTTAACAAATATACAACAAGGTAGAGTTAACAAAATTTCATAAATATAAGACTAATAGTCAAAGTCCCATCCTAATAGTGGGTGGACACTATACAAGTCATAATAATCAGTTTACAAAACAACTATCGAAGTCCATCTAACTAGGGACTCCAAATATATAAATCCTCAAAATACACAAAAATGAGAGAGGTGAGGCACTCCGCCCAAGCCTACCTAACAGTAAACTGGAAGTATGGGGCGCCATCAACGGGGTCCGCTATGTGTCATATAATGCGTTAGTCTCAGTGGTACCTGCATCAATAGTATTATCTACTTTGTGTTTTAAAACTCCATCCCAGGTGGGAGTGAGTAGTTAACTCCATGGTTCCATTTTCTAAGTTATACATGTTATTAACACAATCAAGCATAATCAATGATAGTATTACAAAACAAACAATTCCTAAGTTAATTATTTAAATGCATGAATGATATGATGATATGTGCAATGGTTGGCCCGCAGCACAACCCAAAAGTGTTTAACATGATGAATGTCAGGGATCAATGATACCGATATAGAACTAGATCAATGCTATTGCTAGCGAGGACGTCAACATATGTGCAATGGTTGGCCCGCAGCACAACCCAATAATGTAATGATATGCATGATTAGCTAAGTAGTTATTATATCCAATTCAAACAGCAGGTTGGCGAAGCTAGGATACTTACATTTTATCAATTGTTACTAAACGGATTCACGTAGCTCATGGCGGAACATATCGGACCCTCACCAGTGTCCCTTGATCCAAATTTGGGTTCATCACTAATAGTTCGTACAATTCAATCGGGTTAATATTAAGGCTTGTCGCACAAGGACAATCACAACTAGGGTGAAGGTCATCACCCAAACCTCAAGTATGGAGAAGGCATGCCACCCAAACCATTAACAATATGGTAGGATCACGACATTCATCGATGCTTAGTGGTCACTACGGGGAAGCTTGTCACCCAATGTGGAATACCCCAAAAATCAGCGCTCGAGTACAGAGACTCCGATCCTGAGTTATCGGGTGTTAACCTAATAAAAATGCACATGTGTCCTTATTCAAATTTAAATTCATTTCTTACCCAAATAATTAGAGTAACGCATTTTAACTTAGCAGAACCAAGACAAGGTAAAGATAACAAAATCCAAAAATATAGGGCTATTACCCAAAAGTTACAGTTCCAAAAGTGATGACCACCCATCTGAGAATTATACAAACCACAATAATTGTAATAGAATAGAAGAACAACTATTAAGCGGGAAGAAGCTAGACGTCCGTCTACTGAGTGCCTCAAGTGAATCACCAACCGGTCCTATTCCTGAGTTATCTGCATATAACAAATAAGAGGCATCAAATGCCAACATAGTGAAGAAATCCTCCCAAGATTGTTACTTGGGATATTTTAGTGATTAGCAAGTTCACAACAAATACATATGTATACATGAAATACACTTAAACATGTTATTTTTAACACACAGTTACTAAGCAAGTTACATATGTTACCAACACAATCAAGCGCAAGTAATGATAGCATAACAAACAAATAATTTGTTAATCTAGTTGGTAATATATTAATGCTACGATGAAATGATGCATGCTCTTACAATCCAACACTCTCACAAGTGACTTCAAAGCCTATTTCGCAAATGCCAACACTCCATCGCAAGCGACTCTAATGCCAAATCGCAACATATCCTAGGGTATGCATGATTAGCCAAGTGATTATTATTTACATATCCTAGGGTTGGATATTGGCCCATAGGGCTATTCTAGGGGCCCTACTGACTCATCTATGCCATGGGACAAGTGCCCCATCGCCGGATGAGTGATTGGTCTGAATTTGGCAACAATCAAATGTCTTGATTGACCGTGGGGGTTATACTTGCAATTGGCGGTTGTTGGTGATCGATCAGAGCCACAGTTATACGGATACGAGCAGGAAAATATCCTTAACTCTTGTCTTGAGTTTGGTTGCGATCTAATGGTCGGAAAGGTATAACTTCGCGAAAAAACGCAAGGTCTATTTCACTTAACTTTTCAGATTTCAGCATAGGGGATTCGCGCGTTTCAAGCACTGGCTTCTGGATCAAGTTGAGCAGTTTTGGGCACTTTCTTGGTTCGCCACCTGCGATGGTCGTCAAGCCCAATGAAACGAATATTATTCTATAATTTTTGAACTAATGGCCCACTAATGAGCGGTCTAGAACTTGTTCGGATAATTAAAATATTTTCAAAATGAATTAGGTATAAAGATTTCTTGTGCGCAATTATTAGGGTTTAAATTAACTATATTTATAGTGCGGCCTATTCGTAATTTGCAAAAATAGCGATTCGGTCATAGTTACTCTAATCGTTGGTTCATGGCTAAATGAGTAACTGGGTTGATTTGGTTTATTAATTAAGATCCGACCCATGGTCATCTCGGCTTTAGGTAGGTCTTATTTAGTTATGCTTGTCTTGATTGGTCAGTGATAGATTGATTAGTTTTGGGCCTTATGTGAACAAATCATGAGGCTAAATTTGATATTTAAGAGATCGGTCGGATTTGTTAGCTTTTTACGATTGATCAATCTTATTTGTACGGCTCTTTATCGGTACCACCCGTGTATAGGCTCACTTCGAGTGTTAATGGTCAATAAGTGACAACATAAGTTAATCTTTTTTTTAAAAAAAAATCAATGGTTTTTTAAAGATCCAAAATAACGAAAATTTAGGACGTTACAATTATACAACCACCAAACATAAAAATGATCATGTCATGCATTGGACTAATTCGATCGACAACAAGGGACCCCGGGCAAAAACAACATTGGGTGTGAAGCATCCCGTATAGCTCGAACTAATGTCGGTCGTCTGTATTAAACCTCGGTCATCCGTATAAGTCCGAGATAGCCAAGCAAAAGTGGGTCATCCACTTACTTAATATATATGCCCTCAAATGATACCGAACAATATATGGCCGGTGTGGATAAGACCCATACATCACGGTGGCCACTCAAAGTTCTGCCCGTTCTCAGCTAGATACAGGGTAGGACGCAATCCACGTCCTTATGGTAGGGCCACCTTGATGTACGTATTCTATATCGACTCCGTCCATCTATTTTTCCATGTCATTTTAGGGCATTATCGACATCACTTATCAATTTACACACAAGATTTCTAACAGTAAGAGTTTCATCTTGTTGAAATATTTCATTAAATATGTTGTCTACCATTAAAAAGTAACATCGGGATTACAAAAATATAGTAATTTAAACACAAATAGCATATGACATCTTGATCAACTAAAAATCATTATCTAACACTATTAAAGGTTGATAAAATAAAACTTAAAAAATGTTTGCATCTTTGAGTGTTTCATATGATCAAATTGTGCTTAAAATTAGGATTTAAAAATTTTTTTTTAAAAAAAAAAAAATCACCTATCCTAATTTATTCTTGTCCACCTTCTGTGGCCTCCGAAAGATTTTCAACCGTGAGAGTTTAATACCCCTTATGTGGTCCACATGTATCTTCGATTTGCATCAATTTCAAGATTATTTCCTGAAGTGATATAAAAATGAATCGACGGTGCGTAAAACTCATGCACATGATTGCCACTCAAATCTCCCTTCTGTTCCCAGCTGTAGACTTGCGGGGTAGGACACAGTCGCGTCCCATTTTGAAATAATTAGCAAAGTAGATAGTGTCTTTTAGGGTAATTAGTTTTTAAGCTGGCGGGAAACTTAGTCGACGGAAGGCAATTTTTAGTGTACGGACGGACCAAAATACCCTCGGGTTAAGGTGCGAAGCAGGTGAAAAAGGAGGGTTAATTTCGTCCGAAATAAGTTCTCCGTACAGTCGGTGGTCTATTTTGGTTATCTAAGTTTGTGGTCGGTCGCATTGGGGCGAATAGGTGAAAAGTCGTGCCTATAATAAAAAATTTCCCTTCCATTGTGGAAGGAGATACATCTGCCGGGTGCGGATTTCCTGCGCAAGGATGTCGGATGGGCCCATCGCCATGTTTTCGAAAAATCAATTCCATCCATCCATTTTGCGAAGTCATTTTAGGACATTTAACTAAAAATTAGGTGGATCCAAAACTCAAGTAGGTCACACGAGAGGGAAAGAAATTTCTACCGTTGAAACCTTCTTGGACTCCACCTTAATGTTTATATGCCATCCAAACCATTTGTAAGGCCATTCCCACTGGGATGAAGTGAAAACACGAAATAGTTAACCTGATACAAAACTTTTATAGCCATTGTAATGTTTCAACGGGCTCACCGTATCCCCACTGTTTCTTCTCGTGTGGCCCACTTGAATTTTGGATCCACCTCGTTTTCATTATAATGTTCTAAAAAAATCTCACAAAACGGATGAACGGTGTTGATTTCTCAAAAACATGTCGGTGGACCCACCAAGCATCCTTGCGCAGGAACTTCAAAAGGCTTTAGCTAGCCATCCGCGTCCGGACCTGCGATCCTGGTGAGATACGATTGCTGAGTCTCGTGCATCAGAAAATGGGAAACGGATTGGCTACTCCCCCGCCACCAGCCAATGGCGTATATTTTTCATCAATGCCGTTCATCTATTTTTCTAGAGCATTTTATGATATCACACAAAAAATGAGCTATATCCCAATCTCGAGTAGACCACATTATAGGAAACAGTGTTGAATGAACGTCCACCATTAAAAACCTTTTGGGACCCATAAAAGTAATGGATCAAGCTGATCTTTGTTTTTTCCCTTCATCTGGGTCTTTATGACCTAATCAACATATTGGATTTCAAATAAACAGTACAGTGAGCCTTAGGAAGATTTAAATGATGGATATCCAATCACTATTGTTTTCCTGTGGTGTGGTCCACTTGAGATTTATATCCCACTCATTTTTTACATAAAGCCCTAGAATCATCTTTAAAAATGGATGAACAGAATGGATGAAAGACATACATCATTGTGGGGCCCACAGATCACCGACCACCAGCCACGGGGCTGGTGTCAGGGGGAGTAGCCAATCCGTTCCCCCGAAAATGGTACACAGGACAACCGTCCTACTTGTAAAGTAATTCAGACCGTCCAAATCGTGAAGCGGATTTCCTGGGATTTTGTTTGCCTGTGACCCAAGTCACAGAGATATTCCTGTCCTCCCGCCTGATGTCGGAATCTGTGTGGGTCCCACAGAGATGCCACTGAATAATCTACTCCGTACATCAGTTTTGCAAGACCACCATAGAATAGGAATTTAAAAATCATTCAGATCCAAAACTCAGGTGGGCCACAGAAAATGAGACAGTGGGAATGAAAACGTCCACCGTTGAAACCTTCCTGAAGCTGGCCATGATGTTTATATGCCATCCAAACCGCTCACAGGGTTATTACCACTCAGATAAACCTTAGGCACAAATATCATCCTGATACAAAACTTTTGTGGGCCCCACATAGTTTCCAACGGTGAGCGTTCAATCACCGCTTTTTCATGTGGTATGGCCCACTTGAGCTTTAGATCTCCCTGATTGTTAGATTCCTTTTCTATCTTTATAAAAAACTGATGGACAAGGTGAATTTGTCATGGTCATCTTTGTGGGCCCCACGCACAGGAATATCGTCCGTCCAACTCCACCGATTCATCCAATATGTAAAGAGCATGACCCAAAAATTGCCGCCGCATCCAATGGACAGGTATACCATGGCACCCTTTAGATAATCGTAGCTTTCGTAAATTGGATGCGTTTTATCCACCGTGGGGCCCATTTGATACAGGGTCCGATCTTGCAGACCTGTACAACGTGCATGCAGGGTACTTGATAAAATAATCACATCCATCCAATCCTGTCCGCATAGCTCTATCACTCCGATGTCCTACCTAGGGGTGTACACGAACCGAGCTAGCTCAGTTAGCTCGCTTGACTTGACTGGAAAAAGCTCGATTCGACTTGGTTCGAAGCTGAGTTCAAGCCGAGTGGAGCTGATTTTAGATATAAAAATGAGTTGAGCGAGTTCAAAACTCATGGTGATCCACCGACTTCACTCTCGCCTTGAATCCGGCTTGAATCAAACTAGTTTCGTTGACTCGGTTACTTTGCTATTGATGTTGCTCACTTAGGGCGTGTTTGGATGAACGGCCTAGATGGTACAGTATCGTATTACTTAATAAATAATACATTTCACTATGTTTGAATTCGAGTTTCAACACGTGGTCCACGGCCCGGCCGAGTACATCGCCGAACCATTTCGTAGATTCCACACGTCTCGATCGTCGTAGTGAATGTAACTAAGCTGATACAAAACTGCTTTCATTGCCATAGGAATGTTTCAACGGGCAGAGAAGAAGAAAAAAAATCTCTTTCTGAATGTGGTTCAGTGGACCATTCCTCACATCTACTCTCTCTTTATGATTTTCTCCTCCTTCTCACAGCCTCGGATGTTGAAGATCATCTGGCGGTACAAAACGTTAGGCTTCCACCATCGTATGTGGTCCATTATTTACATAGCGATCGTCGGAAATCCCTAAAGCTTGTGTTTCTTTGTCCTCCCACCTTCTACAAATCTTGTGAGTGATTTGGAGAAGATAGGTATTGCGTTGCATTTCCTTTACAGAATGTGTAATATACAACATTAATGCTCGATTCGGGGAGAGAGTATTCACATTTGTGAGGGATATAAGTCTTCAGTGGACCACACTAAGTGACGACAATAGTGATTGGATATTCACCGTTAAAATCCACTTAAGGCCCAATCAAGCTGTAAATTTCACATCAAAACTGTTGATTATGTTATACAAGCCTAGATGAAAAGAAAAGTCGCTGATTAATGATGATCCATAACCGTTGTGACCCCCAATCGTTCTTTAATGGTTGACCCTCGATCAACACCACTTCCTATAATGTTGTCAATCGTACTGTTTATATATAACTTGTTTTCGAACTGATACCGTAGATGATTTATAAAAATAGTTGAACGACATGGATGTAACAAGAACATCATGGTGGGGCCCGCTTAGCGTGATTGTTGTACTTCATGACTACAACCAACCCAAACGGTGTGAGTGGTAATCACACCGTCCTGTTATCAAGCTACAGACCGTCACAACACCGTGGAAGCGGATGTCCTGGGATTTACATTGTAGCCTGTGATATTATACGTGAATCCAAACAGGCCTTAAGTGTTTGATGAAATGACTCAACGGAATCTGTGTGGGTCCCAAGGCATGTACATGAAACAAATACTTTTTTTCATCGTTTTATGTTGCTACCATAAAGGTATTTGATAAAATCATTCAGATAAAAAGTCGGGTGGGCTTTTACATTAAGTGAGATTTTGAAAGTGCAATCCATGTCCACCGTTGAAATGTTACTGATGGCCATGAACTTTATATGCCATCTTAGCTCGAACTTACCACTCGAAAACCTTGGCACAAATATCATCCTCAACAAAACTTTTTGCGGGCCCGACATAAGTTTCCAACGGTGAGGTTAGCACTGCTAGTGGCATGTGGTATGTCGAGCACTTGAGCTTCAACTCGATGTACACCCCTAGTCTACCCCTCTCTGATGGACAAGGTTGAATGGGTCATGGAGATTTGAGTGGCCACCATGATATACGGGTCTTATCCACACCATCCATTCATTTTTCGTATCATTTTAGGGTATAAGACCAAAAATGAGGAAGATCCAAGGCTAAGTGTATTACACAACGGGGATTAAACTCTTACCATTGAAAACTTCTTTGGGGCCGCAGAAGTTTTGGATGAAACTGGTATTTGTGTTTTCTCTTCATCCACGCATTAGTAACTTTATTATGAATAGGTTAGATGAAAAATAAATATCACAGTGGGCCATAGAAAAGTTTCAACCATGAGAATCATTATCATCGCTGCTTCCTATAGTGTGGTCCACTTGAGCCTTGGATCCGTCTCATTTTTTGTTTTATGCCATAAAATTATACGAAAAAATGTATGCCCGGTGTGTATAAGACCTATACATCACGGTGGCCACTCAAAGTTCTGCCCGTTCCCAGCTGGAGACCGGGTAGGACACAATCCGCGTCCTTATGGTGGGGCCACCTTGATGTATGTATTCTATATCCACTCCGTCCATCTGTTTTTGATCCAATTACCAGGTGGACCGTCCCATAGGAATACCTTAATGTATGTATTCCTATGATATGGTCTACCAGATAATTGGATATGCTTCATATGGACGGCGTGGATATAGAATACAGACATAAAGGTGGGCCCCACGGTAATGGCCGCACCCTCTTCGGTCAGTCCCGGGTCTCACCCTAATACGGTGGAGAGCACATGAATCATGTGAAATGCTACAGGATTTTCTGTTCATCCACGTGTATCGTGCACGTAACTTCATTAAATGGATAATGAACAACCGAACCATTAATCGACGGACATCAAATGGATAATTAAAAAAGAAAATTGATCAATGGTTGATATTCATTTGGGAAAATATCAAGCGATGGGATGGTTAAGATCTCATAAAGGTATTATCAACGAGAACGATCCACCCCACTGTAGCGTTTCACGTGATTCATGGGTTGTGGGTATGTCATGAGTATGATCCATCACACTCTGCCGGACCATTTCATTATTTGTCCACGTAAGGGAATATATATGGTACTCGCAAAGCTACACGCAGAGACGGTTGCAAGATCCAACCGTTCATCAAGCGGTCCCTACAGCTCAAAGATCATGAAATCTAGAACGACAAGTGGGCCACACGTTAATTGACCACGGATCATCGATTTTTTTTCCGATTATTTATTTGGCACACGTGTAGAATAAAAATGAACCGTTAGGCGGGGCAGATACTTCATGGGGCCTGCCTAATGAATGGTGAGGATCTTACACATAGGGCTGGGCATCAGTCCGGGTTGGACCCCCGGACCGATCTAAAATGATGCTGGTCTAGCTCAAACCCAATTCAACCCGGTACCGAGTCCAGGTCGCATGACTCGGACCGATCTAAAAACTCACTTTACAGGTCTGATCCGAGTCCGACTCGATCAGGAAAACTAAGACCGTTGAAAAATTAAAAATATTTAAAAAGTTTTAAAATTTATTTATAAATATAAAAATGTTAAATATATTCAGATCGGATCGGATCCGTCCGAATCTGATCCAATCGGATCGGTCCGAATTAGAACCAATCGGATCGGATTCTGGAACGGATTGGATCGAGTCATGCCTAACCCGAACCCGATCCGAAAGAATTTGGATTTGTATGGAACTATCCGATCCGCACCGATCTAGCCCATCCGATCAATTCAAATCGGGCTGAATTCACCGGATCGGACCCAATTTGCCCAGCTCTAGGTGTGAATTAAATCATAACTTTTTTGTGAGGTGTTCCACCGAAGATTTGCATGGCAAGTTGTAGTACAATTTAATTCAGAATTCAAAAGTCATTAATGATGTGAACCAATCTTTATTGCACCAACCAAAAAATTTCTATTTATGGTAAGAACAGGATTCAAAATTTTTAATTCCCTAAACTGCCTGCACAAAGATATCTTGTCCGGAGGAGCTGTGGGGCACTTAGATTTGGATACGGATTGGCTACTCTGGTCAGTTCTCTGTGGGCCCACCATGATGTAAGTGTTTCATCCACACCGTCTAGCTATTTTTCTAGATCATTTTGTGGTATGAGACCAAAAATAAGATATGTCACTTGATAATATCAAGTGGACCACATTACAGAAAACATTTTTGAATGAATGTAGACCATTAAAAACTTTTTGGGGGCATATAAGTTTTGGATCAAACTGATCTTTGTTTTTTTTTCCCTACATCCGGGTCTGTATGACCTAATCAACAGATTGGATGTCAAATAAACAGTACATTGGGCCTTTGGAGGCTTTTAATGTTGGATATCCAATCACTATTGTTTTCCTGTGGTGTGGTCCTCCTGAGATTTATATCCTTCTCATTTTTGGGATCCAGCCTAAAATGATCTGTAAAAATGGATAAACGGCGTGGATGAACCACATACATCATGGTGGGGCCCACAGAGCAAAGACCACCAGCCACCGGGCTGGTGGTAGTGTCCATGACAATTTGACATGGCTCGTGCTTCTGTTTTGAAAGATTAGAATAGAACAAGATTTTAAAAACAGGTAAATCCACACGAAACAGAGAAGATTGAATGCTGACAGTGACAGGATGATATTGGTTCCTAAGGTTTATTTGAGTGGTTATAATTCTATGAACGGTTTGGATGGCATATAAAGATCATGGTCAGCTTAGGAAGATTTCAACGGTGAAAGTTTTGTTCTCACTATTTTGTTGGTGTGGCCCACATCAGTTTTGGGTCTGTCTGACTTTTAAGTTATTATCCTAACGTGGTATTTAAAAACAGATGGACGGAGTGGATTTGTCACAAACATCTGTAGACCCACGGAGCCCCGGGCACAGGCAATCCACTCCTCCAACCAGGTACTCCATCATTTAGATTTCTGAGGAAGTGCTGTCACATCTATCCAAATCAGAAATACATTTGTCTCCATAAAGGCCAGAGCAAAAAACAAAATCTGCCAGCAGGAAAGCAAAATGGTCCAATCAATTGAACGGTACAGATTCAACCGTCAAAAGCAGATGGGTCTTACGGTAAGTATTAGCATTTTTAGAGGAGGATTTTTTTTGAAGCGGATTATCTAAAGATAATCTGGACCACAACACAAATGAACGATTTTCATCCTTAAAAATCAGCTATTTTTCTTCCACTGGTCATAAGCTGTGTTGACGAAGAAGAAAAATAAAATAAAATCATAATCAAAACTTCTACAACCCGTAGGTCTGATCATGAGAAATGTGTTATATCCTAATCTATCCTAAGCCTTAAGATGAGCTCACCGGATGGATGGACGGTTTGGATATAATAAATACCTAACCTATCCTAAGCCTTAAGACGAGCTTGTAAAATGGATGGATAGATTAGGATATAACAAATTTCTCATGATCAGACCCACCGAACTTATTTACGTAAATACAGCAGCTATATAGCCGGTGTGACGGACACCAGCCAATCCGCTTCCAAAAAATATCCTTCCCTAGAGAAGCTAACACTTACCATAAGCAACCATCTGATTTTGACGGTTGAATCTGTACCGTTCAATTGAGTGGACCATTTTGCTTTCCTGCTGATATTGAAGTAGCTTTTCTGGCAGATTTTGTTTTTTGCTCTGGCCTTTATGGAGACAAATGTATTTCTGATTTGGATAGATGTGACAGCACTTCCTCAGAAATCTAAATGATGGAGTACTTGGTTGGAGGAGTGGATTGCCTGTGCCCGGGGCTCTGTGGGTCTACAGATGTTTGTGACAAATCCACTCCGCCCATCTGTTTTTAAATACCACGTTAGGATAATAAGCTAAAATCAGACAGACCCAAAACTGATGTGGGCCACACCAACAAAATAGTGAGAACAAAACGTTCACCGTTGAAATCTTCCTAAGCTAACCATGATGTTTATATGCCATCCAAACCGTTCGTAGAATTATAACCACTCAAATAAACCTTAGGAACCAATATCATCCTGTCACTGTCAGCATTCAATCTTCGCTGTTTCGTGTAGTAGGGCCCACATGAGTTTTGGATTTACCTGTTTTTAAAATCTTGTTCTATTCTAATCTTTCAAAACAGAAGTACGAGCCATGTCAAATTGTCATGGACACTGCCACCAGCCCGGTGGCTGGTGGTCTGTGATATGTGGGCCCCACCATGATGTATGTGGTTCATCCATGCCGTTTATCCATTTTTACAGATTATTTTAGGGGATCCCAAAAATGAGAAGGATATAAATCTCAGGTGGACCACACCACAGGAAAACAATAGTGATTGGATATCCAACATTAAAAGCCTCCAAAGGCCCACTGTACTGTTTATTTGACATCCAATCTGTTGATTAGGTCATACAGACCGGGATGAAGGGAAAAAAAACAAAGATCAGTTTGATCCAAAACTTATATGCCCCCAAAAAGTTTTTAATGGTCTACATTCATTCAAAAATGTTTCCTGTAATGTGGTCCACTTGATATTATCAAGTGACATATCTTATTTTTGGTCTCATACCACAAAATGATCTAGAAAAATAGCTAGATGGTGTGGATGAAACACTTACATCATGGTGGGCCCACAGAGAACCGACCAGAGTAGCCAATCCGTATCCAAATCTAAGTGCCCCACAGCTCCTCCGGACAAGATATCTTTGTGCAGGAAGTTTAGGGAATTAAAAATTTTGAATCCTATGCTTACCATAAATAAAAAATTTTTGGTTGGTACAATAAAGATTGGTTCACATCATTAATGACTTTTGAATTCTGAATTAAATTGTACTACAACTTGCCATGCAAATCTTAGGTGGACCACCTCACAAAAATAGTTATGATTTAATTCGCACCACTGGGGCCACTTGAATGTTTATTTGCCATCCAAGCTGTTGATAAGGTCCAAAGGACCCGTATGAAGAGACCATACAAATATCAGCTCAGTCCAAAACTTTGGTGGCCCACAAGAAGTTTTTAATGGTCAATTACTGCCGTTCTTTGTACTATGGTCGACCTGAGACTTGGATCTGCTTCATTTAAAACGTTAGTGGCCCACAATAAGTTTTTAATGATTAATTACCACCATTTCCTAGACTATGGTCCACCTAAGATTTGGATCTGCTTCATTTTTTTAAAATCTTGCTTTAAAATGAGTTTTCAAAATGAATGCACTGCGTGGATAAGGCACATATATACATTTTTTTAATCTTGCTTTAAAATCGCCCACATGAGTTTCGGAACAGCCTAATTTTTATACAGACTCTTCATACAGGATAAATGAAGGGCATAGATGACTGAGATTCAATATACGCAATTATGGTCTCAGCATGGAAATCAAGGGTGGGGGTGTTATGAGTTTCAGTTTGGGCTAATTTTTAGGCCCCAACAGTAACATGAGTTGACCCATCGGATATTGTGAATGCATAATGTGGGTCCCACTCATGCCTTGTGAATATATAAATACAATACTCTAATTTTGTATATACACGTGAGGGGCAAATCAGCAAGAGAATCAATTAATCAAATTAACCAGGAGCATATATTTAATTACGTATATGCACACGAGCTCTGTTGAAGGATGAGACAACAAGAAAACCAGTTAACTAGGTGCATGTGCATGTTACTTGCATACAGGTTTAGTCCCCAGTGCATGTCAGACCAATTGATCACAAATGGGTGTAATTCATCTTAAAGAGCATGGCCTAATCCTTGCCTCAACCTAATGTTTCTCCTGCAGCAGTGGCTGAGCTTCTCTCCACTCACTCCATGTTTTTCTTATTTTCGAAAAATGGCTGTTGTTTTCAAAAAATGAGATCGTTATTTCATTACAAATTACACACACAGAGAAAGGAAATAAGTTTTTTGCTTGAATGGCGCCCTATGGATAACGGTGTTTAGAAACACATTTTTGGGCTTAAAAGCATGTCATGTTGAACAAGTGTAAAAGCTGTTTGTGCTATTAAAAAAAATAAAATTTCAAGCCGTAGATAGGTCAACATGTGAAAATCAGATTGTTTAAAATTTTCTGACTTCCAGTTCCAACCACTAGCTTGCTGAATTAAACACCCTCGTCGCTTTCTCCACTAAACGTCCACCAAACGGCTAGGCCAAAGGTGCATCTGGTTGCATTAAATTACACGATATTTCTTGATTAATTAGTCTAACTTGGTGCAGAATTTCACAACATTTTGTTACAAAGCCACAAGAGTCTACATTGTAAAAGTTAATTTATTGAAAATAACATGATTATATAGAAGATGTAAGAGATATATAAAAGATCAAATTACATAAATCTATCTAAATGGCTATCTATAATATCATATACTCTCTCATCCCCCCTCAAACTCAAGGTTAACGGTGCTCTCAGAGAGGAGTAACTTGAGTTTGAAAGGTACAGTGAACATTTACCCTCAAGTGAAGATAAGATGCAAATGGTGCCATTAAATGGATCCAATGGAGTACATGGGCATTTGCAACTAGTCTTATTTCCATCCTATGGATCAGCAGTTTATCAACAGAGAAGTAATCATCATTCATATATGTCTGAAACAGTAGCAAAGGAACAGACATGTCTTCTTCTCACATCAAGAAAAACAGTTGAAAGAATGATATTAGCATTCAGAGATGTGCTGAATATAAAAGAAGGAAGAAAATGGATGCTGATAAGGCCCCTTGGATCCCCAAAGCTTTCCATCTCTAGCCATCCATGTACACTTTAGCCTTTATCTTCATGTACAAGACCTGGTATGGCCATCATGATCTACCATCAACGTCGAACCCGGCTCCAGTCCAGCCAGATCCCTGAGATCCTCTCCCCTTTGGCAAAATCATGTTTCCCTTCCCTCTTCCAGGATTCAGAACTCTTTTCTTTCCCCGCCCCTCACCATCAACGGATGACAATTGATTGTGCCCATTTGCATTAGATGCATGGCCATCATTTCCAGCAGCGCGTACATTATCGGGCACTTGACCAGCTGACTCTGTTGTATGAGGTTGGGATGCGGTGTTTGGCATCATTGTGTTGCCCTGTGCTTGTTGCACTGATATCCCATCCTAATACAGAAATTAGAACACAATTGCAAACTTTTAAAACTAACCCATTTTCGAGGAACATGGTATGAAATCAGTATCATGGTTCAAAAACTCTACTTGGCTTGATGTAGATCAGGTTGACTCGAAGACTCGACCCAAATCAACTCGATGTTAATAATTATAATATTAAAAATAATTGAGTTCGCAACAATTACTTACAGCTTCTTCCATTGTTATAACTTGTATAAAACACAAAAATAAGGAAGAACCTGACATGCAGTGCACTGGTTAAGGCTCTCACCTCTCTTGGTATAGGTTCTGGGTTTGATTCACATTCACCCCTCTTGCATTTTTTGAAAAAAAAAAAAAACTGCCTTCAAAAACCAAGTGACTCGGTTCGACTCACTACCAAGTTGAACGAGTCTTCTGGCTGACTCAGTGAGTCTTCCTGAGTTGGAACAGAGTCTTAGGACCAAGTTTCCTGATGACTCGGCTCAAAATCTTGTCCAGTTGACTTAGACCAATTTTCTAGTCGAGTCACCAAGTTTTAGAACTATGCTTGGTATATGTGTGCATGTGAAGTCACCACCAAAGATACCCACAAGCATGGCTCCCATGCAGATCCAGATCATTCATCAAGGGAGCTCCATTGTTAATGCCCTGGCCTAAACCAGAACCTCCACTCATCCATTTGTTAATGCGTACATAAAAATGGATGGTTAGAAAAGTTTACCAGTGATCCACATACAACATACATGTGTTGCCATTCTGATGAGTGGACCAGCCTGTTTTGTCCAGCTGGATGCATGTTCACACTGCTGTCCACTTGATGAACAGCCCAGATCTTGCATGCACGCCGCATGCACATGTGCCATGAAGAGGAATCACAAATATTTTTACCGTTTATCATGCATGCATGATGCCACATGTGCACACGCATGCACAGTGCAACATAGACAATGATGAAAGTAGTACCTCACTAACAGGGACACTGCAGGTAGAAACCTTGCTTGGGTTTAAAGCTTCAAGCCGCCGTTTCAGTTCCTCCAATCTGGAAAATTGAGTGTTGGTGCTTTCTTGGACCTATTCGAGGGAAAATTTTGTGGTGAGATTTACAAAGTGCAATTGATCCATCCAAAACCACTTCGTGGAGGGAAAAAAGAAGAAAAAAACCATGTACCAGACTGCTCAGATCGTCACAGAGCTTCTTCTTAATTTCTTCCTCATCCTTTACAACCTTCGATGCTTCTTCCCACACCTGAAATGCATTGGTTCATCCATCAAGTTCTCAAGTTGGTAGGCCAGAAGCAGTGACTTCTATAATTCATCCACAAAACATTCACATGGACACCTCTCCTCCAGGACACAATCATGCTCAAGATCATCATCATCATCATCATCATCATCATCTAAGCCTTATCCCAACTAATTGGGGTCAGCAAACATGAATCCTTTTCCCGCCATTATTGTTTGGATTCATGTTGGAAGTTGTGCATAAGTTTGGCGCCACTGCCAACTTGACGCGACCCTCCTTTATCTAGATAGTGAAGAAAAAAGGGACAGAATCGGGAAAGAATGAACAAGTAAATCTTCAGCTATCAACTTGAAGAGGAATTAAATGATCCTCAGCCCTAGGATATATGCATGGTATCCTCGACTCCTTAGTCTGTATAAGTGGGTATGGTGATCTAGATTCTAGACTGTTGATTTGATACACCACACATATGGATCATGCCACAAAACCTCCCTGAAGGGACCTAATGCTTGGGTCAACAGTCTGCAAGTAAACGGTTAAGAAAAACGTATTGCAACAGTGCACATTTGATGGATAAAAGGTCAAAAGATTGGATGGCCAGGACCTTCAAATCTGGGAGATTTTGGGGCAAGGTCTACAAATTGGAGGACCCATCAGATCAACAGTCTGGATTATTAGGCCTTGGTCTCCATGTGTACAGACTCAATCCTCAAGGATGCTAGACATATCATCAAGCCAAAGACTACAATTCCACCAGCTTGAAACCCCTTTTCACCATTCTTTTCTTCTTCTTTTTTTCCTTTGGAGAAAAGGTGGGAGCACAACACCTGAAATGCATTGATGGGAAAAGAGCCTACATACCTAAGAGGGCAGGGCATTTATCATACCACACGAAAAGCTATACAAAATCAAATAAACCAACAGTGGAAGTTGATTGGAGAAGAAATCTACAAGAGGGAGTGTAGAGAGAGAGAGAGAGAGAGGCTAGGGCAACTTGTGTTGTATGTGTTAGTTTGATGACTAACACACGCACGCATTTTACACACACACACACACACACACACACACTTAAAAGAAACATTGCAATGCTCCACAGGAATATAAAACACACACAAACATAGTTACATGTATTTCCACACTCCCCCTCAAGATGGAGCATGGATATCAATCATGCCCAGCTTGGAATACATACAAAGAAGACGATGATGATCACCATGTGTTGTTGCTCCTCCTCAAATACAACATAGAAAGATGCAAGATCTTCCATTGTTGGTTGTCTATAAAATGTAGCTTACTTTCTTCGTTCGTTGAATCTTCTCTTCAAATAGGAGGCCATAACCAAACTCAACAACCATCAAGTCACTAACTCATCATCCACATTCAAAATCTTCTCACAAACATGTACAACATTGCACAATAAATGAGTGAACTACAGTCACAACACTTGAGAGAATATACGCACAATAGCATGTGAAGACATGTGCAACATTATGTCAATGCATTACACTCACAACTAACAACAAGGGCCTAATAAAGAAAAGATGATGAACAAAAAAGGAAAGCTCCACTACTTCTAAAAATCCCCCATTCCAAGTTGAGTTAAGCATTACGTCGAAAAGTTTGCGGACGCAATACCTCTAAGCACGGAACAAGAACATCAACTACACAATCACCATCAACATGATTCTACATCGGATTTCACAACCTCATAACACCATAACATGAAAGAATAAAGAAATTCCAGCAAAAAAAAAAAAAAAAAAAAAAAAAAAAAAAAAAAAAAGCAAACGACACCCATTTCTCACAAAAAAAAAAAAAAAAAATAAAAATTGCCGTAGTACACCCAAATCTTTACGAAACTTCATGATTATTGTTTCTGGTGATAGCATGTGATCATCCACACCTACCCCATGTGGAAAATCTACCCAAAAAACTTTTAGAAAAACAACACAACAAGAAAATCGAAATATGAACTTTTTTGACTTTTCTCTATTTTCGCTGAAACACTACCAAAAAACTTCTTCTCCAAGAAATGCAACCAAAAAAAAAAATCACCAATATTCCTCAAAAAACATTATCTTTCATATCCCATAATTTTTAGCTTCAAATAACTGCCTATTTGTACCCTGCCGACATCATCCATACGTGCGGATGACGTCAACAACAGGCCCCACTATCGTAGGATGCGATCATATCTACAAACCGCTTTGATACCAAGTGGATGTTGATTGGATAAGAAATTTGCAAGAGGAAGCGTAAAGAGAGAGTGAGAGAGAGAGAGAGAGGCTAGGGCAACTTGTGTATGTTAGTCTAATGATTAGCACGCGCGCACATATAGAGAAATGATCACCTTCGAGCCTTCTTAGGTGAGAACTCATGCGCACCTTTGCACACGTCTCATGGGCACAAAATCCAAACAGTCCATGTGGTGCGACACCCCACGAAACCTCTAGCGCCCAACTTTTAGCCTGATCCAAAACACCGGTGGGCCATAAGAAAGGAAAATAGGTTCCTCCCTTCATTTGCCTCTCCCTTTGCTATGGCCCCCCAGAGTTTTGGATCAAGCTAAAATTTGGGCCCTAGGGGTTTCATGGGGTGCCGCACCACATGGACCATTCAGTTTTTGTGCCCATGGCACGTGTGCAAAGGTGCGCACAAGTTCTCACCTAAGGTGCATGGTAGTGTTGATATGTCCCACATGTTCGATCTGATGAGCATTTTCAATCCATTCTCCTATAAATCATGTCAAATGATTATAAATCCATGATTCTTCATGTTTTGCATGAAAAATCATGAATTTGGAGTTTCGATTTCAAGATTTGGGGGAGATGGGCCGAGTTGTGGAAAAAAAAAAAAAAAAACTAGTGATTCTTCGTAATTTGGGATTTTTTAATTCAGAATTAATTTAAAATGTTTTAAAAAATCGAAATTCCACTTTGATCAGTGGTCAATTGGCCCTCCATTTCAGAGTATTTAGGAGTGTTTGATGAAATCATCATCACATACACTCTAATTTTGGAATTTGGGGGAAGATGGGCCGATTTGAGCAAATTTTGAAATTTCTCCAAAATTTCTCAAATCGGAGAGGGTGAGTACCAACATTATGGTAGAAAGTATCCTCGCTGGTATTATTCTACTATAACATAGGTATAGTATTGTTGGTTTGTGGAGCAGTATTACTACGCCCAATCCCGTTGAGATAGAGATGATGATTTTGAGCTACCGCGTAGCTCTATGTGAGTCCAAGCCACAAACACACATTACTCACAGGTGTATTTCTAGTTTTCTGCTTCCTTTGCTTTTGAATATATTGCTTGCATTTCCATACATTTCTTACATTTATAAATTATATGAATAGACTTTGAAAATACGTGCATCAATTCTGTCGGACCACGTAAATTAGGACCCCATACAAAGGAAACCTATGATGTACACTTGTTTTTGTGATGATTTGATTTCTAAGTGTGTATTGATGTCTTCTTTAACAATCCTTGAAGCTTCATTGAAAAGTTCAACCAATTTCCTCATGTTTCCGAACAACAGCGATACATTACGCGATACAACCAATATATCCCATGCGATAACCAATATGTATTCATATCCCAAAGGTGCGATACATTACACGATAACGATAGGGAAAACATTGCCCTCACCCACCCCACCCGATTTTAACAGGTTCCAAGTTGATGGCCCAATCCAAACCCAGCTAGACATGATTTTAAACTGGGTCCAAAAAAGGTGAGACCTGAAGCAATTTGTTAACAGGTGCCCAAAAAAAAAAGAAAAAAAGAGGGACCTCCACCCATTAAAATCAGGTTGGGTCCATCAGGTACCCATTAAAGCCCATGACCACAATACCATATACTTGACTATACTAATTTATGACACTCGTGAAGGCTGGGTAAGTTCAGAAAGATGTGGAAAGTGATTTAACGAATAATATATATGCAGAGATTCTTTTATGTGAATAACTCCTCTAATTTTTCTTTTTAAAGGATAGCTCAAAATTGTATTAAAAAGGAAAAGAGAAAAGGAGGAGAAAAAGGATGATAAGAGGTCATCCAGCTGGTACTACAAAGAGGAAAAGATTCCCCAGCTCCCTTGGAAAAGCCCCATCAGACAATCGTTAGAACATTCAGTAGCTCTAGCCCATTACACTAACATCCATCTTGCCTTGAAAAACATTGGCATTGGAGAGCCCATCTTGTTGTTAAAATTCCTACTATTGCAGTCAAGCCATATTGCCTAGATGATGGCTAAGAGCGAGAAGCGCCAAATCAGTTTCCTCTTCCTTCTTGCCCTGTGAAATGCCACATGGCTAGAAGGTCCCTCATTTTTTGAGGCATCACCCAGGTAGTGTCCTACGATGCAAGGAACTTTGCCCAAATCACCCTCATAAATTCACAATGAATGAAGAGGTGTCCACCAATGACTCATCTCACAAACATAGGATGCATCCAATTAGTGACAGTCATATGCCGCTTCCTCAAGTTGTCGATGGTTAGAATTTTATTCTTACCACCAACCAGGCAAAAGCCACCACTTCGGGGGACCGCAAATATTTCCATATGTGACAAATGGGGTCTCTAGCACGGACTACGGTTTTATTTGGAGAGTACTATAGAGAGACTTGACCGAGAAATCCCTAGACTTTACAAATCATTTTGTTTCCTTGATTATGCAGTTTCTCCATCAATTTAACATATTGACCTCCACCACTGAAATTCCTTGATTAAGCAGTTTCTCCATCAATTTAACATATTGATCTCTTCATTGAGAACGTTTCTTTTAAAAAGTGGATTCCACACCATTGAGCGTTTCTTCTAAAAAGTGGACCCCCCCCAAAAAAAAAAAAAAAAATCCCCGAAGCAATGCATTTAGAGATGAGACCCATCCCCCGGTTTGAAGGATATGTGCTCTCTAAACGAGTTAGCCACCCCCAAAATCACTTTTCATGAACAGACAATCTGTAGCGAGAAGAAGAGGCAGTGAACCATTTCCCTCTCCCCTCACCATATCTGCATGAGATCACCTTGTGCCATCGACTATCCTTTTCCACCCCAAACCTCCACAAACACTTAGCTAAGAGATCTAGGTTAAAGAATTTAAGCATCTTATTCTGAGACCACCTTTCTCTTTAGATTCCAAGCTTTCCTTCGAGAGAAGATGCTTGTAGAAATCCACGATAGAATCATAAACCTCCCCTTTCCTCTCAGTCCTTACCACATTGATCACCAAGCTATGGATGCGATTTTTCCTTCCCATGCTAGCAAAACCATGGAAGAAACTAGTATTCATATCCCCTTCTTTTAACCACACTTCCCTTGATCTTTGCCTCCATTTGATTTCATTTTCTTTGAACTTGTTTTCTAGATCTTGCTTCAAAAGCTAACGCTGGATAAAGTCGTCATTGAAAAGAGAAGCTTCTTCCTCCTTTTTGTCCAGCTTTTGAATGGCCTCTAAAAGTCTCAACTTCTCCTCTTCCACTAATCCGAACTTGTTTTTGTGCCACTCCTTTATCTTACCATTAAATGTCTCAACATAAGAAGGCGACTAGCCCATCCAGACACCACCAGAGAAAGAATTCCTTGTTTTCCAGATAGAAGTTCAAAACGAAACAATTTAGGTCCCCACAACTCTTCCCAAGAGTTGAGGATAATAGGGAAATGATCAGAAATAATTCTAGGGAGACAATTGTAGAGGGAGATCTATCAGCTCATTGCATTGCACCCAATCTAAAAATTACACATACCACTGTCCATACCTGCTGCTGGCAACCACTCATAAGGATATCACGCCACGTTCATATCACCCCTGATGCACCACAGGCCACTCCATCTACTCCTAGCATCGTCCAACTCAAACCAAAAGAGAGGTCTAAGATTAGGGTCATTGGGTCTGAAAACTACAGAGAACAACCAAGCCTGCCCTGTGCTTGTAGATTTGAAAATGAGAGACTGAGAATCTAGCTAAGCACCAATATATCTTAGCAAGACTCCTATCAACACACACCATCAGACCAAAAGAGAGGTCTAAGATTAGGGTCATTGGGTCTGAAAACTACAGAGAACGACCAAGCCTGCCCTCTGCTTATAGATTTGAAAATGAGAGATTGAGAATTTACCTAAGCACCAATATATCTTAGCAAGACTCCTATCACCACACACCACCACGACTCCTCCCGGCACCCCATTAGAAGTTAGAGCAACCCAATTGAAAGATGATCCAGGACATAAGCCACCAAGCTCTTGCGGAAGGCTAGCACCTTGGTCTCCTTAAAAGCAGCCAGCTAGATCTTTTGACTTCTGCATAACTGTTTCATTTGGCCTCTTCTAGAGAAAGACCCCAATCCCGGCACATTCCACAACAAAACTTTCATTGGCATAACTCTTGCTCCCCCTAACCCCTATAGCTCTGAACTCCCCTCTTTCCTGTGGTTTCCAACAATAACTACCAACCCTCCCTCTCTTTCCATTTGTTCCTTGGAGTCCCCCCTTGTTGTAATTGATCAAAGAGTCAAGCCTAAGCAACTCTCTCTTACCTATTTGTTGTTTTCACCAGACTCGCTCCCCAATTTTCTTTTTTTAGCAACTTTTACCTTTCCTCTAGTAATTTAAAAGTGCCCCATACATCTTCATTACTGCCTTCAATTGTCACTACTACTGCTTTACCCACATGCATAATACAGTCCTTGATCCATTGCAAGTCTTATTTATACATCAAACGTACGCCAGGGCTAACCTGCTGACATTCTATGGCCATAATCTCTGCTTTGTTCAACCCCCGAGGTGAGCTATCTAACTAATGCAGGGGCATTTTCACACCAGGCTCGAGTGGGGTAGCCTGTGGGATGCGGGGACACACTCGGGATGGGCGGCCCGTGTGAGTTGGGTGGCTGGTGTGAGGTGGTACCCATGTGTTTTGGGGCCCACGAGGGGGGTTCGGCTGAGGTCCTAACCCATGAGATATGGGACCTGGGCTATGAGATAAAGGGATTGATTCGCCATGCTCTTATAGTTCGAGCTTTTAGAGCAAGTGGTTAATTGTCCGGCATCAAATTAGTATCAGAGCGGGAGGTCTCAGGTTCGAGAGTCCTTACCAAAGGTGATTAATGCAGGGGCATTTTCACACCAAGCTCGAGTGGGGTAGCCTGTGGGATGCGGGGACACACTCGGAGTGGGCGGCCCGTGTGAGGCAGTACCCATGTGATTTGGGACCCACGAGGGGGGTTTGGCCGAGGTCCTAACCCATGAGATGTGTGGTCTGGGCTATGAGATAAAGGGATTGATTCGCCATGCTCTTACAGTTCGAGCTTTTAGAGCAAGTGGTTAATTATCCTGCATCACTAACCCCCCTACTATTAAGAACTTCAATTGATAAGGGAGATATGAGAAGTGGCTACCCCTCATAATCCTGTGTCTGAGCCTCTTATAGTGTTGAAGATGCCCATCTCCAATTCTGACCCTGTCATCGCAAATAAATCGGCACACACCTCCAAAGAGTTTTGGCCCAATGACATCAAGGACCCTCATCATGGTCAAAGCACGAATTGGAACACAATGCTTCAATCAAAGTCATGTGATAATCTCCTCCTAGCGAGCTCTGCACTCGATGGACGGATAGTGGGCTTTTGAGTTCTGATCAGTAAATAAAGGTGAATGTAGATTAGAGGGGCCGTTCGGAAATGGAGGGGATGGTCCATACTCCTATTGGAAAATGACAAAATATGGGACTGTTGACTAAAAGGCTTACTATTACCTCTCTCCAAATTGTTGATCTGAAGCTTTTTTTTTTTTTTTTTTTGATGTATTCGTTTCCATTTTAGGTGGACACCACTAGATAAGAGAGGTTCTTCTATTATTCAAATCTTCCTACAAAAGTGATGGTGAATAGCACACGCGGTATTTCTCGATTGCAGTTATTTTGAGAAATAATGTCTTGGTAACGAACTTCCTCATCTGCTCAGTTTACGGCCCCACCAACAATGCTCTAAGGGATGACTTCTGGGAAGAACTGACCATGATCCGCCAAAGTTTCGACGGTCCAATTTGCTTCGTTGGTGATTTCAACACCACCAGATTCGCGATCAAGAAATCGTCTGGGCTTAGGAAGAAGGACCACATGGTAGCCTTCTCCTCATGGATGATAGCAATGGTTTGGTAGATCTTCCTTTAATCGGTTCTCGCTTCACCTGGACGAATGGGAGACTATCCCTGATTATGTCCAGGCTGGATCTTTTACCTTCCTCCTCTCAGTCTGTCCTTCCCAGGACTACATCAAATCACTGGCCCCTTCTTCTTTCTGCTGAGGAGGTAGACTGGGGTCCAAAGCCTTTCCGTTTTGATATTTCTTGGATGCATCGTGCAGGATTCAAAGCTATGGTGGCAGAGTGGTGGAAGGATCTTCAGGCTCAAGGCTACGTAGGCTTCAGACTGTGTTCCAAACTAAAGATGCTAAAAGAAAAACTCAGGCAGTGGTAGGAAAGAAGAAAATCTGAAATGGAGATGGACTCAATCTTGTCGGAAATTCAGCAAATCGACAGTCGTGCAGAAAGCAGTCCAATGACAAAGGATTCCCTGGCGAAGAGAATTCAGCCCATCCAACTTCAATCTGCCAAAGTCCTTGAAGATGAAATCTCTTTGAAGCAAAAAGCTCGCGCAAAGTGGATCAAGGAAGGTGACAGGAATACGAAGTACTTCCATAGTGTCGCCAGTATGCATGCTAGGGTTAATCGCATTAACAGCATAATGATCAATGGCAATCGGTCTGAGGACAGAGAAACTATCTCTCGGGAAGCCATCTCCTATTTTCAAGGTTTCCTCCAAAATGAGGGATGGTCCAAACCTCGGCTGGATAATCTCTCGTTCTAGACTATAAGTGAAGAAGATGCAGCGGCCCTAGAGCTGCCATTCTCAGTAGAAGAGGTTAAAGAAGCTGTAAACGCCTTAGGAGGAGACAAAGCACTCGGCACTGATGGTTATCCGATTCAATTTTTCCAAGTCTTCTGGGACCTTGTTCAGGAAGAGGTGATGGACTTTCTCAATGAATTTCACGTCAGAGGGAGAATCTCATCTAACATCGGGGTGACCTTTATCGCGCTGGTGCCTAAGTTCTCGGGAGCTTCAGAATTCAAAGAATTCAAACCCATCAGTCTAATTGGAAGTCTATATAAAATCTTGGCTAAGATCCTAGCTAACCGTCTTCAGAAAGTTATAAGATCAATCATCAGTCCGAATCAGTGCGCTTTCATCCCAGGAAGACAGATAATCGACAGGGCCCTCATCGCAAATGAATGTCTCCACACCAGTCATCAATCCAAGAAAAAGTTTATCTTCTGCAAACTGGACATGGAGAAGGCCTACGACCACATTAATTGGGACTTCCTTCTTTATATGTTGAAGCATATGGGCTTCGGCGAGTTATGGAGAAGATGGATCAAGGAATGCATCAGCTCGGCGCAGTTTTCTGTTCTCCTGAACGGATCGCCGAAAGGTTTCTTCAAAAGTTCGCGTGGCCTAAGACAATGAGACCCTCTATCTCCTTTTCTTTTTCTAATTATCGGTGAAGCCTTTCTTCGATGCTTCTTAAAGGTCAGACGGAAGGTATTCTCAGGGGAGTCCAAGTAAAAGGGTTGCAAGATCCAATCTCTCGTGTGCAGTTTGCGGACGACATCCTAATATTCTCTGAGGCTAGCACTGAAACCGTTTCTAATCTGCGTACAGTCATTAGATGCTTTGAAGCGGTAGCAGGGCTGAAGGCGAACATGTTCAAATCCATAATCTATGGAGTCAATATAGACAATCAGCGGGTTAGCGTCTTGGTAGACCTTATGGGGTGTTCCTCGGGATTGTTCTCGACTACATTCGTGGGCCTCCCTTTATGCATCGGTCGGCCAAAGCAATGCCGACAAGATCATCCAGAGATTTCACCATCACCTGGCTACGTGGAAGTGTCGCTACCTATCTATTGGTGGCCGACTCACGCTAATTAAAGCAGTGTTATCCAATCTTCCAACCTACTTTATGTCTTTGTTTCGCTGCCCTGCTACGGTCCTTAAATCCATAGACTCCCTCAGGCGTAATTTCCTCTGGCACGGTAAGGACGACAAGAAGAGTTTCAATTTGATGGAGTGGAGTCAAGTGTGCAAGCCGATAAAAGACAAAGCAGCTAGCATAAAGGATTTGAAAACGATGAATCAGGCACTCTTAGGGAAATGGATTTAGAGACTTAGTTCGGAAAAGAATAGCTTGTGGAATAAAATTATCAAAGGCAAGTATGGGAGTTCGGAAGGAGGTTGGTGGACATCGAAGGGCTTCCGCCATATGAAAAGGCATTTATCGTCTGAAAGAAGAGGTCCTCCAAAGGATAGGTGATGCAGTTGGCAAAGGTGATTGCATTCACTTTTGGACGGATATCTGGCTTGGAGACATCCCGCTGAAAGACAAATTCCCTTCCATTTTCCATCTCGCTGTGAAGAAAAATAGCTTCATAGCTGATAATTATTCTATCGAAGCAAACAGAGTGGTTTGGAATATTCAATGTCGTAGGAATTTGGAGGATTGGGAAATCAACGAGTTGGTAGAGCTGATGGATTGCATGCAGCATGCTCTTCCAAACCAAACGTTAAAGGACAATCTAACGTGGAAAGCTGACAAATCCTCAATCTTCACGGTCAGATCCCTTTACAAGTAGCTCTCTCTCTTTCACAGCAACTCCTCTTCGCAGGGTCTTCATTTCCTATGGAAGTATGTTGCCCCTCCAAAATTAATCGTGTTTGGGTGGTTGGCTAGGAACAGAAAAATCCTCACTATTGATAACCTTAGAAGAAAAGGCATGGTTTTACCCAATGTTTGCATCTGTTGCCTGAAAGCGGAAGAATCTGTGGACCATCTGTTAATCCACTGCCCGTTTGTTCAATCCATTTGGTCAAACATCATCTCTTGTTTCAAGGTCAATTGGTGTTTCCCTAGGGATGTAGAAGTGCTTCTAAAGGCTCGGCATGACGTTAGAATAGGTAAGCTGAAATCTCATCTAGAGCGTATGGCAATTATGGCAATTTGGTGGGCGGCGTGGACAAAAAGAAACAACCGCTGTTTCCGCAATGATTCGAAGCCTTCTCTCGTCGTGGCTTCCTCCGTCAAGTGTCTGATTGCGGAATGGGTTTCCCATATAGATGGGCCGGATGTAGATCTAGCCTTCCTTGAGGCTCAGTTTTTCTTCCGCTATCTCAGCAGTGTCCTGTGTTTCTTTCTGTTTTTTCTTTTCTCTTAATATAAGTTATCTTTCAAAAAAAAAAAAAAAATGGCACACGTGGTAACAATATTGACCTTCCACTAAACATTGTGTCAGCACAACTGAACATGAATTGGGAAGGAGACTAGCTTCTGAGTTGGCTCTAGGCTCCATCCGTCCCTACACTATCACATTTGAGCTCAAGCCCACCAACCCCTCTTCTTGACCAATCGTGAGCGAACGAGTGCCCCCTCCTTTCTTCCAGTGGTCTAAGAAGCACACGGGACGAAGCTCCCTCGTCTCTCGTACTCCCATGAAGCTGGTTCATAGATTGTCCCTGATTTCCCCTAGCAATCACCGTTTCTACTTCTCCCTAGTGTTGATCAACACTACGCCCCCAACTCTCCACTTCTACCTCGAATTTTATATGGATACCTTCAATTTCAACTTCAAAACTACTTGCTAAAGGATTCTAGCTTCTCCACTACACCTTCATTTTGGCTTTGGATGACATCAGTTTTCAGTAGCATTTCTTTCACAATTTCGATGACTTCCCTCACGCAGGATCCCATCACCTTTAGCACCTCCTCCCCCTAGAGTTTGATAGAATTCCCTTGGAAACTTCACCATTCCTCCTTTGAACCCATTGGCGACCAATCACACTATTGCCTTAGAGATATGATTGGTTCATAGACAAAAGATCCTGGCTGCCATGATTCTGTTGATGTTACTATGGTCTACTAGCTAGATTCAGAGCTCCAAGCTGTTGAGACACTGCACTTGGATTTCTCCTTTAAGCAGCCCCCATTTGGTTTTTAGCCAAGCACATACATCCGTGGTGGATATGTTGTTGTACGCCGAACATACTAGGCTCGACGCAAAGGGCTTTCTATGCATCCTCCATCCTCGAAGAAGGTATGATCGCCTTTCTACAACCATTCTTCTCCTACACCTGCATTCTTTCCTTTATTCTTTTTTCCCTCTCCTTCACCAGAGCATTTTGCCCCTACCTAGAGAAGTTCCCACTTGACTCTCCTCTATTGACTGCCTCCTTGTACAATTTTCTGGAGGTCACCAAATTCACTGGAACCTCCTTGTGTGAGGAGATTATCCCGGGTTGTGGTGAAACCTTCTTCCCAATGTGTTCTGGCCCAAAATGAGCCAAATCAACCAGCATCCTTCTGCCCACCAGCCACCTACCATCAAGATCAGTGATGGCTTTCTCCGCCTCTAAAGATCTGATGCACACAAAGGCAAAACCCCAAATCTCCATCCAGACGTTTAGATGAGGCATAACTACATCCCTGATTTACCAAAGTGATGAAAGTCCATTTCCGACCATTCGTCCGGGAAATGGTTTGTGAACAAGGTGAAACACCTCTCCCCTTCAGGACCGAATCTCTTCCAGATAGATTTCCGTTTTCTCCCAACCATCTGCCATTCATTCTCCTTAGCAGCCTTCGATGAATCGTCTTGCTGTTGATTTCCTTTCTCAGTCTCTTCCTCAATTTCTCCATCTTCCATCTCTTCCACCCTCAACTTCAAAATGGGATAGTTTATTACAACTTTATGTTTCTGCAGTTTTTTGAATAACTCATTTCTGTTCTAGGGGGAATAAATGGGCCATTCCGAGTGGCTAAACGAAGAGTTGTAAGTGGGACATGGGTTTAGAAGTCTTTGCCTGGTGCAGTCACCCTTCAAATCACAAATGTGTTTGTGTGCACACGCAGAGATGTATCAATCAGCAGATTCAAAAGAAGAAACTTTGAGCATGCCCATGTGATAGGGCATTATTGTGACTGAAGCATAGCCAAAAAAAATCACTTCGGATGGTTTGAACCATCTGATTTTGCCCATAGAATTTGGACTTCTGAAAATTTTTCTTTTAATTCCCACTTGATGGCCACCAATTTGATAGTTAGGATCATTCGATCAGTGCGATTTCAGGCCACGCTCCATCCACAATGGACCGCACAATTTGGCTGGTACATATTGCAGGACATGCACTAAAAAATGGTGGTAAAGTATCCCTGTAGTCTGACCCTTGGTCCATAAGTAAGCCATTTCAAGCCTGTAACGTCAGCAAGGTACTGCCAGGCAGTCCTTTTGAAGTGGAAAATTATGGGATCTGGAAGATAATGATTTTAGAATATTGGTGATTTTCTGCAATTTTTGGATAAGGTTTTTTTATGGTGAATAAAAAAAAGTTTAGATTTTAGTTTTCTTGCCATGCTGCTTTTCTGAGGGTTTTTTGGGCAAATTTTCCACATCGAGCAGGTGTGGTTGATCATGTGCTATCACACCAAAAACAAAAATTGTAAGGTTTTGTTGATATTTGAGTGTGCTATGATGTCTTTTTATGAAAAGCGGGTGCCGGTGGCCCTGTTTTTTAGTGTGCTATGATAATTGGTGATCCAGTTGGGAAATGTGGAAAGTTGTGGAAACGTTGAAAGAGCATGTATGTTACAAGTGAGTAGAAGTCTCACCTTTGGAACATGAAAAGTGGTATAATGCATTGTATCTTTATTTTATTGTTATCGGACCAGTAGACCTATGCATTATATGAGCATGACATGAAACATGCATTTTCACTGCACACACGCACTCACTAGGCTTAGTAGCTCAAGGTTTCCATTCTATTTTTTTTACAGGTGAGAGTAGGGAGCTGCAGGAGTAGAGGTTACAGACTCCAGTTGTCCTTTTTGTTTTGTAGATATCAGTATATATTTTTTTTTGTAGTACCCTATATATGTACATCAGGTATAGTAAATATGACATGGTTTATGTTTTGGTTTTTCCTTGATGTGCTCAGTTTACACAGTAACACATGTTGAATATGATGAAATTTTGAGAAATGATACGTGTTTGTCGTCTTTACTTTCAGAAATCCTCCTCATGGAGCCTCGCTTATGGGACTTAGTATGCGATAGTTGGAAGCCCCAAAATCGGAGTTCTACGGAGGCTGTCAACCAAAATTTAGTGTATAGTGATCATGGATTACTGACACTAGATTTAGGGTCGTGACACTTGTCTTATGGAACCTATTAATTAGAACTTCTCAACATTTGAGCAGCACAAGCAAGTTTCTCCCATGTGAACCCATTCAGCATAGAAGCATGCTGTTATCTTAAACATATAACAAAAAGATCAGTTTCAGTAGCTGGGGTTGGATTCCAAATCTAACTTTTGGCATAATTGATGAGGACATTGCATCACGCAAGCCATTACGTACATATCAGAGGAGGAGGCAAGCCTCAATCTCCCTGTGGCTAGGTGAGTACCAATTCAAGTCTAAAGGAGGAGCTGAAGACCCCACACTGGGAAGATACTTGGGGGTTGCATAGAGGACGAGCTTGGATGAGTTTTGGACGATTTTTGACCGTTGGATTGTGAAGATGGCTTGATCGGACCGTTGGATGCGGCCTGATCATCAAGGCCCGCCTTGATCATGACGTCGTCAGGACCCATTGGGCACTTAGGATGGTTTAGATTATTTTATGCTTTAGTATTGTTGTTAGTTAGTTAATTTATTAGATTATATTTTCATTTTCTTTTAGTAGGGGGTATCTTGAAATAAGTGTTTAGTAGGAGGTAAAAAGTAAAATATGGTTTGCTTAAGCTGTTTTTTGTAAAAATCCAAATCTTGAACTATATGAGGCCTCGGACGTCCAACCCTAGGGACGATGATGCTTTGAATGAAATTTGAGATTTCTCTCTTGATGCTCTTGTGAATGGAGTCTTTTTGTAATGGTGTGAAGTCATCCCTTTGGTGTGAATCTAAGATGAAGCTACCTTAGAGTGAACCCAAGACTAACCATTCTCTTCTCTCTCAAAGATATCTTCTCAACTTCATCTCTTTTCTCACCTTTTTTTGTTCTTTTTCCTTTGCCACTCTCAAATCCTAACATCCAAAACCACAAATCCATCAACCCAAACCTTTCAAACCTAAAAACCACCCACATACATGTGGATTCATTCATCTGTACAACCATACGGATTGTACCGTACGGTCAAAGTATGGCCACATGTGTGTGGCCCATCTAGCATATGGTTTTATTCCCTTTTGCCATTTCTCATCCCATAAATGTTTGCTCGCAAAACCCTAACCCTAATTCATAGTTTCTCCTTCTTTTCATAAACCCTAAATCCAATTTTCTTCCATAAACCCTAATCCCTCTCAAACCCAAAATTCCCTCAATTCCCTTTTGATGCAAGTGATTCTCATTGATTAATAGCATATCCCTATGTTAATTTGGAAGTTTCTTAATCCCACTAGGACCGATTGCTTTAGTATGTTAATACTTCTTATTACGAATATGTATTAGCCTAGGATCTAACATATTATCTACTTGTTTACTGTTTTGGATTGATATGAGATTGTTCAAATTTATGATATATTGCTCATATAATATGGAAATCCGATTTTATCATCACCTTAGAATAGAAAACTTCATCTTGCATCAATGATAAGACCCATAACCAATGTTGTCGAATTACATATGCGATCATGTGCGAATGCATATCAAAATCGCATATGTGACCGCATTTTTTTAAATTTTTTTCAAAATTTTAAAGAAAATCAAAAAATTGGAGAGTTATCAAAAAATATAAGAAACTAAGGGGAACTTTCCTAACTTAATAGATAACTAATTTGACATATTTAAAATACATTTGAGAGAAATAAAATCAATTAAACAATGAATTAAACATCAAGTAATCAATATTCAACAATATAGTCAACAAGTAAGAAATAACAACAAAATCAACAAGCTATTTATTTATTATTGTAGAAAATTAACAGGCTATCTTCCTTGAAACTTGAAAGTGCTTGAATCTTGATCTTTTAACTTCCAAGAGAGAGGGAATGTAGGGGGAAGAGAGATTAAAACCACTTGGAAATAGGAAATGTGAAAGAGAGAGAGAGAGAGAGAGAGAGAGAGAGAGAGAGAGAGAGACCACTTGGAATTAAGAAATATATGAGAAGAAGAGAGTAACAGAGTTTTGGGGTGAGAATATTGCAAACGAAGGAGGTTTGGAAGCCTTTTTATAGGCAAAAGGTTGTTTTTCTTTTTGCAAAAAATAAAAATAAAAAATTTAATGTGCCTTGGCCAATATGCAATCTCATTTGTTGTATGCGATCGCATACATTGCATATTTTCGCATATGCCAAATATGCGATCGCATATGTGCTATGATCGCATACGCGATCTACATATGGATATGGGCATATGCGGACGCACATGACAACACTGCCCATAACCAGTGTTTTAAATATCGACGATATCAGCCGATATATCCCATGATATATCTTGTATCCCACCTGTGCGATACGAAATGCACAAGTAATGTGATATATCCCACATGTTTGATCCAGTGAGCATTTTCAATTTTCAATCCTTTTTTCTGTAAATCATGTTAAATCAAATATCGAATTGTTATAAATCCATGATTTTTTCATATTTGGTATGAAAAATCATAGATTTGGAGCTTCAATTTCGAGATTTGGAGGAGATGGGCCGAGTTAATGAAAATTGAAAAAAATCAAAATTTCTCAATTTCGCGCAAATCGGTTGCAATCTTTGTGTCCAAACATAAATTCAAACATGTATGTAACCTAATCTAGTGATTCTTCTTTCATTTTTGAATGCATTGCTTGTGTTTCCACACGTTTTCTTACATTTATAAATTATATGAATAGACTTTGAATATACTTGCATCAATTCAGTTAGACAACACATAGATTAGGACTCCATATAAAGAAAAGCCATTATGTGCACTAGTTATTTTTTAATATTTTGATTTATAAGTGTATATTGATGTCCTTTTTTAACAATCACTGAAGTTTCTTGAAAAATTCAACCAATTTCTCAATGTTTCCAACAACATTGATACATTACACGATACAACTAATATATCCCACGCGATAACCGATATGTATCCATATCCCAAGAATGAGATACATAACACGATACCGATATTTCAAACACTGCCCATAACTAAGACTCAATCACTACTATAAACTTCCAGATTGTGGACAAGACTACAAATAGAAAGAAGTCACAACTTATAAATATTTAGCAAGAATCTTAAATTAGAGGAGAGAGGATTGATTAAAGTTTCAACTGCCAATTGCATGAGTTTAAAAGTAGGTAGAAGCTTATAAGGTTCTTCCTAATAGGAGCTTAAAGAAGGCAAAATACATGCATCCTCCAAGAAAGCAGATACTTTCAAAACTACCAAAGCAAGAAGAACAAACCTTCCGTGCTTGATCTTCCTTTAGCTTAGCAAGACGTATTCTCTCAGTTGATGATTCTATCTTCTTTCGCAAGTGTTCAAGTGCTTATATTACATGCCACAAAAGAGAAAAGAAACGGAAATAATCAGTTGGTTTATATGATCTATGCATATAAATAAAAGAAAATTCATAAAAGCATATAAGCAAGGTGCACAAAAGGATAATGAGATGCAATAGTTCATAGCTGGAGTGAATGTGAACTAACCTGCTTTTTTTGGCCCAGCAGTGAGTTTCAATTCAAATGTAAGACCTGCTAGCTCTCGTTCAACATCACGGATCTTCGAATAATTTTCTTCAATATATCTGAGTTGTTATGGAGTATTGGAAGAATATCAAGGCCCATCTTTCTAATTACAGGATTCTAATAACAAACAATCAATAAGAACAAGGAGAAGCATTCAAGAAAACTGCAATGAATACAGCCATCCATACTTTGATTCATCTTTAATTTTTTTTTAGTGGTGATTCAACTTAAAAAGATTACAAGTTAGCATAACCAGAAAGAGACAATCATTACTAGAAAATGCAATACCTGAATGAATGAAGAACTTTTACTAAAAGAGAGGAAAACGAAACAAACAAACCAACAACAGCCACAAACAGCTAGCCCAATCAACAGCCCAAAAAAAGGGACAAAACCCTGCCCAAACAAATAGGGGACTCAACTGATTATTATTTAAATGTGCCCTAATCAGCTAAAAACAGGGACAAAACCCCGCCCAAACAAGTGAGGAACTCGATTGATTATTATTTAAATGTGACCCCAATCCATGTATAGGTTTCTTCTTCTTTGGAATGATTAAAAAACTATACCTCCTAGAGTTCTTAAAGTTCCTTATCATTTAACTATATGTTTGAAATGATTAAAAGGTGCTCTCTCCTGCTCCTCCTTGGCAGTTGGAGAACTAGCACATGAACGTGTAGGTGCCAGGCATGGGACATATGTCTAAGATGACCTAGCAAACTCTGATTGTAAAAAGATGTATTTCACCAAAGGGACAGAAGATCGCCAAGCAAAACGTTCCAAAATCATCATCATCATCTTAGCTTCCAAAATCATCATCATCATCATCATCATCATCTTATCTTCCAAAATCATCACCATCATCATCATCTTAGCCTTTCTCCCAGAAAATTGGGGTCAGCTTTTAAATGGTAGATTGGCGAAAGTTTTATGATCGGCTGCCCAATGGACATCAACCTTCCTCTTTTATCCAGTCTCTAGCACCGGGCATTGCAGAGGCTCACATTTATGGTACTCGCATGCCAACACAGCACCTCCCAATACTAATCCCCATCACAACTATTGCATGCACATCCCGAATATGAGAGTAAAGAAGTATCATGTACTCGTGGAGAGGCAGTTGCTAGACATACAGCTCAGCACAGGGAGGGCGCACACAGCTGGATTCATATCTGGATTAAAAAGTAAATAAACAGTACCAAAAACTCTTTTCGAATGAAACATCTAGGCTAACATATGGCATATATTAGAGTAATAGAATCTTTTAAAGCTGAAAAGAGTCCTCCACATCCAGCTTGAGAGTTGAGTTCGTAGGTGCACAACCTCTCTAGAGGGAAGACTCAGGATTTGGGGTTGAAAGAAATGCAGATGGAATAGAGGGCTACTTCATCAATGTAAACCCTAGGAAACAGTAAACATCATTAGTTTTTGCCATTACTCTTGATTAACCGAATGTTTGGAATCCAATTTGTTTGTGCATCCAAACACAACCAAAATAATCCAGAAATTATATCAGCTAAAACCTCACCATAAAATGAGGACAGACATTTGACATTGACTCCCAAAAGAAGTGATGCAGAAGAAAATCGTTGGGCTGATCTGGAACTTGTCTGGCATAATTTAATATTGCATATCTGGATCCCATACACAGTACATCTAGAACTGGGCTTGCAAAATCATATCCAGCAGCCAAAATCCTTTAGAAATACCTTAACAGATATAGTGGATTTAAAGGGTAACTAGGTCGAATACTCAACCAATCCAATGGCATCGCATCACCAGCTCTAATGGTGACTCAACAAAAGAAAATGTTCCCAGGAAAAGAAACAAGATGCATTCATTCACTTTTGTATTATTATCAATCTTGCCTACTTTCAACTTCAACCAATTTGATTTGTTCGAGTATCATGGTGAGGTATCTAACATACAAGGTGAAGCCATTGCTGATATGGGCAAACGTGTGCTCAAGAAGGAATAAGTTGAACAAGTATTGTGCATGAAGACTACCGACAGAACGGTGCCAATGCAGACAGTAATTGGTCAAATGGAAAATTAAGTCCCATACTAAATGCACATGGATTACAGGCGATAATCGAAAAACATGTATACAGACCTCTACTACTCGTACAAACTATCAAACTCAACAGCATTGATTTCTCTCCAACCTAAGGGGAAATGATGCAGCTATGGCCCACCATGGGGCCCAACATGTGTTGACTTTTTTGGATTGTTTGCTGCTGATTTTGGGGGCTAAATTTTTTAGATTACAGTTAATGTTCTTAGAAGAATAAAAAAATTATTTTTATTATTGGGGCCTGATTATCTGGATCGACGCATTCTATGTTAGACCATTACAATTAGGGCTACAACTTAGTTTCAGGTGGTTCTAGTCAGCCTGAAGTTGGGGTTGTCAAGGTCCTCAAGCTGGGAACAGGTTGGAAAACACCAACCCGATTTGAATTCAAGTTGGTTTTGGGTTGAGCAAACTCAGGTCGAGTTAGGTCAGGTTAGGAATAATCACATGCGTTCGGGTTGGGTTGGGTTGGGTCGGGTAGGGGAGAGTATAGAGAACTTCAGGTTGAGTTCTAGGTTGGAATACAAATTGGATCAGGTTGTGGGTTGGGTTCTCTTGAGGTCAGGTTGGGTTCAGGTTCACCCTCAACCCGACTGAACCCACTTGAGTTGCACCCGTAATTACAATTCAGCTAAATCATTATAGTTACAGAGTGTCATTTTATATATATATATATATATATATATATATATATATATATATATATATATATATATATATATATATAGATTAGATTGATTTGGAATCAATCTAACTATCCAAGTGATGGGAAATCCTGGTTAAAGATTTAAAAGGATTATAGAGTTTTGGGGTCTATAAATAGGAGTTGTTCTAGAAGGTAGAGGATTACACTTCTGAGTCTTCTGGAGTTTCAAGGACATGTAAGTAGTACAAAGATTTCAATTCCAATAAGTTGTTTATCCCTTTTTATTTGAATCTCCTCGTGATGTGTTTAGTTCTTCTATTCTAGTAATTTGGGTACTAAATTCCTAACTCATTCAATAACCAGATTGCATAAAAAATAAATTGTACTACGACACATGCCTAAGGGGTCGATTGGGAGAGTGTACTTGATATGCATTGGATTCCATGCAAATTGGAATCAGAGGGTCCTGTTGTGTTTTCAAAACAAGAGGCTTTTGGTACATTTGGTGCGAAATGGATTCAAATTCACACCAAATACACTCTCCCAAACACACTAACTTTACTGATTCACATCAATTACCACCAAATACACACTCCCAAATGGCCACCAATGGAAGTTCCAGGTTGCACCATCCTCACCATACATATCAAAGACATGTATAGAGATTGTGGCTGTTGATCGGATGGATTACTACATGGATCAGACAACTCCAATAATCCAGTCGTCAATCAACTTCTCCCATTGATTCTGGCCTATCCCTACACTGCATGCAAAACATCCCTTCTTCAGACATGATCAGATTCCTCCAACAGTCCAATCCGCTTGATTTTTTTTTCGGAACACAACCCACCCGTGTAATGGCCCACCAAATCAAGGGTCCCGAAGAGATACTTCGACATGCACATCATGATCAAGCACTAACTCAAAGAAATGCTAGCTCTGCGGAAAATTAAGGATTGGAATTGTAGCAGATGGTGCTCGAAATGGGAAATGGCGAATCGAATTTCGAGGAGAAAAGCAGATAGAGAGGGTACGCATGCATACATAAGACACATGCATGGCATTGTGCATACATTCATACATTACCTCTTCAACTGAAGCTGCTCCTCCTCGATGATCTGAGGATATAATGAATGTCAGACAGATTTCAATAGATCTGGAGAGAGAGAGAGAGAGAGAGAGAGAGAGAGAGAGAGAGACCTTCTCAGTTAAAGCGATAACAGGGGCTTCTCGGGCAAGGCCGTCGGGTCCGATCTCGGGAAGAAGAGAAGGATTGGTGGCCATGTTTGGATATGTGATATGGGAATTGACTGAATAATCAGATCCAACTCGATTTTTTGATTTCATACTCCGTGAGGGAATTTTAGATCTGGTCAGTTACTATTATCTTTTCTTTCCATTTTGGGATCCGCGCTAACACCGTTTTCTCTTTCTTCTTTCAGGTTTTCTTTTTTTAATCTAATCCTGAAATGGAATGCTCTTTCATTTTGGGCTTGTTTGTCTGCAAGTCATTTCATTTGCATGTGTAAGTTCTTCGGTGAAATACCATAGTCATAAAATAAAAGAGTTACACAAAAATCGACTCCAATGCTAGCACCCAGATAAGTTGTAAAGTTGTGTTTTAAAGGTTAGACACTAACCCCTTTGGACGCACCCTCAAAAGAGGTGATTGACACCCTAAACTCCGTCTTAACCCGGAGTTGTGTTAGTGTTGCATGTTTGGATGTGTCGTGGTTCGATTTACATATTTGGCCACCTGATAAATATAGGGGTGCCATAATAGAATGTGCATGTGGGGTGCCATAATAGAATGTGTGACTCAATTCAAACCGAATATCTATAACTCTAAGTGCCAAGATAGGTAGATATTTAATATGTGACCGAAATCGAATAAGATTAGTCACCTATTTAGCCACTTCACAATAGGTTAAAACGATTAGGCGATAGTCAAAAGTTAGGTTTTATCCTCTAATATATAGGTTACGCATTTGTCTTTCGTAGGAAATGACTTTTCCATACGAATAAAAGAACGACATGAAAAGAATTTTTACAGTGGGTCGTGAAGAATAGCTGCAAAACACCTTTATAGGTGGAGAGCTTTAATCGATACTCGAACTGAATCTAACGTATGAGCGTAGATTCAAATTGCAGCTAAAGTTAACTACTACTTGATTAACACTACTGATTACACTAAAGAATGTAATTGATTAACATAAAGTAGAATATTACATTAAGAAATGTAACTAACATATAAGGATAATTGAAAGATATATTTGATTTGATTGAGTTGGTATGAGATGATTTGTTTTGCTAAAATCATTTACTATTTATAGCCTTAACTCGGTCATTTATATGCTTCTCACGTTATAACGATTGTTCTAACTGTTTAGTACGACTTAAGCACCTATGCTTTTAAACTTGTCGTTTGTCGTATAATCGCTTTAGCACGATCATTCTTCACTCGATCACTTAGTGGATGACGCGGCGTTGCTTGATGCGCTCCAGTTGTATTACCGTAAAATCATCTTCGTATATTACCAAAAATCTCCAAATACACCACACAAATCTCATCCAGATTACACGCAACACGTTCTAATTAGCTTTCGCAGGAATTGGTGACAATAAGGATGAATAGGATTCACTTTTATAAACCCATGTCTAACCATCTAATAGATGAAATAAGTCTTAAAAGCCCACCCACCAAACGCTAATAAGGCATGTCTGGATGCACTTCCTCAAAAGAGAGTTACCAAAAATCAAGGGTTTCAAACTTGCTTCTTTTTTTTCAAGACAGCAAAAACTGACTAAGTACTAAGAACCTAACCAATATGCCAAAAGCCTTCGGGACTGATGGACTGTGTCAAGCTAGGTTCTTTAAACCATTAGAATCATGACATTCCACCACGCTCTGTAGCTAATGTCCACTGTGACCCACTCTATGACGACACTCACTCTAGCCTCTTTTCCATATAGCCCTTTTCTCGAGCATGGTGGCTACAACCTAGTTTTTAAGTTAGCCCTTTTCCTAGGAATCCCAACTACACTTTGGCTCTTCAGGTAACCCTTTCTCAAGTATGGTGGAAGTCATGGCAGCTTTTACCCTTGTACAAGTTGTCTTTTCCACAGCTCACCCTTTCCATGACTCAAATATATGATGCGTTATCGACTCTAATACCAATTGTCAAGAACGGAACTAATATGTCAAAAGCCCCGGGACTAATGGAACACATCAAGCTAGGCTCATTAAACTATTGGGATAGTAACACCGAGTCAAAATTTTAGTACCTATTCTATCAATTAAAAGATAAGACTAGTGTTTGCAAAATACATCTAGACAACACCCTCATCCATAGCTCAAGTGGTAGACTGAGTGAAAGATACTTCCTTTCAATACTAAGGTCTTGGTATCGATCCCCTAGTGGGGGTGGCTAACAATGAAGTGTGAACTGCCAATGGAATGTGCTAACAAGCTAACAAAAAAAAAAAAGTACATCTAGACACACAACGTAAACAATGATAACGGTTTTTTAGGCCACAAATACCTGGAGCGTCCGTTGAGCCCTAATGCAAGTGAGAAACCCTCTTTTGCATAAATCCCCTTTTGTTGTCCCAACGGTCCCCAATGGTACATATATGCTCACATATGTCCACCTAGCTACTATAATTAATGACTTAATTAATGTAAATAAATACAGGCAAAAGACTTATTTCACCTTTAGTTTCGAAAAGGAGCCACCGCTTGGGTGAGCCCCACCATAGTGTTAATGTGAACTTTACCCCAACCATAAGTTGGTTAACCCCATGTTACACTCAAGACTAAAAAATTATCCTCATTCATAGTTCAGGTGGACCACAAGATCAGAAACGGCTTATAGGGAAAGGTTCACCCTCCAAATTGTTTGCCTTGATGAGGCCCACTTGAATCACAGATGGGCTTGATTTTTGGACTCAAGCCTACCTTTTAATGTGGCATCTAACGATTTGAGTGGATTTCACATATTCATCACGGTGCGCCCTGTAAAAATTAAGGGTGGATGTCTCTCTCCCAACTGTTTTCATTGGTGAGACCCCACTTGAATCATAAGTCAGTCTGATTTTTGGGCTCTAGGCCTAGGATTACACATCTAATGGTTGGACTGGATCTCACATACACATCGCAGTGGGCCAGTAAAAAATCAGAGATGGGCGTCCACCTCCCACCTGTTTCCAGAAAACTGCTCCAGCTGGCATAAAGCGTTAACTTAAGAGAGTAACTAATTAATTGTAGTAAATGTCGAGAGAGAAAGTTATTCAAAGTTACTTCTAAAATTGTTAGCAGCTCAAGTGGACCCAATATAATAGAATATAATAATTTGCATATGAAACTCTTAACACATGTAAAGACTTGATATAAGATAGATTTTACAAGCATTTTAACATCCCTTATTGTAAAATAGTTTTGAATGCATTTGTTTGTACTATGTATGATTATAGTGTTCTTTTTATGCAAGTTTTTCAAGATATTTGCTATTTTGGTGTATTTTTAAAAATAAAAGTTTTTTTTTTTATGTAAGAATATTATTAGTCAAATAGCAAACAAAACAAAACATAAAGAGAAAAACTCCCGAAAAATAGAAAGGAAAAAAAAAACAATAAAAAGAAAACATAAAATAAAATCAAAGTCATTCCCAAGCTGCCCAACTCCCTAAACAAAAACAACTAGGGGACCCAATCTCTAAAGAAAACTAAAACCATCAAGAAAACCCCCACCCTTGAGACCACAATGTTCCTAAAACAATGGTTATTTCTTTATGCCCATAGAGCCCAAAACACCGCATGGAGAAGAATGCATCATTTTCTTTTGCCAACCGTTCCCCTTGATTCCCTGTGCCAGTTACTAAGGAGGCCTTCCATTAAACTAGGCTAAGAGACTCCAGTTAGGCAAAAACACTCCCCTAGATGTCTATGATAAAAGGGAAATTGATAAATAGATGGTCTAGTGATTCATCGACTTGAAGACAAAGAAGGCAAGCATTTGGGAATAGCATCTCTCTCTTTTTTGTAAATTGTCTACCATTAATAATCTATTCCGACCCACCAACCATCCAAATGCTGCCACTTTGGGAGGCACCGCGTAAGACCATAAAGGTCCCGTGTGAGACGAGGATCTAGTCACTACAGGAACCAACATGGATTTGTAGAACGAATGCATAGAGAAATAACTTGACCCAACCAGCGACTATTGCATAGCATCCTTGATGTTACGGTAGGAAGAAAAGTCTGTAGATGAATTAGAAGAAGAGTGAGATCAGTAATTTATAAATCATTAAGGTTCCTTCTCAAGGGGGCCCGAGCCCCTCCATCATTATCCCCAACATATCATTAAATGACCAAGATATTCGTATTCAGACTAATAAAAACACACGCCCAGAAATGATTCAAACCAGGTAGGGGAGCCTCACCAAATATCCAACCAAAATTTAATTCTCCTACCATTTCCTAGGGAGAAATGAATTTGATCTCAAAGAAACAGAACTATCCTCTGAATTCCTTTCAAAAGGAAGGAAGCTCTGTATAGTGTAGAATTTTTGTCCACCATCTTTCATTATAAACCCCATGTTCAGTAGTTACAATTTTGCACCACAAACTATCATTCTCTACTCCAAATCTCCACACCTATTTACCCAAAAGGGCTTTATTTACCACCTCTAGATCTTTAATATCCTCACCCCCTTCACAATAAGGGGAACATGCCTCCTTCCATTTTATGAGAGGGCATTTTCCAGCAGAAAGACCACCTTTTGAAAGGAAATCTCTACTTAATTTGTCGATCTTCAAGATAACAGACTTTGGACATTGAAATAGAGAAATATAGTAAATAGGTGAATTGGATAAAGAAACCTCGGTAAGGTTCAATCTATCAGCTAGAGACAATACATTTAGCTTCCAAGCAGAGAGTCAATGAAAGTTATTCTGGCAAGTTTGTCTATACCAAAGGCACACAAGTGTTCAAATATATTTCAACATAGGTTTTGGGTCCTTACTCTTGCTCCGGTGGTAGACTCTCATGAGTTTCAACACCTAGTCAAGGGTTCGAGTACCCATATGTGGTGAAATTCCACTAAGGTGTGAGTGTGCGTGTGTTAAAAAAATAAAAATAATAAACTAGGTTTTGACCTTATGGGTCTAGGAAATGAGCATAAATGATATAATTAATAGCTACAAGGAAATGAATCATCCATAATGATTATACTAGAAAAAGTATGATTATTGACATGGGTCTTCCATAATGTGGGGGCCACCCTTAATGGTAGGAGTGCAATCAGGTGGTTGGGTCGAGTTGAGGGTCAACCTAAGCCCAACCTAACCTAGTTGAATTAACACATGGCCACTAAAGGTAACATGTGGTCAACCAATACAAGACCTAAATGATGATCAAGAACGACCTAACTGATGATCAAGAACCCGATGTGCCGTTTCGTTAACCCAAACCCATCTTAGGTTGGATTGGGTTGGTCATATTTAATCAAGTTGGTTGGGTTGAGTCAAGTTTATAGAATTGAGCTGGCACTCTGTACTAATATTAGCAATTTAATATCTTATATTACACTATACATGCATTAAATATGATCATTTATATTATATATGTAATACATGGTCCATTTGGTTGTTGGGAGTTCATTCCCAATTTTATGTTTTCTTGGGAAATTTTGAAAAAAGTTTCAAGTGTTTGGTTATTAGTTTTTATGTTTCTCAACTTAGTTATTATTTAGCTTTTATGAAAAATAAGTTCAATTCACACTTCTTTGGTGATTTTTTACATTCCTTAAAAATTCAATTCCTGAGTTTTTCCAAAAATAAAAATAAAACTTGCTATGAAATATTGGAGAATTAAAACATTATTTATAGAGTTTTCCTAGAAAACCAGTGTATCAATCAAACAAAATTTATCAGCCCTCAAAAAAATACTATGTCAACTCTAACATTCCCTACCAAATATAGAAAGTACGAAAAATCGCTAATAATCAAACAAGCCATAAAATTATGTTTAATTATATAAGTTTCTCATTCCTCATTTTAAATCGGGACAAGATTATTTAGAAAAAGCTAGGGAGGAGTGCAAAGATAAAAAAAAATGTAGGTTAATTTTTATTTTTATTTTTTTTGACGAAGCAAGGAATTATTAGGCCAGGAAATATAAAATCGATTAACCAAGCACTCCCATGGGGTCAGGCTTAGGTTGGTCCAATCAAGTTTGAGTGAAACTTAACTCAAGTTCCATTTTCACTTGATGACTTATCCCTCTCAAATCACTTTGACTGGATAATCCTTATCATCCAATTAATGGTTATGGAAATAGATGATACATATGGATAATAAGAAAAAATGTCAAATCACTAATATGGACCATCCATTATTTGAGGCCCATCCCTCTCAAATCACTTTGATCATATGATTCTCACCATCCAACGAAATGGATATGGAAACCGATGATCAATATTATATTAGAAAAGGTGTTTTATTTTATTTTTATTTTGTTAGCTTGTTAGTACACCCATTGTCAGTCCACACTTCACTGTTGTATTAGAAAAGATTTGATCTTTGGTAAGAACATTCAATTTTTGGGGTCTGCCCTTGATGACCAATCCCCTCTCAAATCACTTTGATCGGATGATAATAACCATCCAATTAATGCTATGGAAATGGGTATGAATATTGATAATACTGTTTTTTTTAAAAAAAAAAAAAAAAAGAGTTTATCTTTAACATGGACTCCATATTTTGGAGTTCACATGGGCCATTCTTCTCAAATCATTGGATTGGATGATCATAACTATCCAACTAATGGGTATGGAAATGGATGATTCATGGGAAAAGGTTGATCAGTGACATGGACCATCCATCATTTGGAACCTACCCTTCATGGTCCATCCCTCCAAATCACTTGGATTGGATGATCATAACCATCTAACAAGGTCTCATCACTTGCATGGACCATCCATCATGTGAGGCCTACCTTTAATGCCCATCCCTCTTAAATCACTCTGATTAAATGATGCTAAGTGATGAATGATTTTGGAAATGTATGATCTATATTGATTAACTGGAACATGTACAATTATTAACATGAACAATCCATCATGTGGGGCCTACACTTGATGGCCCCATCAAGCCCCTGTAATTGAATGCTCATAGTCATCAATGGATATATATATATATATATATATATATAGAGAGAGAGAGAGAGAGAGAGAGAGGGAGAGAGAGAGAGAGAGAGAGAGAGAGAGAGAGAGAGAGAGAGAGAGAGAGAGAGAGATGGTATGGAATTGCATTTGATCCAATGTAAATTCCTTATAGTGCAAGTAACTCGATGGGAAGGATTAGATTAATCCAAGTATCATATCATCTAGTCCCATAAGGAGATAACAACGGTATTTATTGTGTATCTCAAAATCCACTACATCTACTTCCATGTTGATGCATGTGTTTTTATCCATGCCATCCATTCATATGCACCCTCTACACATGACAATTGAGTTGCATATGGAAACAAGTGATTGACTTCAGTTGTTAAATCTACTCTATTGATTACACTTCTATGGTCCACCAAACAAAAGTTTCCTTTAATATAATGTTTTTTTTTTATCGGAGGAAGAATTTAATATCAAATGTGGGATCAGAGAGTCAAAATACTATGGTATTTCCATGCATGTAATCATTATGTAATAGTGGCGTTGTTAATTCTACCTAATGCAATTCGATACGGTTTTATTTTGTATTCCAAATAGGCCCTAATAGTGTGTGATTATAGACGATTGTAATAAGGGTTAGGGTAGTTCTGTTGATGGCATGTTTCAACTTTGTATCAAGCATTTTCTTTATGTCATTTTATAGAATTGTTATACATTTATTTGTTTTTCATTTTTTGCATTCTCTTTAATGAAACTAAAGTTGCCCAATTGTATCACTCATGTTGGCATGGCTTCAATCTCCCAACATATAAAACATATTATCTGCCCACCCAAATTAAAGCCACTTCTCCACCGCCTTGAAATGGAAATAACAAGGTATTTCATGCATGATGGATGGTTCATATAAGTGCCACCATGGTAACTATCATAAGCATAATAGAAAACAAAATCTACTTTATGATCAATCTAAAAATCTTAATCCTTAGTAGAGTTAAACAACCCAACAAAGGATAAGAAATGGAGGGAACTCAAAAGCATACATGAAGCAACACAAAGTTTACAGATAACAACCCAACCTTATGATTTCTCACTAAAGATAATGTAATTTACATGATACAGCCACCCATGGCTTCTTTCATAATGTGTTGGGTCATCTTTTAAAGGAGATGAATATTGTTATAAAAAGTTATAAGCAGTTATAACTATTGTCATGTGTTTAAGGTCCTTAGTCAATAGGTGTGCCAAGCCCAATGACTGAGTGCCAAGTCTCATAATCCCCAATGACTACCGGGCAGTTTGATTTTCTAATTATAGTGGTAATTACAGGTAAATAGGTAATGATTATCTACCTTTGTTTTTCTGGTTGGATTTCCAAGCTGATGTTGACAGCCATCTTCATTTATAACATTCCTGGCGTCACCTGCGGAGAAAAACGTTAAATTGTAGGGCCTGTCAATATGTGTATGTCTTATCTACACCGTCCATCACTTTAGCCAGCTCATTTTAGGGCATGAGGCAAAAAATGAAGCAGGTACAAATCTCAAGTGGACCACACCACAGGAAACAATTGGAGAACTCCTATCAGTGAAAGCTTCTTGAGGACCCCAGGAGCTTTGGATCAAGTTGATCTTTTTTTTTCCCCTTCATCCATGACTGTGTGACCTTATGAACAGGTTGGATGACAAATAAACATCAATGTGGCCACTAGGGAGAAAACAACTTTCCAACGTTGACGTCTTTATGATCATTGTTCCCTAAGGCGTGGTCCATTGAGCTTTAGATTTGCCTCATTTTTGGGCTCATGACTTAAAATATTCTGTTAAAAAGGATGGATGGTGTGGATAAGTCACATATATCATGACAGGCCCCACATATTTAAATAGGTAATGACATGGTTTTTATGGACCGAAATTCAAAACATAATTCCTGGCCAATTTCAAACACTTGGAGCAAGTCATAATTACTTATTTCCATGTATTTATCAGGGAAATTAAAGATCAAACAGCCCCTAAATGTTTTCACTGGTGTACTTTTCCTTGTGTAGATTAGTGCAATTTATATTGTTGCACCACACTCCATTTGTATCATGCTAACCCACAATTCATCCTACTGAATCCATCTATCATACATTGACAACATATATCCAACAACATGCTTGCACATGGCTACTGAACACAGGGTTATATGCTTCTTCAACCTAAACTTGTCAACATCCCTGTTCACTCTAGATACATTTTGCTTAGGTCCTCAAATTTCCAAAGCGTCACACTTTCTCCCAACTAACCTCGTACTTAGGAGACCATTTCCAAGGGATGCTGATTGCGTCCTACCCCTGCCTGTCTCTAGCCCTGAACAGGCAATTCTATAGGTGGGCCCGCCGTGATGTATCCATTTATCTAAGCTCTTCATTCCTTTTTTCAGATCATTTTAAGGTATTAACACAAAAATGAGGTAGGTCCAACGCTCAAATGGACTACACCACATATGACTCTTACATTTAATGCAACCGGCATTTAATGTTTTGTGCATTTAATGCAACTAAGCTTATTATTTGGTGTGGTCCACTTGAGCATTGAATCTACGTTATTTTTTGTGTTCATGCCTTAAAATGATATGAGAAAAGAGATGGACAACTTGAATAAATAGATACATTACGGTGTGCCCACCTACGGAACTGCCCCTTCGGGCTAGAGACCGGCGGGGGTAGGGCACAATCAGCATCCATTTCCAAGGTTATCTACTCTTCAATGCTTTTGTTTAAGATGGCTTTGACCTTATGCTCAAACTTCTTTTGTATTGTCTTCCATATCACATTGGAAATGATTAAGAAAGGAAATATGGAACACTAGACATATCTTAAACATTTCCAATAGATCCAATTTGAGATGCCAATCCTTGTACAATGTGAGATTTCCCGATACCTTAATTCTCATTGGTCCAGGTCACCACTCACTAAAAAAATAAAAAATAAAAAATAAAAGCTTTGGACGCCAAACCATTAGGGTAACAGGAAATCCCTGTTGACTAACAGAGGATCCTGACTCATGCATAATTGGTTGGTTGTACAGCAATGCCACATGTGAGAGGATGAGTCACTACTCGCCACCCCTTTTTAATAGTGAAAAACTAACATTGTTATCTAGCCCCCCATAGGGTAATTCTTTCTTGCTTTTGGAAAACTCTTGCTAGTTAGGGCACTTTTTCCAACTTGTGGTAAACTACTTAACATGTATAAAAATTCACTCCATCCATGGGGTGTTTCATCATTTGTTTATCTTTGATCTAAGAAATCATACACTAAAATCAACACTAAGGTAAGCCACTCCATAAATCTATGCTTAAAAACCTCTAAATTCACATGGTATACGAAAGTTGGCTCGGATGGGTAGGCCCGTACGGTCTGACATTCTATTCAATCATGGTGTGGATACGGGTCGTGCGAAGAAGATTGTTGACGCTCCTCGAGCTCCGAGTCATATTATCAATTCAAATAAGATCAAAGTTAAATGGCCCTAAAATGATGTGTTTATTATATCCATATCATTCATCCATTTTCAAGATCATTTTAGAGCATGAGCCAAAAAATAATCATACCAAATCTCAACTAGACCACGCCACAAATAGCAGTGTGGATAATGGTTTCCAGCGCTAAAACATTCATAGAGCCCACCATAATGTTTATTTTCCATCCAATCTGTTAATAATGGCAAAGACATGGATGAAGAGGAAAAGCAAATATCATATTGATCCAAAACTTTTGTGACCCCAAAAGGGTTTCAATAGTGGATGTTCAATCCCCCGATGCTTTTTGCAATATGGTCTAGTTGATATTTAGAATTACGAACTCGCCAAATGGATGGACGGTTTGGATATAACACACCTTATTATAGGACCCACGGAACTTCCTGATGTCAATACACAAGCTAAATAGATGGTGTCCGCTTCCGTTAATGTGAGGTAGCATGGCCCAACAAGCGGGTGAATGTCATGAAAATTTCATCCATGTAGCTCTTGGTGTGCATGCTCAAGTACGCACCAGTGTAAGATATTGCATTTCAACATTGAGGTCATAATATCTACTCCCTAGTGGGGTGGCTAACAGAAAGTGTGAACTTCCTGACGTAAATACACAAGCTAAATAGCTACTGCCCGCTTCTGTGAGACAGCGTGGCCCAACAAGCGGGTGAATGTCATGAAAATTTCATCCCCGTAGCTCTTGGCGTGCATGCTCAAGTGCACACCGGTGTAAGATACTTCATTTCAATGCTGAGGTCTTGGCATTGATTTTCTAGTGAGGTGGCTAAAAGTGGAGTGTGAAGTGATCGTGGGTACGGTAACAAGTTAAAATTAGGAAAAAGGAATAAAAAGAAAAAAAAAAAAGTAAGCACCAGTCACCGCGGAAGACAGGAGATGGGTATGGTAACAAGTTAAAATTAGGAAAAAGAAAAAAAAAAAAAATTTTAAAAAGGTAAGCACCAGTCACCACGGAAGACAGGAGAACATGACAGGGAGCGGATTAGATACCGAACACTGAAGTGACGTGGTGAAATAGGAGGTTGAATGGCAACAGTTGTCGCCTTACCATTAATGCTGGCGTCCGCTTCCGTTAATGTGACCACATAATGGTATTTCAAGTTATTTCTTTTCTTGGCCTCTGTTGACCATGTTCTGTGGGTCCCACCATGATGTATGTGTTGTATCCATACCATTCATACATTTGGAAAGATCATTTAAGGAAGTGAACTAAAGAATTAAGCAGATTTAAAGTTCAAGTGGACCCTACCGCAGAAAAAAGTAGGTTGGTGGTTGTCATCGTTGAAACCTTCCAGGCTGACCATGATGTTTATTTGAGATCTAACTTTTTTATAAGTTAAAAAATATATGAAATAAGTTAAAGCATAAATATTAACTTGATCAAAGCCAAAGAGGTCAATTCCATTGTTTTCGGAAGGTTGCACTTGAAATTTGAATTTTTCTGACATCTTTGGATTACCAAAAGAATGACGTGAGACGCAATGGAAAGAGCATGTCTGGAAAGAGCATTCACAGGGAGAGAGAAGCATACCAGAGCTCTAACGGAAAGAGCATTACTGGTAAGGCTAGGTACTCCAAATCGGATTGCGTACTAAGTAGCAACGTACTCGAAATCAGATTCCGTACTGAGTTACTCGGTACGCTCTTATCATGCTGATTAAACTTGTTGGGCCCACCGTGAATGTTTTTGATCTATCCACTCTATCCATCCATTTTTCCTTCTTATTTTAGGAGTTGAGACAAAAATTTAAGCATACCTAAAGATTAAGTGGACCTTCCCATAGAAACAGTTGGAATAATGACTTGCACCGTTGAAACCTTTCTAAAGCCCACGTTGATGTTTAACTCAGTTCAAATCATCATGTTGGACCACACCAATGATTTTGATCTATCGCCCATCCATCTTATTTTAGGAGTTGAAACTACCTAGAGATTAAGTTATCATAGAAACAGGCCCAATGTAAGAAAACCTTTCTAAAGCCCACAATGATGTTTATTTCTCATCCAACCTGTTAATAAAATCACAAAAACATGGATGAAGAGAGAAAAAAAAAAAAAAAAAAAAAAATACAAGCTTGATCCAAAACTCCCGTAGCCCTCAAGAAATTTCCAATGGTAAATGTTTAATTCACACTGTTTCTTACGGTGTGGTCCATTTGAGATTTTAATATACTTCATTTTTAATCTCAAGCCCTAAAATTATTTTGTAAACCTTAAAATTATCTTGTAAAATTGATGAACGAATCACAATGGACCCCACGGAGTTTACTCAGTACGCCTCACGCACTTAGGTACTCACGCAATCCGTTTCCAACGTACTCTTGGCATTCAACTAATCCTATTTCACCATGTCACTTCAGTATCCCCTTGGCTACTGAGGTGGTCAGTTGCCCCACCATGACATCTGACCAAAACGATGGACCGCATCTGGACTGGATTGGGTGACACGTTCCATAGGGCCCACCTTGATGGTGCATTGAATATCCATTCCGTCCATCCATTTTCCAGCTAATTTTAAGGTGTGTTACTAAAACTTAAGAAAGTCCAAATCTCATGTGGACCACACCAGATTGAACGCCCACCATCAAAAACTTTCTTAGGCCCACTGTAAGAAGATCCGTAATGTTTATTTATCATCCAATCCGTTCATAAGGTCAAATGGACGTTCATGAAGGGAAAATACAAAAAATGGGCTTGATCCATTACTTTTGACGCCCGGTCATTCAATGCTTATTCCAGTATCGTGGTCCATCAGAGATTTGGATATGCTTAAGTTCTGGAATAATGTCCTAAAATAAGTTGGAAACAAAGATGGGCCGCATGAACAACAAACTGGTGCGGATTCGGTCAGGATATGGGAGGAAACGGATTGGCTACTCCCCTGCCACCAGCCCCGTGGCTAGTGGTGGGTGCTCTGTAGGCCCTACCATGATGTATGTGTTTCATCCATTCCATTCATCCATTTTTAAAGATCATTTTAGTATGTTATTCCAAAAATTATAGGTATATAAATCTCAGTTGGTCCACACCATATGAAAACAATAGTGATTGGATATCCACCATTAAAATCCCCCTAAGGTCCACTGTACTGTTTATTTGACATTCAATCTGTCGATTTGGTCATACAGGCCTAGATGAAGGGAAAAACAAAAATCAGCTTGATCCAAAACTTTTATCGCCACCAAAACTTTTTTAATGGTCGACGCTCGTTCGACTCTGTTTCCTGTAATGTGGTCCACTTGAGAATGGAATATATCTCATTTTTGGTCTCATACTGTAAACTTTTCTATAAAAATATATGAACGGCATGGATGAAACACATACATCATGTTGGGGTCCACAGAGCACCGACCACCAGCCATTGGCTGGTGTCAGGGGGAGCAGCTAATATCCGTTCCCGACATGGAAACACCGTACAGTCAGACTATGAGTCTATGATCGTGGGTCCACCCTGATGTACATGTTGTAATCCACGCCGTCCACCTATTTTTTTCTTATCATTTTAGGAAATGATTAAAAAAATGAAGCAGATACATATCTCAGGTGGACCACACCACAAGAAACAATGATGATTGAATGCCGACTATTAAAAACTTCCTAGAGATAATCATAATGTTTCTTTACCATACAACCTTCTGGTAAGGTCACAAGGACCTGGATAAAGGGAAAACACAAATATCATCTCATCCAAAACTTTCGTGGTCCACAAGAAATTTTTAATGGTCAATCACCGTTATTTCCTGTGGTGTGGTCCAAATGAGATTTTAATCTATTTCATCTTTGGGCCCATACCTTAAAATGAGATGGAAAAACAGGTGGATGGCGTGGATTTACAACACATACATCAAGATGGGCTCAAACTAATAGCCTCACCGAACTCCGTATGACCGAATACTCTCCGTCGACAAATCAGCTGGTGGGCCCGGGCGTGTGGCCTTGCTTGGAGAGTGCTGCGATACTTCGCATGTCAGCGTCATACGGGTTCCACACGGCACGGCCATCATGCATGTAACAATCATATACTTGTTACTGGTGGGCCACGTACATAGGCCAAAGGTTGCGGTAAGTAGACAATTGCAACCGTCCACTTGTTCTGGGTTTCGATCTTAGAATGTGAACCGTTCATCCATTTTTAGTTAACCGCCACTTTTTCAGGATAATGATCGAATTAGCTACTATAGTCCAATCTCATTGGTCTTAAAACATGTCCCATCCATGTGTAGGCCCACCAAGTCAACGGTCGGAATGGGAACAGATTGGCTACTCCCCTGCCACCAGCCAATGGCTGGTCGTCGGTGCTCTGTGGGCCCCACCATGATGTATGTGTTTCATCCATGACGTCCATCTATTTTTATATATCATTTTATGATCTAAGACAAAAAATGAGATATATCCCAATCTCAAGTGGACCACATTGCAGGAAACAGTGTTAATGCATGTAGACTATTAAAAACTTTTTGGGGCCATAAAAGTTTTGGATTAAGCTGATCTTCGTTTTTTTCCCTTCATCTGCGTCTGTATGACCTAATCAACAGATTGGATGTTAAATAAACAGTACAGTGGGCCTTAGGAGGATTTTAATGGTGGATATCCAATCACTATTGTTTTTCTGTGGTGTGGTCCACCTGAGATTTGTATCCTTCTAATTTTTGGAATAAAGTCCTAAAATGATCTTTAAAAATGGATGAACGGAATGGATGAGACACATACATCATGGTGGAGCCCACAGAGAACCGAACACCAACCACGGGGCTGGTGGCCGGGGGAGTAGCCAATCCGTTTCCCCGCGGAATAGAGATGATAACGCGCACTCGCATGTATGTGAATGGCTGCACACCTTCCAACGATAGATTCGAGATCCGCGTCGTTTATTAGGTGGGCCCACCGTGAACATTCCCAGTCCCTAAATCATCCCAACCATTCATCAGATAGGCTGCACTTGCTGAGGAAATGGTCGGTTAGAAATAAAATGCCAACCAACCACAGGATAGGAGGACCCGGCTGGCTCTTTAGATAGAAAAAAGTAGCACTGTAGACTCCTTCCTTCTATGCTATTTTTTTTTTTTTTAATGCCCGAAAACATATACTATAAAATAGATTTTTATGTACGGAAATATAAATTTGGACAAAAATACTCTTAATTTTAGGATAAATTAACTAGAAAAATGCAGCGGTAATTTCATTTTTATAAATTTGGCTGTACGGATAAAAGCCTATTTAAGTTAGTTAAGTTTTGTTCCGTTCGAGTAACCCGTGGTACTTTGGCCTACATCTTAGGCTCGTTTGCGGCTATCTACTTCTTCCGTTCCTCCTCGCGCGAATAGCTTTAGCATTATTGAATCGTTGGCCGAATCGAGCTCTCCTTCCTTGCAGATCGTTTTGCCTCTGTCGCGATTGAGTATCTATCAATGTGTTGCGCCTTCTGTGGCCCACATGCTAGGTTATATGATGATCAGAATCGTGAATATTATTGAATATATTCTATAGATGCCATTGAAGAAAATTTAAGGTGAAATCATGGTTCTAACCAACTATCTGTAGACTAGTTTTAAACAAAATGAAAGGAAATTTTTTAATGGTTCGTGTAAACCTTTATAAAATTTAGCCGATAGGATCATCAGTGAAATGTGGTTGTAAGAGAATACCTTACATACGGGAGCAACGACAAAATGGACGGTTCAAATAATCGGACACTCCGAGCATGAGAGCCCCGGTGGGTGCGAAACGCGCTGCCCTCCTCTGTCTTCGAGAACTGTCAAATCCGATGGCGCGTGGTGAGATTGAAGCCGCGAGTCGCGGACGCGGATTTACAATTGACACGTTGCTGTGGACAGTGCAAGTGTGGAACGTGGGCTCCAAAACTATGCATATGCCTTATCCGCGCTGTTCAGATTATCTCAAGGGCATAAGCCTAAAAATAAGACATACAACTATCAAGGAACCCTACCATAAGAAAATAAGGGTAATTGAATGTCTATCCTTAAAAACTCCATATATATATATATATATATATATATATATATATATATATATATGTGTGTGTGTGTGGTGGGGGGGGGTCGAGCTGTGTGGGCTCCACCGTGATGCATGTCGACTATCAACACCGTGCATTTAATGGATACCCTTTAAATTATGAGATATCTCAAAAATCAGCCGTATAAAAAACTCAGGTAGGCCATACCATCTAAAATTATGTGAAGACACCGTTAAAATATATAAAAGCACTTGGTGGGGCCCACCCGAGTTTTGCATGCACCTGAAACTTGGTCTGAACCCTCATTCAAGTGGGACACACATAATGGATGGGCTGGATTTGTAAACCACATCTCGGTGGGCCCTCAAAAATGGTTATAAATGTTTTAATGGTGCACGGCCCTCTCCACTTCTGTATATGGTGTGGCCCACACAAGTCATGGATTAACTTGATTTTTGGGACCTAGGCCCACGATGGAATGGTGCATATATATATATATATATATATATATATATATATATATATATATATATATATATATATATATAGGGAAAAGGTAGTATGCGCTATGCGCTCGAGCTCACGGGTCCATCCCATGAGGTCGAGTTGTGCGGGCCCCACCGTGATGCGTTTCGAACATCTACCCCATCAATCAGATGCACCATTCCTTCGTGGGCTTAGGTCCCAAAAATCAAGTCAATCCGTGACTTGTGTGAGCCACACCATATACAGAAGTGGAGAGGGCCGTGCACCGTTAAAACATTCAAAACCATTTTTGAGGGCCCACCGAGATGTGGTTTGCAAATCCAGCCCATCCATTATTTGTGTCCCACTTGAATGAGGGTTCAGACTAAGTTTCAGGTGCATGCAAAACTCAGGTGGGCCCCACCAAGTGCTTTTATATGTTTTAATGGTGTCTTCACCTGATTTTAGATGTTATGGCCCACCTAAGTTCCGTATTAGGCTGATTTTTGGGATATCCCATAATTTAAAGGAGACCCATCAAATGCACAGTGCTAATAGTCGACATGCATCACAGTGGGGCCCACACAACTCGACCTCATAGAAGCTTATAGTAATGGAACCCATAGTACCTTTTCCCATATATATATATATATATATATATATATATATATATATATATATATATATATATATATATATCCAAAACCTCTGTGGCCTTAGGGAAAGTTTTAATGGCAAATATTTAATTACTACTTCACATGTGGTTTTCTTTAAAATAATCTCAAAATTGTATGGAAAGAGCGAATAAAACACATACATTATGGTTGGTCCACGTAGCACCATCCTGTATCTGTGGGGGAAACGGATGGGCTACTCCCTGCAACCGGCCAATGGCAGGTGGTTGGTGCTCTGTGTGCCCCGCCATGATGTATATGTTCATCCATGCTGTCAATATAATTATTTAGATCATTTTATGGTATGCGATCGAAAATGAGATATATCCCAATCTCAAGTGGACCACATTATAGGAAACCATGTTGAATGAATGTTGACCATTAAAAACTTTTTAGGGATTATAAAAGTTTTGGATAAGGCTGATTTTTTTTTTTTCCCTTCATCTAGGTCTGTATAACCTAATTAACAGATTAGATGTCAAATAGACAGTTTAGTGGGCCTTAGGAGGATTTTGATGATCGAATCCAATTACTATTATTTTCCTACGGTGTGGTCCACCTGAGATTTATATTCCTCTCATTTTTGGTATCAAGTCCTAAAATAATCTGTAAAACGGGATGAACGGCATGGATGAAACACATATATCATGGTGGAGATCACAAAGCACCGCCTATCAGCGACCGGGCTAGTTGCAGGGGAGTAGCCAATCCGTTTCCAGCAATTGGCTACTTACAGCGTCAGTAGCAATCCGTGTCCGTGAGTCGCGGCCCACACGACAGCTTTTCACGCACGTGACATATCACGTTACGAGGGTATCTATGCAAACAGGCCCTGTCTGATAATAGGCCGCAAGTGATTTCATTATCCAACCATCTATATTTTCATTAAAAGGTATCCTTCCTGTGGGGCCAACATGATGTGTGCGCCTTAAATCTAGGCCGTCCATCCGTTTTGAAATATCATTTTACACTATAATCTTAAAAATGAAGCAAATCCAAATCTCAGGTGGACCATACTACAAAAAACAATGGTGATTGAATACTCACCGTTAAAAACTTATTGGGTACCACTGGAATGTTTATTTACCCTCCAAAACGATGTTAATATCTCGAAGGCATAGATGAAGGGACCACACAAATATCAGCTTGATCCAAAACTCTTGGGGCCTATAAGAGGTTTTAAATAGTCAATCACCACTGTTTCCTGTGTTGTGGTCCACCTTATATTTAGATCTGATTCATTTTTGGAAACATACTCTAAAATAAGATTCCCAAACAAATCTACGGCGTGGATTTAAGATACATGCATCTTGGCGGACTTCGTGAGGTATCCTCCAAACTATGTGGATGCCGGATCGACCGGAGCCGCGTCCGTGTCATGCGTATGCGGATTTCTTGCAACCACGGAGCGCCTGTGTCCGAAAGATATGCGGAGAAGGCGAGCCAAAGAAATCGGATTGCGTACTTATCGTAATGAGTAAAATCTGTAAGGCCTACATTGAATGTATATTGTTTATCCACGCCGTCCATCCGTTTTTCCAGATCATTTTAGCCGTTGATTCTAAAATTAAAGCACATCCAGAGCTCAAGTAGACCATACTACAATAAACAGTGAGAATACTAATTTCTACCGTTGAAGCCTTCCTAAGGCCCACAGTGATGATTATTTATGATCGAACCTGTTCATAGGATCATATAGACATGGATTAAGTGAAAACTCAAATACGGGCTTGATATAAAACTTTTGTGACCCATAAAAAATTTCAACGGTAGAGGTTCAATTCACACATTTTCATGTGGTGTACTCTACTTGAGCTTTAAATATGATTTCTTTTTGAGCTAAATCTATAAAATTATCTAATAAAATGGATAGACGGAATGGATGAAATACATGAATCAAGTTGGACCAGAGCGTTTACTCAGTACGCAATCTACCTCCAAACACCCAAGCACGGGTGGCCAGCCAGCTAAACAAAAGAGATGGAAACGCCCACCATTAGGAAGCAGATTGCATGCAGAGTACAGCGTGAATTTAGTAAACTTTGTGCGGCTCACCATAATGTGTGTTTATCTATACTGTCCAATACGGTATCAGCTAATTTTAGGACACCAGCAAATAATTTGAGAATATAAAATGTTCAAGTGGACCCACAGTAGAAAACAATGAGGAATAATAACATCCACCATTTATTTATTTATTTATTTACATGCACACACACTCATGCAGTAATGAAATTTCACCACCTATGGGTACTTGAACCCTCAACCAGGTGTTGAAACTCCTGAGAGTCTACCACGGGAGTAAGAGTAAGGACCCGTCCACAGTTGAAACTTTCCTGGGGCATGAAGTGGTGTCATTTGTAATCCAAGTTGCATGAAGTGAAAGTGCAAATATCAGCTTATTTTGGTGGATATCAAGAAGTTCTTGATGGTAGAGTTCAATTCACACTATTGTAATGTGGTGGGTTCCACTTAAGCTTGTGATGTGCTTCGGTTTTAGGGTCATGTACTAAAATGAAATAACTGCATGCATAAGACATTTATCATAATGGGTTTTGTAGAGTTTATTCTGTACCTAATCTGCTTTCCTTACCAGTAAAAGCTTGTTAGGCCAATGTTTATATGATACTAACTCACTGTTTTGTCACATTACAATCATAGTGTACTGTAAAACTAGGTCATTGGCCAATAATTATTGTGTTTTAGATGATATTTTTAGTTATAGAAATGACAATTCAACTAAAAATATATATATTGATATTCATGTTTGGAATGAAATGAATTATAAAATTATAATGATTAAAAATTCTTCATTTATCTCTTATTACATTGCTTCATTGTAGAATTATGTATTTACACAAATACTGTAAAATCATATTGATGGTGCTTTTATGTTATAGTACAATTGTAATTTACAATCCAAATATACATATTGATTTAACAAAGGGAAATATATTGGCCTAAAATTTTCAAATGCTCTAAGAAAGTTTGAATGGTCCAATAAAGCTTAAATGATTCAACGAAGGAAAATGCATTGTCTTAAAGCTTTCAATTGTCTTTAAAAAAAGTTTCAATGGTGGGCATCAATCTACACTTTCTTGTAGCATAGTCGCCCGATAGTCTACATGGGAACATATCAAACAAAGGTAGAGGGACATGCCGTAAATGAGTTGGGCCAACATTCACATCATAAATAGGCAAGGCTACCTTAATTTTTAATTTTCTATAATCTTTTGGATGAATATATCGTAGAGGCATGTTTCACCATCCTGAAATTCAAATAATTAACCTTTTACCCTAATAGTATGTCAAACCATCATTCGCTCTAAAAACTTGAACAATTAGAGGATAGTGTATTAATGCATATCAAGGGTCTTCAACATTTTGCACCATTGGATATAGATCATCTTCCATTGGTTCAAACCATTTAAGACTCATTGGGATGATTGTAATTAAAATATTCTCAACTTGTTTAGATATATATAATTAAAATACACAGGAATTCAAATACTGTTTTGCTTGGATGCTTATAATTAGAATGACTAAGTAAATCAACTTTAATACTCCATATATATATATATATATATATATATATATATATATATATATATATATAACATTTGATATGATAATTAAGCTTATTGAATTATATATTTTAATTAAAAATAAGAAAATTCCGAGCCTTAGGTTGGCTGAAAAAGTGGGCCCACTCTTGGAAATCCATTGGCTTCTTGTATATGCATCCCATTCTCCCTTTTAAGAGGATATTTTGTGTATTCCATTTCACATTAATTCTAGTTAGCACTATTTGCCATCAAACCATTCCTTTCATGCCCATATCATCAAATCACCACCGATTACAAGCAACGCCGTATACATGATGCTTATGGTGAACAGTCAACAAATGAAGTCTCTTAAATGGATTATTTCAACCATCTAATTTTAGTCATTTTGTTATGAAAATGGACGGTTTACCTCCCAAAAAACTGGACGGTCACTTTAACCTTTATGACATCAAAGAGTTTAAATGGTCCAAATAAGATTATTTAAAAATAAAATAAAATTCAGGCACATCTCTTCCAAATGCAGCAATTCCAATTGATAAAATCCTCTTCCATGCATTTGATGTATTCAAGCAAACCTCAAGCAACATCTCCATGTTTGTCGTGCTTCTTAAATAGTTAGTGGTTGGGATCTCTCCCACGCGTGCCACGTCGGCGACAACTCTCCCACGCGAGTTGTGTGTAAACCGTACTAACACAAAGCTCCAAGGGCCCCACCAAGATGTTCGGATGAAATCCACTCCGTCTACGAGTTTCTCTGATCATTTTAGGACATGAAGAACGAGGCGGATGCAAGATGCAATTGTGCCGCACCAAAGAAACAATGCGGATCGAACGGCCACCATTGAAACCTCATTGAGGCTGGTTTTGGATCAAGATGATATTTGTATTTTCCCTACATCCTACTTGGAATCATCTTATGAACGGTTTTGATGGAATATAAAATCACCGTAGGCCCCGGGAAGGTTTCAATGGTTTGCTAATCCACCCCACTGTTTTCTTATGGTGTGGACCACTTGAATTTTTAATACAATTATTTTTTTTAACATCATAATAAAATGATTTAAAGAAGCTGATGAACGGAGTGGATTTTACACGAACATTGTTTTGACCCTCCATTTCTCTTTGGGTTACACGGGTTCCGTGCAATAGGGTTTACACGCAACTCACACCCCGCGTCTTCAATCTCTTGCTCCGCGCGCGAATCTCCGCAGCATTTCTTGGTCCTTATATAATTGACATTCCTTTCTCATCCCTTCCCTCTCTGTATCGCTCTCCTCAAAACACTCCCTTTTCTTCCCACTCCTGTCTGCTGCAACGCCACCTCTCAAATCCCAATGGCAGCAGCGGCAGATCCAAGAACCGATCTCAACACTCCTCTCCTCTCCAGAGAACCCCAAATCGTTCTAGAAATCGAATCCAACGGCTCAGATCACGATGATCCCAACCCCTTCGAATTCATCGGCGCCAGACCGCTCTCCTTCCCTCGGCCCCACCCGATCGATCCCTTCCGCAACCACACCCCCTCCATCAGCGGCTTATACGAGTTCTTGAAGATCCTCATCTGCATCCCGGTTGCCCTGGTGCGGCTCGCCCTCTTCGGCCTCTCCTTGCTGGTGGGGTTCCTCGCAACCAAGCTTGCGCTGTACGGATGGAAGGATAAACACAATCCGATGCCGAAGTGGCGGTGTAGGCTCATGTGGGTCACTCGGATCTGTTCTCGCTGCATTCTGTTCTGCTTTGGGTATGTGAATTCGCATTGGGGATGCTGCGTTTTCGGTTTGAATTCTGTTCTGCTTCTGGTTCTTGATTTTCAGGTGTTGGGATAGCTTTCGTTCTTTATTGATTGGTACATGTTAGTAATAGGGGACATATTGTTTTATTCGATGGACGATTCTGAATTTCACTTTGTTTATGTTTGTGTATTTGATTGAAACTGGAAGTCAGGGATGGGGTCTGGTTTGTGTTTTCATCTGGCTGGCTAATTCATGCTCATGGATGCATGTAAAACAGAATCTGGACCATACAAATCGTGGGGTTTATTGTCTATGGGGTATGACAGGAACACAGCACTGACCGGATGGTCCAGCGGTCCAACTGGTGGCATTCGATGGACGGTTCAGGGAAGAAATTTGGCAACTTTTAAAATCGAATGGTTGAAATCAAATGGTTGATGCAATTGATGCAATCCATCAACGTGGTTCTTGGAGTAATGCTTCAGCCATAGTAGAGCCTATGATTTGGATTGTCTAAAATGAATGACCGGATATTTGATGTGGTATTTCAAATTTAAATTAAAACTGATTTACGTGAATCTTGTTTTTCTTGTCTTGTCTCAGTTACCATTGGATAAAGCGAGTGGGTAGACCTGCCTCGAGGAAGACTGCTCCTATAGTTGTATGTAACCATGTCTCGTACATTGAACCCATTTTCTTCTTCTATGAGCTATTTCCAACCATTGTTGCATCCGAGTCACACGACGCCATACCCTTTGTCGGAACTATCATTCGAGCGATGCAGGTAAATAAATGGCTAACTGAGTTCTGTTTTTGGGGTGCACTTGAATGCTCAGTTAAATTGAATTGCAACTTGCTAGAAATCAATTCGAGCAAAAAGTAATAATCAATTGTGGGGTGGCACCATTATACTTTGTATTGATGATCGTTGTTGGAATGGAGTAGGCTAACCCCACATTGGTTGATGCTTCTTTATCAAATTGGGTTCTTGCAGTCTTCTTTTTCAATTGAGTGTTGAGAGACTCTGTAACTATCTATAGACCAGTTTCTATGAAACTGTTTAGATTATAAAGAGGTTAGAATTATGTGTAAGTTGATGGTTTCTTTCACCATGTTTTGCTTCTTTATTTGTTTCATAGGTTATTTACGTAAATAGGTTCTCAGCCCCTTCGAGGAAGCATGCCGTTCATGAAATAAAGGTAGATGGCTTTATACGTTAAATGAACTATTCCATTTGTTTAATTGCCTTGCTCTTTACTGCTTTTGTTCAATCACATTCTATATTTATGGAAATCCTATTGTATGTGAACTTTATCTTTTCATACTCAAGAAACTTATCTCAACTGTCACATTAAACAACGTGATTCCTAGAGGTCAAAATGAAGTTAAGTTCCTTCCATATCTCTTCAGGACCACATTTTTTCTGATTTCCCGGTGAACGAATCTTCTTTTGCTTTTCAAAATCAAGTCAAACAATTTACAAAGAGGAAACTAAGGTTATGTAGCTTGTACAAGAAAAGAAAACATGTAAATGGCTTCTTAAATGGCCTTAAGAGAAGCATCATCCCCTAGGAAGACAACACTGAAGCTTAAAACTGTGTATCTATTTTGACCAAGAGGAACTATGAGTGGGGAGAAAAAGATGATGTTCTCTTTGATTCACCTGCATCTCGATGTATGTATTCTTGTTTTGGAATATGGGGTTTGAATTCCAGGTTTAAATGTAATTTATGAAGCGCTTGTGAGCTCTCTCATGGACCTTTGAATGCTATTTGACAATGTATGATGTTCATGCTTTGGCAGTCAGCTTTTGCTTGGAGACTCCCCTTTGCATTGGTGAAACTGGCCTTTTAGCTTCAAAAGTGATATAGGTTACTGGTAGACGATATATCTTGGCTTGCTGAGGAAGGGCTTCAACAAAGAGGATACCAACAACATATTGCAGGCGAGAATCTTACAAATCAATAGATCAGCCTTCATACATGCTTGATTGCAATATTGCAAGCAATTTTGGAGAAATTGGGGAAATTTTGAATTTTCCTCAAATCGGACCACCTACGCTCAAATTCCAAAATTAGAGTGTATGTGATTATCATTTCATAAAATACCCCTAAATACTTTGAAATTAGTCTTGATTGACAACTGGCTGAAGGAACATTTCGAAAAAAACATGGAGAACATGAAGGACCGATGCTGGTTGGTTGACATGATGGATTCTTAACCTTTAAGTCAAAGTTTCGAGGAATTGGTGCCATGATTTTTCATGCAAATCATGAAGAACCAATGGATTTATAACCATTTGACACTGATTTAACATAATTTCAACGAACAAGGAGATTAAAAATTGAAAATGCTCACTAGATCGAACATGTGTGATACATCAGCACTACCTATACGTTTCGTATCACACTGGTGGGACACAAGATATATCGTGGGATATATTGGCTGATATTGTCGATATTTAAAACATTGATTGGAGATGACGAGCCTACCATACTTGTCGACTTCAGGTGACGACCCTTACCGTATTGTTCACATCTTTGGGGCTATGAGCCCTTTACCTTTGAATTGATTATTTACATTTTATGTTGGGTGACGAACATTAATTTGGATTTAGGGACACTGGTGACATGCCATGTAATGTAGTTTATTCAATCCGCAAAATGATGGTGGTATCCTAGCTTAGCAAATACGGCTGTACGTAAATGGACTAATAAAGGTCGGGTTAAACATGTATACATGACATGGGCGTTATCAGGTGCCTAGTCGATTGTTCCGAGCCAGAGTACTGTTGGAATGACCCTCATTCTTGCATGGGCGTTATCTGGTGCCTGGCCGATTGTTCCAGGCCAAATTATTGTTTAAATGATCCTCATTCTTGCATAGGTGTTACCTGGTGCCTAGCTAATTGTTTTGAGCCATATTATTGTTCGAACGACTGCTATTGTATACCCGGGACATGTTTTGCATATCATAATATACATGCACATAATTAACTAGTATGGGAAATTGTTGCAATGTTGTGCTATCATTAATTGTGCTTGATTGTGTTGATAACTTGTGTAGCTTAGGGAAATGGTAAAACTGAGCTGATCACTCATTCCCTCCTAGGACGGTGTTTTAAAATATCAACCAGACGATATTATCAATGTAGGTACCATAGAGGTCAACGCATTAGATGAGGCATACTTGGACCCTGTAGAGGAGGCATCATACTTTTAGGTCTCGGATGTATTGAGACATTATTCTTCTTTTTGTACCTTTTTTGGGTCATGTATATTAGAGTTCCCAGCTGAGTGGACTCTATTGATTAGTTGGATTGTATCTATATTTTGGTCATTGTTGTGACTAGACTTACATTTGGACTTTTATACAAAGTTTAGCTTGGCTCTTATGATTGACTTGATGCTATTATAATCGCAATGAGAGATCACGCTTCCGCAAAGCAAAAGTGACACCCGGAATGTCGGGGATCAAGTGTGTGCTCGACCCATGAAATTCAGGGCGTTACAACCTAGGCCTTGTATTCTCAGATGATTTATCATTGTCTTTGCTTGTCGCTTTGTTCTTTTTGGCATTTTCCTTTTTAATATAGTTTCAGTTATCATTCATGATAGAATTAGAAATGAACAATAGGTAATGAGGAAAGTAGATTTAGCTGGTTTGGCCATGTGCAACAGAGACCAAGAACTGCACTAGCTAGTAGTGAGTTGGTTCAAATTGAAGCTCTAAAAGGGCAAGCGGAAGGCCCAAAAAGGATGTGGATGGAGGCAATAAGAAAAGATTTCATGACCTATTGTTTAACTGAGGATATGGTCATTGTAGAGTGGATATGGTCATTGTAGAGTGGAACGTTAGAACAAGATTTATGTAGCCAACCCCAACTAGTTGGGATAAGGCTTAGAGATGCTGATGTTTGTGTTTTGTGTGATCTTTAGAAGATACTAAGTTAGTGATTTTTTTGGGTGTGTTTAGAAGAATTACACAGGCATTTGATGGCCGACTAAAGTTATTGGTTCCTTAAGTATTTTATATTATGATTCTTTATTCTGTGCCTTATTACATCGTATCATCCTTTTTTTTTTTTTTTTAAATGCAACATCAGAACATACATCATTTTCAAGGATTATTTGCTGTTTTACATTAAACTTAACACTCACTAAGATAAGAGAGAACATCTACAAAACAATTCCATGAATATGTCATGAATATTTTCCATTTCGAAAAAAAATGACGTAATAATTTTTAGCAAAATCATTTAAAAAAATAATTAGATTTGAATTTTCAATTTATTAGCTATTTGATACAGAAATGTGTTTTCAAGGATCTGAATTCAGAGAAAAGCTTCGTGCGATGGATTCCCTCGACTTCTATTATTTCCTGAGGGTACCACGACAAATGGGAGGGTTCTTATTTCATTCCAACTTGGCGCATTCATTCCTGGTTTCACGATCCAGCCTGTGGTTGTTCGCTATCCCCATATACATTTTGATCAATCTTGGTAGGACATATCTAATGTTTGAAAGCTTTCTTTCAATAGTGTTTCAATTAGTATCTCGAAAGCCTAAGTTCATTTGACGTGTAACTTAACCAGGGGAAATATTCATTTGATGAAGCTCATGTTCAGAATGTTCACCCAATTTCACAATTTCATGGAGGTACTACCTCTGCTTCTGATGGTTTTGCTGCTCATATTTAGATAGACAGTTTTAAGATGCATTGCATTTCTGATGTGTAAGCTGGTTAAATTTTACTTCAGCTTTCAATTCATTTTGCTCAAGTTGTAATCACTGAAAACTTCATTATGCATTAAGGGCTTGTTTGGATAGAATGCAAACTGGGGAATGCAACCAGTTTGCATTGACAAGACATTTGCACGTGTTTGGGAATCAGCAAGTACAGCAGCGAAGTGTTCACAATTGCTTTCCTCTCTGCAAGAAGAGAGTACGACCTTTTTTATTTTCCTCTTCAAAAAGTCAATTGGAGGGAAAAGAGTTTGCCTCTGATATGACATTTTAAACAGCTATTTTGGAGGATAAAAAGTTTCCCTTTTAGGGACTGCAATCCAAACAGGTCGAAATGCAATGGAACAAGCTTTTTCTGGGACTCCTCTTTAACAAAACAAACAGGTACAAAGGGTTTGCTTTCCCTAGCATGTCAGTTTGCCTCCCGCTTATGTCATGTCATGTTTTTTCTTTCCCTTGCATTCACCAAGTTTACTTTTAATCCAAATGCGCCTTATATTTTATTTCAGTGCCGTCAGTTCATGTTGCTCAAGTTGTAGGCCTCATTATGTTGTTTGAAATATTTGTGGTTAAGTGATCATCTTATTCATGATCTACAGGTAGAATACCTTCCAATCATTGCCCCTCTTGACAACAAAAAAGAAAATGCTGGTCATTTTGCTGAGCGAGTGAGTCTATTAGCACTAATTTTCATTTACAAGTTGTTACGAGTATTTATGTTGTGATATAACAAACTGGGGGGAGCCTGCACACACAAGCACATGCGGTACTTGTCTCAATTTATTTTATTTTATTTTAATATGTTCTTTATTAAGGAAAGCAAAGGAGAAACAAGAACTGGGACAGTTCAATAGCAAGTGACCCTCTTGTCGCTTCCTTGAACCTAAGACGGCTGCTTAAAAGAAACCACATGCAAGACAAGAATGGAAGAAGATAAAAAAAAGTCCCACAAACACAATAGAAATTCAACTGCCCCCGTTAGGTACTCCAATTATGATCTGTTCCTCGCCATTCATGCATGGCGTCGTCATAAGTGCATCCCCTAAAATCCGCCCGAGAAATCACCTAGCTTGCAAGAGATACTTTTCTTAATCGAACTTGTTGATTGTAATGGACCTATATAATAGATTATTAGATAGTGCTTGATTGTAATCAGTCTATGTAATAGTCTGTTACATTGCGCTTATGAGAGTTTTGTGCTCTCATTTCTGGCACCCAGCCTGGATAAAGGAGTAATGCATTAGGTTGGCAGCTGGCGTCAAACTTATGCCATAACTTTCATCATCAATCCGAACAAGATAATGATGACACTTTACTTAATTGATGCTACTGACTTCGCGTTGCTTTCGAATATTCTCCGATTTCTCTCCTACCACAAACTCCACAGCATTCGATAGGGCAGCATCTTCCACAGAAGATAGCTATGCTGAAATGGACCTGCATTCCACCAGCTAATTAGCTCATGGAGAGTCATTAAGCACCCAGTCAACACCAAACAGGTGAAAGGAATGACCCTGTAACTTACATTTGTTTCAAAAGAAGAATTACCATGTGTTTCAAGACAAGAGTCAAGATCAATTACCGATGTTGTCAAAGAGCTGAAGAATCTCTGTGTCAGCTTGAGAGTCCCATCAATTTCTATCAGCCTGTGACTAAATGGGTACTTGATGAATTCAATCTATGGATAGAATGTCTGGATTGACTTTGATATCAATCACACAAGTCTAGGATACGCCCATTTGATTCCCAATACAAAATACTGGTAGTTATGGCAGTTAATGACATATTCCAGCAATTTCAATAACCTCAATAATATGAATATCCAGCAATTTATACACAATTTCCTGCTGCTAGAGCGGAATTTCGGCAACAATGGGTGTATCCAAGTGACAAGAAACTGATTTCCAGCAACTGATAATATATTTCAACATTTAAAGCTCAATAAGCAGAGCCATACGGGAAGAATAGATTCATCAACTTCTCGAGTTCAAACCCCCCTAAACCAAAAATGTTTCACATGCTTCTGCTTCAAAACTGAATATACATCATCGTCATCATCATCTAAGCCGTAAATAATTGGGGTCGGCTACATGAATTATATTCCACCAATCCACTCTATCAAGGGCCATAACAAAACTGAAAATGCAGCCAACCATATTAAAAGATCAACTTATAGAGCTAGTAAACAACTCTTCTATAGTCTATACTTCCAGATGACCAACCGTAGGGCTGGATAACTCTTAAAAACCTCCTATTATAGATTAAAGAAAAAAACCCTATATCATCATCATCATCTAAGCCTGATCCCATCTAATTAGGGTTGGCTACATCAATCCTTTACTGTATTCCCTTCTCTATCAAGGTCCATAACTTCAGTTAGGCCATAGGTCATCAAGTACTTTCTACCTCCACCCACGTCCTTTTGGGCCTTCCCCTTACCCTTTTAGGGCCTTCAACTTGCATCAACTCTCCTCCTAACTGCAGTTCTTGGTCTCCTTTGCACATGACCAAACCATCTAAGTCTACTTTCCCTCATCTTATTACCCATTGGTGCTACACTTATCAGTTCATGTTACATTGTGTGATGCTTTGCAGACTAGCTTTGCTATCGCAAGTGCGCTTAATGTTGTACAGACATCTCATTCTTATGGGGACCTAATGCTTCTCACAAAAGCATCAGAATTGAGACAAGTGAGATCTCCTTGCTACATAGAATATCCTTTTCTATTTCTTTGGTTTGTAAGGCTACTTTCATTTGTTTCTTATATTTTCAACTGTTTTAGGATAATTTTGTTTTTAACATCACATGATTTTGACATTAACGCATTCTAGCACATGCACGGACACATATTCAAAGATTTTCTTTTTCTTCTTTTTTGTCACCAGATATCATTATGTTTGCATTTTAAATTGTCTAAAATTAGTAATACTGACAAATAATGACCCATGCATACAATCAAGCAAGGATAAAATCCATAAGATAATGAAATAGATAGGTTTATAATATATGAGATAACTAGATGAGATATTGTATGCACACCAGTTTATTTATTTATTTTTGATTGGTGAAGCCATTTTGTTGAAAGGACCCCCTTAACTGTGAGGCAGATGCACACACCTATTACAAAAGGGACTCTACCCATCTCCATAAGTCTACAGGACGACGCCCAAAATCCTTAAGAGAGCTTGCCCAAAAGGAAACATAAGACCTGACTTTGTCCACTATGCTAGTTACAGACTGCTATCTGTTGTTAGATTTCATACTTTCCTTCCAAATGGATCAAAAGATTGCTAAGAAGCAAAAGACTCGACAACTTCCCCCTTCGCCCTTGAAGGAACCACCTGTTTCCATGCCACCATGAGCAAAGACATTAAAGCTAACAACACCATGCCAAACTGAACAGAGTACCATGGCCACTGAGAGGATGCAAATGAACAGTGTATGAACAAATGATCCACGGATCACCCTCCCTAGGGCACACACAACACCCATTGCCAATGATTTTCTACATATGGTCAATAGTCAAGACCTTGTCCTATCTTGCTAAGCAAGAGAATGCAACAACTCTAAGTGGCCCCATTACTTCCCTAGGCTAAGCCGATTGAACCCTACTCTCGCCTTCCTGCTTCCCATCTATGATCATAGAAAGATCCAACAGAAAACCTTCAATTCTTTACCCATTTCCTTTCCCTTCTTTCCTGCTCCACCTAATTAATCATAACCCCTTTAAGATGATCCAAATACCCAGTGAGATCCTCATCTTCCTCCTCCCTTAGGGCCTATTTGGATGCAATGAATCCACATTGGAAAAGAAAACGTTTCCCTTGATACCTTGAGGTTTTTGATTAATCCTAATACACGAGGTGTAATCTTCAAAAAAGAAAGAAAGAAAAAAGAGTAAAAAAGAGAGGCATACCTGGGGCGATGTTTGTTCACTGAGGAGTAAACTACCCTCTTTGTGTATAGGGGATGAAGGAACGCAAGGCAGGATATTTCAGCCTTTGTTTATGAGAACTGAAGACGAAACTCTCGGGAGGTCGAGTGACGTACCTGCAAATCGTTTTACGACATCACATTAATGTCATGGCTAGTAATGACTAATGACAGCCATGTTGTGAAAGCTAAGCAGGTCAGTTCTTACATAGACTTGGAAAATATGGACTGGACATACTCCGAGTCTTGTCTACCCAACGGTTTGAGAGCATGGTTTTAAGACTCAAACAAGTCCCATGCAACTTGTCCCCAGTTGACTTGGACTCAGTTAGACCCAATCTGGTTCGACACCTCGATTCACCCCTGAGACCGCCCTTTCCTTGAGTGAGTTAGGTCAGGCGAGTTGCGACTCGTTGCGACTCGTCTTGAGACTGAATGATTTGGTGTGAGTCTCTGAGTCGATTTTTACCCACGCATGAGTGTTGTCACATGCCGGGAACTTCATCTACACTTGCTTTGATTTGACCTAATCAATGCATTATGTGAGGAGCCGGTCCTGTGGTGACTCTTGTGCCCTTAATTGCACACTTTTGCTGACGGGGAGGATAAGAGACACTACTTCTGTGTGTGATGACAAAGTTCACAATATTTTGGCCTGATTTGGTTTCACTAGGAAAGCAACGTTGTTGATCCGAATTACTTATTTGCGTGGGAAGTTCCATTGACAGGTATGCCGAAGTTTTTGGGACTGTAAGTACTCACTTGTGAGACTTGTTTGTTGGCAGTATTCAAGTTTCGAAAATGTTTGTGCAAACTCTGTTATATCATATCTTAAAACTCACCTTCAAACAATGTTTACAAATCAAGTTTTTAACTTGATAAGTTGGTGCATATGTGGCCGAGTGTCTCCATATCACGAGACGGAGACTGCTCCATCCAGCGTGGTCTTGTAGGCCATGGTAGACATTGTATAGGTTGGGTCGTTGTGCACTAATAGATGATCAGTTAGTATACAGTCACCTGTGTTGAGTCAGTTGAAATCCAATTGGTCCTACATCTCTGATTCATATTTGGTTTAGGGTGGTGGTTGAAATGGATAGTGTGTCTGGATTCCACTATCAGTATGGGTTGAATGAAAGATGTTGGACGTAAGCCATGTGGGGCATACCTTTGGCAAACACTGGCAGGATGTGGATTCCACTTGACAGATTCTAAAATCCATTGTAACAAGATTCCTCGATTCCAAACAGTTTTTCTTTGGAAGGTGGCGAATTTTATTAAGAAGAAGCGTAAAAGAACATAGGCGAATTACAACAAAGATACCTATGACAATGAGTTTCCACATAGAAAATGGGGGAAAGCTTATTGGAATATGAATGGATCGCATGGAAAGTTCATCGGAATATGAATGGGTCTCATGGGATAGAGCACCCACTATTAGTGTTTCATGGGAGAAAAGAATGTCATCATTGAAATCATGAGTTTATATATTTCTCTCTCCCAACAATGAATATCTAATCAATTTGGATTCTCTCCCAAGAGTTGTGCATTTCTATCGCTCTTTTTCCTGTTCTTCAATATCATCTCAACCTTTAAATCAGAGGGGTGGATACAATCTTTCCTTTCCCTTTATATCATCTTGACCTTTAGATAAGAGGGGTGGATATAGTCTTTCCTTTCCCTTGTGGTTGTGATAGTAGGCCACCTTATAGATTCCATTACTTCAGCTGTTTATGATCAAGGTCCAATCATTGAGAAAGTTATGTAGATTTATTCCGATTGTGGATCACTTCCATGCATGTGGCACGTGTTGGCATTCAAATTCATCCCATGGACTGTTTCATGCATGTGTTAGTCCATGCGTACGTATCAATTATGCTATCATATAGCTTGGGCCTGCAAGACATGCCTGTGTGCAGCCTACTCATGATATTTGGATTAAAGAAGTTAGTGTGGCAGGTCCATGCATGTGTCCTTATGCCATGCGGGACTAAGATGGATGAGTAGAGAGAAACAAAAACTGCCATTGCAGAGGGCCTTTCCACAAATACAGGCTAAAAGGCTATGTGGCAAATGGGCAGTATCAATAGGTGTCCATGGTTTTCATGTCTAGCCCCAGGTAGGTCATCAATGACAACAAATCTATTAGTTTCATTTGGTCATTGTTTCTATAGTGAGTAGTTGGCACAATTTTCCCAATTTGGATTGATACATGTGATTTTTACACAGGATTTGTGCATGCATCTCAATGACCAGTTTCTCATTTGCTTGTTTGTGAAAGCACACTCCATAAATGTGCCACATAATTTCAAGCACTCCATCAATGTGCCACACAATTTTGAGTGGGCTAATAGTGGTACATGATTTCCAAATAAGAGGAGGATGAAATTCTATGCTTATCTACTGATTTTTATGACAATTATCACTAAAGTTTCAAACAACTTAATATGAAGTCTATGATTAAAATGTATAACATGAAATAGTTTCACGGTAACTATTCTTAAAAGGCCAAAGTTAAAATAGGAAAATGGTTTTCTTTATAAGTGGTGATAGTATTTTTACGTAAAAAACCATTTCCTCTTGTTCGTTTCCAATCGTACTTTGTGATTTTCAGAAACATCTTTCAATGAATGTGATGTTTTTGAGGTTCTAATGGAACATCTGGGTTAACTATTGTCAGGACTCAACATGACAGTAGCCGTTCGAAATTTGAGATACAAATATGTGTTATATTGATGACTTCAACAGGGCATAGCCAGCTTCCAGGCTTGATATCTAAGTACTGATCTATGTTTGATGTTTGATATGATTAATTTTGTTCATGTCGTCTCCCACTCATTAGATGAGCTGGTAGAGACAGTGTAGTGTGTGTTAGTAATCCAGGGTTCAATCCATTGTAGCGTTACCTTTAAATAATGATAATTATAATGTTGTTCATGTCAGCTGGAGTAAAAATGAAACTAGTACCATTGTTTGCTCTAGTTATTTTGTTGTGCATTTTTTTCCGAATCAATGATGAAATGCTTCTCTGAAGTTTCTTGTCTCCTTGATGCTACTGCTGTGGATAAATTAGCCCGGACTTCTTTTGCATTCCACAATGTTTTGTGAATGCTATTATTGCTTTTGTTTCACTTGCTTTATATTTTTAATGACTGCACCCAGAACTATGCCAATAATGATAATGTTCTATGCATGTTTCTGCCTGTTGAAATAGCATAATTCTATTCCAGATTATTTTGATGTTGATAATATTCATAATTTTGCTTGTGAAGTCCGATATAAAATATCATCCATGAATCAATTTATTATCCAATTATTTATTCTTTTGCATTAATTTTTCCTTTTGCAGTACAATGCCTCCAGTTATATGGTGGAGATGGCTTGGGTGGACAGTGTAAGTCTTTAAGTTTAAATTTGCGTTAACTTGGACTTATCTACATGTCAATATAGGTGGTAGAAACAATCAAGCAGCAGTGTGATTCTTTACCCAAAATATGCAATTTGGAAATCTGAATCTTCTTTCCAGAGTGCCATTTCTCACAAATACCTGTATTATTCTCATGAATCCGAATTACTCGAATCCATCCATCTATCCATCCCCCGGGAACCTACTTCTGTAAATATGAGAAAAAGGAATAAAACAACTACAAAACTTTCCAACATTTAACTCCAGCCAAGAAGCATTATATTTGCATTGAAAGCTTAACCTTTTCTTTCATTTGATTGATCTCTACTGAGGATGCTTGCAGCCCATTCAGTGGGTTGAACATTACCAAATTTATCCTACATACTATGTTAGTTTTTGTAGATGTGTGTGGGCATTTGGTCCTTGGTTATTTCTCCTTAAGTATTTACATTTTTCTTCATTTGCTCTCTTTTCTTTCTTTAAGTGCCAAGGGCATTTTTCCAAGGTATTCAAAAACGGTTATGTAACGGCTATTATGTAATGATAACGGCCATAACTGTTACGCCATTACGCATTACGGGGCCGAAACGGCCGTAACAGGAAAAACTGCCCGTAATGGCCCCATAGCGTTCCCATAATGATGTCGAAATGGGTTTTTTTTTTTTTTTTTTCCGAAATATAAAAAAGGCTGTAACAACCGTTATGGCCTGTATCGTAGTGGTAACGGCAGTGGCCGTTACGGCCACCGATACCATTTTTGAATACCTTTGCATATTTCTAATTATACATCTCTACATGTTACAAGGGTTGGATGTCCAGCCCTATATGGCTTTTTCTTATTTCTCAAATTCTTTTCTTCTCTAATATTTGTTTCAGAGCGAGGAAAGCTTTCTTCATCTCCCTTCTTCTAGATTTCTTCTTTCCTCCTCCTCCTCTCTCTCTCTCTCTCTCTCTCTCTCTCTCTCTCTCTCTCAGAGTCGTTGTTTGGTTGCTGCTTTTTAGGTTTCTGTTAAAATCTGTTTTTTTAAACCAGATTTTTGTCGCTTTTTTCTGCCAGTTCTATGAAAAACTGTTTGCAGCAGATGGGTTTGTTGGATTTACAGGTTTGAACAGGTTTCTTCCAGTTTTTTAACAGAAACTGGTTTACATTGGCTAGGGTTTGCTGGAATTTCTTGTTAGGCAAGGGTTTTTGGGTTCTTTTTGCCCTAGTCTTTCAACAATCTGTTTGAGGGCAGCAATTAGGTAATTAAGTTTTGTATTTTGCTTGAAGATTGTCAAGATTTGTGAAGACTATCAAGCTTTGTTGGTCCTAAGATCCATTTCTCTTCTTTATGTGGGCTTGCTTGGAGCTGTTTTGGAAAAAAAAATAAAAAAATAGGGCTTTGCTTGTCATACTTCCAGCTATAGTTGATCATGGCATTGACTTGGTATTGGTTGGTGTAAGGCCTTGATAGTTATTATTATTATTATTGAGATTTTACTATGGTTTCATCTTCCACATTTAAGTCTGTTGATCCCATCCACTCCAAAGTGGAGAGGTTAGTTATTCATTCTGAGAATTCCAGGTACAGATTACGACACAAACTTAAGTCTAGCAAATCTTCAGTAGTCAAAAAGTTGTTGAGATGTTTGTTGGGGGGAATACAAAAGTAGGGATATATAGATATTAATATATTAGAGGCGCCTAGGACTGATCCCCTTACATGGTGAATGAAAATCAAACAATTTGTTGGTTATGTCCTGGTTCTTAAATTCTATGGAATTAGAGGTTAATGAAGGTCCTTTTTTTCCCTGCTATCCACTGGACATGAGATTTGGTTGACGGCTTGTTAATTATACACTGATCAGAACCATCTGGCCCGCATTTATAGTAGTTATCAAGAGATTAGTCGTTTAAGATGGAGAGATCAATGTCTGATTTTTATGCCAAGATGCGTGGTTTGTGGCAGGAATGTCTTTCCTGGATGACCTGTTAGTAGGTGTTCAGTTCTCTTAAATAATTTTCTATTTTCCCAAACAATGTATTTGAGGCAAACTCACCCATATCTTTGGATGTGTTGAACGATTACAACTGTCATCTGTATGTCCAAAATTATTTACCACCTCAAGATTATTATATTATATTAAAAAGCACTGACCTTTCAGGTTTCTCCTTGTAGTTTTCTTGTATTGGAATGCCTGATAAGTTGGAACCATTACGCCAGTCATCTGTATGTTGAAATTTACCACCTCATGATTACCATTAAGTTGAACAACTACATCAGTCATCTGTTTGTCTAAATTTACCACCTCAAGATCACCATATTATATTAAAAAGCACCAACCTCCAACCTCTCAGGATTCACCTTGTAATTTTCCTTTATTGGACATCCGATAACCACATGACTGTTGTTCAAGCCATCAAAACATAGAGATCCTTCTCATGGCAAATGTTTATTTAAATAGGCAGTGGTGATCATTCACAACAATCATGAATGAACAGTATTTTGTCTAGACAATGGACTGGTCTCAAATTATTTTATGTTGGATTAAAAGGAAACAGGAAGTTGATTCTTTTTGGGTTTTCTACAGACATTCAACATAAGCACTCTGGAAGCAATGGAGTTTCTGGATAAATTTTTGGCGATGAATCCAAATTCCAGGTGATTTCTAAGCATTTGTACTGCACTACATTAATATTAATTATATATTGTGGGTATGACTCTCTCTGATCTTATTCATTGGAATGTGTAATGAAAATTTCTTATTCTCTCTCTCTCTCTCTCTCTCTCTCTCTCTCTCTCTCTCTCTCTCTCTCTCTCTCTCTCTCTCTCTCTCTCTCTCTCTCGGTTTTTTTTTGGTGGTACTTATTTTTGTTAAGTGTGATAGTTATCTTGTCAAGTGTTTTATCCATATCTTTCGTAAAAATTAAAGTTACAATAGAGAAAATCTAATTAGAATTTCTTGGTATCATCTTGGGACCAGTGGGCGTGTCAAAATCCATGACTTCTCGAGATCTCTAAGGCTGGGGTTGTGTCCTCTTTCAGAGAAGGTTAGTTGATCTACTCAGTGCTTTTCTACAGCCATCATATGCTTATGCCTGCTGCAGACACTGCCTGTATTTGCTAGGCAACTGTTGACCATTAATTTAAAATACAAAGTATTAAACTCATTTAAAGGAATGTTCTGATAATATCTGTTTTGGCTTGTTCAAAACCATGATAGGTTGGCTTTAATGACTGCTTTTGTTTCAAATAGGAATGCAGTCACTTGATATCAATCTTCAGCCCCTTGACTTTATAATGACATACTGAAATATGAATATATGTGACTATTTCATCAGAGCTTTATTCTTTTAAAATGTCTGTGCTATTGTGAAGCTCTTCCTGTAGGTCTGTGCTGTTTGTGTTTGAGCTATTTACCTAGCGGTACTATGTGCACACCTCTAGGTTTAAATCGAAATCAAACTGTAATGATCACTATATCCAATACTACAACTATGTATTGGTTGAATATAAATACTGGTTGTCATGACCATGGGATCATAAAAAAATTCAGTTTAGGGGCCTGGCCATAATGTAGATTTCAGAAGTTCCATTTTTTTTTAAAACCTGAAGACCCACTTGCATCACATTGAGGATATACAGTTCCATTGTTTGTTTGCATGGCCTGTTTGCTCAATTTAAGTTTCTTCAGAACAGTCCGTAACAATCCCTTGTGTCTCTTAAGGGCTTGTTTGGATATGTTGAACTCTTGCTAAGAACTCCGATTTCCATGGAACTCCATGGATCTTAATTTCCATTGGCAAGAATGTTCTTTAAAAGAGGAGCCCTGAGTTCTTTCACAAATGCCTCCATATCACACATGAATCCCCTTTGTCAATATTTCCTTGCATGAACTGCTATTGCATTTCTCTAGGGCTAATTTGGATGCATGGAACCCTCCACCTAAGTTCCATGGTTGTTGTGTCCTAATAAATAGAGTTCCATGGTTGCTGTGTTCTAAGAAATAGATTTCCATGGAACTTTCTAGAGTGATCAACCAAATTTCTTAAGTGGGGTTCCACGAATTGTTCTAGGAACTGAAAAGTTTTTTGGAAGTGGATCTCTCCTTGGAACTCCAGTTTCCTGCATCCAGTTATTCCCATGTGCCAACATAATTAACAATGATGAGGCAAAGAGCACTTGTGCCAGTTGGCATATTTGGCATTGAATGGAGGACATCTTCCACCACAAATTGGTGGCACAGGGAAAGTCCCTATGCACATTTCCCACAATATAACATGTTCCCATCAGCTCTTGCGATGTTTCCCAAAAAGAAAACAATATTTTTGTGTTTATAAAATGGAGGAGCTAATGCCATATTTTATAAACAACAAAAATAGTGTTCTTTTTCCTTTTTTGAGAAAGATCACGTGAGTTGATGCGAACATGTCACGTTGTGGGAAACACGCATAGGGGCTTCCTCTGCCACCAATTTGTGGTAGAAGATGTTCTCCACTCAATGCCAAGTATGGCCACTGGCACATGGGAATTATTGGATGCATGCAGTTGGAGTTCCAGGGTGAGATCTAGTTCAAAAATACTTTCAGTTCTTCTTTGTGGAATCCCACTTGTGACATTTGGTTGACCAGTCTAGAGTTCCATGTAACTCAAATTGTGGTGTTTGATGGTTGGTTGATAACATAGAGTTCCATGGAACTCAAAATGTTTTGGTGTTTGGTGACAAGTTCGTGAACTCGTATTCTTCATGCTAGTAGAGTTGGGTATGTGGAGCTCTATACTAAAGAACTTGTGCTCCATGGAACTCATCGTTCCACTGAGCTCATGTTCGTTAGTCTCTATATATAGAGAGAGAGAGAGACACCTGCTCCCTATAATGACACTGTTATTCTTCCCTTTACAGATCTTTGCTTTCATTGATGTCGAGAAACTTGGATCCATCACATTTAGACAGGTAATATACTTGATTTTGTGCCGTTTGATAAATGTCATTTCTTGTAGAGGTTCCTCAAATGAGTTCTACAAAATCCACTTTTTGGTCTTTATTTTTCGAAACTTTTTAGATTTTGAAAAAAAAAAATGCTTCACACAAATCACCACATCCATTTGTAAAGTTTTCAAAGAAGCTTTACATGAACTGCAGGCAAGAATCTTTTATTGTGAAAACAGTATCAAATCATTTGTGATCAGCATTACTTGTGTGCTTTCGTCAGCTGTTCCTGTGACAACAGGCATATCACATGAAGAGGAAACCTTGACTAAATTGCCTATATGATGAGCTACACTTCTATTGGACATGGCAAAACACCCATCATTCAGCCATTTTGTTGGTTGGATATCTTTGATAGATCACTGTCTGCAAATTGCACGGATTGGGAGATCTTAGCCACCAAGATGATGGATCATTTGCACTATTGTAGACCATTTTGCCAACATTCCTCAAAAGCCAACCATTACACTGATTGGATGCATCAGCAGGAATTCCCAACCGGGACCCCACCACATGATCTCTCCAGGTCACTGTGCCAATGTCCAATTTGAGTGCAGTTCACATTCAAGGAAACCTGGTACTCTGCGTACAGGTTAGGTTTCCCATTTTTCAAGTAGTAAAATGTTCTTGCCAAATTGAGATTCAAGCTCACGGCATGACCCATTGATGAAATTTCAAGATTGTTTCCAATTGATTACCCCACAGTTCTTGCTCGGATCAGCCCATATAATGAAGCAGCCGTTGTTTCAGCAAGCTTGCACAGCAGCCTTTAATGGCTGTGATGAAGAAGGCAAGGGTCACATCACAAAGCAACAGGTAACATCTATTATCTATTGTTTTCCCGTAACAAGTTTTTTACCTTTTTTGCCCCCTTGTCTCTGATCCTATTGTGTACACAGTTAGGAGATGCCATCCATTCTGCAATGCCGAGCATGAATGACGATAATGTAAGTATGTGCAGAAGCAACTGCTCCTAAATTCCACCATCCCTGTTTGCGTTCTGAAGCAATTGTTCATGGATGCAGGTATCTGAACTATTCAACTTGTTTGACAGTGACAATGATGGTGCTATTAGTTCCAACGATTTCATGGCCTGCTTAAGAAGGAACCCACTGCTTGTTGCGCTCTTTGCTTCTAATTCGATGCATTGTGGCTTGATAGAAGGTGGAAAGCTAGTGATTGCATGATGATTATATGGGCATATTAAAGTCCCTGTGAAATGCTCAATGATTGGCTTCTAATTCAACAGTGTGACTTACTATAGGTGGGAAACTAGAGGTTGTATGATGAACATATGGGAATATGATTAAATGAAATGATTGATGTTTGGCTTCTTTTGAAATGAAAGACCTGTAACAAAGCTATTTTGCTTTTGATAATTTTTTTTTTTTTTTTAATATTTACATAACCCCCAAAAAAAAAAAAAAAAAAAACTGATCGGAAATTCACACAAATGATGATTGCTTAGGTGCTGTTCTTTTCATGTATTACAACAAATTGGCCAAAAAAAGGGAGGGAAATACATCATATACAAATGCTTTCTCTACATTACAGCACACTTGTCTTTAGTTTTGGATTCCGGCTTCGATGAAGAGCTATTGCTGCTCCTTGGCCCCTGCAAGAAACAAACATCTCTTGTAAAAACAGCACATTTGTGGTTACATTGTAGTGAACTTACATTCAATATGGGTGAGAGAAAGGATTCTTGAAGAACAATTTTACAACAGGCCTGAGATGGCTCTACTATGCAAGGAAGCAAAAAGAATAATACATAGCATGTAGCCCAAAGCAAAGTGTGCATGTTACAACTCATGGTCATGCTAACATAACAAAGAATTTCTTGCATAGCAGCTCTCTATTGCAGCAGTAAGCATAGCAAAGATAGAAACGTTCATTCCAGGCTTCTTTCTTTTTTTTTCTTTTTTTTTTAAAAAAAATTATAAATCCTCCACATAATAAAAGGATGCATGTATGATTTCATGTCTCCTTTGAATGGAATAAGCATTGGGGTCGGCAAACTTGCTGCAACTGCAATAACTATATTTTATATTTCCACCGTGGAAGAAACAGTGGTAATTTATGCAAATATATAATCTGATCCTTAATTACAAAATACATGTGCTGAACTCAGATGAAAGAGATGGCCTAATGGTTATAGGCATATTGTGATTCGGATGACTCAAGAAACAAGGCTGACAAGGCACGTGGAAAATTGTATAGGACAGTAGTTTAATGAAAAGAGGATCCATATAATCTCAAAAAGTCCAACTCTTACCTGTGGACCTGTGACAAGCCTCGAAGGGCCAGTGACATGTGGCTGTTGCACTGGATGTGGAGTTTGACGTTGAGGCTGGTTCTCAAACTCCTGTTGCTGTAGGGCTATTGCCAGTTGCAGATCAGAACTGTCAAAATATTATAACAAAAAAGGGATTATCACTAAACCAATGGTGAGACAATCAACAGGTCAGAATGGCATTTCTCAGAAAGTATCGAGAACTGTAGAAAGACGAGACTTGAAAGGTAAAAGGCCATTCCGTTCAAAAGGACTGGACGGGAATGAAACCGAAGTGTTGTAAAGATATTGATCTCCTCCTAGAAACAGGAAAAAATGGCACATTTATGTCATTCCAAAATGTCGGAAGCTGAGATCCATAACAGTAACGCTCTCCATAGGAAATCTAGGCAAATGCAGTTAGACCGGCTGATTAAATAAGGTAATAAGATTGTATCTTGTTCACCCCTTACCATAAACGGATGATGGCATCATAATATCTTTTTTTCCCTATCGATAGGCATCAAATTCATCTTCCTAGAAATACTACTATTTTCTGAATTTTCCAGTTTACAACAAAAATCTATGAATCAAACTTGGACACAACTAGAACATAGGCAAATTACTAAAGACGTACTTTAAAGTCGAACCCTCAGGTGCTGAATTGTCAATGCTAGCAAGATAGTCCTGAAAGAAAGAAGAAGAACAGCATTAGTTTCATGAATGTTATTGTTGACATAATCGTCAGAGCGATAAATTCCAGCCTTTTTATTGAAATCACAGAAATACACACAGCTGTACTGGTCATGGCATTGTGCTCGTCCCATGAATCATTTGCTTGGTTTTCTGCCTTAAATTCCTTAAAGTTACCAGTCATAAACACCGAATCTCCATTGACCTGAAATTTTGCAACGCCAAAAATCAAAAGATCAAATTTAAAGAAAAATATCAACAAAAAATATTAAATGAAAAGCTCTTCTCATGGAAACCAATAAACAGAAAGTTAGGACATGGAACAGAACAAACAAGTATATTTATGGCATGCCAGAACTATCCGGAGGAGAACTAGAAAGGCGTAGATACAAGTATCTGATGTGTTCAACAACTCTCAGAGAATATCTCACAGCATGACCTTCCATCAATGGAAATACTTCTCAGGAAACACAGCCTTACCTCATTTAACTTTTCCCATACCAAATCGGGCTGATTAATGTAACCTTGGTCGGTAGCTAAGAGATAAAGTTCGTCATGATACTGCAAAATAAAGCAGAAATTTTTTAATATGCCACAACTTGATGCAAATGGCAAGCATGCCCGATAAAACTTATGCATTCGGTTTCTTCTTTTCTTAATAGCTGAAGAAGTATCTCTAATAGCCAAAGGAAAGGAAGAAACATATTAAACAATAGGGTGGTGTGATATACTGACCTTAAACATAGTGCTGAAGTGATTGTTACGAAAAAACACGCAAAGCTCACGTTCTTTCAGACCTTCTTGTAGGCAAAATAGGCTGCGAAAGAAAGTAACATTTAAAAAAAAGAAAAAAAAAGGATCCTTATCCATTTTAACGCATGCATTGCCAAGCGTAGACACCCCTGATGTAAAAGGAGAAGAACTGTAATAAAGAAATATAGGAATTAACATACCCATATATGGTCAATTGGCTAGCATTGTTTTTCAAGAAGTTCCGGATCGATTCCCCTGAAGGCAATCAAGCAAAGTTACTAAGAAGTGCAACACAATGCAAACAAGTATATTGGAAATATGAAATATCAATGGAGATGAAACGGTGTCTACCCTGTTCTGCGTTGATGCTAAGCAGGCCCTTCCCCTTTTGCTGATTAACTTCATCCTTGGGATATGCACTACAGGCATCACCTTGTGCCCCTCTATCAGCTTGCTCTGCAAGAACCATCTCACCTTCATACATAGGCTCTCGGTTTTCATAAATTGAATGTCCCGAGTCAAGAATCCGCTCCTCTCCTTCATATATGGGCTCACTGCCATCCAGGCTTGAAGCACCACCCTCAGAGACATCTACATGCAGTGCTCCACCATCAGAGGAATCAGAATCTGCATTCTGTGCAGCTGGATCATGAGGAACTGTTGACTTGCAATTGCTCTGATTAGCAGTGAGCTTAAGGTGATCAAGGGAAAGAGAAGTCTCATTTGGGCACGTATGCACCATTGTTTGATCCCCTTCTGGGCCATGCAAGTGGTCTTTGAAAGCGTAGCTTGCAACAGAACCATCTCTATCCGGAAAAAGGAAAGCTTCAGTTTGATTCTGGGCCAACACATCAGTTCTTATGTTCTCTGCCTTATCGCTAGAAACGAAACAATCTGCAGATTCAGAAGACTTTGACTGGGCAATCTTGGAAAGGGACACAGCAGTTTCAGTGGAAATAACTGCAGAGGATAGCCCATCGCTATCACTATTACTGCATGCATTAGAATGATCTAACACATTGATATCTGGCTGAGTGAATCTTTGACATTCGTTGAGAGTGGGGCGCTCAAAATTCTCTGCAAGAACGCCAGAATCGGAAACCTTTAAACACATGCTTTCTTCTGGATTCGTAGATAAAGCACTCCAATTCAGGTCAGGTAAATTATCAGATGGTGGCGAAGGTGGAACATCAGCTATTGACAATTGCAATACTCTCATCAATTCCTCTTCTTCCTCTTTGTCCCCCTTTCTTACTTTTTGATCACTAGCAACTGAAACTGGAGAATCGTCAAAAGACCTACCTCTTGAAAGGCATGGAGAAGGAACACCTAGAGCTGCAGTTGTTGCAGCTGCAAAATCAACAGTCTCTTCTTCATGGATGCGCTTGCCTTCTCCCTCTGTATTCCTCCTTGTTTCAAGAGCAACAAGCTCCCCAGCAAGAGTATTGTAGGACTTTGACCCAATTGCATCTAAAGTATCATTATCCTGGTATGCATTAATACACAGTACATCACTATGCTTGAACTGGAGGCAAATGAAATGTTGAACTCGAGGAGAAGTATATCTTACTCAAAGAAACCAAAAAGTCATATTAACAGATAAAGAGTAAAAAGTTGGGCCCTTTATGGGATCTTATTCTTCTCCTGCTGCTTACCTTGAATCCATTGACCTCGACATGGGAAGCAAAACTCACAATTATAATTATGAATTAGTCAGGAGATACTCAATTTTCCTAGTTAAGGTCAAATACATAACAAATAGAGAAATATTAAACAGCCAAACATGAGCAGACATTCATCCCATTCATTAGCAGTGTTACTTGGACACTTCTACTTTTTAGGGTTTTGCCATGGTTACCTGAATTGCAGGTTGCTCCGGTACATGGTACAGGAACTGGTGCAAAGCACACTACCTTCCCCAATAAGGGGCACAGTAGGGGCAGGATCATGTGGGCCGTTCTCCAATAAAGATTACTAAGTGCGCATAATAATTAATAAATATATCCAAAATTGATGTAGTAATTTATACATATGAAATGATGTTATAATTGTAAATCCTTCATGCCTAGTATCATATTGTATATGCCTGATATTGGCACAAATCAAAGTACAAATACATTCTAAATATAAATTTTAGTTACAATTTAATCAACAAATAAAGTGTAAACCACGATTTCATCTGAGGACGGTAAAAATAGCAACCGGAAAGTAAATGACCCCTAATCTAGATCACGTGATTGGGAACAGCAAACATAGGTGACATTGGCTTTTTCTGTGCCAACACTTACAGAAACTTGGACACTCGTGGACACCATTATTGATTTGCAGTTAAAGGCAAGCCACGCACACACCTCAGGCATTTAGGCTGTGCGTGCCTCATCTAGGCACTGGGAGAAGTAACAGCCCTGGTCATGCATCTCGCAAATCTCCCAAACATGCAGCTAGGTGCAAATCTACTGGACATGCTCACTCAAGTAACAAGATGTGTGTAGGTGCAACTCAAGCAAAGACATGCATCTATGTGCAACTCGATGAATTCAGGGATTTGAGCTCCACTATCTCGATCTCTCTTTCACACGTCCACCAAGAGGCGACTGTCAAAGCAGATTCTGTTTTTACTTGCTAAGGATCGGGGCTTTCAAGGATCTCTTTAATTGAGGGATTTCAGCTCCACCATCTTGATCTCTCTTTCACACATCCACTGAAAGGCAAACGTCCAAGCAGATTCTCTTTATAAGGATGAGCTTTTCAACGCCTTTTTAAGCATTGTAGAGTGAGCATAAGTTTTAAGTTCTGCTAATTGTTTAGCTGAAGTTCCTGGGTGATTTCTGTTCTCAGGCTGATGGCTTTGGGATATCCCCATGTTTTGTTTTTTTCATCATCTATTTTTTAATAGAACTTTAATAATTCATTAAAAACAGCAACCAGTAGAAAATGTCCCCCTATGGCAAGGGTAAAGGGTCGATACACCAATGTCTGTTTGCCAAGAGAAGGTAATCAGTGACTATTTCCTCCTAGAAAATCGATACAGAAGTGCTGACTTAAATTTGAGGGTCCCACTGTGATGTATGTGACATATCCATGCCGTCCATCCCTTCCACCAGAACATTTTTGGTTATGAACCAAAAATTGAGGCAGACCTGAAGCTCAAGTGGACCACACCACAGGAAACAGTGGTCTTAAAGACTTCCACCATTGAAGGTTGTTACTGTCCATAGGGGCCACATTGATGTTTGTTTGTCATATAAGCTGTTCATAAGGTCACAGAGACATTGATAAAGGGACGACATAAATATCAGTTTGATCCAAAACTTTTGGGGCCCCTGACAAATTTTCAATGGTAGGCGTTCAATTCCCACTGTTTCCTGTGATGTTGGTCCACTTGAGCTTTGGATCTCTCTCATTTTTCAACTCATACCCTAAAATGAGCTGGCGGAAGGGATGGATGGGGTGGATAAGTCACATACATCATAGTGGGCCCCACAGATTTTACATTTTTTACCTCGGGTTTGGAGACTGAAAACGTTCAAAAAGTGTGCCTGTCGACACGACATTGGGAAGGCTGCAGAAATTACGGATGTAAATAATGACTATATATTTACAGATATTTACACCGGGAAATGAAAAATCAAATACCCCCTTAGATTTTTGTAATGCTCATGAAGTCTTCTCTTCTTGATTTCTTATAAGAGATCACTACAATGGAAGGATGGTTTAACTAATACTTTGGTGAATGGATGGTAGATTAGTAACTTGTTTATTTCCCTTTTTTTTAAAAGATGTTTAATTCCCTTCGCCTTTACTTTTGGTTTTCTACAATATTTAAATGGTTGTCCAATACGATTTGATTCATTTGAATGGTCATAGGCTCATAATCATGGTTTGAAAGGACAAATGGACACGATTTGAATGGTCTTTCCCTTGTTAAGGAAAAGCCGAGATGATGCAGCACTTCAAAAGTAAAAAACTACAGTTTTTAATGGCTGCATATTGTCTGAAATTTGGTCTCCCTCAAATTGTGGTTGTTCTCAACAGGTGGATGATGAGTCGAGACGGTTGTTCTTATCTCCCTCAATGCATGCATGACACGGTTTGCCAAGTTCATTGCTTGTAATGATCTCACAGACCTTCCTCTTTTAATTGAATTAGTACTCTAAAGAAACAAAATATGAACATCATATAGTACCCTCAAGCTATTACTAAAGAAACTATTAATAAGAAACAAAACAAGGACATCATAGTATCCTCAAGCTAGCATCCATTCACTTGGTACTAAAGAAACTATTAATAAGTACTCTCTCTCTCTCTCTCTCTCTCTCTCTCTCTCTCTCCTCTAGGGTTCTCTAATTTTTACAGAGAGCAAGTGATGCTCATAAAAAGTATTATTCTTTAGATGATGGTTGAATGAATTTTTATGTTTAGTTAATCATTTTTTTGTGACAATGAATCTTTTAAGCTAAAAAGCAAAAAAGACATGCAAATTCAACGATGATAAATCACTAAAATCTCAAGAAACATAAGTTTCCCCACAAGAACCCTCATATAATTTCATTGGATAATTTATAAAGGTTGAAGAAGAAGATGGCCAATCAACCACTGGCCTCTTCAGCTTAAGAAAAACCCAAACATGGATCTGGCCCAATGTAAACACTTTTTTCCCACCCACCAACCAAAAGCCAAAACACACGGAGGCACGTATCCAAATAAGACAAATTGAGTCCTCCCGATCACGAGATTTGGTGACCAGAGCAGAATAGGAGGATATGACTAAGGAATGACCTGATTTTTCAGCATTCCACATCCACTTGTCCATTACCCCAACCAAGTACCAACAAGCTTTGATTATGAAGAACTTCCATAAGGCTTACAAAGTCAATGAGTTGCTCATCAGAAAAAGCTCTACGAAAAGGAGACCAAACCATCTGTCCCTCGACAAAGGAAGCATACTACGCAATTGTCACCCCCCTCCAGGATCACTCTGTCAAGGCGAGGAAATGTCATGCACAATGGCCTACTTCCGCACCACAACTCCCACAACCTAATAGACTAGAGTGCCATCACCGGGACTAAATAGACTCTCCTTAAACAAGTTTTCTATCTTGAACACAGCTTTTGAAAAGCCTGAAGCTCTACATAGGGATGAATGTAAGCTCAACCATATCATATCCTCCACGCTATATCTGAAATCATTATTTGTTATTTTAGAGTGTTAATAATTGTTTTTTTTTTTTTTAAATTATTGGAACTGCATTAATGTTCTTTTTCTGAATTGCATTGTATCTTATTTTCATCTATTTACTAATTTTATTTAATTAGAATATTACTATTTGTTTGTGTACAAAAGTGTCCCCGTGCCTAAATCTTTGTAGTTTGCCATTCCAAACACTCAAAGACACTTTGACACTTGGCGCTGATGTCACTTGTCCAAGTAAATATTGTTATGCACACATCCCGTTCATCAGACAAAATCCACCAAGACATGCCAGAAAGAAAATGCATCCACCCACTTGTTAGTCACCCATGGAAGCACATGGCAAGCTGACAGCCTACACTCAAAGTCTGTATGTAGAAAAGTATCATGAAACCCTTTTTTTTTTCTTTATATTTTCTACTTTTCATTGAAAAGGAACAAGATTAAGAAGAGAGGGAGGAGTAGTCAACAAGAGATACTCTCTTCAAATACCTAATGTGGTTAAGGTCCACATTTGAAGGTTTCTAGTTCCAAGATTCTTTTGAGCAGTCCCACCAGCCAGAAATCAAATCTATCAGAGAATTTGCAATGCATCCAGCGATTGTAATAATGACAGGATCTTGTCAGCAATTATTTCTAGGTTAAATTTGAAGCACCTATCTTCACACATGTGGCATATGTATGATATCCAAGATGTTCATCTCTTGGACCCTACCTTGGTGGGCTATGCCCCAAAAAATCAAATTGGTAAGATGATGCTAGCTCTGCAGCTCTGAGCAATTTTTCATTGTTTGCTCGGTCTCATTAGTCACCCATTTATCATCACCGAAGTTCTCCAATCAAAATCATCTGATCACTATAATATTTGCAGTATGACCTATCCATGGTAGGACCCATCAGATGTATGGCTCGGATACTCTACATGCATGACAAACGTACAGAGAGTGCTTGACAGTTGACTATTAAGCGATAACACCAGACCCATTCGCTTGTGATCATATGTATGAGATTTTACACTACACTTACAAGCAAACACCGCGCCCATGGAAAATGAGGTGAAAAAGTTTTTTCTTCTAAGGACACATAAGACAAATCCTGCTGAAAGATGAGTTTTGAAAGCTGACCTGGGGATCAACTATCCAACCATGATACAATTCAATGCCCAGGAGATCGAATATGGCCCGCTCCCGCGTGAACTCAAAATCATCTATTCTACAAATATCAAGCAAAAAGATAGTCAGAACGAACCAAATTGAACAAACACACAAACACAATCCTGAGCCCAAAAAAAAAAAAAGAGAGAGAGAGAGAGCAGCTCGATGTTTACTTCCTGAAATGAAGGTTTACGTCAATCCCAGTCGCAAGACGAGGGAGAAGGTCGATTGCATCCGCAATGTTCTGTTGCTGGTTTTGCACGTACCCGGCATCTTTGTCCTGCCCAAGACAATTAAATATAACCAATATCAATAAAATCATAACCAATTAGAAGTCCGGAAACGGGTCTTACCTGGACATTACTGTTAGAATCTATTAGTCTTTCAGCGACAAGTGAGAGCAATTTCTGCAGCGAAACTTCAGACGTGTCCAAGCTCAGGTTCAGGTGATTTCTCAGAAGAAGAACATTGCCTACATACGACAATGAAATCACAGCCGTTCAATCGTGAAACCAGAAATAAACAAGATCGCAGGAAGCTAAACAGAGAAAAAAGAGAGTGCTTCGCACATTAAAGGTTCATTGGGCCTCCCACAGGAAGCGATGATCGGATGATCTGAACCAAACATCCAGTCGGCAAAAATCACACCACCCTCGATGATCGTGATTCGTGACCATCGATCAGCAGTTAATAGTAAAACCGTTCAAGGTTCCGCATTCAACGGGAAAATGAAAAGTCTACTGCCGCTAAAAGACCAGGAAATGGACGGTTTTGATCACCCAATCATGAATGGATACGGGCCCCATCGAGCTATCAACACAAATCATTCTCTAACAATACAAAAAAGCCCGCATTGGCAACATCGAACTACGGGATTGAGAAATCAACGGCCTAGATCGGAAGAAATGACGGATTTTGATAAAACCCTAGAAATGAATGAAGAAGAGAGATTACTGATGGCGATGAGAGGACAAGGGCCGTTATCGTTCTGGAGAATGATGGGAACGGAGCGACCGAGGAACTGCACGACCTTCGTCTTGTAGATAGGTTCGACCTCCGTCTCCTTCGTCCGCTCTTCCGTACCCATGGCCGTTCGTCGCGATGAGATTTTCTTACAGGAAATTAGAAAAGTAAACAGAAGAAATAAGGGTTTGAGAGAGAGAGAGAGAGAGAGAGAGAGAGAGAGAGGATTTTGAGAAGAGGATAGATGAAATGAATTGAGAGAGAGAGAGAGAGAGAGACGAAAGAGAGAGGAGACGGCAAACGCCTTTTCTACTAGTTTCGACCGCGCCGTCAAGACGGCGTGTAAAAGAGCAAAACTTCGATACTCTGGTGGGGTGTATAGATGAGACGCAGGCACTGCGAAACTGTACACGTGGCAATACTTAAGTCGGCTTGAAATGTATAAATTTTTGATTTTTTAGATGGATATTAAACTAGATTTTATCATTATTTGGTCATGTAACCACTCGATTGGAACACATATAAATGAAAATATCCTACGGTTGTAGTTCAGAGAAACTTTGTCCGTGAATCAAAGCTTTGAATTGTTAAATTAGCCTGATTTTTCTTTTCGTTGTTATGTACTAATGGTGTAGGAAATTGGACGGTTGATTTGAGAAAATAGATAACAAGTGTAGAATTTCTTAGTGCCTGCGTACCATCATTATTCTCTCTCGGAGTATCAAATAATTATCGCGTGTGAAATGTGGAAGCGGATTGCGTAGTGAGTAACTGAGTATTGGGCCCACCTTAAGTGTGTGTGTGTTTAGCTAATCGACGCCGTCCATCTATTTTTTCAGATCATTTTAGATATCTAGAAAAAAAATTAAAGCATGAAATATCTTAATTAGACCACACCACAGGAAACACTTGCGGTTAATGACATCCACCATTGAAATCTTCCTAGGGCCCACATTGATGTTTATTTATCATCCGACCTGTTCACGAGGTTAAAAAGATACTGATGAATGGAAAACACAAATATCAGCTTCATCCAAAACTTCCGTGGACCTCAAGAAACTTTCAACGGTATATGTTCAATTCACATTGTTTCCTGTAGTGTGGTCCACTTGATCTTTGGATATTCTTGAATTTTTGGAAATTACCTAAAATGATCTGGAAAAAACGGATGGACGGTATGGATATTACACCTACATCACGGTGGGCCCCACGGTTTACTCGGTATTCAATTCCATTTGGTGAAATAGAGACTACGAAAGGACACACATAAGGACAAACGTGTGTGCGACACGTGCTATTTTTTTGGAGGGGCACTCCCTCTTGAAGGTTGTTTTCTCTTTATTTGTGGCCCACCATCAGGCAGATGTCAGATGTTCGTGAATTTTGGGTCAGAGAACTTAGACGGTAGGGGTTTGTCTGACGAACGGACAGGATCTCTCACACGTGATGATTGGATCCTGGAGAGTGAGTCGCACGTCGAGGCAAGGTTCACGAGTTCGGTTAGCGTGGCCGGTCCGTATGATTCTGGATTTACGAGAGAATTGCGGAAGAGATAATTTTTTATACTCTGAAAGAGTACGATGGTTGATACTCAGGTACTCAGTAATGGCACACGTAGTATACTTGTATATAAATTAAACTGTCCAAACCTTTCGATGTAGATTAGGTAGCTTGTAAGACTAAAAATCTCGATGATCTAATTTTCTAATCGGACGATTAGTGGACATTTAATGAACGGTCCAAATGAAAATAAGTCATGTATCTGACAAATGCCGGTTAATCAAATGTTAGGATGGTTCGATAAAGCTTGATTTTGAAAGATGGGCCATCTACAGTGGTTCCGGCAATTTGAAAGGTTTAAACTGATTTAATGTTTAATACGTTTAGATTCCAAAATGCATGAGTATCAACCAAGCTACTCTGGCAGAGTACAAAATAATCTGGCAACGATGAAACGCTGCCGATTTTTGGGAGATTCACATTCTTACCCGTTCCAAACTGGTTGGTTAGGATCGTCCGAGGAGCGTGGTTTTGCTGCACGGAAAGTCTTTGGCAGGTATCCTCCTCCATTGGAATCGAGCCACCGTGACGTTTGTGAGAAATCCACACCGTTCATCGGTTTTTCTATGTCATTTTAGGACAAGGAGTAGAAATGAGGCAGATCGAAAACTAAAGTGGTCTGCACGACAGGAAATACTGAGGATTAAACATCCGCCGTTGACATATTCATGGGGTTACACGTATAGAGATCTGCCAATTTATGGACGCGGATTTCCTGGAAGATGCTAGGTGGGGCCTAACATTATGTTTGTGAGAAATCCACACCGTTTATCCCCTTTGCAATCTCATTTTAGAATATGCGACTGAAAATTAGGAAGATCCAAAATTAAAGTGGGTTACATGAGTAGAAACAGTGGGGATTCAATGAACAACGTTGAAACATTTTTACGGCCATATCAGGCTAAGTTTTCGATTTTAACTTCATCCATAATGAGAATGACCATTAAAACGGTTTGAATGGCATGAAAATATTAATGTGAAGTCCTTAAAAGTCAACAGTAGGAAACTCTTTCCCTACTGTTTCCTCTTATACGGCACACGTGAGTTTTGGATCCGCGATTTTTTCAGTCACGTGTATTAAAATCAGATCCCGAGATGGATGAATGGTGTGGATTTCTTACAAACATCACGGTGAACCCTACCTAACATATATGAATTTCCTGGGAATGGCTTTTGTAAGGAATCCGCGTACCCAACGTATCCAGGAAAATCAAGGCCGTTGCATTAACAGGTCGCTTGGACTGGTCAGACGTGGATGGACGCACCTGGCACAAGGCTGGGTGATCCAAACTGCTCCTAATGGGGCCCACTGTACATAAAAAAATAAAAAAGGGTATGTTTTTAGTATAGATTTGATGGGGCACTTACCATTTTTTACTTGACTCGGGTAAAACCTACCAAATTAAAATAGGCCTCTAACTGTAGGGACGATCTCAAATAAAGGGCTTGTTTGGCCCAGAGGATGGAAGGAATTGGATGGTATTGGAAGGGATTGGAAGGAATTGAAAGTTAAATCCCACGATTGGCTGGGCGTGCCAAGCAAATCACCCTGTGATCTGATCCCAAAATATAGCAATTCCATAGATCTTAATATAATCTGCTGACAATACCATCATTACCTTTAAATTCCATCTAATCTACCCTAATCCACTCAAATTGGATATAGCAATCTCGGGGATATAGCAATCCCATTGATCTTGCACCAATCCTTTGACGCGGCCATCGTTTCCTTGAAATCCATGCCATCCATCCTAATACCAGTCAATCCCTTCCAATCCTCCCGGCCAAACAAGCCCTAAGGGTATTTTGATATTTATGCTTCATCCATACCCTAGAAGCCTCTTTTAATAGCATAAGCTTTCAGGCGTCTGAAAAAACTGCACGGTACGGAAGAGTCTATGGTGATATTTTTTTTTCTTAAAAGGAAATCATGGACCAGGTAATGGGACGCGGATTTTCTGCAAAAGACTTTCACACGAGCTTCCTGTGCAAGGATGCTAGGTGGGGCTTACTTAGATGTCTGTGTGATATCCACCCGCTCTATCTATTTTGAGAGCTCATTTTAGGGTATGCCACTAAACAAAATGTATATCCAACACTCAAGTGGGACACACGAGATGAAATGGTGAAAATTCAATAAGCGCTGTTGAAGCAATCCTATGGCCATAAAAGTTCTATATGGACCTAAATTTTTTGTGCTTTCACATAATCTCATCTAGATTTACTTATAAACTGTTTAGATAGCATATGAACATAAGGTTGATCTGGGAAAGTTTCAACCGTAGGAATTTCTTTCCCAATTTCCCCTCTCGTGTGACGCAGTTCCTCATTTTTAGTCCATCCATTCGCAGAAACTTCCTGACAAAGGCTTTAGACGGAAAATCTGCGTCCCAAGTAACGTTAGTCGGCCTATCATCTGACGGGCGCAGATTGCGTCCCACCCAGCCCGTACAGTAATCCGTCCGGTCAGGGCTATGTGGGACCCACAGTGATGTGAGTGTTTTATCTACGCCGTTCAACGCTGTTTTCAGATAATTTTAATATGTAAACTAAACAATGAGACGGGTCCAAGGCTTAAGTGGACCACAACGTGGGGATTGAACGTCCACCATTAAAAACTTCTTAGGAGCTAGAGAAGTTTATGATGAAGCTGACATTTGTGTTTTCACTTCATCCACGTCTACATGACTTTATGAATAGGTTGTATGGTAAAAAAAACAAAACGTTGGCCCTTAGAAAGGTTTCACCGGTGGGTGTCATTATCAGTGTAGGTTCCTTTGGTGTGGTCCACTTAAGCCTTGGACCCGCCTCATTTTTTGGTTCACATATTAAAATTATCTGAAAACAGAGTTTAACGGCGTGGATAAAACACTCACATCACTGTGGGCCCGCGTCCATCATCTGACCCCTAATGTGAAGCATCGAATATTTTTTGTTTTTAACTGTCCACTGGATACCACCCGTTTGGTGGACACTGATGTTGGAGGCTATCCATGGTATGACAAGCTAGATGGATGGTTCTGATCATCCGATCATCGAGCCGTGACTTGCCGTCCATGGAATGCCTGGAAAATGAAGAGTAATTTCCAACTGTAAGACCCATATATGGCCCATCAACCTTTTGAAACCCACTTGCTTTTTACCTCCCAGGAATAAGCCCCAGCTGTACGGCCCCATTTCTCAGGCCGAAAATGCCCCTGCTTTCTTTCCGGAAGCAGATCGCCTCGTGCTCGAAGAGGAGCGCTGACGCCCCTCGAACTCCGAGTTGTACGAACAGTTCAAAAGAAATCAAAGTTACATGCCCCACGGTTATGTATTTATTATATCCACAACGTTCATCCCTATTTTGAGATCACTTCGGAGCATTATCAAAAAGAAAAAAAATTATATCCAAATATCAACTGGACCACACCACATAGAGCAGCGGGAAATTTAATTTTCACCGTTAAAATTTTTGTAGGGCCCACCATAATATTTATTTTCCATCCAATCCATTCATAAGGTCACAAAGACCTAGATGAAGAGGAAAAACAAATTTCATAATGATCCAAAACTTCTTGACCCCTAAAAGGGTTTCAATGGTAGACGTCCAATCCTCCACTGCCTTTTACAGTGTGGTCCACTTGATAGCTAGATCTATCTTATTTTTCATCCCAAGCCTTAATACAAGTTCACCAAATAGATGGATGGTTTGGATATAACACATACCTCATAATGGGACCCACAAAAAGCGGCGGGGATTACGACAGGAAAGGAAAAAAAGTAAACAGTTGGGTCGACTGGGTCAACAGCTACGGCTTATAACCGTAGCTATAACCGTAGTGGCTCTTATGCACTTAAAAAAAAAAAAAAACATGGAGAACTTTATTCTACCTACATTTTTCTCTAATACATATTTACATAAATATGTATATATAATCACATAAAAAAAAAATTCTCGCTTTTTTTTTTTCATTTATTTCTTTATTCATTTATCAAGAATATCTTCTAAACCAAAATTAGTTACTTGATGTACCATATATGATTTTGAGGTAAGAGATACTACTTTAGCCAACCAACTTGGTTATGTTCCAAGATTCTATCAGGTCGATGGTCAAAAATCCATTTTTATTCACTTCGCATAATCGCTGGAAATGACTGTGAAGGAGAATTCCCTTTCATTTCACGGTCATTTGCATACATTTCACGGTCATTTCCATGCATTTCACGGTCAATTCGCTTCACTTTACGATCATTTTCATGCGTTTCATGGTCAATCCCGGCCATTCCGTTTTGATTCACGGTCATTTCCATGCATTTCACGGTCAATTCCCTTCACTTCACGGTCATTTCCATGCATTTCACGGTCAATTCGCTTTACTTCACGGTCATTTCCATGCATTTCATGGTCAATCCCGCGCGATTCCATTTTGATTCACGGTCATTTCCATACATTTCACGGTCAATTCCCTTCATTTCACGGTCATTTCCATGCATTTCACGGTCAATTCGCTTCACTTCATGGTCATTTCCATGCATTTCACGGTCAATTCCCTTCACTTCACGGTCATTTCCATGCATTTCACGGTCAATTCGCTTACTTCACAGTCATTTTCATGCATTTCACGGTCAATCTCGGCGATTCCGTTTTGATTCACGGTCATTTCCATGCATTTCACAGTCATTTCCCTACACTTCACGGTCATTTCCATGCATTTCACGGTCAATTCCCTTCACTTCACGGTCATTTCCATGCATTTCACGATCAATTCGCTTCACTTCACGGTCATTTCCATGCATTTCACGGTCAATTCCTGTAACACCCTGAAAATCGGGGGTCGTGCATATACTCGACTCCCAAGTTCCCGGGTGTCACTTATAGCCGATTTTTGTTAATTTTGTTTAATCGAGTTTAAATGCGCAACATGGAATTTCTTGGAACATGAAGCACAATCACAATAAGTATACTGAAATGAAAGAGATCAGATATATACCAGTCCAAAAGAATATAAATGGGTCGCACAAGGCGTTGCCCAACAAAATAAAAAAAAATAACATATCCAAAAAAATGATGCACTGAGTCCACTACTCAGTGATCCAAATCTCGTCAACTAAGCCGATGGAGAACTGCTCATCAGTGGGAAGTAAGACAGCTCGTTCTCCTCATCAAGACTCGTGCCGCCAGGCTCCTCGTACTCTGCGTCACCTGCATTTATAGGAGAGTCTGGTTGGTGTTTTAAAACACCGTCCTAGAGTGGGAGTGAGTGATCAACTCAGTGGGTGCTATTAGTCTTAAGTTGTGACAGGCATTAATTATATTATGAACTTAATGAAAAACAATCATTCACAAACACCTAACTAATCTCATTAATGCGCGTGCATGACGGATGATATGATGCATGCCATCGCCACAACACTCCCTCGAGAGACTCCATCTAACGATCGCGTATGACCAACACTCCCTCAGAGTGACCTCGACTGCCAAGTCGCCACCCTAACTAGTGTAATGCAATGTGATTGTGTTAGCCGAGTTCTTAGTTAAGTCCATTTATCCAGCAGGTTGGGGAATCTGATACACCCCATATATCAATGCCCTCAACTGGTTGCGAGGCCAAGACCCCCCAACGTGTGAGGCCAAGACCCCAAGATCCTTAATCCCGTCGGATTCTCCATCCCCGACTTCAAGTACATGGGGAGTACCGAGAAGAAGGGATCGCTCACGGTCACTACGGGGAGGCGCATCACCCTAGTGTAGGCCGACAGCTCGGACACAGTGTCACATTCCATCATGTCCAGCTCTCGAGGCGGTGGATCGATTTCAATTTGGTTATCGATGAGCTGCAACGGTTGTAGGGTGTGCCAGGTTCCATACATATGTGAGCAATAAAGGTTAACAAATAAGGTTGGTTAGTAAATGGGCTAGACCGCAAGAGTTCAGGCAAGCATGTAACAGACGACATTGGGTACAAGCGACCCATGTAGTTTAACTACCGTCGCCCACATGCACCCGTCCAAATCCATGGGTTTAGCCTCAGGATAGCCCTACCAACGGGACCACCTTCACTCTCCTCATTTTCCTGACCAACCCAAGGGTTGAGGGTAATTTCATAATATGCCACAATCAAGGTTATCGTCGAATATAAGTAGAAGCATACATTTATATCTTCCAGCATGAAATCTTAATTTCCTCTACCAAGCAAAGTAAATCATGATGTGAACTAAATGTGCAAGTGTGTTGTGTGGGTTAGTAAGGAAGCTAAGCACTTCCTACACTTCATATAACCAGTAGCACAAAAATTAAGGAACTATATATGTTATAAAGCAATACCTTGTGAGAAAATCAAACAAGACATGAACATATAATCGACCATTGTAGTAAATCATGTGAGAGGCAAGAACAACATCGTGTGAGAACTAAACAAACATACCATTCCGTGCAATTCCAAACAAAACATACAATTCCTAAGTTTTCTTTAAAATTTTCGAATACATCATTCAAGCAACCAAAATCATTAGACTCATAGTATAATTGGTGCTAGGCCACCTAAGGATAATAGTCCGCACCTATGGATCGTTGAAGGCTTTAAAAAACGATCTAGGGTTGCCAAACTCGCGGGTCGATTCGTAGAGATCCTGAGCCAAATGAGCTTGCATGTTAGGATTACATGCATTCCCTAGCTCAACCCCAAAGATTACAAAAAAAATGGATGCTTACCTCCCCAATCGGATGAAAGTGGGTTGTAGTTGTGGATATGGGAAAGGGGAAGGTATTTCTCTAAGGTTCCAAGCTTCCTTGGGCCCCACCACCTACTACACACTCCTTTCCTTCCTTCTTCCTCTCTCTTTCTCCTTCTTTCTCCTCTTTCTCTTCTCCCTTTTCTCTCTTCTCTCTTTCATTCTCTAAGGCAAAATCGTATGGGGAGAGGGGGTGCCCAAATGAGCTTCTTTTATAATGCTAGATTTAGTGTAAATGGCCCCAAGAGCTAGGTTTTTACTATACTAAACCTATGGGAGGGTCTTTCTAAGCTCTAGGGCCCACTATGGGGTGTATATATTAATATACACTGTAGGATAGTTCGCCTTAATGATAATCTACGTATGTATATGATCGGCCTGCCATTTGGATGCACCGATTGATAGATATGATTAGAAGTCTATTCTACAGTCACCGATGGTCGATCGGGGCCACAGCTAGACGGATATGAGCAGGAAAATATCCTTACTCCACGCATGAAGTTTGGTCGCAAATCGACGGTCTGAAATCCTCAACTTTGTATGAGAGTGGACGAACCAATTCACTTAAGTTTTAACTTCTTCCTTTAGGGTATTTGCACTTCTCATGCACTCATCCTCTGGCTCAAGTTGAGCAGTTCTGGACAGTACCCAGGTTCGACTCTCGCGATGGACGTCAAGCCCAGTAAGACGGATATTATTCTATAGTTTTGGAACTAGTGGCCCACTAACGAGCGGTCTAGAGCTTGTTTGGAAATTCGGGGCATTTATGGAATGAATTAGGTACTAAGATTTCTTGTGGACAATGATTAGGGTTTGAGTTAACTATGTTCATAGGGTGGCCTATTTGTAACTAGTAAAAGTGGAGATTTGGTCATAATTACTCTAAACCATTGATTTTTAGGCTAAAAGGGTAACATGGTTGATTTGGCCTATTAGCCAAGATTCGGGCTTTATCTGACTCGACTTCGGTTAGATCTTTAATTTAGTCATGATTGTCTTCATTAGTTAATGATGGTTCGGCTAGATTTGGGTCCTATGTGAGAAAATCATGGGACTAAACTTGATGTTCAAATGATTGGGCGGATTTGTTGGCTTCCTACGATTGATTAAATGGACTAGTGCGGTTCTTTACTGGTTCCACCCGTGTTTAAATTATCATTGAGTGCTAATGGTCATTAAGTGATATTATAAGTTAATTAAAAAAAAATTTCAAGGATTTTTGGAAATCCAAAACAGTGAAAATCCAGGATGTTACAATCCCGACGATTCCGTTTTGATTCTGTAACGCCCTGAAAATCGGGGGCCGAGTAGTTACTCAACACCCGAGTTCCCGGTGTCACCTATCACCCATTTTTATGGCTTATGGTTTATCAAATTAAACATTTGCGCAAGCTGGAACAATCTGGAACATGAATCAGAAACACACATCCACTGAAATGAAAGGAAGCAACATAAATCACTATATACAGGTCCAAAAGAATGATGGGGCACCCATGGCGCCATACAACTAAAACCACAAAAATATAACAAGTCCAAAAGAATAGGGCTGAGCTCCCGGCCCAGCGACCCCTCGACACGTCTACGAGTCCGATGCGGCTCCGCCCATCAACTGAAAGTAGGAGTAGTCCTCCTCCTCCTCCAGGACTCATCGCCTTGGGCTCCTCCCGATCATCGCCACCATCTATTTAAGCGTGCCTGGGTGGTTTTAAAACACCGTCCCAGAGTGGGAGTGAGTGATCAACTCAGTGTGAACTATTAACCTTAAGTTATAACAGGCATCAATTTGAACATGAAGTTAATGAAAAAAAACAGCCAATCAACAACACCTACAACTCTTATTAAATGCGTATGCAATGCAATGATATGATGCATGCCCTCGCCGCAACGCTCCCTCGAGCGACTCCATCTAACGATCGCATATGGCAACACTCCCTCAGAACGACCTCGACTGCCGAGTCGCCACCCTAACTAATGCGATTCAATGCGATCGTGTTAGCCAAGTTCTTAGTTAAGTCCATTCATCCATCAAGTTGGGGATTCTGATTCACCCTACCTGTCACTGCCCTAATCAGGTTGCGAGGCCAAGGCCCCAACAATGCGTGAGGCCGAGTCCCCGCGGTCCGTGATCCTGTCGGGGTCCTCATTCCCGACTCCAAGCACATGAGGCGTGCCGATAGGGAAAGGATCGCTCGCGGTCACTACGGGAGGCGCGGTACCCCAACGAGGTCGACAAATCGGTTCACAAGTGTCCCATTCCACCATGGCCGGCTCACGAGACTGTGGACCAAATTTTTTTTTTTTATCTTGTTATCAATGGGCCACCAAGGGTCGTAGGGTGCATCAGGTTCCATGCATATGTGGGCAAACATGGTTAACAAACGGGGATGATCAGGTAGTAGGCTAGTCTGCACAACTAGGCGGGCATGAGACGAATGGCCTCGAACAAGGGTCCCATGTAGTCGAACTACACCACCCGAACACTTCCGCCCAATCTGCACTAGCCTTAGAGTAGCCCTACCAATGGGGCTATTCTCTCTCGTCCATTTCTAACCATCCCAAGAGAGTAAAGGAGATCTACCGCATGTTACGATTCATGTTAGCATTCATCACATCCATATCACATTCTCATGCATTCCAATCATACAAATCAAATACCTTTAACAAGCTAGCAATTATCATTTAGAATTAAAGTGCATGTGAGTGTGTGAGTGGGGTGAGAAAGTTTCCACTTTCTCCATCTTGAAAATCATGAGTGTCCCAACAATTATTCACACATACCATGAAGCATCACACATGAAGGCAATGAATCACATCCGCAAGCATGTTATCATCCAACCTCATAATATGAGAAGGCACAATGCATACCACATTTGGGAATTAGACATGCATATTCTAACAATCCAACAAATCATGAAAACCCCTAAAGTTCTCTCTAGAATTTCAAACAAGACATCCAAGCACTCAAAATCATTACATCCATGCTAAAATTGGTGCTAGGCCACCTAAGAGCAATAGTCCGCACCTTAATTTCGGCGGAGGCTCGGAAACGACCTAAAGGCGAGGGTTTCGAAGATTGGCCGGCCGGAGTCCCTAAAACGATTTAAGCATGAGAGGAATCTACTTCATTTCTCCTTTAAGACAAGGATTTCAAGGAAAATAATGAGGGATCTTACCAAGGTTGCCCACAAACGAATTTCGGAGTGGCGGTGGAGAGTTTTCCCCCTTTCTAAGGGTTAGGATGTTGAAGGATCGGATCTCTTGAGTCTCAACACGTTTTAGGGTCCATCACAACCTCCTTGCCTTCTCTTCCTTCCTTCTACACTTTCCTTGGTCGTTGGAAAAGGGTGGAAGCTACAAGGGAGGGCTTTGTTGTTGTAAGGTGGTGAGGATGATGAAGGAGAGGTTGATTGTTGGAGATTGGGGAAATCAAGAAGGAAAAGGGATGGGTTGTTGAGAGTTGAAGGGAGAGATAGGAGGGAGAGAGAGTTGTTGTTGAGAGAGTGAAGGGTTTGTGAGAAGAGGGTTAGGGCTTATTTCCCTAGAGTTGGGTCCTTTGGCCCCAAGCTCCCAAGTCTTCCTAAAATAGACTTATGAGACACCTATTGGTGTTGAGGTGGGCCCGACACTCCACAGGCCATCAAATTCGGCGTGGAGGTGTCTTATGACCCAACTAGGGTCCATGCAAACATTGAGGGTGAACGGATGAACGGATATATGATCTGAGCAGGTACTTTCGTCCCAAAAATGGCCCCGTGGGGCCGATCTGTGATTGGGGCAGTTCTAGCGGCCCTCTGGCCATGAAATTTGTAGGGTAAGTGCTTCATGGCCCGATGAAGGACCCTGCAAAATTTGGAGGCAAACGGATGCGCGGTTTAGTCGTACGGGTCTGTAACGCCCTGAAAATCGGGGGCCGAGTAATTACTCAACGCCCGAGTTCCCGGTGTCACCTATCACACCTTTTTATGGTTTATGGTTTATCAATTTAAAAATTTGCGCGAGCTGGAACAACCTGGAACATGAATCACAACCACACATCCACTGAAATGAAAGGATATAACACAAAGCACTATATACAGGTCCAAAAGAATGAAGGGGCGCCCATGGCGCCATACAACTAAATCACAAAAATAAACAAGTCCAAAAGAATATAGCTGAGCTCCCGGCCCAGCGACTCCCGATACATCTACGGTCCGATGCAAAGACCGCCCATCAACTGAAAGTAGGAGTACTCCTCCTCCTCCTCCCGGACTCAGACTTCTTAGGGCTCCTCCCGATCATCGCCACCGCATCTATGGAAGCGTCGGTTGGTGTTTTAAAACACCGTCCCAGAGTGGGAGTGAGTGATCAACTCGGTGTGAACTATTAACCTTAAGTTATAACAGCATCAATTTGAACATGAAGTTAATGAAAACAACCAATCAACAACACCTACAACTCTTATTAAATGCGTATGCAATGCAATGATATGATGCATGCCCTCGCCGCAACGCTCCTCGAGCGACTCCATCTAACGATCGCATATGGCAACACTCCCTCAGAGCGACCTCGACTGCCGAGTCGCCACCCTAACTAATGCGATGCAATGCGATCGTGTTAGCCAAGTTTTAGTTAAGTCCTTTCATCCATCAGGTTGGGGATTCGATTCACCCTACCCACACGCCTCTAATCGGGTTGCGAGGCCAAGACCCCAGCAATGCGTGAGGCCGAGTCCCCGCGGTCCGTGATCCTGTCGAGGTCCTCATTCCCGACTCCCAAACACATGAGGCGTGCCGATAGGGAGAGGATCGCTCGCGGTCACTACGGGGAGGCGCGGTACCCCAGCGTAGGCCGACAGCTCGGTCACAGTGTCCCATTCCACCATGGCCGGCTCACGAGACTGTGGACCAATTTCTTTGTCTTGTTATCAATGGGCCACCAAGGGTCGTAGGGTGCATCAGGTTCCATACATAAGTGGGCAAACATGGTTAACAAACGGGGATGATCAGGTAATAGGCTAGTCTGCACAACTAGGCGGGCATGAGACGAATGGCCTCGGGAACAAGGGTCCCATGTAGTCGAACTACAGCCACCCGAACACTTCCGCCCAATCTGCCAGACTAGCCTTAGAGTAGCCCTACCAATGGGGCTACCCTCTCTCGTTCATTTCTAACCATCCCAAGAGAGTAAAGGAGATCTACCGCATGCTACGATTCATGTTATCATTCATCACATCCATATCACATTCTCATACATTCCAATCATACAAATCAAATACCTTTAACAAGCTAGCAATTATCATTTAGAATTAAAGTGCATGTGAGTGTGTGAGTGGGGTGAGAAAGTTTTCACTTTCTCCATCTTGAAAATCATGAGTGTCCCAACAATTTTTTTACACATACTATGAAACATCACACATGAAGGCATAAAATCACATGCTATTCACACATTCCATGAAGCATCACACATGAAGGCATAGAATCACATGCTATTCACACATTCCATGAAGCATCACACATGAAGGCAATGAATCACATGCTATTCACACATACCATGAAGCACCACACATGAAGGCAACGAATCACATGATATTCACATTTGGAAATTAGACATGCATATTCCAACAAATCCAACAAATCATGAAAAACCCCTAAAGTTCTCTCTAGAGTTCCCATCAAGACATCCAAGCACTCAAAATCATTATATCCATGCTAAAATTGGTGCTAGGCCACCTAAGAGCAATAGTCCGCACCTTAAAGTCGGTGGAGGCTCGGAAACGACCTAAAGGCGAGGGTTTCGAAGGTTGGCCGGCCGGAGTCCCTAAAACGATCCAAGCATGAGAGGAATCTACCCCATTTCTCCTTCAAGACAAGGATTTCAAAGAAAATAGTAAGGGATCTTACCAAGGTGACCCACAAACGAATTTCCGGAGTGGCGGTGGAGAGTTTCCCTTTTCGGAAGGGATAAAGTGTTGAGAGATCGGTTCTCTTGAGCCCCCAACTCGGTTTAGGGTCCACCACAACCTTCTCGCCTTCTCTTCCTTCCTTCTACACTTGCCTTGGCCGTTGGAGAAGGGTGGAAGCTACAAGGGAGGGCTTTGTTGTTGTAAGGTGGTGAGGATGATGAAGGAGAGGTTGATTGTTGGAGATTGGGGAAATCAAGAAGGAAAAGGGATGGGTTGTTGAGAGTTGAAGGGAGAGATAGGAGGGAGAGAGAGTTGTTGTTGAGAGAGTGAAGGGTTTGTGAGAAGGGGGTTAGGGCTTATTTCCCTAGAGTTGGGTCCTTTGGCCCCAAGCTCCCAAGTCTTCCTAAAATAGACTTATGAGACACCTATTGGTGTTGAGGTGGGCCCGACACTCCACAGGCCACCAAATTCGGCGTGGAGGTGTCTTATGACCCAACTAGGGTCCATGCAAAAATTGAGGGTGAACGGATGAACAGATATATGATCTGAGCAGGTACTTTCGTCCCAAAAATGGCCCCGTGGGGACTGATCTGGTGATTGGGGCAGTTCTAGCGGCCCTCTGGCCATGAAATTTGTAGGGTAAGTGCTCCATGGCCCGATGAAGGACCCTGCAAAATTTGGAGGCAAACGGATGCGCGGTTTGGTCGTACGGGTCCAATTTGCGATCAACGGTCACCGTTCCACGATCAGGTCCCAGATTTGGTGGACGGGCGTAGAAAAATAATTTAAACCACCACCACAAATTTGGAGAAAATCCGACGGCTGATCGCCCGGAATCCCGGTTTCATTGTATGTGCCGTGCTCCATTTCTCTGTTTGGCATTGGTGGGGTGTTCTGGCTAGCGCCGCATCCTGGTTCGGGTGTCCACCGGGTCCACCGTCCGCGATGGCCCACAAGCCCGGTGTGATATATGAATTCGAATTTTTTGATTTTTCGACCATCCTTGATCACCGGGTGGCCCACACGGCCGTTGACGAATGTACACGGCCATCGGGCTTGGCGGGCCACGCCAGTTCCATCGTGGTCGCCCTAGACTGTTCTTAACGGGTTGATCCTAGCCTAATCCTATAATTACTGGTGGTACCCCACCCAGAGCAGCTTAAACGGACGGTCCTGCGGCAATTCCGATGTGGACGCCCCAGGATACAGTGCTGGTTGGACGGGACGTTACAGGGTCCAATTTGCGATCAACGGTCACCGTTCCACGATCAGGTCCCAGATTTGGTGGACGGGCGTAGAAAAATATTTTAAACCACCACCACAAATTTGGAGAAAATCCGACGGCTGGATCGCCCTGAATCCCGTTTCATTGTGTGTCGGCTCCAATTTCTGTTTGGCATTGGTGGGGTGTATTCGGCTAGTGCCAGATCCTAGTTCGGGGTGTCCACTGGGTCCACTGTCCGCGATGGCCCACAAGCCCAGTGTGATATATGAATTCCGAAATTTTTAGATTTTTCTGACCATCCTTGATCACTGGGTGGCCCACGCCGGCTGTTGACGAATGCACACGGCCATCAGGCTTGGCGGGCCACGCCAGGTTCCATCGTGGTCAGCCTAGACTGTTCTAACGGGTTGATCCTAGCCTAATCCTATAATTACTGGTGGTACCTCACCCAGAGCAGCTTAAACGGACGGTCCTGCGGCAATTCCGACGTGGACGCCCCAGATACAGTCTTGGTTGGACGGGACGTTACAATCTACCCCCTTATAAATAAATTTCGTCCTCGAAATTTGTACTGTTCGTATTGTTCAAGCAGTGCTCGGGTAATGCTTGCGGACTTCTGCTTCTGTCTCCCAAGTGGCCTCTTCTTCATCGTGATGGGTCCATAGGACCTTGACCAATGGGATGACTTTGTTGCGTAGAACCTGTTCCTTCCTGTCCAATATTCTAGTAGGCCGAAGAATGTATGTGGCATCATCCTTGAGTTCCACATGTTCCCACCTGATGATATGTGAAGGATCGGGGACGTACTTCTTTAACATGGATACATGGAAGACGTTATGCACTCCAGCAAGTGGCGTAGGTAAGGCCAGGCGATAGGCAACTGCACCTACCCGGTCCAAAATCTGGAAAGGCCCGATGAATCGGGGCGTGAGCTTCCCCTTTTTGCCGAAGCGCAGGACACCCTTCATTGGGGAGATTTTGAGGAATACATGGTCCCCAGCTTCAAATTCCAAGTCTCTTCGCCTTGTGTCGGCATAGCTTTTCTGCCTGCTTTGAGCCGTTAAGAGGCGACGCCGGATAATTTCAATCTTCTCAGTCGTGACCCGCACCAAATCCGGCCCTAACAAGCTCTTCTCGCCAATTTCTTCCCAACAATGCGGGGCTCGGCATGGACGCCCATACAAAGCCTCATAAGGCGCCATGCCGATGCTAGCCTGAAAGCTATTGTTGTAGGCGAACTCGGCATATGGGAGACAATCGTCCCAGCTCTCCTGAAAGTCTAGAACACAAGCCCGTAACATGTCTTCCAAAATCTGGTTCACCCGTTCGGTCTGTCCATCTGTCTGCGGGTGGAAGGCGGTGCTAAACTTCAGTTTTACTCCCATAGCTTCCTGAATGCGGGTCCAGAAAAATCGACGTGAAGCGAGTATCCCTGGTCCGACACAATCTCCAATGGGACGCCATGGAGCCGCACTATTTCCTTGATATACAACTTAGCCAAATCATCGGCGGAGCTTGAAGTCTTGATTGGCAGAAAATGGGCTGATTTGGTTAGCCTGTCCACAATCACCCATATCGAGTCATGCCCCTTCCTAGTCTTGGGCAAACCGGAAATAAAATCCATTGATATGAAGTCCCATTTCCATTCTGCTATGGGCATGGGTTGCAAAAGGCCCGGTGGTCGGCGGTGCTCAGCCTTGACTTGTTGACATGTGAGGCATCGGGACACATACTCCGCTATTTCTTTCTTCATGTTGTCCCACCAATAGTTCCGCTTCAAATCCCGGCACATCTTTGTACTACCAGGGTGCATCGCCAACTTAGAGTTGTGAGCAGCATTTAGGACCTCTTCTCGCAGTCCCAGTAGGTTAGGAACACAAAGGCGGCCTCGGTAGCGCAATCCCCTATCCTTTCCAACCCTTCATTCAGACTTCGTATCATTTCTCGCCCTTTCCCTCATCTTCTGCAATAGATCATCGTCCTCTTGGGCTTCAATGATTTTGCTATCAATCATTAGCTGAGCTTGAAGGTGGGCTACTACTGCATACGGCTCCTCCACGGTTAGCTTCATGTCGAAGTCCCGTATGAATTCTACCATGTCCCACTCTCTCACCATCAGCGGGGCCGCAAATTCAATTATTTTCTTGCGACTCAATGCGTCCGCCACCAGATTGGCCTTGCCAGGGTGGTACGAGACCTCGAACTTAAAATCCTTCAACGTCTCCATCCAGCGACGTTGCCTCATATTCAGGTCCTTCTGGGTGAAGATGTATTTGAGGCTCTTATGATTAGAAAAGAGCTCAAACTCTTCGCCATAAAGATAGTGTCGCCATATCTTCAATGCAAAAACTACCGCCGCAAGCTCGAGGTCATGGGTAGGATAATTTTCCTCATGTTTCCTTAATTGTCGAGACGCATAAGCAATCGCCCTATCTCTTTGCATGAGCACACAACCTAAACCCACATGGGAAGCGTCTGTATAGACCGTGTACTTGATCCCTTGCTCAGGGAGCACAAGCACAGGTGCTGAAGTCAGTTTATCTTTCAACTCTAGGAAGGCCGCCTCCGCCTTCTCATTCCAGGTAAATTTGAGGTCCTTCCGTGTCAGTTGGGATAGTGGCCGAGCTATTTTCGAAAAGTCCTTAATGAACCTTCGATAATAGCCAGCGAGACCGAGAAAACTCCTCACTTCCGTGACCGACTTCGGTTGCTTCCAATCTTGCACAGCCGCAACCTTGGCAAGATCTACCGATATGCCCTCCTTGGATACTACATGACCCAGAAATTTGACCTCCTCCTTCCAGAAGTCGCACTTCCTAAACTGCGCAAACAATCGATTTTTCTCAAGAGTTCCAAGGACCGCCCTTAGATGCTCTTCGTGCTCCTCGCGGCTCTTTGAGTATATCAATATGTCATCTATGAATACCACAACGAATCTGTATATGAACGGCCTGAAGATCCTGTTCATGAGATCCATGAATACCGCTGGGGCATTGGTGAGTCCGAACGACATAACTAGGAACTCATAATGGCCAAAGCAGGTTCTAAAGGCCGTTTTCTGTATATCCTCGTCCCTGACTCGTAGCTGATGGTACCCTGATTGTAGATCGATCTTGGAGAAGTATTTGGCACCCCTCAGCTGATCAAACAAGTCGTCAATTCTGGGCAATGGGTACTTGTTCCGAACCGTCACTTGGTTCAATCTCCTGTAATCCACACACAATCGCAATGAGCCGTCCTTCTTCGTCACAAATAGGACTGGGGCTCCCCACGGCGAGACACTGGGCCGGATAAAGCCTTTTTCTAGCAAGCTGTCGATCTGAGTCCGAAGCTCTTCCATCTCACATGGGGGCATGCGGTAAGTAGGCAAGGAGATGGGCTTAGCGCCCGGAGTCAGATCGATGGTGAAGTCTATTTCCCGTCGAGGAGGGAGTCCAGGTATGGGTCTAAACACTTCATCGAAGTCTCGGACTACGGGAGTGCATGTATGCGAGGGCCCATCATACCCGTCCTCCAAAGAAGCATAACATAGAATCCTACGATCGTGGCTAACCTGGACTGGAAACGTGAGAGAAGCGCCGTCATCTTCAAATATTTTCACTGTCAGGGTCTCGCAGTCAATCTCGGCCTTCATCGTGGTCAACCAATCCATACCCAGGATAACATCATAGTGAAAGATCTTAGTTACTATCAAGTCCACAAAAGCCACCTTGCATCCCAAATCGATGGGGCAATCACGGCATATCTTCGTCGCTTCTGAGACAGTACCGGCGGCGGCAATGATCTTCACCCCAGTAAAGGGAGTAGCGTGCAGTCCTAGACGCTTGATAGTAGCATGTGCTATGAGAGAAGTAGTGGATCCTGTGTCCACCAACAAAAAGATGGGGGTACCTTCAATGTGTGCCGTCATCTCGAAGGCCGTGGGAGTGGGGATGACAGCATCTTGGCCTTCTGCCGCCAGTGCGTGGACTCGCGCCTGCTGTGGAAAATTCGGTCGTTGCATAGGCCGTTGTGGCGGCCTGACTTGAGGTGCAGGGGGGCGACGGAACTGCGGGCTAGGCCCCATCGTCCGTAGGGGCGGAATCTGTAATGCCTGTTGCGGAGGCCTATTGTTGCGTTGAGGCGGCGTGAAGCCGAGGTCCCTCATCCGAGTAAAGCAGTATGGCTGGGAATGGCCCGGCCTCCGACAGTAACTGCATGTCTGAGTAGGTCGTGAAGGGGGTGCCGGTGCAACAGCTGACCGCGGTGGAGAATTCGGGCGCGGTCTCTTCCCCGTAAAAGAAGAGGACGGTCCTTCAGTCCGGTTTCGTGGCCCCAACTGTGTACGGCCCCGTGAGACACGCTCTTCGTCCTGTTCAGCTCGTGTAGACATCTCAACGAGCTCCGCATAAGTCCCGATGTTCATGCAACACAGTTTGGAGCGAATGCCACTCCTCAGCCCTGCCGTATACCGCCTCATTTTGATCGCCTCGTTGGCGATCATTTCAGAAGCGTAGCGAGATAGTTCGGTGAACCGGTTTTCATACTGCGCCACGCTCATTCCCCCCTGTTGGAGGCGGAGGAATTCATTCTCCCGCTCATGCTGGTAGGATTGGGGAATATATTTCCCGTTGAAACGGGTTTCAAATGCTTCCCACGTCCATGTGGCCCTCAGGAAGAGACCTGAGGACACTCTCCCACCATAAATCCGCCTCTTTCTCAAAGAGGTAAGAGGCGAGCTCCACATTCTCCGCTTCAGAACAGTGGAGAGGCCGCAACAACTTGGTAACTCGATTGAGCCAGTACTCCGCTTCCTCTGGGCGGTGGGTACCGGCAAAGGTAGGCGGCCTATGCCGTTGGAATTGTTGAAACAGGTTGCTCGAGCTAGTCGCGGAGCGACCATGGCGGGTAGCTCGGTTGCGGCGTGCCCAAATTCTGGGCCAAGGCCCCCACCACAGTGGCCAACATGTTTTGTTGTTGTTGCATATTTGTGGCCATCATCTGCTGTTGCTGTTGCATACTCGCGGCCATCATCTGTTGTTGTTGCTGCATGAGAAGCAGCATTTGGCCCATCTGGTCCATGGACGGTGGCGGAGGGGGTACAGGTGCCGCGGCTTGTGGCGGCGGAGCATTTGGGGCCGCCTCCTGGGTGGTACTACCCGTATTCTGGGAACCATCCGCACCTTGGGGGCCTTGTTGCTCGACAGGGACCTGGTCCCGATCGACCAAGCCGCCGTGAGGGAGGCGGACAAACCGACCCTCTTGTCGCGGAGGCATTTCTTGGAAGAATGTCCCAAAAATAGGTTAGGTACTAGAACATTTCTCATGCCCAGGTTATGCGTACATATGCAAGATTTCATACAATCCATTCGTGAACACCAGCAAGGTACATTCAAGCATGTCAAGGTGACAAAAGATCTGTCGAGGCAATCCACACATTCACATTGATTTCAAAATGCCATTGACATGGCCAGTTACATGTTACAGTATGGATTACAAGCACACTAATCATACTAAACAGAAAAAAAATACATGTTACGGAAGCAAAATCCTAAGCATCCACCCATACATAGTGTTAGATCTAAACAACTTAAAGCAAGCTACTAATTATCAGTCTAGCAGTACTACTACTCGTCCGAATCAGGCGAGAGCGGAGGCGCTTCCTCCCCCTTACTGCAGCAGATCAGGGCTTTTATGGCCCGATACATCTTCTTGTTCCACTTCTCCTGCTTCGCTTGATTTGCCTCAATTCTTGCCTGGCTCTCCTCGATCCTGGCCATCCTTGAATCGAGAGCGTCCAAATGCCCAATTACATCTGGAGTGATAGGTGGCCCTGCACCGACTCCTTCAGTCTCCTCGGCTTCCTCTGCTCCCTCAGCTTCCTCGGGGCTTCCAGGCGCTTCGGCCTCACCTTCACTCTCACTTCCTTCCTCTTCGTCCTCGTCACTGTCGTCCTCTTCATCGTCGGGGTCCCCATATTTGTCAATGTGGGCTTGCCGCTGCTTGGGACCAATCTTCATCTTATTTAGTACCTCATCACCCAAGAGCTCTACTGGTACTGGAGTTCCATCCGGTACGCGCACACCACATTCATCGGCCAATCGGCAGACCAGGCGACCAAACGGGAGGCATGCACTCTTCCTCGTGTTTCTCGCGGCTCGTACAATCTGGTGGAGCACCACGCTGGGAAGGCATACGTCCGCTCCATTTCCCACTTGATACAAGAACTCCACCATATAGCGAGAGCACTCTGAGCGATTTTCCAGCCTCGGATACACATTATGGGTGCAAATGCGGTGAAGCACCCGGTATTCTGCGGTAAGTTTGGTCGAGCTCAGGCCTTGCCCTTGCTCCCCTCGCTTCCACTGGGAGGCCCGCCCACACAAGAACCGAGTCCGTTCGTCACGTGCCTGGCTCGTATCCAAGTTCCCTTCGTTGATCTGAACCTCGCCCTCCGCCACTCCAAGTACGTCGGCAATATCCGCCACTCCGATCGGAAATCTCTCGTTTCCCACCACCAAATCAAAGCCCAGGGGTTTAAATTGGGGATTCCTGATCCGCAGATAGAAAGCCCTAGCCTGAGCCACACTCGCCTTGTAATTTCCATAAAACATCGGACCCCAATCCTTCTTCATAAGCCGACTGAGTATGGGGAATTGATCAAACAGGTGCTCTTCTACCGAAGCCTCAAAAGCAACGCGGCGCACTAGGAAGTTTCCCATATCTTCTACTGGACATGGGGAGTCTAGGGTCTTGCCCTTCCTCGTAGAATCGTTGCGGCGCTTGGATCGGACCTCTACAACCGCCTTCCCTCTTGAAGCGGCCCTTTGCTTGGTCTTTCTTTCTTGGCTCGGCCCCGGCTCGGCGGTGGCCGGTCTCTTCTTCCCCATGAGCGTAAGGATCATCGAGATGGAGAAGAACGAGGCAATGGTTGCTAGGAGAGCCATGCTTCGGCGAGGTGATGGGAGGTGTTTTAGGATGAGTTGAGGGAGAGTGGATTGAGGAGAGGGAAATGAGAATGAAAGAAAAATGGGTTTTGTGAAGATGGTTGGAATGAAGGAGAGATGATGGAGGTTGTAGAGGGTTATGGATCTAAGGAGGATTGGAGGAGTGGGGTTTAGGAAGATTGGGGATGGGTTTTCAAGAAGGTGTTGAGAGAGGAGAAAGACAAGATTTTGGGGTGAGGTGGGTGAAGGAGATGGTGGTTATGGAAGAAGAAGAATGGAGTTGGGTTTGGAGTTGAGGAATGGAGATGGGAAGGCTTACCAAGGGTTTAGAGGCAATGGAGTGAAGTGAAATGGGAAGGAAAGAGGCTTATTGGGTTTTATTTGCAAGGGAAGGTGGGCCCCACACGTTTTAAGTGGTGGGATTTCCGGTTTTGGGCCCGGCGTGGCGACGCCGGCTGGGCGTTGCGACGCCGGGACTCTGGCAGTGTGGGCGCGGCGACGCCGGGCGGGCGTGGCGACGCCGGATCGCTCGCCGCGTGGGCGCGGCGACGCCGGTCGGGCGTTGCGACGCCGGATCGCTGGAGTGGTGGGCGCGGCGACGCCGGGCGGGCGTTGCGACGCCGGATCGCTGGAGTGGTGGGCGTGGGCACGCCGAGTCCGGGCGTGGGCACGCCGAGCTCGGGTATGGTCAAATTGCGAAGGCCATTTCTCGCAAACCGGAAGGAGTTATTTGACGTGCCATATATGATTTTGGGGTAGGAGAAGCTGATCTACGCAATGAACCTAATAGTTTTACAAAATTCCTCCTAGTTAAGGATCAAAATCTAATTTATTTCGATTTCTACTAATTTCAGAAATTTTTCATTTACCCTTAGACTTCTACCCCCGATTAGGTCGGAACTATCGAGTTTGGGCCCGATATTCGCTCATTTAATCTAGGGCGATGGTTTTGACCTTTAATCACTCAAATTCTGGGTCGTTCCTATCAGTGAGCCGATATAGTGTAAGATTCTCGGACCCGATTTCTAACGACGCTACCCACTCTCGCTCAGCCATCCTAACTCGCTGGAAGTCTTACTCTCATCTAAGACTTGTTGATTCAGATGTCTGTGGTGGTTCCCATCGTTTCCGTATTGCTATTGCGTCCCTCCCTAAGTCAGCGGGTGCGTTAGTGAGTTCATAACCCATGGCCCAATTAATTCCAAACCATTGCTCTGATACCAACTTGTAACGCCCTGAAAATCGGGGGCCGAGTAGTTACTCAACACCCGAGTTCCCGGTGTCACCTATCACCCATTTTTATGGCTTATGGTTTATCAAATTAAACATTTGCGCAAGCTGGAACAATCTGGAACATGAATCAGAAACACACATCCACTGAAATGAAAGGAAGCAACATAAATCACTATATACAGGTCCAAAAGAATGATGGGGCACCCATGGCGCCATACAACTAAAACCACAAAAATATAACAAGTCCAAAAGAATAGGGCTGAGCTCCCGGCCCAGCGACCCCTCGACACGTCTACGAGTCCGATGCGGCTCCGCCCATCAACTGAAAGTAGGAGTAGTCCTCCTCCTCCTCCAGACTCGTACTGCCGGGCTCCTCCTGATCATCGCCACCTGCATCTACGGAAGCGTCTGGTTGGTGTTTTAAAACACCGTCCCAGAGTGGGAGTGAGTGATCAACTCAGTGTGAACTATTAACCTTAAGTTATAACAGGCATCAATTTGAACATGAAGTTAATGAAAAAAAACAGCCAATCAACAACACCTACAACTCTTATTAAATGCGTATGCAATGCAATGATATGATGCATGCCCTCGCCGCAACGCTCCCTCGAGCGACTCCATCTAACGATCGCATATGGCAACACTCCCTCAGAGCGACCTCGACTGCCGAGTCGCCACCCTAACTAATGCGATGCAATGCGATCGTGTTAGCCAAGTTCTTAGTTAAGTCCATTCATCCATCAGGTTGGGGATTCTGATTCACCCTACCTGTCACTGCCCTAATCAGGTTGCGAGGCCAAGGCCCCAACAATGCGTGAGGCCGAGTCCCCGCGGTCCGTGATCCTGTCGGGGTCCTCATTCCCGACTCCAAGCACATGAGGCGTGCCGATAGGGAAAGGATCGCTCGCGGTCACTACGGGGAGGCGCGGTACCCCAGCGTAGGCCGACAGCTCGGTCACAGTGTCCCATTCCACCATGGCCGGCTCACGAGACTGTGGACCAAATTTTTTTTTTTTATCTTGTTATCAATGGGCCACCAAGGGTCGTAGGGTGCATCAGGTTCCATGCATATGTGGGCAAACATGGTTAACAAACGGGGATGATCAGGTAGTAGGCTAGTCTGCACAACTAGGCGGGCATGAGACGAATGGCCTCGGGAACAAGGGTCCCATGTAGTCGAACTACAGCCACCCGAACACTTCCGCCCAATCTGCCAGACTAGCCTTAGAGTAGCCCTACCAATGGGGCTATTCTCTCTCGTCCATTTCTAACCATCCCAAGAGAGTAAAGGAGATCTACCGCATGTTACGATTCATGTTAGCATTCATCACATCTATATCACATTCTCATGCATTCCAATCATACAAATCAAATACCTTTAACAAGCTAGCAATTATCATTTAGAATTAAAGTGCATGTGAGTGTGTGAGTGGGGTGAGAAAGTTTCCACTTTCTCCATCTTGAAAATCATGAGTGTCCCAACAATTATTCACACATACCATGAAGCATCACACATGAAGGCAATGAATCACATCCGCAAGCATGTTATCATCCAACCTCATAATATGAGAAGGCACAATGCATACCACATTTGGGAATTAGACATGCATATTCTAACAATCCAACAAATCATGAAAACCCCTAAAGTTCTCTCTAGAATTTCAAACAAGACATCCAAGCACTCAAAATCATTACATCCATGCTAAAATTGGTGCTAGGCCACCTAAGAGCAATAGTCCGCACCTTAATTTCGGCGGAGGCTCGGAAACGACCTAAAGGCGAGGGTTTCGAAGATTGGCCGGCCGGAGTCCCTAAAACGATTTAAGCATGAGAGGAATCTACTTCATTTCTCCTTTAAGACAAGGATTTCAAGGAAAATAATGAGGGATCTTACCAAGGTTGCCCACAAACGAATTTCGGAGTGGCGGTGGAGAGTTTTCCCCCCTTTCGGAAGGGTTAGGATGTTGAAGGATCGGATCTCTTGAGTCTCAACACGTTTTAGGGTCCATCACAACCTCCTTGCCTTCTCTTCCTTCCTTCTACACTTTCCTTGGTCGTTGGAAAAGGGTGGAAGCTACAAGGGAGGGCTTTGTTGTTGTAAGGTGGTGAGGATGATGAAGGAGAGGTTGATTGTTGGAGATTGGGGAAATCAAGAAGGAAAAGGGATGGGTTGTTGAGAGTTGAAGGGAGAGATAGGAGGGAGAGAGAGTTGTTGTTGAGAGAGTGAAGGGTTTGTGAGAAGAGGGTTAGGGCTTATTTCCCTAGAGTTGGGTCCTTTGGCCCCAAGCTCCCAAGTCTTCCTAAAATAGACTTATGAGACACCTATTGGTGTTGAGGTGGGCCCGACACTCCACAGGCCATCAAATTCGGCGTGGAGGTGTCTTATGACCCAACTAGGGTCCATGCAAAAATTGAGGGTGAACGGATGAACGGATATATGATCTGAGCAGGTACTTTCGTCCCAAAAATGGCCCCGTGGGGGCTGATCTGGTGATTGGGGCAGTTCTAGCGGCCCTCTGGCCATGAAATTTGTAGGGTAAGTGCTCCATGGCCCGATGAAGGACCCTGCAAAATTTGGAGGCAAACGGATGCGCGGTTTGGTCGTACGGGTCCAATTTGCGATCAACGGTCACCGTTCCACGATCGGGTCCCGATTTGGTGGACGGGCGTAGAAAAATATTTTAAACCACCACCACAAATTTGGAGAAAATTCGACGGCTGGATCGCCCGGAATCCCGGTTTCATTGTATGTGTCAGGCTCCAATTTCTGTTTGGCATTGGTGGGGTGTATTCGGCTAGTGCCAGATCCTAGTTCGGGGTGTCCACTGGGTCCACTGTCCGCGATGGCCCACAAGCCCAGTGTGATATATGAATTCCGAAATTTTTAGATTTTTCTGACCATCCTTGATCACTGGGTGGCCCACACGGGCTGTTGACGAATGCACACGGCCATCAGGCTTGGCGGGCCACGCCAGGTTCCATCGTGGTCAGCCTAGACTGTTCTAACGGGTTGATCCTAGCCTAATCCTATAATTACTGGTGGTACCTCACCCAGAGCAGCTTAAACGGACGGTCCTGCGGCAATTCCGACGTGGACGCCCCAGGATACAGTGCTGGTTGGACGGGACGTTACAGATTCACGGTCATTTCTATGCATTTCACGGTCAATTTCCTTCACTTCACGGTCATTTTCATGCATTTCACGGTCAATTTGCTTCACTTCATGCTCATTTTCATGCATTTCACGGTCAATTCCCTTCACTTCACAGTCATTTCCATACATTTCACAGTCAATTCGCTTCAGTTCACGGTCATTTCCATGCATTTCACGGTCATTTCCATGCATTTCACGGTCAATTCGCTTCAGTTCACGGTCATTTCCATGCATTTCACGGTCAATTCAGGCAATTCTGTTTCATTTCACGTTCATTTCCATGCATTTCACGGTCATTTCCCTTGACTTCACGGTCATTTCCATGCATTTCACGGTCAATCCCGGCGATTCCGTTTCATTTCACGATCATTTCGATGCATTTCACGATCATTTCCCTTTACTTCACGGTCATTTCCATGCATTTCACAGTCAATCCCGGCGATTCCGTTTCATTTCACGATCATTTCCCTTCATTTCACAGTCATTTCCATGCATTTCCCAGTGATTCCCGATACCTTAACCCGAGCCCAACCTAAGTTTTATCGGGTTGGTGTTTATATGGCCCAACCCTAAGACCAAACCCGATATATCCTGCCCAAGCCCAACCCAATGTCGGGTCGATCACAGGTTGGTTGGGTTGAAGTCGCCTAACTTCCAGCCCTAAAATCATATATGATACGTCAAGTGACTAATTTTGGTTTAGAAGATATTCTTGTTATATGAATAAAGAAAGAAATGAAAAAAAAAAAAGATAAAAAAAATTATATGCTTATATATACATATTTATATAAATATGTGTTAGAGAAAAATATAGGTAGAATAAAATTCTCCATGTAATATATATATATATATATATATATATATATATATATATATATATATATATATATATATATATATATATATATATATAGGTAGAATGAAATGCATGGAAATGACAGTGAAATGAAATGGAATTGCCGGGATTGACCGTGAAATGCATGGAAATGACCGTGAAATGAAGTAGAATCGCCACAATTGACTGTGAAATGCATGGAAATGACTGTGAAGCGAAGTGAATTGACCGTGAAATACATGAAAATGGTCGTGAAGTGAAGGGAATTGACCGTGAAATGCATGGAAATGACCATGAAGTGAAGGGAATTGCCAATGAAATGCATGAAAATGACCGTGAAGTAAAGGGAATTGACCGTGAAATACATGGAAATGACCGTGAATCAAAACAGAATCGCCTGGATTGACTGTGAAATGCATGGAAATGACCGCGAAGTGAAGCGAATTGACCGTGAAATGCATGGAAATGACCGTGAAGTGAAGGGAATTGACCATGAAATGCATGGAAATGACTGTGAATCAAAACGGAATCACTAGGATTGATTGTAAAATGCATGGAAATGACCGTGAAGTGAAGGGAAATGACCGTGAAGTGAAGGGAATTGACCGTGAAGTGAAGGGAATTGATCATGATTCAAAACGGAATCGTCGGGATTGACCGTGAAATGCATGGAAATGACCGCGAATCAAAACGGAATTGCTGGGATTGAACGTGAAATGCATGGAAATGACCGTGAAGTGAAGCGAATTGACCTTGAAATGCATGGAAATGATCGTGAATCAAAATGGAATCACCGGGATTGACTGTGAAATGCATGGAAATGGCCGTGAAGTGAAGTGAATTGACCTTGAAATGCATGGGAATGACCGTGAAGTGAAGTGAATTGACCGTGAAATGCATGGAAATGACCGTGAAGTGAAAGGGAATTGACCATGAAATGCATGGAAATGACCGTGAAATGAAACGGAATCGCCAAAAATGACCGTGAAATGCAAGGAAATGACCGTGAAGTGAAGGGAATTGACCGTGAATTGCATGGAAATGACCGTGAATTGAAACGGAATCGCCGGAATTGACCATGAAATGCATGGAATTGACCTGAAGTGAAGCGAATTGATCGTGAAAGTGAAGGGAATTGACCGTGAAATGCATGGAATTGACCGTGAAATGAACTGATTGAAATTGGCCACGAAGTGAATGAAACGAATTTTGGACCATCGACCTGATGGAATCTTGGAAAATAAGTAGGTTGGTTAGATAAAGTAGCATCTCCTACCCCAAAATAATATATGGTATGTCAAGTAACTCATTACGGTTTAAGAGATATGTTTATTAAATGAATAAAAAAAGAAAAAAAAATTATATGCTTATATATATATATATATATATATATATATATTTAATATATATATAGTATTAGAGAAAAATGTAGGAGAGAAAAAGTTTTCCTTAAAAAAAAAAAAAAACACAGTTGGGACAGCGAGTCGGGGTTGATCGGGTCCCAATCGACCCTGACTCGCTGTCCCACTGACTCAGTCGACCCCGACTCGTTGTCCACCTTCTTGCAATCAAGGGGTTATGGCTACGGTTATAATCCGTAGTCAAAGGGAGCCCAACCTTTCACATTTCAAAAAGCTAAAAAAGTAGGGGCATTTTCGACATGAGAAATGGGGTCGTACAGCTGGGGCTTATTCTTGAGAGCTCAAAATAAGTGGGCTTAGTTTTTGGAAATGGCCCATCAATGGGTCGTACATTAGGAAATTTCTCGAAAATGAAAGGCGGTCGTGATTACGTAAAAATAATAATAATGTATAATTAGAAAAATGGTATGTCTATTCGCGCGAGGAGAGAGGCGCATGGTTGCACGAGACTGGTCCATGTATCGGACGGGCAGTATTGCATGGGCGCGGCTAAGGTGGATACCTGACTGTGGGCCCACCGTCCTTCAATCCACGATGTCCATTCATCCGTTTTGACACCACACCACAGGAAACAGTGGTGATTGACTATTAAAAGCTTCTTGTGGGCTACAAAAGTTTTGGATGAAGCTGATATTTGTGTGGTCCCTTCATCCATGTCTCTGTGACCTAATCAACAGTTTGGATGGCAAATAAACATTCCAGTTGGCCCCAAGAATTTTTTAACGGTGGATATTCAATCACCATTACTTCTTGTGTTGCGGTCCACCTAAGATTTGTATCCGCTTCATTTTTTAATCATTCCCCCAAATAATCCTCCAAAATGGATGGATGCCGTGGATGTAAGGCACACACATCTTGGTGGCCCCCACTGACCTTAGTAAGCGCCCGTATTGCATGACCATGCCGTGTACGTAAATTAGTGACTGGGATTAGCTACTCACAGGTTGCATGCCGAGACTCGCTACTGAAGTAACGTCACCAAGTTCTGTGGCTCCCACCATGATGTATGTGTTGTATCCACACCGTCCATCCATTTGGAGAGATCATTTTAGGCTATAATCCAAAGAAGGAGGAAGATCCAAATCTATAATGGACCCCACCACAGAAAACAGTGGAGAGAGAGACGCCCACCATTGAAACCTTCTTATGATCCAACCTGTTCATAAGTTAAAACAGACATTAAAGAAGGGAAAACACAAATATCAGCTTGATCGAAAACTTTCCTAGCCCTTAAAAGTTTTTAATGGTGGGCATCACTCTCTCCACTGTTTTCTGTGGTGGGGTCCACTAGAGGTTTGGATCTATCTCATTCTTTGGCTTATGCCCTAAAATGATCTCTTCAAATGGATGGACAGTGTGGATACAAAACATATATTATGGTGGGACCCACCGAACTTGGTGACCTGTCAATACAGTCCACTCATCAGGTGGGCCACGACTGTCTGTTGAGAATAGGCCGTTGGTTATTTTCTTTCCAGATCAAGTCTCACTGCAATAGTGTAGCCCACCTGATGAGTGAAACGGGCCATTTACGTGATGACTGGCTGGGAGATGGTCAACTCGTCTATGATGTCATGTGTGTGCTGCCATCGCATTTAACCCATATGCATGCATGCGAGATTTTTTTTCTTTTGGGTGATGCTTCATGAGATTTTTAGATGTTATTTATTTAAAAATATCACTATGCAAATCTTGCTGAAAATATATGTAAATTAATAATAATGTAAAAAATTTTAAATATGTATGTTTTGATTATTTAAAATTTTAGATAAAATTATTGTTGTTAGTGTAAGATTTTTGTTTTTTAAAATCACACAATGGTAACGAGGTATCTATGGAAGACTTTTATTGCAAAAATCCTCAAGCAATTAGATTTTATAGAATAGTGCCTCCAATAACTGATATCTTTAACCAGTACGTTTTTAACAGGAGAAATTATATTAATGTGCTACTTCATTATTTCTTTATAACAAAGCAGAAAATCAAAAGTTGTGGGACCCACATAGTGTGTATCTCACGCCAACCTGTCTAATAGGGAAGCAAATTGAGTGAGACCCTGACTCACCCAAGATGGTGAGGCTCTCGCTGTGGGGCCCAACTTGATGTATGTATTTTGTATCCACGTTGTTCATACCGTTTTTTTTCAGGTCATTTAAGAGCATTATTTCAAAAATAAGACAAATCCAATTACTATGTGAACCATACTATAGTGGTGATTGATCATTAATGACCCACAAAAGTTCTAGATCAAGCTAATATTTGTTTTTTTCCCTCGATTGATCATTAATGACCAACAAAAGTTATAGATCTAGCTAATATTTGTTTTTTTCCCTCCATCCAAGCTTATGTGATGTTATCAATAGATTGGATGTCAAATAAACAATATGAAAAATTAAGCTGCACCCTAAGAAGTTTTTAATCATAGTACGTTCAATCACAACTATTTCCTATACTACGGTCCACCTAATAATTGGATCTACTTCATTTTTGGGACAATGCTTTAAAATGATCCGGAAAAAATGAATGAAGGAGCATGGAATCAGAATACACACATCAAAGTGGGTCGGTAAGGCCTGCACCATCTTAGGTGAGGCGAAGGCTCACCTAATTTGCTCTTATCCAACCAATGCATGCTAACATTATTATTAGACGAACCAAAAATATGATAGATCCAATTGTAAGGCCGGCCAATCAATAAAAAAATAATACAAAACATTCAAAATATCTTAATTCAAGTGTAGCTTATTTGATGATATGATTGAATGATGTATTGATAGTGTTATCAACATGGTGTGGTTCACATGTTTAACTGGTTGAATGTTATATGCATAACATATGGGCCTCATAAGTCTTGAGTTTCATGACTTTTTAAAGAAAATAAATAAATAAGAGCATTTTTATAATTTCATCCTTTACAAAGCATCTCTAATTTCTAATCCAAACATTAAAATGATATTTTTAATAATTGTTGCAAGATTTTCAAAATCTAGGTATTTTTGTTGCCGTGAAAGTTGGAAGAAAAGATGCTAAGGTCAGTCACACACAACACATGCCAACCTTGCATACATTTGGTCATCTGGGTTTTTGATGAAAAGTGGGGCCCAATTACAATAGGGACGTGGATTTCCTATGCCCAGACGCTAGGCAGGGCTCACCGTGATGTTTGTGAGAAATCCACCCCGTTCATTTGTTTTACCCGATGGTGATAGGATATCAGCTCAAAAATGAGGTAGAATGAAAACTTAAGTAGGCCACACAAAAAAGAAAAAGTGAATAGAGAAATGCCTACAGTTGAAACCTCTCTTAACTTCACCATGATGCTTATATGCCATCCAAACCATTCATAAGGTCATTCCTACTGGGATGAACCGAAAACACAAAAATATAGCCTGATCCAAAATTTCTATGTGATCCCCACCAATGTTTCAACCGCGGACGGCTCAATACTCAGTATTTTTTGTTGTGTGGCCCACTTGAATTTTAGATTTGTTTTATTTGTAGGCTGATATCTTAACATGATATGGTAAAATGGATGGTCAGGGTGAAGTTTTCATAAACATCACGGTGGGCCCCACATAGAGCGTCAGTGAGACACATACTCTTCAAGCAAACTGACTTGACGAGCCAAGACTCAGCTCTGGTCAAGTTTTGGAATTTTGAGTCTCAGACAAACGGACGCAGATTGTTTTTTGAATAACCCAACTAGGTAAACTCTGTGGGGCCCACTGTGATGTATGTGTCTTATCCACACCGTACATCTGTTTTTCCAGATTATTTTAGGGCATGAGCCCAAAATTGAAGAATATCCAAAGTTCAAATGGACCACACCACCGGAAACAGTGGGGATAATGATATCCACCGTTGAAACCTTCCTAAGCCCCACGGTTATGTTTATTTGTCATCCAACTTGTTTGCAAAATCACGCGGACTTGGATGAATGAAAAAAACACACATATCAGCTTGATCCAAAACTTCTATGGGCATCAAGAAGTTTTCAACCGTAGGCATTTAATACCACTGTTTCTTATAATGTGGTCCACTTGAATGTTGGATGTGTTTATTTATTGGTCACCAGTTGAAAAAAATGAATGGATGGGATGGATAAGACATATACATGACAGTGGCCCCACTCAGCATGCTAGGGAAACGGAACGGTTCTCTGTGGGCCCTACCATGATGTATGTATTTTATCCATGCCGTTCATTCATTTTTAAAAATCATTTTAGCACTTGATCCCAAAAATGAGAGGGATATAAATCTCAGCTGGATCACACCACAGGAAAACAATAATGATTGGATATCTACTATTAAAATCCTCCTAAGGCCCACTGTACTGTTTATTTGACATCCAATCTATTGATTAGGTTATAAAGACCTAGATGAAGGGAAAAAACAAAGATCATCTTCATCCACAACTTTTATGGCCCCCAAAAAGTTTTTAATGATTGATGTTCAATCAACACTGCTTCCTGCAATGTGGTCCACTTGAGTTTGGGATATACCTCATTTTTGGCATCTTATCATAAAATGATCTGAAAAAATATATGTATGGCTTGGATAAAACATATACATTGTGGTGGGGCCAGAGCACCGATCACTAGCCATTGGCTCTGGCCGGTGGAGTAGCCAATCCGTTTCCGCATGCTATAAGGTGCTAAGTCACTCACCAGGCAACCCACGTCCCATACAAACATAATCTGCTCAATCAACCGACTAATATTCTTTTGTTTTTGTCCTGCTTCATCAAAGGTCTGACACCTTTTTTTTTTTTTTTTTTGTCCTGTGCTTACACCATGTATTACTTGACAAGAGGTCCGGATCCTGGACACACGTGAGATTGAACTTCCAACACTGGATGTGATGCAGACCCCACATTCCATTCAAGACAGAAGGTTGGAAGTGTCACCTACTATCTACATATCTACACATGAAAGTTTGGACAGTCCAGCCATCAAGGACACATTTGCAAATCAAGAAATCATTTGAAGTCTAGTAAAGTTTTGACAGTGTTTAATTGTACCGGCATAAGTTATCCAGGTTATGTTGTTGGGCCAGTTATTCTATTCTTTATTTGTCAAATGTCGTAGATGAGAGGATAACCGTAGCACACAAGTGTAGCTATAGTATTTTATAACCATATATAATTTTAGGATGTTACTGTATACAATTTTAGGAGTTTATACAATTTAGGACTCTATTAATATTTGTTGTGCAGATTATCTTACCATGTATAGATACTAAATATTACGAATCAGTTAGACTCCATGTATAGCATATACTTCCATGTATAGATGATATTTGAATATAATGAAAGTGGCTGAATTGACGGAGATAGTTTTTCTTAAAATTTCTCTACGTATTCTCTATTTTAACATATTTATAGTTGCGAACGTGTAACACCCCGGATTTTCACTGTTTTGGAGTTCCAAAAATCATTGATTTTTTTTTAATTAATTAACTTATAATATCACTTAATGACCATTAGCACTCAATGTTTTCCCACACACGTGTGATACCAGTAAAGAACCGTACAAGTTCGATTAATCATGAAACATCTTGTCCGATCAAAGACAAGGTCTGGGGCCCACGTAGATTCTCTACAGGGGCCGTTCGGTTAAACCTCTTGTGGTGGGGTACCATGAGTTAATTAACCTAGGATTAGCCCATTAGAGTAGACTAGATGACCGTGATAAGGCCTAGTACGGGCCCCTGCCGATGGCTTTGAACGTATGTGAACGAGGAAGGTCGAAAAATCTAAAAATTTAGGAAATCATAGATCTCACTGGGCTTGTGGTCCATCGCGATACCCGATGGACACCCAAAAGTACCATCTGTCGCTTGCCCAATGCGCCCCACTAATGCCAGATTGGAATCTGGCACTTACAAATAAAACTGAGATACCAAGCGTTCCAGCCGTCGGATTTCTTTCAAATTTGCGGTGACGGTCTAATATATTTTTCAACGCCTGCCCACCAAATCTGGGCCCCGATCTTGACACGATGACCGTTGATCGCGAATCGGACCCGTACGACCAAACCCCGCATCCGTTCGTTCCCAAATTTTGTAAGGCCCCTCATCGGGCCATGGACCACTTATCCTATAAATTTCATGGCCAGAGGGCCATCAGAAATGCTCCAATCACCAAAATGGGCCCCACAGGACCACTTAAAGGTTAGAAACTCTTTCTCAGATCATATATCCGTTCATCCGTTCGTCCTTAATTTTTGCATGGGCCCTAATCGGGCCATAAGGCACCTACACGCCGAATTTGGTGGCCAAAGGGGTGATAGGGCCCTAGATCCTAGAAATACCCTCCCATAAGTCTAAATAGTAAAAACCTTTTGGGGCCATTTGCACCAAATCGGAATTATAAAAAGGTGTTTCTTTTGGGCACCCCTCTCCCATACGATTTTGCCCTAAGAAAAAGGGGGGGGAAAGAGAGAAGAGAGAAAAGGAGAAGAGAAAGAGGAGAAAGGAGGAGGAAGAGAGAGTGAAGAAGGAGGAGTGTGGACCCTAGATCGAGGTGGGGCCCATATCTTCCCACCTCTTCTCCAAGAAGAAACCTCACCCCACAACCGCTATTTCGCCCGTTGAGCAACTAGGTAAGCTTCATTCCCTATTTTCTTTGAAACCATTGGATGAGGGAGATTTACTTGGGATTCTTACAAGCAAGTGGTCGCCTTTAGGGATTCCGGCCGATCTACCCCGAAATCCACATCTCCTAGGTCGTTTCCAAGCCTCCACCGAATCCAAGGTGCGGACTATTGTTCTTAAGTGGCCTAGCACCAATTTTTATACGAGCCTAATGATTTTGATTGTTGAATGTTATGCTTGAAAGTCTAGAGGAACCCTAAGATCGTAGGTTGATGGAATTGTATGGATATGCATGTTTGGCTACCCCATGATGTTGTTCTTATTTCCTTACGTGATTTTGTGTATGGATGGTTGCATGCTCATGCTTGTTGATTTCCATATATATTGTTGCTTAATAGTATGCATGGTTTCATTACTCTTGTGCATGGAATTTCTCAAGATGGGGGAAGTGCATAACTTCCTCACAAACCCACATGACTCACACGCACTTTATTTCATGATTGCTTGTTAGAAATATTTGATTCATATGACTGAGATGCATGAAATAGAATGTTGGTATGCTAGTTGATAACCTGTGTAGTTGACTTGTTACGGATCACCCTCCTTACCCATGGGTTGGTCAGGAACATGAGGCGAGATGGTAGTCCCATCGGTAGGACTATGCTAAGGCTAGACCCGTGGGTTTGGGCAAGTGTGCTCGTGTGGCTATAGTTCGACTACATGGGTCTCTTGTGCCCGATGTCACTGTCTCACGCTCGCTTGACTCGTGCGGTCTAACCTACTATCTGACTAACCCTGTATGTTAACTATGTTTGCTCACATGTGTATGGAACCTGAACCACCCTGCAACCATTGTAGCCCATTGAAAATTCACTTAAAACTGGTCCACAGCCTCGTGAGCCGGGCATGGTGGAATGGGACACTATGTCCGAGCTGTCGGCCTACGCTGGGGTACCGCGCCTCCCGTAGTGACCGCGACGATCCCTCCTTTCGGCACTCCTCATGTGCTTGGTGTCGGGGATGAGGAATCCGACGGATCACGGACCGCGAGGTCTCGCCTCACGCATTGATGGGTCTTGGCCTCGCAACCAGCTTAGGGCATTGATACGTTGAATCACCTCCTTGGATGAATGAACTCAATTAATAACTCGGCTAACACGATCGCATTGCACGCATTAGTTAGGGTGGCGACTGTTGCTCGAGGGAGTGTTGTCATATGCGATCGTTAGATGGAGTCGCTTTGAGGGAGTGTTGTGGCGAGGGTACCATCATATCATCCCGCATGCATGCATTTTAAATAAGAGTTATTAGGTGTTGATGATTGTCTACATTAAGTTCATATTACAATTGATGCTTGTTGTAACTTGAGATCAATAGTTCACACTGAGTTGATCACTCACTCCCACTCTGGGACGGTGTTTTAAAACACCAACCAGACCCATTCATAGATGCAGGTGACTCAGGGCATGAGGAGCCTGGCGAGGCGAACTTGGACTAGGAGGACGGACTCTCCTACTTGCAGCTGATGGGCGGCTCTCCATCGGCTTGATCGGGCCGAATTTGGATTTGCTGAGCCACGGGCTCAACTTTACTATTTTTAGACATAGCATTCTTTTGTTGTTCTGTTGGGCAACGCCTTAGGCGACCCTTTATTATTTTTTTTTTGACCTGTATATATGTGTTATAACCTTCATTTCAGTAGAATGGTGCGATTGTGCTTCATGCTCAGGAAATTCCAAATTGTGCAAGCTAAACTTGACTAATCGTAAAAACCATAAATGCATGATAAGTGACACTCGGGAACTCGGGAGTTGTGTCTATGCACGACCCCTGATTTTTCGGGGCGTTACAGAACGCCAAACAGCAAGCGCCCAATCGTTTGCTATCACGATGTTGTGATCTGATTTAATGGGTATGGGGTAGACTTAGAATAGTGCATATGAAAAACTTAGAGTTGTTGTCTACTAGACTGGTAGAAGTGTATTGAGTTGGAGAATAAAAAAATCACAACCTTTAGATATCTACTGAATAAGTTTTGCGACTACAAATTTTAGATAAGGTCCACCCTTAATGGCCTACGCTTGCACGGGGTCTCTGCTTTGCAGGATTTAGATTTTTTAGGAATTTTTGGGGTTTTAAAAAAACTTGTATTAATAAACTAATTTGGTTACTGATAGTTGTTGGATTTTTTTAAAATAAGAAAAAGATTTTTAATTTATAAAAGAAATTTTGAAAAAATGGTTGTGATTTTTTGTGATTGTTGGTGACTATTCATTTGTGAATGGTAATGTCTCTTAGTAAATTGAGCATCATTTGAATTCGAAATGAAGGTGAAAAGATGTCATTAATGGCGGAGGGATACCACTATTGAAAAGACATCATGGAAGAAAATGTCTTTCCGTGAAAATGGTTTTAAAGCATCTCTCCTCTCCACTCACTCTCCCCCTCCCTCTTCCAAACCCGACATCCACCCACCACCATCACCGCCCTCCTTTTTTTTTTTTTTTTTTTTTACACACACACGCACCCCACACACTTACGCTAGTGGAATTTCACCACCTATGGATACTTAAACGCTTGACCGGATGTTAAACTCCTAAGAGAGCAAGAGTAAGGATCCCATCACCATCCTCTCTCTCTCTCTCTCTCTCTCTCTCTCTCCCCCTCCCCCTCATCTCTTGATCTAAATCAGCGCCAACTCGAACCGACTTGGATCTGTTCAGGCATGTTGGTCTCAATACCGAGTCGAGTTGAGTTCGGGTCAGGCCTATTTCAAAACCGGATCGAACCGGGTCAGCCGTAACTCAGTCCAACTCAATGTCCAGCTCAACCCGTAACATCTAGACTACGGGTGGCTTTGGCGGGGCCCACTTTGGACCGGACTTGGACATATTAGCATGGCTCATGGTCCGGTTCTAGGCGTAAGCATGCATGGCCAGATCAATTTTCATGCCGACCACATGCACCTTGCATATAAACCATTGATTTTCATTTTATTAGGGCCCCACCTCAGTGCTAGTACCGGGCATATATGGGGTCCATGTGACGGGTTCACAGAATGCAACCCATCTATAAGATGCATCACCTCAGCCCATATGAGCCCAAAATCAGCCCGATCTCACAGGGAATTTCATAGTTGCCCATCTGAGTTGCGAAACAGCCTGAATTTTCGCCTAACCATTCATCCGAACTTGATGTAGGCTCTGAACGGACTTGATTATATATACGCAACACTGTAGGCCCTCACTATAACCAACGACATGCTTTCTCTGCCAATATGTTCCCTAGGTTGTGGCCCATATGAATTTCGAATTGGGCTGATTTTTTATACTCATAGGTATTCTAAGATGACTCATCTTACGGACGGATTGGATTCTCTGAAAAAATCACTGGACCCCACATCTGCACCACAATAAGCTTGAGGTGGTACAGGTACCATTCGCACCCTTTTTCTAAACGAATATTCAATATACATGTGCAGCCAACCTAATGGATGAATTAAGAACATTCACCAATGGAAATAGGATCTTGAACCTTTCGTTTGATTCTCATCTAGGCCAGGTCGTGCCCAGGTCCCACCAACTTTTCAAGGCTCGAGCTTAGGCCTGTTGTGCTGGGTCCATGTTGGTCTGGGGCCGGCTAGAACTTGCCTGGTCCAGCACAAGCCCCGCCCGGCCAACCGAAATTGTGTGCTACCTCGACGGCAGGAAGTTCCTAAGGTCAGAAACTAGGTGGGCCCCTCTATGATGTTTTTTAGAAATCCACACGGTTCATCCATTTTTACAGCTCATGTTAAGATAAGAGCCCAAAAATAAGATATATCTGAAACTTAAATGAGCCACACAACAGGAAACAGTGGAGATGGAAAAGCCTACCGTTGAAACCTTCCTCTGGCTCATGGTGATATTTATATGCGATCCAAACCGTTCATAAGGTCATCCCCAGTAGGATGAACTGAAAAAAAAAAAAAGCCTGGTCCAAAACTTCTGTGGCCACACAAGAGAAACAGTGATTATTAAATGCCCACTGTTGAACCGTTTGTGGGGATATAGAAGTTTTGGTTCAGGCTAATATTTTTGGTTTTTCAGTTCATCCCACGGGAACGACCTTACGGACGGTTTGGATGGCATATAAAAATCATGGTGCCCCACAAGAAAGCTTCAACGTTAGGCATTTGTATCCCCAACTTTTTCCTGCCGTGTGGCCCACTTAAGTGTTGGATCTGCCTCATTTTAAAGCCAATATCATATAATGAGCTGGAAAACGGATAGACAGGGTGGATTTCTCACAAACATTTCAGTGGGCCCCACCTGGCTCCTGACAGCAAGAAGTTCCTGCATACTACAGCAGGCAATACGCATCCACCAAAAATACAATGTGGGCTGTATTGGTTTGGTGAGTGGATCCCAACATTTTACTAAATCCAACGAAGACCGTTCTTTTTAGTTATTTCAAGTCGTCATACACGTGTGGTCGTGATTACAAGTGCTCCTTTAGAAAAAAAAATAATGGGTAGACGCATCTTATCATATTACCACTTTTAAAAAAGCCTCGGTCCAGCTCATAGTGCACGGCAAGCCAATTACTTGACGTAATGGGCCAACTGGGATGGGAGACAAATCTCCTACGCTGGATGATCCTATCCATCTATTTTGGCCCCGAGTCGACCATTGGTTGCAATTGTCCACTTTCATTGGATGGCCGGTTTCTTCGCATAGAAAAGATGGCCGGTTTCTTCGCATAGAAAAGGATGCAGATTTCCTGCAAAAGACTTTGGCAGGAAACTCCTGCGTTCGGATGCTAATTGGCAGGGGCGGCTCTATATTTTTAGGGGCCTTAAACAAGTCATAAAAATGAGGTTTTTTAGTTTAAATAATAATAATAATAATAAATTTAAAATTAAACCATAAATTTGCTTCTTATCTTTTTAGATACAAAATTACTAATTAAATTTTGCATTCAAGTTTACCCAATAAATCAGTTTCGAAAGAAAAAATTGTTAAACCGTTTAATTTATGTTGAGATATAATTGTTCATAAGTAATTTTTTATAATCTTTAGTTTAATCTCTTTTTTTTATTATTGAGTTTTTCATATCCAGATGCATATTTTCTACCGGTCATTCTAAATATTAACAAGTTGTCACAAATAAAAAATAATAATAATAGATAAACAAAAACAAAAAAAATAGGAAATACTTTGAGATTGAGAAGTTGTTTTGCGTAGTAAAAAATTTGATTGTGTTGTGCGATTGTTTTACTGTTTAGCAAAAATAACAATCTACTACTAATAACTTAATTAGACATTGGTGTGCCACTATACCGTTGGCCTTTTAATAAGTTTTATTTCAAAAAATTTAGACTTTTTTTATTCTTCTTAATTTTAGTTTTGCTATAATATAGAACCATCGTAATTAAGAAATTTTAATTTCGCTATATTAATATATGGCCTTCATAATTAGGGCCTCAGGCGATTGCCTCACCTGCCAACTCCTTAGAGCCACCCCTGCTAATTGGGGTCCACCATGATGTTTGTGAGAAATCCATCCTGTTTATCCATTTTCTGAGATTATCTTATAATATGCGATAAAAAATGAGGTGGAGACAAAAATCAAGTGAGCCACATGAGAGAAAACAGTAGGGATTTAGTTACCACCGTTGAAACATTTTTAAGACCACAAAAGTTCAATATCAGGCGCTTTTTTTTTTTTCTCTTTTTCTTTTTTTTTTTTTTTTTTTTAAATTTCTTGTTTTTACTTCATCCCGGTGGCAATGACCTTATAAAGGGTTTGGATGGCATATAAACTAAAAAATGTACTAAAATAAACTCAGAAAACGGATGGACTGGGTGGATTTATCTCAAACATTACAGTGGCCCCACCTAGCATCCCGGTGCAGGAAAATCCCGCCGATGCTTTTGCAGGAAATCCGCGTCGGGCGCTGAGTTTCAGGAGGTGATGATGTACGAAGCGGATTGACAGTAACTCATTATGCTATGGTGTGACCCACCATGAGTTATGTTTCTTATCCAACTCATCCATCCATTTTAACATCTTATTTTAGGATATGAGCCCAAAATTGAATCATATAAAAATCTCAAGTGGACCACACCACAGGAGACTGTGAATTGAACACCTTTGAATTCTACATACCGTTGAAATCTTAACGTGGCCACAAAGGTTTTGGATCAAGCTGATATACATATTTTTTTCCCTTCATCCATGCATGTGTGAGCTTATGAATAGGTTGGATGACAAATAAACATCATCGTGGCCATAGGAAGGTTTCGACGGTGGACATCATTATCACCACTGTTTCCAGTGGTGAGGTCCACTTGATCTTATGATATGCTTCAAATTTGGAATCAACTCCTAAAATGAGCTGGAAAAATAGATGTACGGTGTGGATGAGCCATATACATTCAGGGTGGGCCCAACATATCTACTCAGTACGATAAATCCTAGTAAACAATCACTTCTGGTGATGGAAGCCATGTGGGCCACTGCCAGGTACGTGTGACATCCACGCCATTCATCACTATTCCATCTATCTCTACTATTTTCTATGGTGTGGCCCACTTAACTTTTGAATTTGTCTTATTTTCCGGCGTGTCCGATCATCAGCTGGTGAAACCTACACCAAAAGTTAATTAATTTCTCAATGAAAGTCACATCCTTCAAGCACGGCATGTATCCTCTTCCAGGCAATTGTCCAACATGAATGCCATAGACAAATGTACAACACATCCAAAACATACTGATTAAATCATTGTACGGACCAATATATAAATTCGGAGGTTTTTTTAATGATTGTACGGTTGTAAGTTGTTTTATCTAGTGTGGCCCACTTAATTATTGTATAAGTTTGATATTTGGGCCATCCCATCATCATAGTACAAACCTACCTAATGCTCAAATGTATATAACTTGGATACATCACCAGACAAAAAAAAGACCAACAATTCAAAATCTCTAAAATCACAAGTACTACTTTCATGGTGGGATGACTTTGAGGGAGAGATCAGATCTTTAATGTCCAACAACCATATAGCAAGAGAAATAATCCAACGCCCTTTAGTGGGCACAAGTACTGCTACTGATTGCACCTAGACTCACAGGTCCTATAATCAAACTTTGAACCGGCTTCTGGAACCGTTGCATCTGATTAAAACTTAAATAGGTGGACCTGCAAAAATTACACCCATTTTGTGATCTATCCATCCAAATCTGGTTTTACTATTTTATGTAGCCATCTATTTTGGAAGCAATGGATGTGGCGAGGAGGATAGTTTGATTGAAGTGATTTTTTGTGACCAATTCACGGTGGAATCCAACAAATGAATGGCTCTAATTGTTGATTTGACCTTTTTCCATAAAAAATAATAATCCACTTTACTGGTTATTCATTGTGGATAAGTTTATTAGTTGTTTGTGTTGGGTCAATTCAATCAAACACGAGGCCGCATGTGTAATCAACGTCCTGTATTTAGATTTTGTGTAGGGTTAAGAAGTGCAGGTGTACCACAGTCATACTCTACTCAATGTTTAATTGAATCGCTAATGCCCCCCGTGCCGAGTTAAATTGATTAGACACTAGACATAGAATCCAATTATCCTCTTAACTATGGATTGTGATTAGCAATCAGACAATTTATGAAAGGGTGGGGGTGAGTCCTTAATGGATTTTTTTTTTTTTTTTTAACACCAATAAAAGTAATAAATTTCTCAAAAGAATGAGGATGAACAAATATATGAAAGTCAAACTGAACTATGACGATTTCATTAATTGGACATAAGTACATGATTCGTCTATAAGAACAAATAATCGAGGCAAACAGTCAGCAGGATGTGACCAAATTTGTGCGATTACCTCTCAATAGAGATATAAACAAACGGGAGATAAATACATGATTCGTCTATAAGAACAAATAACGAGGCAAACAGTCAGCAGGATGTGACCAGATTTGTGCGATCACCTAAGTAAGAATTCAGTTGATCGAAATCCAATGACTTAAGGTTGTGGACATTTGGGGTCTGTTTGGCCGGACAAATCCCATGGGATTAGGAGGGATGGGATGGATTTTAAGGTAATGATGGTGGTGTCAGTGGATTGGTTTAATATCCATGGGATTGCTATATCCTGAGACAAGCTCATCGAGTTTGTTTGGCACGCCCGGCATATCCCGGGATTTTACCTTACAATCCCTTCCAATTCGTCCAACCAAACACGCCCCAAGCAAGATTGAACAGGATTAGGAGGGATGGGATCAATTTTAAGGTAATGATGGTGATGTTAGTGGATTGGTTTAAGATCCATGGGTTTGCTATATCCTGGGACAAGTTCATCGGGTCTATTTGGTTCGTTTGACATATCTTGGGATTTTACCATCCCATCCCTCCTAATCCCTCTTAATACGCTCGGCCAAACAGGCCCTTAATATAATCTTACGGTATTGTAGCTGTGGACACTAAACAATAGCAATCTATGTTAGAGCTAAGCTAGGCTATGCTAAGATAAAAGTAAAAATAGAGAAAAGATAAAAGATAAATTGTAAAATTAAATAGATGTGTTTGGTGTGAAATTTTGAGTTCTTTGTATGCTCCTTTTATAGCTTGTTGAGGTGGCTTTATTCTCGTTAAGTTTGCTTACTGATTCTGGATCTTCTGCATTTATGGCATATGCTATTAATAGATATGAAACTGCATGCTTTTCATATCTTCTTCTTGTAGTTGATTCCTTTTAGGAAACAACTGTATGAACTGCATCTGTGTTTGGGAATTCATCAAGAAATTATCTATCGTTGATCCCAAACACCGAATCAATAATGATCAAGTATCTTGATGTCCCAATCAAACCACCTCTTATATTCAGCTTGAACTCTCACTCCCTGCTAATAGGGATCTTGGAGGGGTTAATAGACTGAAGTCACCTAATATTGATCTATTATCGAATGGTTAGGATCAGACATTTCATTAAGCTCTCTCATTCTCTTAATTTTGATTATTGGACGGATTGGGACCCAATTTGTCCAATGTTCGCTCTATCTTGATTTGGGTCCGAACCACAACCAGACTTACCTGGATCTTGGTCTAATTTTTGAATATTCGAGATCTTCGAAGCCTTCACAAATTCCCCGAACGTTTCTAAGAAAATCCACAATTGTAGGATTGTGAGAGACAAGGTTACCAATTATATCATAACTATATCCTTGATATGATTCATTCTCTCTCAGTGGGTCTTTATAAATGCGTCTGATATGTTGCCACATTAATTGGCTCATTGATCGTGGCCGTGTAGTATGCACTAGTTTACTCCATTTAAAAGCATATGTAAGAGTTTGTGTCGTCGCATTAATAAAGGAATGCATATCGTTGAAGGAAGATCTATTGAATATATCCATGAGTTCGAGTAGGATTTCCGTGATTATCGAACCCGTAGTGTCAACATGTGAGGCTTTCCATTGGTCTATGTTAGGGCATCAAAAATGGGTGTTAGCAATTATCCTAGCGATATATATTTTTGTGGATCCACTGTGAGAACGCCAATACCAACACTTGTTAAATTGTAAAAACAATATTAATAGAACAAAGATGATGAGAAATCATAAAAAGACTACTTGTTTTTACCAATTACACGATAAATACATGTAAATATCCTGGCATTACTTTCACCACATGTTTGGAAAAAAAAAAAAAAAGAGAAATTTATTGTTAATTATGCCTCAAAATTCTCCCTTGCATGGGTGAAATCATATGTGAATTGCATACCATTGAAATATGTGGGTCGCACCATGTTTTTTTATGTTTGATCCATGTTGTCCATTTGTTTTATTATTTCACTTTAGGACAAGTAGCAAAAAAATGAGCCAGATTGTAACCCCAAGTGGACCACACCATAAGAAATAAGGGAGATAATGATGCCCACCATTCAAAATTCAAACCTTTCTACGGCCTACAGGGATGTGTATCTTTCATCCGAGCCATTTATAAGGTTACAAACATGGATGAACGGTGAACACAAATATGAGCTTGATCTATAACTACTGTGGCTCTTAAGAAGTTTTCAATGATAGACATTTAATTCCCTTTGTTTCCTATAGGGTGGTCCCCTTGAGCTTTGAAATTGCCTCGTTTCAACCTCATGCCCTAAAATGAGCAAGTAAAAGGGATGGACGGCATGGATTTGACACATACATAGCAATGAGCCCAACAAATTTTAGTCTTACCATGGTTTCTTTTCTTAATTTTAGTGCACGCTATCTGTAAACATCAAGTGGAGGCATATGGAAGAATTTCTTATACAATTAATAATAACTCATTTTCATTATATCTACCGTGTAAATTGAAAATCAAATAACCATAGAGAGTAAACTCTCATTCATTTATGTTTATTTCTATCTCATACAATTAATTTTAGAAGAGTCATGACCTTTGAGATTCTATAATAAATTAAATAAGATTTTCAATATAAATCAATGATATTTTAGAATTATAAAATTACTATAAATTGATGGTTTGGATTTTAAATCTATTATTAAAATTTACACATTCGTCAACTCCTATTTTGTGGGCCAATAGATTGCTCCCACCTCTCTTTGGGGACGTAGATTTTCTGCGAAAGCATTGACAGGACATTCCTGCGCTGGAAACCTAGGTGGGGCCCACTTGATGTTTATGCGAAATCCACCCCACCCATCAGTTTTGTGAACTCATTTTAAGACATGAGACTAAAACTGAACCGTATCCAATACTCACGTGGGTGTTCACTCCCCAAGTATAGGGTTGTGATGTAGTAATAAACTCGGTAAGACCGAGGTCGAATCCACAGGGACTGAAACCTGTACGTTGTCTGAAACTAACTAGATCTAGAACTAGATTAAGATGGAATCTAAATTAAGTGAATTTGAGGATTAATGGTAAAATATGTATCTAAAACTGGTGAAAAATAAAGGTGGGAACTAGGATGCTAAGGATCCACTTGTAGCAATTGGGAAGTTACCTTGTATTGATTCAAGGATACAACTGGAATTAGAGCCATATCCTATCCAGTTGGTGAGAAGAGATTTGTCAGATCTCTGAATGTCTCATGGACCTAATCATCAACAAATATGATTGGCGTAAATTTGGAAGTGATCCCATCACCTAACCATGCCCAGGAGACAATGGCAAACAACAAAGAATTTACCAAACCCACAGTTAATCACAGGAGAATTGTAAAAGTTAGGAAGAATTCCATCACCCGACCATGCCCATGGGACAATGGTGAACAACAGGTCATACTAATTTCACAATCTCAATAATAGGAAAAACACACTTAAAGCTATCGCAGATCCGTTGTAATTTGAGTCACAACAAACCATTAAAAACTAAAAATATGCCTTCATAACTAAAATCCATAAGAATTCCACAAAACATGAATTAAAGCCAAGCAAACGTCCCAATCATGCTACAAGCTTCACCTCTTAGCCCTAGCTAAAAGGTTTAGCCTACCATGGTTGGGCTAAAAAAATAACATAAAAAAAACATAAATAAAATAAAATAAAATAAAACTCTCTATCTCTGTCCCTGCCTCCACGTCTGCCCCCAGCTCTCCTCCGTTTAATATCTCCGTCCTCCTGTTCTCTCTCCCTTTTATACGCACCAGGTGAAGAGTTTTCGTACTCTATGAGGAGGTTTTACGCAGCAAGGAGGTCGGCTACGTTAACATTGGGAGCCAACTTGCGTTGAAGTAATGGTGGGGTCCACTTCAGTTGACAGGTAGGAAATCCACTCCGTCTATTGTGTTTGCAGCAAGATTTCAGTTGGAAATAGCCGGTTATGGAATGTTTTTGACCCGACCAATCGGTAGAAATTACAATGCAATCAGTGCAGACTGTCCGTTTGTGACCGTTGAACTTAGCACGTGTGCGTGCATGAGTGCATGAGATCAACGTTGGTCTAACCAGATCGCACCCCTCTACATGATGGACGAATCGGATCACACCTCTGAAGTACGATGGTGGCCCACGAAGCTTCGTCCGTAGGCTCTGTCGCGAACAGAGCCTGCGTAAACGTTACGCAGTGACGATGATGGGCCCATTTATTGGCTTTGACGGAGTAATCCACTCCATTCATTGTAATCTTATCGAAAAACTAGTAATAAACAGCTGGTTTCAAATTGGATTCGGTGTGGTCCACCTGAAATTTTACTCCACCGTCCGTCTTGCCTTTGAACGGACGAAAAAAGATCTCCATTGTCTTCCGAGATTCCGCCACCTAGGTGATGGTTGCACCTCTCCTATGGACACAATGAACGGTCCAGATCCATCAAAAGACTGATGGGTGAGGCCCACAACTAAAATTTGACGGACAGTGTAACGGCGCTGTCCATTTTTGGTTCTTTTAAAAAGAAACTACGGGTCAAGCCCGTTGACCGGCTTTAGCTGGTCCGGTGCGCAGAGCGCACGTGTACATGGTGTACACACACCTAAAGCGTGGGGTTCCCTGAGATATTTGTGAGAAATCCATTCCGTCCATCAGTTTTGTCACCTCATTTAAGGCGTTGAGTCCAAAATTTGAAGTGTATCCAGAGATCAGGTGGGCCCTGAATCAGAGATTTATGGGTTGATCTGTCCGTCGGGTCACTTCCATAAGGATCCGAGGGCTAAAATTTGACATGTACGGTTAATTTATGCTCCTCAGGCCCTATATGCGGTTTCAAGCCAATCGGATGGCGAGAACCCTATGATCTTGAATTCTGGACGACTTTCCGGCCCGTTTAATGTGAACGGCTTGATTTTCTTGGATGTCTGACATGTAAATCCTTTGATCTTGGTCCCTTTGAGTCCATCCCTTACCTTTGGTGTCATCAGAGCATTAAATTTATGCTTAAAAAATTAAACATATCCTAAGATTTTTTGTTTAACCACAGAAAATTCGTCAGGAAATCACATTAATTTCTTGGGAAGTTGATCAGGCGATCGTTTCCACCGTTCGATTGAAACTACATTTGTCATAAAAAGTCTAATTTAGTATTTTTGCATTGTGTTAACCAGTTATTAGAGATAATCTTTTCCGTCACATAATTTTACGTGGAAAGATTCGTGCGACAAGTATTTGCAACGATGATTGTAGCTTGTCGTAAAAATATTGACTATTGGCAACGATTTATAATGTTGTTGCAAATACTCTACCCTTTTACAATAAGACTACATTAGTAACAAAAATTTTAATTTGATATTTTTTGAACGAGTTGATCTAGTCGTCGCTAAAACAAACTGTTTGTAGCAACTTTTGTATCGTTGCAAAAAATAATGTTTTGTAACAGCACTCAATTCGTCGCATAAAGCGAACATTAGCGATAATAACTGAAATGCATCATGAAAAGTATTTCCTGCCATATAATTTCTAATGAAAAAATTGTTGCAACAAGTTTTTACAGCAATAATTGTAACCCGTCACAAAAACATTAACTATTTGCGACGATTTATAATGTTATTGCAAATACTCTACCATTTCACAACGAAACTACATTTGTCGCAAAAAAAGTTTTAAGTTAGTATTTTTCGCAACGCGTTGACTTAATCATCGCTAAAATAAACTGTTTGTAGCGACTTTTGTATCATTGCAAAAAATAATATTTTATGACGACACTCGATTTATCGCATAAAGTGGACATTAGCAATGAAAATTGAAATGCGCAGCGAAAGACTTTCTCGCCATGTAATTTCCCACGAAAAAATTGGTGCAACAAGTTTTTGCGATAATAATTACAGCTCATTACAAAGACGTTAGCTATTTGCGACAATTTATAATGTCGTTGCAAATACTTTACCCTTTCATAGTGAAATTACATTCGTTACAAAAAGTTTAAGTTGGTATTTTTCGTAATGCATTGACTTAATCGTCTTTAAAAGAAACTATTTGCAGCGACTTTTATGTCGTTGTAAAAAATAATATTTTATGACGACACTCAATTCATTGCATAAAATGGACATTAGTGATGATAATTGAAACGCTTGACGAAAAATCTTTCCTATCATGTTGTAACGTCCTAGATTTTTGCTATTTTGAATTTCCAAAAATTCTTAAAAATTTTTGATATAACTAACCTACATTGTCACTTACTGACCCTTGACGCTCAAGGTGAGCCTATGTGTAGGTGGTGCTAGTAAAGAACTGTACAAATCCAATTAGTCAACTGTAGGAGCCAACAAATCCGCCCGATCACTTAAACATCGGGTTTAGCTTTGTGATTTGTCACATATGGCCTAAATCTAACCTACCTATCATTGACAAATCAAGACAACCGTATCTAAAAAAAGACCTACAAAAAATCGAGATAAGAATTGGATCTTAATTAACAAACCAAACTGACCCACTTATCCTTTTAACCTAAGAACCAATGACTTATTATGATTATAACCAAATCGTCATTTTTGCTAGTTGTGAATAGGCCACATTATGAACTTAGCTAATTCAAACCCTAATAATTGCGCATAAGAAATCTAGATGCCTAATTCATTTCAGAAATGTCTTGATTATCCAAACAATCTCTAGATTTCTTGTTAGAGGACCATTAAACCTAAGACTAGAGAAAGACATTCGTCTTAGTGGGCTTAACGTCTATCATGAGACATAGAGCCAAGGTCGTATCTTGAATTGCTCAACTTGGACCCGCAAGCCAAATGCATGAGATATGTGAATGCCTTAAGTGAAAACCTAAAATTTAAATGAAACTAGCCCATTGTTCTTTCACAAACTTGTAACTTTCAGACCGTCGATTCATGACCAAAGTCGGGGTGCCGACTAAAGACATTTCTCCACACATATCTGTATAACTACGACCCCGATTGATCATTGGTGACCGTCGATCAAAGTTAAGGCCTTCCCGGTTAATCGGCACGTCCGATCGTCAAATGATTGTGTTCAAATATAGATCTCTTATTGGGACGCTTATCCCATGATGTACATTGACCCATACACCTCCCAACGGGTCCCATTGGTTGGAAACAATCTCCTACAGGGTTAGTATAATGAATAAAGGGTCATTGAGGCTATTTGTGCAACATCTGACACTATAAATACCATTTCATTTCATAACCCCTCTCCCCATATGAATTCGCCTTTACAAAAGAAGAGAAAGAGAGAAAGAGAGAGAAAGAAGAAGAGAAGAAGAGCGAGAGTAGTAGTGTGGAGGTTTTGGTGCTTCCCTTCATCGGTTTCCTCCAATCAAAGCCCTAGCCTCAATCGTTTTCCTCCGTCGAATCTACCTCACTCACGATTGGGAGGTAAGAAACAAATCCTAATAACCAACCTAGATTTTTCTATATTAAATTACATGAATCTTACCTAATTACTTCTAAATTTGTATAAGAATTATTTTTTCCAAATTCCTAATCCTAATAATGCTTTGAGTCGGGCGAATCACCCAAAGGTGCGGACCATTATCTCTAGGTTATCTTTTATCGACCCTTGAGGATCTCAATTAATGATTAGTTGCTTATAGATAAATTTATGTATGCTAATATGTTAACATTTTGATTTTGTTGTAATATATGCTATTTGTTGGATATGGATGCTCACGTGTTTGATGAAATGCTTAAATGGTGGAATGTATTACTTTGTCGATATTCATGTATTTGATTTAATGCTTAAGTGATTATATTACTTTATACATGCTCACATGTTTAATTTAATGTCTTAGTTAATGTACTACCCTATGGATGCTTACATGTTCGATAAAATGCCTAAGTGGTTGTGTAGTAGAACATATGTTATAATTACGTGATGTAGTGTTTAGTCCATAACAATACTTAGGATTTCTATGATATTAGGTCAGTTAGCTAACCGCCCAAACTAAAGGGGCGACCCAAGTTAGGGCGGCCATCCTAGGCTTCTTCAATTGACCCAGGTTAAACACAGATGACCAACAGTAAGTGGACGACACCGTGTTCGAGTTATCGGCCTACGCTGAGGTGAAGAGCCTGCCCGTAGTGACCAGCGAGCACTAATAGAGGTGATTTATCATTGTTCGAATGCCCCATCAAATTACTCGGCCAATTATTCCGTGCCAGAGTACCATTTGAACGACCCGGGCGTGAATGGAATTGGGTGACTAGTTGTAACATCCTAGATGTTCACTGTTTTGGATTCCCAAAAATCCTTGAGATTTTTTTATTAATTAACTTATAATATCACTTAAATGACCATTAGCACTCAATGTTAGTCTATACAGGGGTGGTACCAGTAAAGAACCACACAAGTCTGATTAATCAACCATAGGAAGCCAACGAATCCGGCCGATCATTTGAATGTCAAGTTTAGCCCCATGATTTACTCACATATGGCCCAAATCTAATCGACCCTTTACTAACTAATCAAGACAAGTACGACTAAATTAAAGATCTAACTGGGGCAGAGTCAGATAAGGTCCGGATCTTGAATAATAGACCAAATCAATCCCGTTACTCTTTTAGCTTAAAACCGATGACTTAGAGTGATCATGACCAAATCTCCACTTTCACTAGTTATAAATAGGCCACACTATGAACATAGTTAATCCAAACCCTAATCAGTGCCCACGAAAAATCTCAATACCTAATTCATTCCAGAAATGCCCCGATTCTCCAAACAAGCTCTATACTGCTCGTTGGTGGGCCACTAGTTCCAAAACTATAAAATAATGTCCATCTTACTGGGCTTGACACCCATCGTAGGAATCAGACCTGGGTATTATCCAGAACCGCTCAACTTGAGCCAAATGACGAGTGCATGAGAAGTACAAATACCCTAAAGATAGGAGCTGGAACTTAAGTGAATTGAGCCGTCCACTCTTATGCAAAGTTGAGGATTTCAGACCGTCGGTTTGTGACCAAACTTCACTCGTGGAGTAAGGATATTTTCCTGCTCATATCCATATAGCCATGGCCCCTATCGACCATCGGTGACCGTTAAATAGACTTTCAATCATATCCGTTGATTGACACATCCAAATGACGGGCCGATCGTATCCATACGTAGATCATCATTAGGATTAACTATCATATGGTGCATATCGACTTGTACACCTTATAGTGGGCCCTAGAGGATAGAAAAATCCTTCCATAGGGCTAGTATAGTAAAAACCCAATACTTGAGACCATTTGCACCAAATCTGACATTATAAAAGGGGTTTCTTTTGGGCACCCCTCTCCCCATACGAATTTGCCCTAGGGAAGGAAAGAGAAAAGAGAGAAAAGGGAGAAAGAAGAGAGGAAGGGAGAGTGAAGGAGAGTGAAGGTGGGCTATAGATCAAAGTAGGGCCCAAGGGAGTCCCATCATGCAAAACCCTACCTCTCCCTCAAGAAAATCCATCATCCACAACCGGGAGAACCCCTCTCCACTGATTTGATAGGTAAATCTCTCATCTTCTTGGAAACCCCTCATGTTGAGGGAGGATTTGCATGAGATTCTAACATGCAATGTTTTGCTTTAGGGATTCCGGCTAATCGACTCCGAGTTCAGCATTTCTAGGTCATTTTCAAGATCTCAACGAACCATAGGTGAGGACTATTATCCTTAGGTGGCCTAGCACCAATTTTATTATGAATCTAATGATTTTGATTGTTTGGATGCTATATTTGGAGAATCTAGAAGAATCCTAGGATTGCATGTTTGTTGGATTTGCATGGAATTGTGTGTTTGCTTTTCATATGATGATGTTCTTATCCCTCACATGATTTTATGTATGGATAATCTCATGCTCATGCCTTGTTGGATTTTTTCTTATAGTGTTGCTTCTTAGTATCCATGATTCATTACTCTTGTGCTTATAATTTCTTAAGATGAAGGAAGTGCTTAACTTCCTCACCCACAGACATAACTCACATGCACTTTATTTCATGATATTGTTAGCCTTGCTTGCTACGAGAATCTAAATTGTATGTTGAAGAGTATGAAACCATGATGTTGTTTATGCTGGATGATGCAATGGTAGTTGGCATACTATGAATCACTATTCATAACCTTGGGTTGGTCGGGAACATGAGGAGAGACGATAGTCCCATCGGTAGGACTATGCTAGAGCTAAACCCATGGGTTTGGGCCGGTGTATACGGGCGGCAGTAGTTCGACAACATGGGTCCCTTATACTCGATGTCGTTCGTCGCATATTCACCTGACTCGTGCGGTTTAGCCTACTTACCGACCAACTCTATTTGTTAACCTTGTTTGCTTACATATGTATAGAACCTGGAACACCCTACCACCGTTGGCACCCACCGATAACCACTTGAAGTTGATCCACTGCCTCGTGAGCCGGGTATGGTGGAATGAGACACTGTGTCCAAGCTATCGGCCTACGTTGGGGTGATGCGCCTCCCCGTAGTGACCCCGAGCGATCTCTTCCTCTTGGCACTCCCCATGTGCTTGAAGTTGGGGATGGGGAACCCAACGGGATCAAGGATCGCGGGGTCTCGACTTCTCACGTTAGGGGGCCTTGTCTTCACAACCAGATTAAGACATTGATACGTGGGGTGTACCAGATTCCCAAATCTGCTGGATGAATGGACTTAACTAAGAACTCGGCTAACACGATCGCAGTACATCGCACTAGTTAGGGTGACAACTCGGCAGTCGAGGTCGCTCTGAGGGAGTGTTGACATACGTAATCGTTAGATGGAGTCGCTCAAGAGAGTGTTGTGGCGAGGGTATGCATCATATCATCCATCATGCATATGCATTACCAAGATTAGTTTAGTCACTGTGAATGAATGTCTTTCATTAAATTCTTAATATGACTGCTGCTTATACAACTTAAGATTAATAACACCCACTGAGTTGATCACTCACTCCCACTTTGGGACGGTGTTTTAAAAAACCAACCAGACTCACCTATAGATGCAGGTGATACAGATTTGGAGGAGCCTGGTGACACAGCCTCGAGGAAGAGGACGAGTTCTCCTACTTTTAGTTGATGAGCGGGTCTTCATTGGCTCAGTAGACGGGATTCTGGATCGCTGAGTAGTGGACTCAGCTTTATTTTTTGGATATATCATTCTTTTTGTGATTTGTTGGGCAACGCCTTGTGTGACCCGCTTATGTTCTTTTGGATTTGTATATGTATTTGACTTCTTTCATTTCAGCAGATTAGTTGTGGTTGTGCTTTATGTTCCAAGTAATTGCACGCTGCGCTGTTACATTTGATTAAACGCGAATTATAGGAAAAATCGGTTATAAGTGAAACCCGGGAACTTGGGAGTCGAGTGTATGCATGACCCCCGATTTCCAGGGCGTTACACTAGTCCATTCCTTGTGTAATTTGGTTTCATGTGATAAGCCCGCACCTCGAAACTGAGTGATCATACTCGATGTTTGGGTGATGACCCATACTTAATCCTCATACCTTTGAATATCATGTCGTACCTTTGAAATTGTTGATTGATGAAATAAACGGGTGATACCTAAAGTTGGATCAAGGGACACTGGTAAGGAGCCGCTACATGCGGCAATAAGTCACGTGATTCAAATAAGGACTCGTGACATAACATAATGTCATGGATTTTTACTGTTTTGAATTTTTTTAAAAAAACATTGAAAATTTTTGCTATAATTAACTTACATGGTCACTAATCAAACCTTAATACTCGAGGTGAGCCCATACACAGGTGATACTGGTAAAGAACCGTACAAATTCAATAAATCAACCGTAGAAATCTAACAAATTCGCCCGATCACTTAAATCTCAAGTCTAGCCTCGTAATCTATTTACATAGGGCCCACATCTAGCTAACTTATCACTGACTAATCAAGACAACCGTAACTAAATAAAGATTTACCTAAAGTTGAGATAAGTGGGGGTCAGATCTTAATTAACAAACCAAATCAATCCAGTTACCCTTTTAGCCTAAAAACCAACCGTTTATAGTTATTAAGATCGAATCGCCATTTCTGCTAATTTTAAATAGGCTACACTATGAACGTAATTAATTTAAACCCTAATAATTACACACAAGAAATCTTAATACTGCTCGTTAGTGGGTAACTAGTTCTGAAACTATACAATAATGTCCATCTCGCTGGGCTTGACGTCCATCGCTGGTGAAGAATCAAGATAGTACCTAGAACTGCGCAACTTGAGCTAGAGGTCGAGTGCTTAAAATGCGCAAATACCCTAGGCTGAAGCCTGAAACTTAAGTGAAATACACTTTTCGCTCTTTTACGAAGTTGTGAATTTTTTACCGTTAGATTATAATCAAACTCGAGGTATGAGTTAAGGATATTTTCCAACTTATATCCGTATAGTCATGGCCCCGATCCATCACCGACGACCGTCCATTGTAAGTGGGGCCCCCACGGTTGATCGAAGGGTCTGATTGCCACCCGATTCTGACAAACTATAGATCCTATAGTGGGGCACCTTTCTCTTGATGTGGATGAGCCAGTGGGTCCCCAGAAAGACCCTATAAGTGGGAAATAACCTCCCTTAAGGTTAATATAATGGATAAAGGGCCAATAGGACCATTTGCACCACTTCTAACACTATATAAGGGCCTTATTTGGGCACCCCCTTCTCTCATATGAATTTCATACCCTAGCTTGGGTGAGGGAGAAGAGAAAGAGTAGAGAGAGAGAGAGAGAGATAGAGGAAGCTTGAAAGAGTGAGGGTTTATGCACATTCACTTTCTCATACCTCTCCATAGCCACATTGTCACTCTCATATCCTTTATGGAGTTCTCTCGGGGGCAATTGGAGGTAAGAAATAGAATCTACTCTTTAATATAGTTTTTTATGCTAGGTTTTCTAGTCTTTACAATGGTTTGTGTGATTGTTTAGACTTTGGTGAATTTTCTCTATAACCCTAATCCTAGGAGCGCTTTGAGTCGGACAAATCATTGCAAAGGTGCGGACCATTATTTCTAGATTATCATTTATCGACTCTTGAGGGTCTCAGTTAATGATTAGATACTTGTAGATGAATTTGTACATGCTAATATGTAAATATTTTAATTTGTCTATAATATATGTTATTTGTTGAATATGGATGCTCATGTGTTTGATGAAATGCTTGAATGGTGGAATGTATTGCTTTTTTGATGCTCATGTGCTTGATTTAATACTTAAGTGATTGTATTACTTTATGCATACTCATATGTTAGATTTAATGCCTTAGTGAACATAGCATCCTACGTATGCTTACATGTTCGATAAAATGCTTATGTGGTTGTGTCGTTGAATCTATGCTGACGGCATGACGAATTGCTAAGTTTGTAATGATGCTTAAGTTGCTTACAATGTTGGGTCAGTCGGTAAATCGCTCAAACCAAGGGGTGACCCGAGTTAGGGTGGCCACCCTAGGCTTGTTCGATCAACCTGGGTTGAATACGAACGATTGTGTAACACCCCGGTTTTTCAGGGGCTATGTAGAAACTCGGCTCCCGAATTCCCAGGTGTCATGGGTGCCCTAATGACCTTCAGATTTTAATTATATTTGGATGATCTCATAAATAATGGAGAGTTTAGCAAGGCATGAAGTATAAGTAAGTCATAAAGTAATATCAAGTGCCACTAAATATAAAAATATACAAACCACAAATCCAAAATCATATAAATAGGGAACTAGTCCCACCCATACATGACCCAAAGTGACTAGAGCCCTCGCCCACACCTCGTGGTAGCCCAAACTCAAACTAGAAGGATCTGTCAAAAGTCTGGAAGTAGGGAAGCTCCTCTTCCTCATTCATACTCACCCCACTCAGCTCGTCGAGCTCCGCCTCACTTGCATCTAATGACGTGTCTGGTTGGTGTTTTAAAACACCGTCCGAGAGTGAGAGTGAGTAGCTAACTCAATGGGTGTCATTAGCCATAAGTTACATCAAATAACAATTCCATGATGAATTTAATGAAAAGTATAAATTCATAAATCACTAACTAGTCTTTATTAATGCATACGCATGAGTTATGTATAATGCATGACCTCACTCACAACACTCCCTCGTGCAACTTCGTCTCACGGTCACGCATGAACAACACTCCCTCATTGCGACCTCAACTGCCGAGTCGCCAAATCCTAGTTAATACGATGTGTAAATAATGTATTAGCCGAGTTTTAGTTAATTCTGTTCATCCAGCAGGTTGGAAAAACTGGTACATCCCGACGATATCAATGCCCTCATCCATTTGTGAGGCCAGGACCCCTCAACATGCGAGGCCAAGACCACACGATCCTTGATTCCATCGAAGTCCTCACCCCCAATTGCAAGCACGTAGGGAGTGCTGGGAAGTGGGATCACTCGCGGTCACTACAGGGAGGCTCGTCACCATAGCGTAGGTCGACAGCTCGGACATAGTGTCCCATTTCACCATGCCCGGCTCACGAGACTGTGGATTAATTTCTAGCTGTTGTCAGTGGACGTCAGTGAGCGAGGGGTATTCCAAGTTCCAAACAGGCTTGAGCAAACAAATTTAACAAATATGGTTGGTCAGTTGGTGGACTAGACCACCCAAGTTCAGGCGAGCATGTAACGCACGACATCGGGTGCAAGCAACCCATGTGTCCTGCTACCGTCGCCCTTTCGCGTCCACCCAAATTAGTTAGACTAGTCACAGGACGACCCAACTAGCGGTACTGCTCTCACAAATCGTAGATTCCTGACCAACTAAGAGAATGAACTACATTCAATAACATTTCTAAGCAGATGAGATTCATCTTCAAGTACAGATGGAAATAAATATATAATAAATCAAGCATAATTTCAAGATGTTAAAATGAATGCAAACTACTCTTAAAAGTAGAAATTAGATGTGTGTGCATGTGGTGTCGGATTGCCTAAGAGACAAGAAGATCACGAGTCAACCATACAGCAAGAAAATACAATCATACATGTAATAAGGAAGAATATGTAGGAAATAAGATGCAAGAACAAACATACAACATAGTTTCCAGGTCCAAAATAAATTGAAGACTAATCTAACATCAATTTATCAACACATGCATGTTAGGTAGACTTATAAGACAGGATCCTAATTAGGTTTTCCTCTAAATTGTACATGCACTTCAATCTAACATCCACAATCATTAAATTTATCCTAGAGTTGATACTTGGCCACCTAAGGATAATGGTCCGCACCTATAAGTTGCCGAGGGCTTGAGGAATCGTCCTAGGGGTATTGGACTCGCGGGAGGGTTTGCCGAGGTCCTGAGTCAAATGCACCGACATGTTAGGATACATGCAAGGGCTTAGTTTACAAAATGCATATATGGAGAAGAATGGTGATTACCTGGGAATCTTGCTTTTGTGGTGGTGAATGCAAGGTTCCTATGGAGGAAAGGTAAGAGGTCCTTCAAGCTTCTAAATCCCTTGGCCCCACCTCCTTCTACCTCTCCTTCTTTTTCTTCCTTCTCCCTTCTCTCTCTCTCTCTCTCTCTTCTCTCTCCCTTATTGTTGGAACTTGCTATGGAAGTGAGTGAGAGAGAGGGAGTGTTAAAAGGTTTTATTTACTGGATTTGGGCCAGATGACCTTGAGATATAATATTCTTCCAATGGCCCTGTGGGACCCCTTTTTGGCCACTGTGGCCACCCTGATGGACCCCTAGCCACCAAAATTTTAGGATAGGTGCCTTATGGCCCAATGAAGGGTTGTGCAAAATTTGACAGCAAATAGATGGGGGTTTTTTCGTATGGGTTCGATCTTTAAATGGCCCTGCAGGGCCCAGTTTTGATTGCTGGGGCCACCCTGATGCCCCCTTGGCCATGAAATCTATAGGATAAATGCTCTATGGCCCGATGAAGGGTTGTACAAAGTTTGACAGCAAACGGACGCGGGGTTTTACCGCACGGGTCCGATTTGCGATCATCCCTTGATTGGGGTCCAGACTCTGCGAACGAGTGTGGGGAATTAATTTCAGCCTTCGGTGTAAATTTAGAAGAGATCCGACAGCTGAAATGCCCCATATTAATATATTAAGAAAAGAGCCAATGATTTTGAGTTTCAAGTGTCAGGTCAAGATTATGGCAAGTCGCACTTAGCAAGTGCCGACTGGACGACGTGAGAATCTCATTTCCAGGTCTCATCTAAGTCCGTAGTCTGCAATGGACGACAAGCCTAGTGAGGTGGGCATTACTCTAAAATTTCGAAGCTAGTAGCCCACTAACGGGCGGTCTAGATCTTATTCGGGGAATTGGGTCATTTCTGGAGTAAATTGGGTAGGGAGATTTCTTGGGTACAGTTGTTGAGGTATGGATTGAATAAGTTCACAGTATGACCTACTCGAAATTAGTAAAAATGGTGATTCCGTCCGATCACTCTAAATTGTCGGTTTTAAGCTAAAAAAGTGATTGGGTTGACTTGGTTTATTAATTAAGGTCCGGGCCATAGCTGACTCGGCTTTGGTTAAATCTTTAATTTAGTTATGATTGTCTTGATTAGTTAGCGATAGGTCGGTTAGATTCAGGCTCTATGTGAATAAATTGTGGGGATAAACTTGATGTTTAAGTGATCGGTTGGGTTCATTGGTTTTCTACGGTTGATCAATCTTATTTGTACGGTTCTTTATCAGTATCAACCGCATATAAGCTCGCCTCAAGCGTCAATGGTTCGTAAGTGATGACGTGGCTAGTTATTAAGAAAAATTTTTAAAGAATTTTTAGCATACCCAAAATGGCAAAAATTTTGAGGTGTTATAGACCAACAGTAGTTGAACTACACAGGCTGCCTGCACTCAATGCTGGTTGTGTCATGGTTCTCCCAAGTCAATCAAATTAGTCCATTAGCCAACTGATCATGTATATTCACAATGTATGACACAACTAAACGGAATCTAAGATACCTCGTTCCCAATAGATGTATCTATTTATAACCGTTAGTGCGATACGATCCCACTAAGACTCATGAGCCGGGCATGGTGGTTAGGGCTGAAAGTCGGGCGGGTTGGGTTCGGTTGGTGCTCAACCCTAGCCCAACCCAAGGTTCTTGTACCTCAACCCTAACCCAACCCAACCCAACCCCCCAAGCGGGTTCGGTCAGGTTGATTGGGTAGATATATGTTAATATTTTAATGTTTGCATTAGTTTATTATATTTCAATATAAGTTTTATTTGTTATATCTATAATTTTATTAATCATATACGTACTTATTTATCGTAAAGAACTTCATTTATTCTACACAAACAAGCTAAAATACAGGACAACTACGTATTTAAAAGTCGTGTTGTGTAGCACACAATCTATTTGGGAGAGAGAAATCCAGCATTTCTTGTTAGCTTGAGTCATCGGAAATGATGTGGACCAATGAAACCGACAGCACTAAAATTTCCTATGTCTTCAACACATACAATCCACACTCAATTATAATTTATAAGTAACTTCTATATTGATCCAGTTCTGGTTGGGTCGAGTAACCCAAGACCTCAACCCGAGCCTGACCCAAGTTTTATCGGGTTGGTGTTTATATAGCCCAAGCTTGAGATCAGACTCTATACATCCTGCCCAAACCCAACCCAATGTCAGGTCGGTCATGGGTCGATCGGGTTCAACCCGCCCAACTTTCAACCCTAATGGTGGTATGAGACATAATGTCTGAGCTGTCAGCCTACACTTGGGTGACGAGCCTACTCATAGTGACCAGTGAGCAACTAAGACTCATGAGTCGGGCATAGTGGTATGGGACACCGTGTCCGAGCTATCGGCCTATGCTGGGGTGACGAGCCTCCCCATAGTGACCAGTGAGCGCTGATGGAGGTGATAAATCATTATTCGAATGGCCCCTATCAAATTACTCGGCCGATGGTTCCGTGCCAAAGTACCGTTCGAACGACCGGGCGTAAATGAAATTGGGTGACGAGCCCTTTCCTTTATATTGATTTGGTTTTATGTGACAAGCTCGCACCTCGGAATTGAGTGATCTTACTCAGTTAGGGTGACGACCCATACCGGGTTTATCGTCATACATTTAGGTATCATATCATACCCTTAAAATTATTGATTTGTGAGATAAACGGATGACACCTGAATTTGGATCAAGAGACACTAGTAAGGAGTTGCTACGTGTGGCAACGAGGCACGTGATCCGAATAAGGACTCGTGATATAACGTCAGTATCCTAGCTTCGCCAATATGCTGGATGAATTGAACTTAATAATTACTCGGCTAACATGATCATTCATCACATCGCATTAGTTTAGAATGTGGCGAACAGGCGTTGAAGTCGCATATTGAGGAAGTGTTGTCATTTGCGAACCAGGTGGTCGAAGTCGCGTGCGAGGGAGTATTATTTGGAAAAGGCATACATCATGTCATATCTTCATATGTACATTTAACAAGAGTATTTAGAAATTGTTTGATTTCTTATTTATCATGAACTGTGCTGATTGTGTCGATAACATATGTAACTTAGAGCAAATGGAACCACTGAGTTAGCTACTTACTCTCACCTAGGACGGTGTTTTAAAACACCAACCAAAAGTATCATTGATGCAAATACTAGTGAGACCTCAGACTGGTAAACTTATATCGGGTTGTGCCAACGTCATTATGTTTTGGAGAATTGGACGTAAACTGAAAGCTCTATACTTTAATCATCTTGGGTATGTATATTGTAACTTATATAATCTCATTTTGGGCGATCATCACTACTGAAATTGTATTTTTTACTCTTAACCCTATATTTTTGAATCTTTCATTATCTCTACCTCGCTTTGAATCCGCTAAGTGAATTGCTTTACTTTGATTATCCGTGTGAGGAATGAATGCAAATCTGAATATGGTCACACGTGCATTCTCATTTGGTTAACACCCGGGAACTCGGGATCGAAGTCCTTGTATTCGGGTGCTGATTTTAGAGGCATTACATATAACATCAGTATCCTAGCTTCTCCAATATGTTGGATGAATGAAACTTAATAATTACTTGGCTAACATATGCATCAATCGCATTCATTAGATATGATGAGGCGATTTGGCGTTGGAGTCGCGTGATGAATGAGTGTTGATACTTGCGAAATAGGCGTTGAAGTCGAGGGAGTGTTGGATTATAAGATATATGCATCATTTCATCATCTCATTTATACATTTAATAAGAATATTTAGGAAATGCTTGATGTCTTGTTTATTATTAAATGCGCTGATTGAGTCGATAACACGTGTAACTTAAAACTAATGGAACCACTGAGTTAGCTACTCACTCCCACCTAGGACGGTGTTTTAAAACACCAACCAAGTATATCATTGATGTAAGTACTAGTGAGATCTCAGATGGGTTGGCTTAGATCGTCTTGTGCCACCGTCTTTATATTTTGGATGATTTGGTGTAAACTCAAAACTTTACACTTTAATCGTCTCAAGTATGTATATTGTGGCTTGTATAATCCCCATTTAGACAGACATCACTTGTACTTTGACTGTTTGCCATATATTTGTTAATTTTTGTTATCTCTACCTCGCTTTGGTTCCACTAAATTGAATTGCGCAACTCTGATTATTCATGTGTTGAATAAATGTGAATCTAAACTGAGTCACACGTGCATTTTCATTTAGTTAACACCCAGAAACTTAGGATCAAAGTCTATGTACTCGGGTACCGATTTTTGAGGCGTTACACATGTAAATTTCCTTTGAAACATAATGCGACGAGTTTTCACGATGATAATTGCCTGGCCGTCTGGATTGTCAGCTAGGCAAGAGTTCGTGGAGATTTCACCATTCCAGACATAACGTCGAGTCGCACAGCTGATTCCTCATCTCGTGTGTACATGCAATCCTTCTAGTGCGACGTTTGATCATGGTTCTAGTCGGTTTCGTCAGTATAACACAATGCACAATTCAAATCTTAGAGATGGACCTTGATGGTGGGCCATCTCATGTCAAAGAACGGACGTAGTTCATTGATGTTTTATTTAAACCAACATGATTTAAATGATTTTTAAACTCGCAAGTATACGAATCAGATGTAGATACGGTACGTATTACGAGATCGTTCCCACGAGGACTGATCGTCACAACTCAAATTCACAATTCTTCTTAACTAATCCAACAAATAATGGACCGAACTACTAAGCACAATTCTAGGAAAAAACAATTAAGAACAGGGAAGAAAATTCAATCAGAGAGAAAGCACTAGGACTTTCGAATCCACCCTTAATTATCCTAACCCTTATTTTGTCTGTTGATTCACCTTAATCTAGATTGATACCACTTATATAGAGAAAGCACAATCTGTGTCCTTAATCGGACATACAGAATGTCTAATTCCTTTAAGTAATGCCATGAATAACATATCCCATGTCCTTGGTCGGGCACATGGAATGTATAGTTCATTAAAGCACCCTGTTTCTTCCTCTATAGGAAACCTGTTCTTGATCAGACACAAGCACCTAGAATAAGCATCCAAACAACATCCATATATATACTTTGGTCAAGTTCATGGATGGAGAAGTATAGAATTTAAACCAATCAAGCCCACTTAGAAAAAGAAACAAATCAAACCAGTTAAAGTAAAATCAACATAAACAAAGCATTATTCAAATTAGGGGCTTCATCTCAGCCCTAGCGAAGAAAATTAGAAATTCATGTGCTCAACTAAAAGAAAAAAAATAAAATTGATAAAGGAAAAAAAACCATATGGAAATCTGAAATTCTTCCTCTCTCTCTTTTCTTCTCTTTCTTCTCTCCCTTTCTCTCGGATCTGGAATCCCCTGTTTCAATGAATTTTCCACGTCCAAAATTCCTCTTTTATAGCTGTTGGAGGGCTGGAGTCGGTGGCAGAGTTGTAGCAGGACATGGAGTGCAACTTTTCGCAGCCATGATCGGTGGGCCCCACAGAAGTATTTTCTGGAAAATCCACCCCATCCATTGCATTCAGAACGAAATTTCAGTCAAGAATGGGTGGTTTTGAATGTCCATTGACGCGGCCCAGAGAAGAAATCACGAAGAGATCAGTTTTAAACATTGCAGAGCAGTCCGTTTGTGGCCTTTGTATCATGCACGTGTGCATGCATGAGAGCAGAATATCAGCATGGTTTTGAAGCTCTCGAAGCCCTCTACACGATGAGCGGCTTGGATCGGCCGGACAGACTATGTACGGGGCCCACTGACTTCTGCAAAAACGGACAGCGTCCGTTCGTTACGCTGGAGCGAAAACCGACAGCTGTGGTGATGGTGGGGTCCGTGATCAAAATCTTCAGCGAAATCCACTCCGTTCACCGAATTTCTCTCAGAATTTCGGTCGGAACTACGTAATTTTTCTCCGTTTTGGTCTGGGCCACAGAAGATCTCATTACACCGTCCATTCTGTGTTTGAATGGCTGGATTTCACTCTTGATGATCATTTACGATTCTGACACCTAGGCAGTGATAACGGCCTTCATTTAGACCTGATAGACGGTCCGGATTGGTGGTTTGATGGACGAAGTGGACCCACAACCGACGACCAGGTGGCCGTTTGCAGACGCTGGAACGGCAGCTGCCAATTTTGAATTTTGAGAGAGAGAGAGTCGGGTCAGCGCTTGCGCTGACCGCCTCAGCCGTCCGGTGCACGGCTCAGGTACATGTGTACGGTGTACACTCACCACAGCTTGGGGTCCACTATAATGTTTATGAGAAATCTGCACCGTCCATCCTTTTTCCCATATTATTTAACCCGTCAATACTCAGTTGAGGTAGTTTCAGATGTCAGGTGGGCCCCAAATTGGAGGTTAATGGGCTGATCTGTCCGTTGGCCCACTTCCCGAGATCTTTAATGGATGAAATTTAATATGTACGGTTAATTTATGGCCCTCATCCCATGTATGAAGTTTCGAACTGATCGGATGGCGAGAACCATGTGATCTTGCATTCTGGACCCTTTTCGGGCCCCTTTGGCTTGCTTTCCTCAGATCCCAGGCGTGTAAAATCTTCATTATTGGTTCTCTGGAGTCCATCCCGTGCTCTGGTGACTTTGGATCATCAAATCCATGCTTTTAATTCTCTTTTCAGTCTAATGCTCATTATTACGTCCTGCAATGAAAACACGAGTAAAACACTCCATTAAGCCTTATCATGTACGTAAATTTAGGCAATTACTAGGTCTGATATGCAATATTTGACCCTGATCACAACCCCCAACCAGCATTTTGCTAGTCCCGAGCAAAACATGTGAAAAGTAATTTCAGAAATAAAAGACAATTCCTGTAAACTCAAGTGACATGTGAACAGATAGTTGAGATGTGAAAATTCTAAGATTCATGAATGGTGAGAAGATTTTTTCTCCTGAAATCAAGCTTACAGTAAACTTCATAATCAAGTTCAAAATATTAATCCATTAATTAGAGCAATTTTAAACATTGAGTTCCATGAGTGTATAGTGTAATCTCGGCTTACAATCATTAAAAGATCCAATTGTTAATTTCATGATATCATTAGTAATTCGTGACAACCAACCTGAAACCAACACTAGCATTTTGGATCTTCTTTTCATTCTATCAGCCTTTGATTTCCTTTATAAGCAGTGGTGCCAAGGAGGGGAATCAAATCCGCACCTATAGGGAGCGAACCTATGGTGAAAACTTGTCGCCTAAATCTTTTCTCATGTCAACTATGAGGAATCAAATCTTCATCTATAGGGAGCAAACCTATGATGACGATTATGCCACTTACTCTTTCAATTCTTCTTTTTTATGCTAAAATTTTTGTTTTTCAGGTTGATTCCTTTCATGCTTAATGCTTACCAAGTTAATTATTTAATTTTCGAATTGAAACCTTCATGTGTAAGCGAGATGTGCTATGCGGAATCATGACTCAATTAATGCTTAAAACTTCTAATCATGGGTTAACAATTCGAACTGAACTGTGAAATCTAACAAATGGCTGACTCCAAGGGGCATAAATTATCACATTCTGTATCTTGTAATATGAAAATCACAACTATCCTTCATTAGCACGTCAAATTCACAAAAAATTCCAGAAAAATTTAAAAATTGTCACAATTTTGCTCAAGACCAAGAAAATACTAATTAGGTAACCTAATCTCCCATCCCCAACCTGAAATCTACATTGTCCTCAATGTAAAAGAAATAAACATGCAATATACATGAGGCAATGAACAGAAAAGAGTGATGAAAAGATGGTGCCTGGATGAAGAATCAAGAGGCTTTCCCAAAATTATCAATGTAAGAGCGAGTTAGCACAAGAGAGAAATTATCAGAAGTAAAAATAACAAAAAGAAACATAAAAGCAGATCCTACTTATACCACTTTCGCAGGTGCTCTCGATTGCATTTAGCATATGCAACAAGCCTTTAAACCCCTAGGTTACCTCTAGCGGACGAGTTGTAGTCTCGTGAGGGTTTGCAGTAATGTTACCCACAAACATTGAAGTAACTAACTAAGAAAAAGTAATACAATAAAACAAAAGGCTGGGTTGCCTCCCGGGAGCGCTAAGTTTAACGTCTTCAGCCAGACAAGAACGGACCATGAATGAACTAATCTTTATAACCAGGGTCCGCCAAAGAAATTACCTCAACACCTTAATTAACCAATCTCAAACAAGTGATGTGAGTTCCCATGAGCTGTGCTATCTGCAATGAGGTAACGACACCGTCACAAATAATTTAAGGACTTCTGCTCGAACGACTTCTTCCATGTTAGGATCACGCTTCCTTTGCATGTCATGCGATATTTCCACAGCATGATCCATACATACAGTGAGGCATACTCCCTGTATTTCCCTATCTTCCGTTCAATTGTTGCCTTATATGCTCTAAGAACATTAAGCAGCCTGCTCGCCTTTGTCTTCTCAGAGTTAAAAACTGTACTGTCAGGAAGAGTCTCAGAGGGATGAAGAGGTTCCACTTTCGCTCTCCATTTTTCAGTCTCTAATATAGGAGTAGAGTCGAGCAGTGCATTAACTTCGTGGATGGGACTATCGATGTCAAAATCCATGCCATATTGTGCTAAGCAGGTCTCAAGTGGATCTTCAAAAGATTTACGGAAGGAGTCCTGTACTAGACTCTCGATCATGTCCACTTCAGATATGTCATCCAAATCTGCAGATTGTTGTCCTGCATTAAAGACATTGAGTTTAATATTCATGTTACCAAAGGACAATTTCATAACTCCATTCCTAATTTATAATAGCATTAGATGTGGCCAAAAATGGACGACCCAAGATGATTGGGATCTGACTATGAAGATTCTGGACAGGCTGAGTATCTATAACTATGAAATCCACTGGAAAATAAAATTTATCAACCTGGATTAACACGTCTTCAATAACACCACGGGGCACCTTGACAGATCTATCAGCTAGTTGTAATGTTACTTTAGTCGGTTTCAACTCACCAAGTCCTAGCTGCTCATAAACCGAATATGGTAACAAATTGACGCTCGCCCCTAAATCAAGCAATGCCTTCCCGATCTTATAATCTCCTATGCCGCAAGAAATGGTGGGAGCTCCTGGATCCCTAAATTTCGGAGGGGTGTTATGTTGAATCATGGAGCTGAGCTACTCTGCAATGAAGACCTTCTTATGAACATTCTGCTTACGCTTTTGAGTGCATAAATCTTTAAGAAACTTAGCGTAAGCAGGGACTTGCTTGATAGCGTCAAGCAACGGGATGTTGACTTGCACTTTTTTCAACACATCCAAGATTTCATCAAAGTTATTTCTTTTCTTTATTGGTGCCAGACGTTGAAGAAAGGGTGCTTTGGGCACGTAGGGTGGCATATTAGTGGCTCTTGGAGAGTCAGAGAGCTTTTGAACTTTGGATGCATTGGTGTGACTCTCTGTTTCATCTTGATCTTCTGTTTTAGAATTTGATTCATCCCTAGGCATCTCTATTCTCTATCAATCATTGCACGACCTAAGGGTAGTGATCGATTTGGCATGTTCATGATATTGCCCTTGGTTGGAATTAGAGTCAATCTCATACTGTCCCTTTGGATTAGCCTCAGGTTGGCTAGGGAACTTGCCCTTCTCTCTCTCACTCAATGTGGCGACTAGTTGACCCATTTGTACTTCCAGCTTGGCAATGGATTGCGCATTTGCATGTAAGCTTTGCTGGTTGGCTAGTAAGGTTTGTTGGGTGTCTTTTGGAATTGGAGAGAACTCAGATAAAAAGATGGAGTGTATCCTCAAGAGATGGTTTCCTTGATTGTGTAGGCGATTGTTGATATTGCGAAACTGTGAAGTTGTTGACTGCCAACTTGGAGGTGCGGTTGCATGGGAGGATTTCCAGATGGTCCTCCTTGTTGTGGTCCTTTTGCCCAAGAAAAATTTGGATGTCTAGCCCACCCTGGGTTGTATGTGTTCGAGTAAGGATCATTCTCAGGTTTTTGAAAAGTGTTCATAGCATGTACTTGTTCAGAGAGAAGTTCTGGGGATGCTGCACCAGAAGGACAAGACTGCATAGGATGGGCATGACTAGAACATATTGCACAAGCCTCGGCTTGAGTTGTTTGTGGAGGTCCATTATTTAATACCAGAGCATCAACTTTCTTTGTCAGGTTATCAAGCTTGGCACACAGATCTGGCATGACTCCTATCTCATATATACCACCTCTCTTTTGTGGTTGGGGACTTCTGTCACCTCTATTTGAATAGTCCCATTGCTGGGAATTTTCGCACAAAGTTTCAAAGAAGTTCCATGCTTCGACATCACTTTTGGTCATGAATGACCCTCCACTGGTGGCATCAACCATACGACGGTTCTAGGGTGTCAGACTGTTATAGAAGTATTAAACTTGTTGCCATTTCTCAAAACCATGGTGAGGACATTTAAGAAGCAAGTCCTTCCATCTTTCCCAACATTCATGAAAGTGCTCGCCCTCTTTTTGTGTGAAGTTAGTAATTTCTCTTCGGAGGGCATTGGTTTTGTGAACGGGGAAGAACTTGTTTAAGAACTTCTTAGACAGTTGGTCCCATGTAGTGATAGATCCAACTTCTAGAGAATTCAACCATGCTTTCGCCTTATCCTTCAAAGAAAAAGGAAACAGGCGTAGGCGGATCGAATCGTCTGAGAAGTTTTGGAACTTAAAGGTGGAGCAAATGTCTAGGAATTCTTTCACATGATGATATGGGTCCTCGTCCAATCCGTAAAAGGATGGCAATAATTGTATGACTTGTGTGTCGCCGTAGTGGTTGGCAACACTATGCATGAAGGCGCATTAAATTGGATAAGAGCTGAATAATCTTTGAGAGCTTTAACTTCATTCTCATTCGCCATTTCAACAGGATTATTTCTCAATCTTTCACGAAATGTTCTTTCTATTTCAGGATCAAACGGTGCTAGTTCTATATTCAGAGATCTACGTCCTAACATAAACTAAGTTACTACAACGTTAAAAAAAAAAAAGAAAACTAAACTAAGATGCAACCTAAGGGAAATAAAACTAGAACAAGATAAAATTATGTAAGCAAGGATTGGAAGAAAGAACCCGAAAAAAAATGAGACGATCAATGTCTGAAGAATAGGGAGCTCCTCCTTCACTTCCAATTTGGAGATCAATTTTAGAATCAACTTAGAAATTTATGTCAGGACCCTACAAAACAGGAAATAGGTTAGTTTCTAAAAATAAAATAAAAACTTTAACCTAAAGTTAGTAAAATCCTAAGACTATGAATTATGATAAGAGAGAATCCTAAATTCAATTTGGAACGAAACAGTCCCCGGCAACGGCGCCAAAAACTTGATGTTTTATTTAAACCAACATGATTTAAATGATTTTTAAACTCGCAAGTATACGAATCAGATGTAGATACGGTACGTATTACGAGATCGTTCCCACGAGGACTGATCGTCACAACTCAAATTCACAATTCTTCTTAACTAATCCAACAAATAATGGACTGAACTACTAAGCACAATTCTAGGAAAAAACAATTAAGAACAGGGAAGAAAATTCAATCAGAGAGAGAGCACTAGGACTTTCGAATCCACCCCTAATTATCCTAACCCTTGTTTTGTCTGTTGATTCACCTTAATCTAGATTGATACCACTTATATAGAGAAAGCACAATCTGTGTCCTTAATCGGGCATACAGAATGTCTAATTCCTTTAAGCAATGCCATGAATAACATATCCCATGTCCTTGGTCGGGCACATGGAATGTATAGTTCATTAAAGCACCCTGTTTTCTTCCTCTATAGAAACCCGTTTCTTGATCGACACAAGCACCTAGAATAAGCATCCAAACAACATCCATATATATACTTTGGTCAAGTTCATAGATGGAGAAGTATAGAATTTAAACCAATCAAGCCCACTTAGAGAAAGAAACAAATCAAACCAATTAAAGTAAAATCAACATAAACAAAGCATTATTGAAATTAGGGGCTTCATCTCACCCCTAGCGAAGAAAATTAGAAATCCATGTGCTCAACTAAAAGAAAAGAATAAAATTGATAAAGGAAAAAAAACCATATGGAAATCTGAAATTCTTCCTCTCTCTCTCTCTCTCTTTCTTCTCTTTCTTCTCTCCCTTTCTCTGGATCTGGAATCCCCTGTTTCTGAATGAATTTCCCACGTCCAAAATTCCTTTTTATAGCTGTTGGAGGGCTAGAGTCAGTGGCAGAGTTGTAGCAGGACATGGAGTGCAACTTTTCGCAGCCATGATCGGTGGGCCCCACAGAAGTATTTTCTAGAAAATCCACCCCATCCATTGCATTCAGAACGAAATTTCAGTCAAGAATGGGTGGTTTTGAATGTCCATTGACGCGGCCCAGAGAAGAAATCACGAAGAGATCAGTTTTGAACATTGCAGAGCAGTCCGTTTGTGGCCTCTGTATCATGCACGTGTGCACGTATGAGAGCAGAATATCAGCATGGTTTTGAAGCTCTCGAAGCCCTCTACACGATGAACGGCTTGGATCGGCCGGACAAACTATGTACGGGCCCACTGACTTCCACAAAAACGGACAGATGTCCGTTCGTTACGCTGGAGCGAAAACCGACAGCTGTGGTGATGGTGGGGTCCGTAATCAAAATCTTCAGCGAAATCCACTCCGTTCACCAAATTTCTCTCAGAATTTCGGTCGGAACTACATAATTTTTCTCCGTTTTGGTCTGGGCCACAGAAGATCTCATTACACCGTCCATTCTGTGTTTGAATGGCTGGATTTCACTCTTGATGATCATTTACGATTCTGACACCTAGGCAGTGATAATGGCCTTCATTTAGACCTGATAGACGGTCCGGATTGGTGGTTTGATGGACGAAGTGGACCCACAACCGACGACCAGGTGGTCGTTTGCAGGCGCTGGAACGGCAGCTGCCGATTTTGAATTTTGAAAGAGAGAGAGAGTCGGGTCAGCGCTTGCGCTGACCGCCTCAGCCGTCCGGCGCACGGCTCAGGTACATGTGTACGATGTACACTCACCATAGCTTGGGGTCCACTATAATGTTTATGAGAAATCTGCACCGTCCATCCTTTTTCCCATATTATTTAACCCGTCAATACTCAGTTGAGGTAGTTTCAGATGTCAGGTGGGCCCCAAATTGGAGGTTAATGGGTTGATCTGTCCGTTGGCGCACTTCCCGAGATCTTTAATGGATGAAATTTAATATATACGGTTAATTTATGGCCCTCATCCCATGTATAAAGTTTCGAACTGATTGGATGGCGGGAACCATGTGATCTTGCATTCTGGACCCTTTTCGGGCCCCTTTGGATTGCTTTTCTCAGATCCCAGGCGTGTAAAATCTTCATTATTGGTTCTCTGGAGTCCATCTCGTGCTCTGGTGACTTTGGATCATCAAATCCATGCTTTTAATTCTCTTTTCAGTCTAATGCTCATTATTACGTCCTGCAATGAAAACACGAGTAAAACACTCCATTAAGCCTTATCATGTATGTAAATTTAGGCAATTACTGGGTCTGATATGCAATATTCGACCCTGATCATTTATTTAAACTACGTGCGGTGGGAAAAGGGAGAAAATCCCTTCTTTTTTTTAGTTTTATTGGGTCAAGCCCGGTTTGACCGTTTGCACAGTCCCATGCTCTACGGGAGTGCATGATCCTAATAATGGGGTTCACATGATGATTATTGTAATCCACGCCGTCTATTCCTCTTGGGAGGTCCACTAAATGCAGTTGGTTGAAGATTAGTCAGTTCTAAAGTTTAGGTGGGCACTACGAGACTTCTCACTAATAAGTGTTGATTATTGTTGATCCGACGGTTGTTTTAGTTCCAATAAGTCCATTGGTGGTTTTGAGGTGTGTTAACATGTGATTAGACTTTCTTATCATTGGATTCTTGCTAATGGTCTGCGTTAGTTTATAATAGTACGAAAAAAAAAGGTAAATTTTATATATAGGCTGAATTTTAAGGTTGAAAAAATGAGTCGTTACATCTGGCGTAAACAAAAAACTCTACACTTTAACCATATCGAGTATGTATATTGTGGCTTGTATAGTCTCCATTTGGGCAGACATCACTTGTACTTTGACTGTTTGCCATAAATTTGTTGATTTTTGTTATCTCTACCTCGCTTTGGTTCCGCTAAATTAAATTGTGCAACTCTGATTATTCATGTGTTGAATAAATGTAAATCTAAACTGAGTCATACATGCATTCCCATTTAATTAACAATAGAAACTCAGGATCAAAGTTTATGTACTCGGGTGCCAATTTTCGGGACGTTAAACATGTAATTTTCCGTTGAAAAATTGATGCGACGAGTTTTCGTGATGATTATTGCAGCTTGTCGCAAAAACGTTGACTATTTATGAAGATTTATAACGTTGTTGTAAATACTCTACCATTTCATAATGAAACTAAATTTATTGTAAAAAAGTTTAAGTTGATATTTTTTACCACAAGTTGACCTAGTCGTGGCTAAAACAAACTGTTTGTAGCGACTTTTGTATTGTTGCAAAAAATAATATTTTACGACAACACTCAATTCGTCGCATAAACTGGACATAAGCGATGACAATTGAAATGCATAGCGAAAAGTCTTTATAGCTCGTTGCAAAAATTTTAACTATTGGTGATGATTTACAATGTTATTATAAATACTACACCCTTTGCAATAAAACTACATTCGTCGAAAAAAAAAGAGAGTCTAATTTAGTATTTTTTTGCAATGAGTTTAACTAGTCGTTGCAAAAAGACATGTGGAAAAAAGTTTAATTTTGTATTTTTACAACGAGTTTAACCAGTCGTCATTAAAGCTACTATTTGCGACAACTTTTGTGTAGTCATAATTTTTTCTTCGACGACACCTAATTCGTCATAAAAAGTAGCTATTAGCAATGACTAGTTAAGCTTATTGCGAAAAATCTTTTCCGCCACATAATTTTCCGTAAAAAAATCATTCGGCAAGTTTTTGCAAAGACAATTGAAGCTCATCACAAAAAAATTAATTATTAACGATGATTTAAAATGCCATCATAAATAGTCAATTTTTTTCGACAACTTGAAATGTAGTTGTAAAAATTAAAATTTTTGTGACGAAATTAGACTCGTGTTAAAAAAAGTTCTTTGTCACAAAAAGTCTAAATTGCTTTAGTTGTCGCAAAAAGTCAAAAAGTCTGAATTGTTGTAGCGTAAGAGGATTGAGTTTAGCCAACTCAATGGGTGCAATCATAAACGTTCAAATTATCTATATTATTGTGCGCGTAGCCCATGCCAAAAACCACACTCACTGAACCATCCCGACCATGGAAATGGTGGGTGTCAAATGGACGGTTAAAAATAAATTAGTCAACTGTCCATATTGAGCTGTTGATATTGTCAAACGAGAGTGATCCCCCGGAACACCCTTCATCAACAACGGGTCAAATATTTCGATGGTCACACCTGCCACTCTAATAATGGAGTCCCTATTTTAAATAGTGGTAAACTTTCACGATAGTCTTGACCAAAACTAGTGCGCGTGCGATGACCTAGCTAGTAGCTGTCCATCCAATTCCAAACATCAAAGGAGACGAATCTCATGATCTAGATCGGAGAATATCTGCAGCACACTTGGGTTTTTAAGTCTATAGGTCTAGGATCTATGGTTCAGTGATCCAGACCATTGGTCTTAATTTCTCTTTCTGACGGTCTACATGAACTCTCCAAAATACTAGTTAGGATTGCCTCATGAAGAAGATTTTTTTTTTTACCATGGTCCATCCATGATGAATGCTAACAGATCAAAGGCCTGGATATTGGAGATATGGGCCTCATCTATAGAAACTGAAACACGAGTACACGGTTCATATACTCTGCCGGTGAATGGTGATCCATGGTCCCTCCTCTACTTAGGATATACCGTCGTGCCATCAAGGCATATGCTGATGCTCGTACCAATCCAAAGCGCGACGGAGGAACGCGGATTTCCTGCGAACGCATTTCGCAGGGTGCTGGGTGGGGCCCACCACCATGTTGTGAGAAATCTACCCCGTTTATCCGTTTTTTGAGATCATTTTATGATATTTGACCAAAAATGAGGTGGATCAAAAACTTAAATGGACCACACGAGAGGAAATAGTGGGGATTCAGTGATAACCGTTCAAACGTTCTTGTAGTCATGAAAGCTCTGTGTCAGGTTAAATTTTTTGTATTTTCACTTCATCCCAGAGGTACTTACCTTATAAACAGTTTGGATGGCAAACATCAAGGTGGAGCTGAGGAAGGTTTCAAAGGTAGGTATTTCTTTCCACAAATTTCCCTCTCCTGTGGCCTACTTGATTTTTGGATCCACATCGTTTTTGCTCCTTTATCCTAAAATGTGATCTCTAAACGGATGAACGGGTAGATTTAAAAGAAACATGTCAGTGGGCTCTACCCAGCATCCTTCCGCAGGAACTTCCTGCGAAAGGCTTTTGCAGGAAATCCGCGTCCCACGTGGCATTACCAAACTATAAACGGATTGGCTACTCCCCTGACATCAGCCAATGGCTAATGGTCCGTGCTGTGTCGGCCCCACCATGATGTATGTGTTTCATCCACGCCTTCCATATATTTTTCTAGATCATTTTACTGTATGATATAAAAAATTAGGTATATCTCAATCTCAAATACAGGAAAAAGTGTTGAACGAACGTCAACCATTAAAAACTTTTTGCTGGCCATAATAGTTTTGGATCAAGCTGATTTTTGTTTTTTCCCTTCATCCATATCTGCATGACCTAATCAACAGAGTAGATGTCAAATAAACAGTACGGTGAGTATATTCCTCTAATTTTTGGTATCAAGACACAAAATATATTCCTCTAATTTTTGGTATCAAGACTCAAAATGACACGTAAAAATGGATGAACGGAATGGATGAAACACATACATCATTATGAGGTGCACAGGGCACCGACCATCAGCCACCGGGCTGTGGCAGGGGGCGTAGTTAATCCGTTTCCTGCCAAACTCAGTACATCGCGGAAGCGGATTGGCTGGTGTATCGCACATCTTATATAGCTGCTATAGGTAAGTGACGTCCCAAGACGAGCACTGACGCTCCTCGAGCTCCGAATTGTACGAACGGTTCAAAGGAGATCAAAGTTACATGGCCCTACAGTGATGTATTTATTATATCTAAACCGTTCATCTATTTTGAGAGATTATTTTAGAGCATTATGAAAAAAATGAATTATATCCAAAGATCATCTGTACCACACCATAAGTAGCAGTGGAGATAATGATTTTTGCCGTTAAACAATTCACAAGGCCCACCGTAACGTTTATTTCCCATCTAATCTGTTCATAAGGTCACAAAGACCTGAATGAAGAGGAAAAACAAAATTTCCCATTGATCCAAAACTTCTGTGATCCCTAAAAGGGTTTCAATGGTAGACGTTCAATCCCCCACTGATTTTTGCAGTGTGGTCCATTTTATGGTTAGATCTATCTTATTTTTTTGTCTCAAACCTTAAGAAGAGCTCTCCAAATGAATGGACGGTTTGGATATAACACATACCTCATAATCAGACACAGAAAATTTGCTTACGTCAATACACGAGCTATATAGCTAGTGTGAGGTACACCAGCCAATCCTCTTCCATACATCGCATGTCTGTACAAGATCCTGGTAGGCCATCAAATGGCAGGCCATCACACGTGTTCTTTTTTCAGATACTAGTGAAATGCATGGAAACGACCATCACAATGTAGAGAAATAATTAGCAAAATAGGCAGTGTCTTTTAGGGTAATTAGTTTTTTCGCTGATGGCAAACTTAGACGACGTAAGGTAATATTTAGGGTACGGACGGACTAAAATACCCTCGGTTAAGGTCAGAAGCAGGTGAAGAAGGAGGGTTATTTTCGTCCCAAATAGATTCTCCGTACAGTCGGTGGTCTATTTTGGTTATCTAAGTTTGTGGTCGGTCGCGTTGGGTCGAATAGGTGAAAAGTCGTTCCTATAGTAAAAAAATTATGATTATTTGATCAGTGCCATGTTTGAGAAATGCACCGTCAGCTATGTGGGGCCCACTGAGATGTCCGTGATAGATCCACTCCGTTCATCAGTTTTTAAAAATAATAATAAATAAAAAAAACCAGAAGAAAAGCTCATGTAGACCAACATTACAGACACAGTGAGAATGGAAACTCACCGTTGGAACCTTCCTGGAGCCCACCATGATGCTTATATTCCATCCAGACCGTTCATAAGTCTAATCCAACTGATATGAGCTGAAAACACAAACATCATCCTGATCCAAAACTTCCCTGCCCCTGAAGAAGCTTCTAGTGGTGGGCATTCCATCCCACTGCTTTGTGTGTTGTGGCCCACTTGAATTCGGATCTACCTCATTTTTTGGACTCTATCCCAACATTTAAAACTTATGGACGGAGTGGATTTCTCATGTACATTGCAGTGGGCTCAACCCATGCCGCAAATGTGTGCAAAATCTTACCAATCACCAATCCATTCTCTGGGCCCAATATGAAGATGCATTAACCCAATAATCATGGCCGTTCGCTAATCAAATAGGGTTGGAGTTGATATTGATTGTGGACCATTGGCCACTCTCTTTTTTTTCCTGGTCTGTTGTCAACTTGTGGCTCATTTCGTGAATGGGCCCACCCTACGGACGACGGACGTGGATTGGCTGCTGAGCCCTACACCAACCAGGCAGTGGTGGAAAAGACATGCGGGCTGCATATCCACGCCGACCATCTATTTTACCAGCTGATTTGAGGCCAACATGAGCTTAAAAATGAGGCAGATCCAAAGCTGAAGTGGACCTACCATAGGAAACAGTTGGGATTAAATGTTTACCATTGGAAACTTCTTGTCTTAGTACATAAAGTCACCTAATCTTGGATAGGGCTGAAAGTCGGGCGGGTTAGGCCGGGTTGGTGCTCAACCCTAGCCCAACCCAAGATTCCTATACCTCAACCCTAACTTAACCCAACCCAACCTCCGGTTGGGAATTCTCAACCCAAGCAGGCTCGGTCGGGTTGGTTGGGTAGATATATACTAATATTTTCATTATTACATTAGTCCATTATATTTTCAACACAAGTCTTTTTTTTATATACCTATAATTTTATTGATTATATATGACGAACAAGCTAATATTGTTGGGGACAAAAATACTAACAAAAATACTAAGTCCAGTGACTCGGATCTGGTTCCTCGGCTTGGGAAGCACTACGTCGGATCCGAGGCAGGGCACGTCGGATCCGAGACGGGATTGAGAGCTCTATAAACCGAGACGAAAGTTAACTCGCCTCGGACGAAGGACCAGAAATCCGAGGGTGCATCGGGCCGACCCTCGTAACTAATCACCAGAGGACAACATGACATCGATTTCGTTCCGAACATTTTGGGATAAGATCCTCGATCCCGAAGTCCGCGGGATCGGACGAAGATCGCGGACGGGCGCCACCCGATGTCCGTGATCCTAGGAAGAGAATCCTCTTCCGATTACATGATATCAGGAGAAGAATCCTCCTACGATTAAACGCTTAAACAGTTATAAAAAGGAGGCTTTCATCACCTAAAAGGTACGCACAAATTTCTCATTCAAGCTCCCTCAATACTGTAAGACCCTGATTCCTAGCCTGACTTTGGCATCGGAGGGTCCCCTGCTCTAGCCAGGGTCTCCATTGCCTTCTTCTTGTGCAGGTGCTCGAAGGTCTCCAGAGGGTCAACCAGATTTTTGCATCAACAGTTTGGCGCCGTCTGTGGGACCCGTACAAGAAAGCCATCCCATATTCCTTTGTTGCATCCCATGGTGATGACTAGAAGGACGGTTCCAGAAGAAGATCTAAATGAGATCGCGACTACGGGGCCAACAGGCCCAGTCGCGGTCCCCGCAGTCCAAAAACCCACCTGCCAACCGCCAACGAGGAGCGACCAGAACAAGCAACAATCAGCGAGGTCGGAACGATGGGCGGTTGGATCAGGAGGTCCAAGAAATCCGATCTGATATGAATATGATGAAGCAGATGTTAGAACGAATGTATCAGCGGCAAATGCAGCCACTCCCGCCTCCTCAAGGAGAAACGGCACACGTACCGACTGCAGCGGCTGATCCTCAACTTTCTGCACCACAGTCTTTTCGGCCGAGCCAACACCAAGGCGTCCCTGAACCGGCCGAGCCGACTCCAGCGCAGTCGGCTAACGCATCTCTCTCCCCCAACCGACCTTCGGCACGAAATAGAACGAAGAAGGCGCATCCGGCCTCCCGAAGAAGGCACGGCGGAAAGTAGTGAACCGTGGAAAGCCGATATTCAAAACTTTAAAAGAGAAGTGCGGGAAGAAATGGCGAAAGAAATGGCGGGTATGAAGCATAGTCGAAATATGCATCCAACCATATACGAGGCAAAGGCGTCCCCCTTTGTGGACTCCTAGACGAATGGCGGCTCTGGTTGCGAGAGATTTCGGTTACCTCAAATCACTCCCTTCACCGGAAACCGACCCAACGGAGCATATCGAATGCTTCGAACATATATGGAGCTCCATGACGCCTCGGATGCGTGATGTGTCGGGCCTTTTCTCTTACATTGACCGATGTAGCCAGACTGTGGTTCAAATAGTTGAAGCCAAAGTCCATTAGTTCATTCGCTGAGCTGAGCGACGCCTTCCTTACGAACTTCATCGGCGGGAAAAGAAATTGAAGCCCCCGCACATCCGAACAACATAGTTCGAAGGGAGAGTCCGCCGAAAGATTACATAAAGCGCTTCAATTTCGAGTCCCTTCAGGTTCGGAAACATTCGGAAGAAACGGCTCTCAATGCACTCATGCAAGGAGTTAAAGATAAGCCATTCCTGGCATCTTTAGACAAAACTCCGCCCGATACTCTGGCAGAGTTTATGGCACGGTCGGATAAGTATGCCAACGCTGAAGAAACGCGAATCCTGCGTGAAACTAAAACCTCGGTCAAGGAGTCGGTCAAAAAGGAAGCCGACTCAACCGGGGGAAAGAAACGCAAGGATGATCAAGCGCATAATGAGCGAAGATCCGGAAAACGACCAGATCGCAGTTTTTCCACATACACCCCCCTGAACAAAACTCAGGAGCAAGTATTGATGGAAATCAAAAGCGAAGGTTTCGTTCACTGGCCCAATAAGCTCAAAGGCAATCCTAATCGGCGGGATAAGGATAAATACTGTCACTATCATCGTGATCATGGGCATAACACGAGTGATTGCCGTCATCTAAAAGAAGAAATCGAGCGACTCATAAAGGATGGCCGACTCAAAGAACATGTGGTTAAAACTGCGGAAACTGAGGGACGCCCGACCGAGAATCAGCCGATGGAAGAAATCCGGACGATTATCGGTGGTCCGCGAGGTGGGGGCGACTCGAACAACGCCAGAAAGAACCATGCAAGAAAACTTAGTCAGCCAGATGCCGAGCTTATGGTTATAGGGCGGCCGCTGAAAGAGAAGAAAAGGGAAAAATATTGTCTTTCGTTCACAGAGGAAGACGCCCGAGGTATCTATCACCCCCACGATGACGCACTGATTATCACTCTGACTATCGCCAATCGGAAAGTGTTCCGGATACTCGTTGATACGGGGTCATCTGCCGACGTGTTATTTACTCAGGCGTTCAATAAAATGGGAATCGAACGATCTATGCTACGTCCAGTTCGAACCCCGCTAATCGGGTTTTCCGGGGGACAAGTGTTGCCTGAAGGAATTGTCTCGCTGCCACTCACTGCCGGCAGTACCCCACATCAGAAGACGATGATGGTGGATTTCTTGGTCGTCGATCAACCTTCAGTATACAACGCCATACTCGGCCGACCCTCTCTCGAGTCTCCTTCGGCCGTGGTATCCACATACCATCTCTCACTAAAATTCCCGACCGAGTCCTGAGTAGGAGTTGTCAAAGGAGATCAAGAAGATGCAAGGCGTTGTTACATGATAGCCGTGAAAGGATCACCGACAAAAATCCAATCGACGTCTCAACAATTGAATCGTTGGACCCTCGGGGCGAGAGTCATGAACGAGGACAGCCGGTTGAAGACCTCATCCCAGTCCCCTTGGTCGAGACAGATGCATCAAAGACAGTACGAATTGGCTCGTCTCTACAGTCCCCCTTAAAAGACAAGCTGATAGCCCCTGCTTCGTAGGGTACGCCGACGTATTCGCCTGTGCCATGACGATATGCCGGGATTGACCCATCGGTGATGACCCACCGACTCCACGTCGACCCGTCATTTCGACCGATCCGACAGAAGCGACGACCGCTCGGCCCCGAACGATATGCCGTCATTGAAGAAGAAGTCAGCAAACTCCGTCAGGCCAATTTCATAGAAGAAATACACTATCCAGAATGGGTCGCGAATGTCGTGCTGGTAAGAAAGTCCAACGGGAAGTGGCGAGTCTGTATCGACTATACTGACCTAAATAAAGCCTGCCCAAAGGATAGCTTTCCGCTTCCGAGGATAGATCAGCTAGTAGATAGTACGGCCGGACATGAGCTTCTGAGCTTCATGGATGCGTATTCGGGATATAATCAAATTGTAATGCATCAAAATGATAAATCAAAAACTACCTTTGTCACCGACAAAGGTCTTTATTGTTACCGAGTGATGCCATTTGGTTTGAAGAATGCCGGTGCAACTTATCAAAGATTAGTGAACAAAATCTTTGCTCGGCTTATAGGTCGAACCATGGAAGTATACATCGACGACATGCTTGTCAAAAGTATACATGCGACGGATCATGTAAATAATCTGGAAGAAATGTTTCTCATCCTACGGAAGTATCGGATGAAGTTAAATCCGAATAAATGTGCTTTCTGGTGAGCTCCGGAAAGTTCCTCGGTTTCTTGGTTAGTCAGCGAGGAATAGAAGCAAACCCTGAGAAGATAAAGGCTTTGGTCGAAATGGAACCCCTAAAACCATTAAGGACATCCAAAGGCTGACAGGAAGGGTCGCGGCACTTAACCGGTTCCTGTCCAGAGCCACGGATAAGTGTCTCCCTTTCTTCAAGCAGTTGAAAGGGCAACAAACAATGAGATGGACGGAAGAATGCGAAGCGGCATTTCAACAATTAAAATTGTATCTCGGTTCTCCGCCTCTCTTGTCAAAGCCGGAGTCAGGCGAATCCCTGCTGCTGTATCTAGCAGTATCCGACGCAGCAGTTAGCTCGGCTTTGATACGAGAATCAGGAAAGCAACTGCCGGTATATTACGTTAGCAAAGCATTGTTGCCAGCAGAAACAAGATACCCAAACTTGGAAAAAGTAGCCTTGGCATTAATAACCTCCTCTCGCCGACTCAGGCCGTATTTCCATGCCCATACTATAATCGTGATGACCGATCTACCTCTTCGCCAAGTTTTGCGAGAACCGGAAGCTTCCTACCCGACTCACGAAATGGGCTATCGAGCTGAGTGAGTTTGATATTCAGTACAAGCCGAAGGCGGCAATCAAAGGGCAAGCTGTTGCTGATTTTATTGTCGATGGAACCCCAACAAGTGATCTCCCAGTCAATGATATGCCGACAGATGTCATCACCCCAGTAGCGGCCGCTACACAACCCCTTCCCTGCCCAATTCCCTGGAAACTTTTTGTCGACGGCTCTTCCAACTCGAAGGCAAGTGGGGCTGGGATTGTACTGGAAACCCCCGATCATACTTACATACAGTATGCCTTACGACTTGGATTCCAAGCTTCGAACAATACAGCGGAATATGAAGCATTGTTGCTCTGTCTGCGACTCGCCGCTAGCATGGGAGTCACGCACTTAAGTGTGTTCAGCGATTCTCAATTGGTCGTGAATCAAGTGACCGCGTGTATCAGACACGAAAAGACCAATTAAGAGCATACATGGAGAAAGCAAAAGAACTTATCAGCGGATTTCCACTCTGTCAGGTCACTCGGATCCCTTGCGCGGAAAATGGCAAAGCCGACTTATTAGCAAAGCTCGCCTCTGCCAATGAAGATGATATACCCAGATCCGTCCCCGTGGAATACGTCGATAAACCAAGCATAAATGAAGCAATTACTACGACTGTCCATGCTATCGACTCGGAACCATCCTGGATGGATCCAATCCGCCAATACCTTGACAAGGGGGAACTGCCTGAAGATCGTGCCGAGGCTCGACGACTTAAATTCCGAGCCTCCCGTTACACCGTACTCAACAATACCCTTTATAAGAAAGGTTACTACGCTCCGTTGCTTCGGTGCCTCACACCCTAGTGAGGCGACTACGTATTACGTGAAGTCCATGAAGGCATCTGCGGAAACCATTCTGGAGGAAGGTCTCTCGCCCACAAGGTTTTACGACAGGGATACTACTGGCCCACTATTCAACGCGACGCTCGCACGCTCGTCCAAAAATGCGACAAATGTCAACGATTCGCAGCAATCCCGAGACGAGCCCCCGAAGCGCTAACACCAATGACTGGTCCCTGGCCCTTTGCACAATGGGGTATTGACATCATAGGTCCACTCCCTATGGGAAAAGGTCAAACCAAGTTCGCCGTGGTAGCAAGTGGATTATTTCACGAAATGGGCCGAGGCCGAGCCATTAGCCAAAATAACCGAATGTAAGATCACCGAGTTCGTTTGGAAAAACATTATCCGTTTGCCGAGTACCCCATACCATTATTACGGATAATGGAAGACAATTCGACAACAAGAGTTTTCGCGAAATGTGCAACAACCTCAGTATCAGAAACGTCTATTCCTCGCCCCATCACCCTCAAACTAATGGGCAAGTCGAGGCGGTTAATAAGATTGTCAAGCAGCATCTTCGGACAAAGCTCGACCGAGCCAAAGGAGCGTGGGCGGAAGAGCTCCCAAAAATTCTTTGGGCCTACCGAACCACAGCCCGAACCGCCACAGGAGAAACTCCCTTTTCACTCGCCTACGGGTCGGAAGCCGTCACTCCCGTTGAAATCGGCCTGCCTTCGGCCCGAATCACCTCATTCGACGAGGATGAAAATGAAGAACTCCTCGCACTTGGACTCGACCTCCTGGACGAGCGAAGGGAAATGGCACGACTACGTACAGAAGCCCGACAACGACAAGTGGCACGGTTTTACAATGCCCGAGTTAAGATCAGACGATTTCGGATGGGAGATATGGTTCTCCGAAAAGTATTTCTGAATACTAAGGACATTGGGTCGGGCACACTAGGACCAAACTGGGAAGGACCTTACATTGTCTCGGGTACCATCCGGCCAGGAACATACCAATTGGAAGATCTAAACGGGCAATCGCTGCCTCATCCGTGGAACGCGGAACATCTCAAGATTTACTATCCTTAACTCAGTACTCAATGTAAAAACTCTGAATGAAGCAAGATCAATGACGAGTCAAATAAGACTAAAAAGTGTTTTCTATTCATTCATCGACCACATCCGAGTACAAAAAAAAAAAAGACTTATAAGGGGCCCCGGCTACTTTCCACCGGTCGGAGCGGTCCCTGAAGCATTCCCACAAATGCCGACCTCTTCCCCACCAAGTGAGTTCGGCAGTGGCATCCGTTCTCGGTTCCAAGGCTCCACCCTCAATTTCCGAGAGATCAAGGTCGGAAAAGATTTCTTTATCTCCTTAATACATTCAAGAAATCCGCTTTGAAACAAGCGATCCTCTCATCCTCGAACTCCTCGGATTCAAGAAATGCTTGACGGCTTGATCCCTCGCTTTCTCGGCCTCTTGAGTCTTCTCGTTGGCCTGCTGGATAAGCCCCGCCGCCTCATGCTTGGCTCGAGCCAAGTCTTCCGCGCAAGCAGCATGGACTGTGAGAACTCGTCGGGTTTCCTCTTCAGCCCTGGAAAGAAGAACCGATACCCGACTAACTTCAGCTTGCGTTTCTTCAAGGGCTCTCCTGGAGAAAGCCGCCTCGCTTTCGCGTCCTCGGCGAGCGGGCGAGGGCCGCCTCCGCCATCAAAATACCGGCCCGAGTTTCGGCCTCTTCACGACGCCCTTCGCCTTCCGACAGGCAAGGGTCTGCGTACCGATGGGTCGAAGACAATTCCTTGCCGGCCTTGACCAAGCAAGGAGCGAGTTCAAAAGCACCCGTGCCGCATGACCAACGGCCATGCGACGAAGGGCGTTGAGAGCCGATGAACTCTTTCTCGCTCCCATGGGCTAAGGCCCAGGGAACCATCCCCGATACCACCTTCTCGCACACGGACGGCCCTCTTGACTCGTCTCCTCCCTCTCGAGGATGCGCCCTCGTCTCCTCCTCCCCCCGGAAGATGCGGCCCTAACTTCTTCCTCCCCCTCGGGACCTCCGTCGAAATGTGTTCCGAGTCGGTGCCGCCCGAGGTTACGAGGCCGTGGTCACCGTCACTTCCACCCTTTCCTCCGGGTCGAAATTACGACAACAGGGGAGCGGGCAGAAGAACCCACAGTGTTCTTTTTCCTTCCGTACCATTCTCTGTCTCTTCGCCGCCGAGGCTCGACAGAGAACGATCGTGGAGGAGCCTTCAACTTTGAAATCATCCTAGGAGGAGGACGAGCCCCTGGCCATCTTTGAAGGGACCGGTTCGGAGGGGGTTGGCTCGGAAGGGGCCGTCTTCAGGGGCCGACTCGGGAACAATCCGCAAATGAGGACGAGCTTCGTGCAAATCTGAAATTAAAAAAAAAAAAAAAAAAAAAAGAAAGGATTTCAAGTCGGGAAAAAGTCGAAGATACACAAAGGTACATTCTCACCACTGTGACGGCCGAGTCTGACTGCGAGGTGAAGACGCTCCGGCTGTAAAAGCACTTTCCAGGACCTATCTGCCGGATCTAGCTTCCTCAACTCTTTGATCCGAGCCGAAGCACCGGCACCAAGCTTTTGCCGCTTCTTAGGGATGTCTGTCAGACACAAGCTCGTCAGACTCAGTATAGTATAAAAAAAAAAAAAAAAAGGGCAAGAAAGGAGAGCCAGGTCACCGCTTTTTGAAACGACCGAGGGACACGAGCCTCGTAGGACCCGGATTCGGCCGACTCCCAACGGCCACAGCCCAAAACCAACGCTCTCTCCGGTGTTTGTTAGAAGTGGGAGGGTCGGGCGTATTGAGGAGCCGCCTCCGCCCCGCCAAGCGGCCGAAGACGTAAAAGCCGGATAGTTTGGATTCACGCGCACTTGGTACAAATGAAGGAATTCGTCGATCGATAACGGCGGTTGTTCCATCTCACCACATGATCATCACGCACACCCGAGTAAGTTCCTCCACCCATTCTAACTATTTGCCCCTGCAATCCGACCCTCGGATAAAACTCCCGGACGATGGGTCAAGGGCGACGCAAGCCACATTGCATCGAGACTTGGTAAATCGCGACCGCCCCAGGGGAGGAGGATGATCCGCACTGGCTCGGACGAGGGAGATAAGTGATAACCGATTCGGGATATGATACCCGATTCGGATTCTCGTCTAAATCCGCCTCGCTTAGAACCGAAGGAACCGGTCCGCTCGTGTCATCCCCCGATCCTTCTCCCTCAGACTCGGCACGCGCCGACTTATCAGCAGGAGCCGACTTAGAGGTTCTCTCGGCAATCACTGCCTCTTCTTCTTCCTCCTCTTCTTCCTCTTCTTCCTCCATGCCCCTTGGACAGTTGGGCCTTCCCGGACGGGTTATCAAAGAAGATCCCCCCGAAGGGTTGTCGGGACAGAGGGGGCGCTCATCGGACCTTCGGTGACCCGCTCAGAGAGAAATGCAGCGTTAGCATCAACTGCCATCTCCGTTAATAAAGAAGGCGATTCCGCAACGTTCCAAAAACGCTGCGCTTCGCCTTCGTCTCCGGAAACTCCTTCCTGGGGACTTTGAGAACCCCTAGTCGCCATTATCACTAAGTAAAGAGGAAGGAGAGACTCACCGGAAGGAGGGAGAAAAACGGAAATGGCGAAGAGTGCCGCTGACAGTCAGTAAAGAGGAAGGGAAGGAAAGGAAAGACCGAAGACCGGAAAAGCTTCAAGAAAAATGAAAAGCGGGAACGGCAATAATAGTTTGAAATGCGGGGCCCTTACCCTTTTATAAGATTGCCGTACGACGGAAGTAATTAATGAGGAAATGATTCGACGCCTGCATCGACTCCCTGGCTCGACACGTGGCGCACGTCGACTGACGACAATAACGCCCTAGCTACGTGTCCAACCCTTATTGGCAGGATGAGCGACTTGACGGTTGCCGGCGCATGCGTTGTCGAAAACTGAATCGTCTCCTATCAAAGACAAAGACAGATGCATTAAATGTACTTAGTGCCTCGGACCAGGTCATAAACCGACTCACAACTCGTTACTCCTGAGTGTCACGTGAGACACACGGAGTAAGGGGGCTTACTGTTGGGGACAAAAATACTAAGTCCAGTGACTCGGATCTGGTTCCTCGGCTTGGGAAGCACTACGTCGGATCCGAGGCAGGGCACGTCGGATCCGAGACGGGATTGAGAGCTCTATAAACCGAGACGAAAGTTAACTCGCCTCGGACGAAGGACCAGAAATCCGAGGGTGCATCGGGCCGACCCTCGTAACGGAATCAGCCAGAGGACAGCGCGACATCAGATTTCGTTCCGAACATTTTGGGATAAGATCCCTGATCCCGAAGTCCGCGGGATCGGACGAAGATCGCGGACGGGCGCCACCCGATGTCCGTGATCCTAGGAAGAGAATCCTCTTCCGATTACATGATATCAGGAGAAGAATCCTCCTACGATTAAACGCTTAAACAGTTATAAAAAGGAGGCTTTCATCACCTAAAAGGTACGCACAAATTTCTCATCCAAGCTCCCTCAATACTGTAAGACCCTGATTCCTAGCCTGACTTTGGCATCGGAGGGTCCCCTGCTCTAGCCAGGGTCTCCATTGCCTTCTTCTTGTGCAGGTGCTCGAAGGTCTCCAGAGGGTCAACCAGATTTTTGCATCAACAAATATATAGGACAACTATTCCTTTAAAATTTGTAATGTGTATCAAGTATGTATCAAGCAATCTATTTGGGAGAAAGAAATCCCGCATAACTTGTTACCTTGAGTCATCGAAAATGACGTGGACCAATGAAACCTAACGGCATTGGAATTTCTTATGCCTTCAACACACCTGATCCACACTCAATTATAATTAATTTAATGAACTTATATATTGATCGGGTTCAAGTTGGGTCGGGCAACCCGAGACCTCAACCCGAGTTGAACCTAAGTTTTATTAGTTTAGTGTTTGTATGGTCCAAGCCCAAGACCAAACCCAATACATCCCGCCCAAGCCCAACCCAATGTCGGGTCAGTCACAGGTCGGTCGGGTTGAACCCGCCCAACTTTCAGCCCTAATCCTAGATGAGGGAAAACTCAAATATCTGATCCAAAACTTCCGTGGCCCTCAAGATGCTTTGAACGGTAGGCGTTAAATACCTATTGTTTCCTGTGGTGTGGTCAACCTTAGCTTTGTATTTGCTTAATTTTTAAGATCACACCTTAAAATGAGCTGGCAAAATAGATGGACAGCATTGATAAAACGCATACATTATGATGGGCCCACAGGGGGCATCAACCAAGGTCTCGCACGACTCCCATGATGTTACACATGGTATGTACGTGCGATTTTGATAGCGAGGGTTCAGGCGGACTTGGATTTCACGAGAAAGTCTCTCGCACGAAGTTCCCGTGCAAGTATTATTGGTGGGGCGCATTGAAATGTTTTTGAGAAATCTATTCTGTCCATCCGTTTTTTTCGAGATCATTTTAATATATTCAAAAGAAAATGAGGTAGATCCAAAACTCAATCAGGCCACACGAGAGGAAACAGTGAGTATTAAGTGAGAAACGTTGAAAATTTTTTGTGGCTGTATCTGGATAATTATTATTTTTTCACTTCATCCCAGTGGGAATGGCATTATAAACGGTTTGGATGGCATATAAACATCAAAATGTGGTTAGGAAGGTTTCGATGGTAGGCATTTATTTCCCCCAATTTTCTTTCTCGTGTGACCCAATTGAGTTTTGGACCCACCTCATTTTTGGTTTCATGTACTGAAATGTGGTCCTTAAACGAATGGACGGGATGGATTTCTCATAAACATCCCGATGGATCCCACCCACATCCTTGCTCAGCAACTTGCTTTCGCAGAAAATCCGCGTCAGGTACAGTCGAAGTTTTCTGACGGAATCTAACGTGCAATCTAACCTACTGAAGATACCTTTTCACCCGTGCATCACGAATTACCGTAGTACTTTACCTCACTTGTTTTGTATAGGAGTAAACACCCAAGCTTCATAGGGCCACCACGTTTTTTATGTTACATCTACTCCGTCCATCAGGTGTGCTCCTTGATGGTACACTCTGGGGTAAAAAATCGGCCAGATCCAAAACTCAGGTGGACCACACCACAGGGAACGATGGAGATGGGATGCCAACCATAGGCTTGTGTATGGTACCACCATGATATGTATCTTTCAATCATGTTCGTCACGTTTAACAACTGGGATGAAGATAAGATATAAAATTAGCCTTATCCACAACTTAAGGTAGATCCAACGTTGGATATGCTATCACTGGGACCACATTGCATAAGCTGTTGGGCGTGTTTGGCTGCGCTGGATATGGTATTAGGTGTGATTAAGGGGTTTATCATGTGCCATCTCATCCCATCCCCTGTTTGGGAAGGCGGGATGTATCTCGCCGGAGCAAACACCGCGATTAGCTAACCTGGATTCTGCTAATCCCAGGATGTGAATTTTCACCTTTATGTGAGGCCTATCAAGATATTAATGAGATATCTACTCCGTCCATCATTTTCACCGGCCTACATTTAGCCATAAACTTATTTTAAGACATATAAAACAGTGAGTGGGGCACACCACAAGAAGCAGTGTAGATGCAAACTTATCCATTTGGGACGGTCCAAACAGGCTGTTGTATATCCCATGGGCTATCTCAAACCCATGGGATCAAGAGACAAACACTGACACCACCACCGTTACCTTAAAATCCATTCTATCCCTCCTAATCTCATGGGATTGGTCCGGCCAAACATACCCTAAGAGTTTTTGGGCATTTACCGTCTGCTCTTTTGTGTGTGTGGTGACGATAAGGATTCTCACCTGATCGAAGGAGTGGATTTCATATATAAAATATGGTGGGCCCTGCAGAGATTGAGGGTTTGAACAGCTGCATTAATCGGGTGATCTAGAAGCTTCGTTCCCAACCCGCCCTAAAACTCGGACGCCGAATAGCAACCGGTTGGGTTGACTCAGTATTTGGCGAGTCGACCTGACTCGTTCATAAATTAATTTTTATGACATATTTTATTAAAATATAATAGGGCCACGCGGACTACAGACGACCCTCGTAGTACTACGGTCGCTGATGGTCGGTGCTAGGTGAGCCCCACCATGATGTGTAGGTTTTATCCATGCTGGCCATTCATTTTTTTCGCTCATCTTACAGCATAAGCCCAAAAATGAGGCAGATCCAAATCTAAGGTGGACCACACCGTAGGAAAACAACGGTGATTAAACGTCTGCCGTTAAAAAGTTTGCAGGTCCGCTGTAACGTTTATTTTCTGTTGCTTAGATACAAAATTTTGTAGTCTCGGATAAGTTTTTAATAGTGGGCTTTCACTAACTATTGTTTCCTGTGGTGTGGTCCAACTGCGACTTGGATCTGTCTCATTTTTAGGATCGTTACCTAAAATAAGCTGGAAAAATGAATGGACGGCATGGATAAAACATGTACGTCATGGTGGGACCTACCGAACCGATCAGCGTCCCCCATCAGGTGGGTTGACAAGTGACTCAGCCAACTAGGCAGGTTACTCGTACGTGAGTGAGTCGCCAAAGACGAGTACAGAATAACCTGCTTCTTAAATACCTCCATAAGCTTATGCTACAACAGGGTGTGTGGGGCCCACCTTATATCCATGCCGTCCATTAATTTTTTCAGGTCATTTTATCGGATCATTCCAAAAATGAAGCAGATCCAATTATCAGCTGGACCATACTGTAAGAAACCGTGGTGATTGACCATTAATGAGCCACAAAAGTTTTAAATTAAGCTTATATTTGGGTGTATTTATTTTTTTTTATATAACTTTCATCCCTTATGTGACCTTATCAACAGATTGGATGGTAAATAAACAGCACGTAGACATTAATGTGCACCCTAAGAAGTTTTTAATGGTAGGATGTCAATCACCACTGTTTCTTATGATATGGTCCACCTGATAATTAGATCTGCCTCATTTCTGGGATGATGCCCTAAAATGATCTGGAAAACTGGATGGACGGTGTGGATACATAAAACTGTAACATCCCAAATTTTCACTGTTTTGGATTTCTAAAAATCCTTGATTTTTAATTAACTTGTATTATCACGTACTGACCATTAGCACTCAATGTTAGCTTATACACGAGTTAATTAATCCAAGATTAGCCCAATTTAATAGACCAGACAGCCGTGATAAGGCCTAGTGCGGAACCGCTAAGCCAGATGGCTATTTACACTTAAAGATGGCCCATGTGGGCCACCCAGCGACCGTGAAGGGTCAGAAAAATCTAAAAATTTAGGAAACTGAAGATCTCACTGGGCTTGTGGTCCATCGTGGACTACGGATACAAATGGACACCCGAATCGGGATCACACTAGCCGAATGCACCCCACCAATGCCAGATTGGAATCTGGCACTTACAAATAAAATTGGGATACCTAGCGTTCCAGCCGTCGGATTTCTTCCAAATTTACAGTGGAGGTTTAATATATTTTTCTACGCCCGTCCACCAAATCTGGGGCCCGATCGTGGCACGATGACCGTTGATCGCGAATCGGACCCGTACGACCAAACCCCGCATCCGTTCGTTCCCAAATTTTGTAAGACCCCTCATCGGGCCATGGACCACTTATCCTATAAATTCAATGGCCAGAGGGCCATCAGAAATGCTCAAATCACCAAAATGGCCCCCGCAGGACCACTTAAAGGTCAGAAACGCTTTCTCAGATCATATATCCGTTCATCCGTTCGTCCTCAATTTTTGCATGGGCCCTAGTCAGGCCATAAGGCACCTACACACCAAATTTGGTGGGCAGAGGGGTGATAGGGCCCTAGATCCTAGAAAGACCCTCCCATAAGTCTAGTATAGTAAAAACTTAGCCCTTGGGGCCATTTACACCAAATCTGGAATTATAAAAAGGGCCTCTTTTGGGCACCCCTCTCCCCATACGAATTTTGCCCTAGAAGAGAGAAAAGGGAGAAGAGAAAGAGGAGAATGGAGAAGAAAGAGAGAGGGATGAAGGCATGGTGGACTCTCAATCAAGGTGGGGCCCAAGAGGATCAAACTCACAACCTCCTACACATTCTCCAAGGGGGAAACCCATCCGAAAATCATCATCTTCATCTCGTGAGTCGTTTAGGTAAGATTCAACCCTCTTTTCCTTTGAAAACCCTTGTAATGAATGGGATTTGCATGAGAATCTAACATGTGATGGTTGCTCCTAGGATTCCGGCCGTTCTACACCAAGATCCACATCTTCTAGGTCATTCCCAAGTCTTCAACAAACCCGAAGGTGCAGACTATTGTTCTTAGGTGGCCTAGCACCAATTTTAATATGTGTTTAATGATTTTGGTTGCTTGAATGTTATGTTTGGAGAATCTAGAGAGACCCTAGGACTTGTATGTTTGTTAGATTTGTATGTTGGGCTTCCACATGATGTTATTCTTACCTTCCACATGATGTTGTTCTTACCTTCCACATGATGTTGTTCTTGCCTTCCACATGATTTGGTGTATGGACGATTAGATGCTCATACCTTGTTGATCTTCTCATATGATGTGCCTCATAAAACGTACGATTCCTAAATTTTTGTGTATTTTGATCCGAAGGGATGTAGGAAGGTCTTAACTTCCTCACCAACTCACACCACACACACACTTCTTGTTTATAATATTAGTAGCTTTACATGTTGGTGGAAAATTTAGAATTGTTTGTTGAGAAGCATGAGAACATGATGTCGTTTATGTTAGATGATGCATTGATACTTGGTATGTTATGGATCCCCTTCACATCTTTGGGTTGGTCGGAACATGATGAGAGACGGTAGTCCCACCGTAGGACTATGTTAGGGCTATATCCATTGGTTTGGGCGGGTGTGTTCGAGTGGGCAGTAGTTCGACTACATGGGTCCCTTGTGCCCGAGGTCACTCGTCTCATGCTCGCTGGCCCGTGCGGTCCTAACCTCTTGTCGACCAACCTTGTTTGTCAACCCCCTTTGTTCACTCATGTATGGAACCCGAACCACCCTACAACCGTTGTAGCCCAACGATAACCCACTGAAATTGGTCCACGCCCTCGTGAGCCGGGCATGGTGGAATGGGACACTATGTCCGAGCTGCGGCCTACGCCGGGGTACCGCGCCTCCCCGTAGTGACCACGAGCGATCCCTTCCTTTCGGCACTCCTCATGTACTTGGAGTCGGGGATGAGGAACCCGACGGGATCACGGACCGCAGGGCCTCGGCCTCACACATTGATGGGGTCTTGGCCTCGCAACTAGCTTAGGGCAGTAATACGTAGGGTGAATCAGAATCCCCAACCTCACTGGATGAATGGACTTAACTAATAACTCGGCTAACACGATCGCATTGCACGCATTAGTTAGGGTGGCGACTCGGAAGTCGAGGTCGCCCGAGGAGTGTTGTCATATGCGATCGTTAGATGGAGTCGCTTGAGGGAGTGTTGTGGCGAGGCATGCATCATATCATCCCGCATGCATGCATTTTAAATAAGAGTTATTAGGTGTTGATGAATGGTTGCTTTTCATTAAGTTCATATTACAATTGATGCTTGTTGTAACTTGAGATCAATAGTTCACACCGAGTTGATCACTCACTCCCACTCTGGGACGGTGTTTTAAAACACCAACCAGACCCATTTATATAGATGCAGTGACTCGGGCATGAGGAGCTGTGCGAGGCGAGCTTGGACGAGGAGGACGGACTCTCCTACTTGCAAATGATGGGCGGCTCTCCATCGGCTTGATCGGGCCGAATTTGGATTTGCTGAGCCACGGGCTCAACTTTACTATTTTTAGACATAGCATTCTTTTGTTGTTCTGTTGGGCAACGCCTTAGGCGACCCTTTATTATTTTTTTACCTGTATATATGTGTTATAACCTTCATTTCAGTAGAATGGTGCGATTATGCTTCATGCTCAGGAAATTCCAAATTGTGCAGTAAACTTGACTAATCGTAAAAACCATAAATGCATGATAAGTGACACTCGGGAACTCGGGAGTTGTGTCTATGCACGACCCCTGATTTTTCGGGGCGTTACAAAAACACACGTCAAGGTGGGCCCCACAGTATGGGCAGCACTGTCTTAGGTGAGACCGGGGTATCACCGAAACCTCTCTCAAAACTCAGGCGATTTCAAAATAGAGGTGGGTCGCACACAGACAACCGTTGAATGGGGGAAGTCCATCATTTAATCTTTGGATATTATAAGTGGACCCAAACTACGATCAAATCTATTAAGAAGATGAGAACCACTATGATGAATGAAAATCCCAAAATTCAAGTCATTCCAAAACTCATGTGGGCCACACCACATGATTGAGAGATTTATGCATGGTTTTACAAGCGTGGCCCTCCTAAATATTGGACCATTCAAATTTTAGCTCACAAGGAAAGAAAATTAGAGGGATCGTAGGATTGGACGGGTTGGTTCTAACGTACACATCAAGGTGGGCCCCACACACCCCATTGTAGAATAAGTTCATTCTACAAACGCGTTGTAGAGAGGTCGTCTACTCGTCTTGGAGATCCGCGTTGTTGAAAGTGGAAAGCTGAATGGTAGGAAAGGAGATCTTTTTTCTTCTGTTGCAGCTTACGTTCGAGCGCGTCCCCACCAGTGGGGCCCACATACTGAGTGGTCAGATGTTCATATCTGAACATGTCATTTGTTCTATACCAGACGGTTTATCATAAAATAAAGAATTCATGACGTGAGTCTTCCGTAACACCTTTTGTATGCAGTGCTCAAAACATCCAAGCTCTTTACAATTCAGGATGTAGGAATTGTGAAATCTAGTCTGTCCATCAGGTGTAATCCTCTAATGATAGGCCTTGGGCCTAAAAATCATTCAGATCCACAATTCAGGTGGACCGCTCCACAAGGAACAATGGAGATTGTACACCAACCATAGGTTTACATATGAAACTACCATGATGTGAGTGACCGAGGTCAAGAGAAGATACAAAAAAAAATAGATGCTCAGTAGCGGGAATGTTTTGGTATTTAGTTCGATGTCATCAAAGGCTATTTCGATGTCATTGAAGTGACATCGAAGGTGTTAGTGAATAATCACACAAAAATTACACAAAGTTGCATAAGTGTGAAATTTGTTTTATATTTCAATTTTAATTCATTTATAGGTTATATATATGGGTGTAATCGAGAATATGAGGTATTTAAGAGCTGTCTAATCTGTTCCTATGGTTTTGAATGGTGAAGCTTCAGAAGATTCGAAGCTTATTTGAATTGGGTAATCTCTATCTCTTGTAATTTTCTACTTTCATAATACATATTGTCGCTTTGTGCTATGATTTTTCCTTGAAAGAGTTTTTCTACATTAAATTTCAAGTATTTGTAATTGAGCTTAATTGTGCGATTGAAATACTTTGTTTGATTTAGCTTTATGTGCTTCCATGGTCCCCCAACACAATATGCCTTAGAAAAATTCAAATCCTCTGCCTGCCACGAGTGGAAAAATCTTGCTTGTTGCAATTTAATTGGACCACATCATTCCATACCACATTTAATTCAGCAGTACTATCAACATCAGTGATGACGTGGATCAATCACAATGAAGGAAAGCAAGATTTTTATACCCGTGGCAAGCAAAGGATCTAAATTCCTTCTTATAAATATTTAAAGGGTAAAATTGTCCAATGCCTCCTCCCATGGCTTATAGTAGGGATATTTCTAACCATCATCATCTAAAAGGATGAAAAATCAAAATTTGGCTCGAGCTCAACCCTAAAAATCAAAGGGTAGATCATCATCGAAGTGTTAAAATGAAATTAAATTTTTATCTATTTTAGTAAGAAAAATATGAATGGCTGAGATCATTAGAACACCCCAATATTTAGGCCCATGGGTGGTGACATACTCTTGATCCTCACCCATGATTAAACCAACTCTTGGAAAGAAGCCCAACCAGGAACCAGCTAACGCGCCTTTTCCACAAAAAATTCTGTGCAACATAAATTGTGCGGTCCACTGTGGAGTTGCACACATTAATTTTGTCAACTTAGGTCAAGACATGAAGCTAAAAATAAGGCAAATAGAAAACTCAAATAGACCACGACACATGAGGTTCTTTCATCGTTAGAAGCTGTTTTGAGTCACCAAGTTTTAAATCAGGCTGATATTTGTATTTTCTTTCATTTTAGTGATATTCAACTTGTTATACTTTGGAATCATAATGTTGGCTGAGGACCATATCATTGGTGTGTTTCCTTGTTTAGAGCATTTTCAGTGTAGTGGTCCACTAGAGTTTGGATTTGGATTGGATGGTGACCCCTCTAGTGATGATGTATTAGTCCATGTATGTGTTTTATCCATGTATGGGCTTCGCCACGATATATGTGTTTTATCCATGTTGTCTATCCTTTTTTGAGTTATATCAAGGCAGGAGGGAAAAATGAGGCAGATCTAATTCTCAAGTGGACTACACCACACGAAAAAGTGGCGAGTGAACGCCTACCATTAAAAAGTCCACTAAGGCGAGTGAATGCCTCCCATTAAAAAGTCCTCTAAGGCACAAAAGTTTTAGATCAAGCTGATATTTGGATTTTCCTTTTATCCAGAGGTTGGATGACAAATAAACTTACAACAGGCTTTAGGAAGTTTTTATTGCCGGGCGTTCAATCACCACTATTTCATGTGGTGTAGTCCACTTGAGATTTAGATCGACCTCATTTTCTAGCTCATGCATTCAGATGAGCTGGTAAAATGGATGGACGGAATGGATAAAACACAAACAACATGGTGGGGCCCACATTATTGACTAGTATTGATATCTTGGTACTGCAAGGGTCGTCACCACCGAATCCAGTCCTTAGACTTCAGGGCCTGTTTGGATTAGCAAAAAGGGTGGGAAAAGAGATTATATTTCTCAAGTAACCTTATTTTCAAGAAAGCTTGAGAAATGAAATACTATTTCTCATGCTTATTTATCAATAACATTTATTTTTAAAAATTAATATTTATTTTCAAATCATATGTTAAATTGAATAAATTTTTCCTAATGATTTTTTTTTCTGTTGTTGCAATTTCAAGTCTCAAAGTATTTAGAAAGCAATGCTTTAGGTATCTTTCACTCAATCTACCACTTGAGTGAGCCTCGAGCATTTGATCAACAACTTAGATGAAATATCTATATCCATGTACCTATGTTCAACTTGTGCACATTGATTTTTGTGGATATACTCACTTAAGTTGTACATTGGGCTGATTCATTTATTTTTCTACCTTAAGAGAAAAAAAAAAAAAAAACATGCACACACGCACCCACGCAGTAGTGAACCCTTGACCTAGTGTTGAAATCCTAAGAGTCTACCACCGGAGCAAGAGTAAGGACCTAAACCATTCGACCAGAGTGTAAAATCCTGATGTACATGGTAAGGGTAAGGGTTGGACAGTCTTGAGAGATTCCAAGCATTATATAATCCGCTCTTTATTTAAGTGGGATACAATAGTTCCAGCTGGTGCTAGAAAAGACGTGGGCCCAACCATGATGTATGTGTTTTATCCACACCGTCCAACCATTTTGCTGGCTCATTTTAGAGCATTAACACAAAAATCAAGTATATAGAAATCTTAGGTAGACCATAACATGGGAAACAATGGTGGTTGAACACCCACCATTAAAAACTTTTCTAGGGCCCACTATAATATTTAGTTGCCATCCTATTTGTTGATTGGGTCACATAGACATTTACAAAAGGAAAACACAAATGTCAGTTTGATCCAAACTTTCATAGCCCTAAAGATGTTTTTAATGGTGGTCATTCAATCACCATTGTTTACTATGGTGTGGTCCACCAGAGATTTGAATCTACTTCATTTTCTAATTCATGCACTAAAATGAGCTGGAAAAATGGATGAAAGGCATGGATAGCCCACATAGCCTTTCAACCACCTGCACAAATCCTCGTGGTGCAGCATTTACCATCGGCCCACCTTGATGTTATTCTATATCCTAGCCATCCATTTATTTTTTTCCTGAGGGCATGATCCAAATATTAAATAGAATATATCATAGGAAATAGTGGTGACTGATCATTGAAAACTTCCCGTGAGCCATATAAGTTTTGGATAATGGTAATATTTTTTTATTTTTTTTTTTCATTCAAGATTCTGTGACCTTATCAATAGTTTAGATGGAAATTAAACATTACTTTCAATGGTACATCACTGTTTCTTATAGAATGTTCTATTTGAGATTTGGATCTGCTTCATTTTTAAGTTCGTGCACTAAAATAATATGAAAAAATGGGTGGACAGCATGGATATAGAATACATATATCAAGGTGGGCCATCTTGGTTTAATGCAAAGCCATGTCTAATCAGGTTACCCATAAAATGTAAGAAAGGAAATGTCATTTCTCATGTGTTTGAGTAAGAAAATTTTAAAAAATAATAAAATAATAAAAAATATAAAAATAATTTTAATGAAAATTGGATGGAGGGAAACTAAATTTTCCTTTCTTTTTATGATTTTAGTGTTTATAAAAAACGAAAATGAATAGATAACTTCTCCGAAATCCTATTTCCTTTGCCACTATTTGATTTAATCTAAGCATCTACTAATATTTGATCATGTTTACGTCACAAAGACATAAAGGTGGGTGAGCCCCACAAGGATTTTGAAATTTTCTTTTCTTTATTAGATATTTCACTGAGCGCTTATAAAGCCAAACTCTTGTCACAAAAAGAATTCAGTGAAAGACTTCTTAGCGCTTTCCTTCTTCACAGGACTTTTTCCCTGTTCCGCAGAAATTCAACGTTAACAAACAGGGCTAACTCTCTTGACCGCAAGTAATAAATGGGTATTTTGGTTATTAAAGTGGATGTGACACGGTTTGGCTGGCAACCCCAACACTAGCTAGGTAGCTAGTGTCAAAGCTCCATGACCCCACCATGGTGTATGTGTTTTATCTGTACCGTCCACCCATTTATCCAGCTCATTTTAGGGCATGATACCAAAAATAACGAAGATTCAAATCTCAAGTGGATTACACCATAGGAAAACATTGTTGATTGAACATCCACCGTTAAAAGCTTCCCAATGCACATTTTAATGTTTATTTTCCTTGGACGAAGGGAAACCGTAAATATCAGCTTGATACAAAACTTCTCTGTGGCTTCTTAGAAGTTTTCAATGGTGAGAATTAAAATTCTCACTTTTTTATTGTGGTGTGGTTCACCTGAGACTTAGATCTGCCTCCTTTTTCATTTCATATCCTAAAATAATCGGTAAAAATGGATGAATGGCGTGGATAAAACATATACATCATGGTGGGGCCCATTGAGCTTTGACATCAGCTAGCTGGCTAGTGTTAGGCTCATTAGTCAAACCGCAGCATCTGAGGAGAGGGGCCCAAATGATGAACGCTGTCGATCTTGCTAGTCCCTTTAATGCGGGATGCGGATTTCCTTCGAAAGCCTTTCGCAGGAAGTTCCTAGCTGGAACCTAGGTGGGGCCACTGTGATGATTTTGAGAAATTCTTTCCGTTCATCTGTTTGGTGAGTTTATTTTAGGACATGAGGCCAAAAACGAACCCTACCCAATTCTCAAGTGGGCCTAAAATGTGAGAATTAAATTTCTATAGTTGAAATATTCCTGAGTTACAGAAGTTTTGAATCATTCTAATATTTATTTTTTCAGTTCATCCCAGTAGAAATGACTTATTAACAGTATGGATGGCATGTCAACATCACTGTAGAACTCAGGGAGGTTTCAACTGTAGGAATTTCCCTAACCACCTTTTCCTTTAGTAAAGCCCACTTCAGTAGTGGATTCTGCTCAATTTTAGTCTTGGAACCTAAAATGAGCTCACGAAAACGGATGGACAGGGTGGATTCCATGAAAATATTGAGGTGGGCACTACCTGATTCCCAGCGCAAGCAAGAACTTCGTGCGAAAGGCTTTATCATAAGATCCTCGTCCTTTAAAGCGGGAAGCGGATTTCCTGCTAAAGTCTTGCGCAGGAAGTTCTTGCGATGGAACGCAAGGTGAGGTCTACCCTGATATTTATTAGAAATCCAACCCATCCATCCATATTTTCAGCTCATTTTAGATCATGCTACCAAAAATTAAGAGAATCCAAAACTCAACAGGGCCATATAAGATGAAACAGTGGGAAAAGAATTCCTATCGTTGAAACCTTCTTAAGCTCTACCTTGTTTATATGCCATCCAAACTGTTTATAAAGTCATTTTTACTGGGATGAAGTGTAAACACCAAAAACTTAGACGGATGCAAAACTTTTGTGGCCATATAAATATTTCAACGGTGGTTGGTAAATCCCCACTGTTTCCTCTCGTGTGACCCATCTGAGTTTTGGATCCACCTTATTTTTTGTTGCATGTCCTAAAATGAGATCTAAAAAAAGATGAACGGGTTGGATTTCTCAAGAACATAGCAGTGGGTCCCACCCAAAATCCTTGCGCAGGAACTGTGTGTGAAAGGCTTTCCACGAAATCCGCATTCTTTAATGCGAGTAACCAAAGAAGTGTCCCACATGACGTAATTGCATTTCTCTTCTCTCTCTACCCCCACTTATTACATGCCTTTCGTCCGTTAGTTTCAAAGAGATAGTTGAAATAGACTACTTTTTCATTTTCTTTATTTGGGTTAGGAAGAAGGAATTGTCTTTTCTTTCAAAAATATACATATTAGAAACATATTATATTCACAACAAGATATGCTTCTTCTTTTTATATTTTCAAAGGCAAATGATTAAATACTTGGACAACTCACTATTTTTAAACCATCATTGGTACAGATGGCAATGGGCCAGGTTTGGTTGGACCATGCTAAACCCGGCCTGGACCACATTACAGCCCAGGCCTGAGCCAGCATGGCCAATTACACGAGCCCAAAAGTTTTGGGTGGGCCAGTCCTGACCCGGTCCAGCTCGGATGATCAAATGAGTTTCTTCTCCACCCTCCGCAGACCGGGTAGCCTGCTCGACCCAACTCTTAGCCGGGCTTTCACCTATCAGCTTGGCCCATGGGCTAGACATGGACTCCGTGTTCATGGCTCGGTCAATTCTCGGGCGGTAGTTGGGTTCAAGTCATTTTGTTGCAGCTTGACCCAACTGCCATTCCCATCCTCAGATAGGTGGTCCATCCATCTTGAATGTAGACCATTGGTTTCACTCTTCTAAAATATATATTTCGTGTGGCCCATTTGATTAATGGATAGATCAAGAACATCCAGCGAAGAAATAAGGGTATTGTTGATATTTGGGCCAGAACCGGTTGTCCTGGGCCCAACAATTTTGGGCTCATGATTTGGGCTTCTGTCTTAGGCTCGTTTTGGTATTCGACCGGGTCTATTTTATCCTGATCGGCCCAAAACCGACCCATTACCACCACTCATTGGGGATGTATAGCCAAGCTAGAGCCAGTGGGCCTAAGTCCAGCCCATGGCCGAAGTTAATCAGTCCAATCATGATCTAAACCCGGGCCATGGAGACCGTTAGTGAATGGACGGTGATAAGAAGCGAGCCCAGTTGGCCCACCATATCGTTATTGATAATCGTATCTTATGTTGTTATTGGTATCTGCACTTGATTTTTTCTTCTTTTTTTTTCTTTTTAAAATCAGACAAGCATTTGTGTATGTGGGCTAGGTAGATCTAGTGCCTCTAGAGTCACGGCATCTTCACACCTACACGGTACGCATGGACAAGATCGAACCCTTTCACTTGACATTTCCTGCAGTGAATGGGCCTTCGGTCCAAAAATCACAATATTCGGATTGGAACTTAATTAGAGCTGTCAATGGACCGAGCGGAGGTCTGTATAAGCTATTCTCACACAGTAAATACTAGGTCTGACTAGTATGGGCCTTTGACGGACTAAAACACGGGGCACAATTCCATCCCATGATCATTACGAACGCCCGAGCCCAACCCCAGCCACTCAGTTGTGTATGATATTCATTTTGTGTGTCCCATCTTTGTATTACAAAAATGGGCCAGGCTAGGCTGATGGGCTTTTAGACATGGACCGAGCGTGGCCTGATTAATACAGGGACTTAAATTTTAATATGATTGTCAACAAGCTGGGTTCATGCTAAGACTGTTAAAATTGGGTGCCTTTAATCTACGATGAAACAAGGGTTATCTATTGATTGATCAAAGTGATCGATTTATCAAAATTATCCGAATTTTTTAGTTTGATTGTTGGACACTTTTAAGCATGTTCGATTAATAAAACATGGAGCCAGATCGATCAATCAAAGCTTACATCGATGGCTTGCGTGGTTCTATGTAATTGCGCAATTTGTTTCGTATTGTGGGTATAACACTATATATATGGTGTATTGTCTCGCACGGCCAAGTAAGAAAGGAAAGCTGACTTCGTGCTACATTAGCCCATTTCAAAATTTGGATCGTGTCATCACCGTTGTGTATCATCTCGTACTACCGGGTCTCTTTCGAGCGTCAGAATGTGTTCTACGTATTGATGTTGAAGAAATAAATGCTTGATCCATCACATGTCATCAAGTGGGAGCAAGTAAAGTTATGTGAGGATGCTACTTACGAACTATGACAGACTTGCATCCTCGACAGGAAAGAGTAAGTGATTTACAATACAGGCATCCCACTGGTAAATGTTTTGTGGACTTACCATACGGAATAAGAGGCCACGCGGGAGACTGAAGTTGAAGTTCGTAAAAACTACTCATCGATACTTGAACTACCCACCGATACTTGAGGATTACGAGCATGTACAATTTCGATGACAAAATTCTTTTAAGGGGGTTAGATTGTAATGTCCTTTAAAATTTCGATACTAAACCCCAGCATATACACGAGCATTACTATCAGAGAGTCATACAAGCTTAATTAGTTACCCTGCTAAGCCTGAAAGATGAAGGATTTATGATGATTATGACCAAATCATCGTATCTCCCAATTACAAATATGTTACATTACGAACTTGGCTAATCTAACTTCTAATTATCATGCACAAGAAATCTCACGACTTAATTCATTCCATAAATGTCTAGATTAATCAAACAAGCTCTAAAATGCTCCCTAGTGGACCACTAATATCAAGGTTATAGAAAAACATTTGTCTTTATAGGCTTGACGTTAATCACATAATGAACAATCGAGGTTATAGAAAAACGTTTGTCTTTATAAGCTTGACGTTAATCACATAATGAACAATCAAAATTGTGCCTCGAATCATTCAACTTAGGTTCGCAAATAAGTGCATGTGTGTATGAGTGCTCTTGAAAATAAATATAAACTTAAGCTAATTGTCCCCATCTGAACTTTGTAAAAGTTGTAACTTTAGGGCCATTAGATCGTGATCAAATTAAGGGCGCTAACCCAAATAAATATCCCACAACTATCTCTATAGCCACGACTCCCGATCGACGATTGGTAACTATCAAACTGACTTCAAATCATACTCATTAATCATCGTATACGAATGGTGACGTGATCAAAGTCTTACGAAGATCAAAATATGTGACAACTATCTTATGGCTTAAATCAACTCGTACACTCCCTAATGGACCCCAATAGCTAAAATCAACTACCCCATAGGGTTAGTTAACATGTAAACCTATCTCTATAGTCATTTGACACCTTTCTAGTACTATAAATACTCATCTCTTCAGAGCCCCTTCCCTTAATACAAATTTTGCAATAGCTTGTGAGAATGAGATAAAGAGAAGAAGTGAGAATGAGAGAGAGAGATAGAAGGTGTTCTCGGTATTTGTTTTCGCCGAATTTCTTTCAACGAAACTTCAACTACCTTTTTCATTTGTCGAATCCATTTTCACGAGGTAAGAAATGCATCTCACCTTCCACTTTAAACATTTATGTCACGCCCCAAAATTCGAGTACGGAATGTGCACCCTCGAACTCGAGTTTCGAGTCGTAACTCGTACACAAAGTGTACCAACTTCATTCCATTATACGATTATTCACAGGTAAAATTAAAATTCATTTATACATTCCAAATAGGTCCATTCACAATCATTCACACAAAATGATTTAATCATCAACATTTGTTCATTCTCAACATCTGTAAACATTCAATCAGCATAAATTTGGCATCATTCATCAGTCAATACATCTTACCAATGAATACTTGTTACAGACATAAAACAATTCAATTAAATAAAATCAATCAAATACTTAAAATCGTACAACTAATCAGACCATCTTAACAAATAAAATTTTAATTGAACAATTAAGAATGGTCCAAATGCAGTCAGTTCCTCTTCTGATAGGTACGGCTATGTCTCATGTGTATCGTACACCAGTTCAACCATAACTTCTTGTTCCCGCACCAACTCATCAGCTAATTGCTTATCTGTAAGATTTTATATCAATAAAGGGTAAGTTGACTAAACCTAGTGAGAATTCCCGACATAGTTCTTTACATCAAGTATAATAAAATGGCAATGATCATACACAATATAATTTTAGAAAGAAAATACGAATATTATGTAATGCATGAATGCATTAATGCATCAAGTGGGAATCTGTCCATGTAACGCCCTGGAAATCGAGGGTCGTGCATGCGCTCGACTCCTGAGTTCCCGAGAGTCACTTATCAATTTTTATGGTTTTATGAATTATCAAGTTTAATTGCGCAACTTGAAATTTTCTGTAACATGAAGCACAACCACACAAGTCTACTGAAACGAAAGAGATCAAATATATAAATATATACATGTCCAAAAGAATAAAGGGGTCACACATGGCGTCACCCAACAAAATCGTAAAACAATAGTATGTCCAAAAAGAATAAAACTGAGCCCACTGCTCAGCGATCCAACGACCCATCTAGTAATCCGACAAGGTCCCACTCATCAGCTGGAAATAGGAGAACTCGTCCTCCTCATCAAGGCTCGTGCAGCTAGGCTCCTCGTACTCCTCGTCACCTGTGACTATGGAAGAGTTTGGTTGGTGTTTTAAAACACCGTCCCAGAGTGGGAGTGAGTGATCAATCAATGGGTGTTATTAGTCTTAAGTTGTACAAGCAGCAGTTATATTAAGAATTTAATGAAAAATATTCATTTACAGTGACTAATATAATATCGTTAATGCGTATGCATGATGGATGATATGATGCATGCCCTCGCCACAACACTCCCTCGAGCGACTCCATCTAACGTTTGCCTATGGTCAACACTCCCTCAGAGCGACCTCGACTGTCGAGTCGCCACCCTAACTAGTGCGATGGAATGTGATCGTGTTAACCGAGTTCTTAGTTAAGTTCATTCATACAACAGGTTGGGGAATCTGATACACCCGACGTATCAATGCCCTTAACTGGTTGCTAGGCCAGGACCCCCCAACGTGTGAGGCCAAGACCCCGTGATCCGTGATTCCGTCGGGTTCCCTGTCCCCAACTTCAAGTACACGGGGAGTGCTGAAATGTGGAATCGCTCGTGGATACTACGGGGAGACGCGTCACCCCAACGTAGGCTGACAACTCGGACACAGTGTCCCATTCCACCATTCCTAGCTCACGAGACTGTGGATCGATATTCACTTCGTTATCGTTGGGCTATAACGGTAGTAGGGTGGTCCAGGTTCCATACATGTGTGAGCAAACAGGGTTAACAAAACAAGGTTGGTCAGCCAGTAGACTAGACTACACGAGTCAGGCGAGCACGTGACGAGTGACATCGGGTACAAGGGACCCTTGTAGTCGAACTACTGTCACCCATACTCACCAACCCAAACCCACGGGTCTAGCCCTAACGTAGCCCTACGAATGGGACTATCGTCTCTCCCCATGTTCCCGACCAACCCAATAGTCCAATGTTAATTCATAGCATATCAACCATCAAGATTACCAACTAGCATAATAGTATCATGTTTACATACATCACAACATACGGTTAATTATTCCTAACAAGCATGCTACAACAACATAAACAAGGTGCATATGAGTGGTATGGGTTTGGGGAGGAAGTTAGGCACTTCCTACACTTCAAGGAAATCAACTACACAAGAGTAAAGAATCATGCACAACATGAGGCAACATATATAAGAAGAAATTGACAAACATGAGCATGTAATCATCCATATCTTAAATTATGTGAAAGGCAATACTAACATCAAATGAGAGCTAAGCATGCAATCCATACAATCTCAACAAACATACCATTCATAGGTTTCCTCTAGATTCTTCAACACAACATCCCAAGCAAACAGAATCATTAAACTCCTACTATAATTGGTGCTAGGCTACCTAAGGATAATAGTCCACACCTTTGGATCATTGAGGGCTTACAAGACAACCTAGGAATGAGGATTTTGGGGTCGAACGGCTGTAATCCCTAAAGCAAGCACTTGCATGTTAGAGATTTATGTCAAACCCTTCTCAACACATGGGTTTCAACGAAAAAGGGGTGATAGATCTTACCTAGATGATCAACGATGTGAAAAGGGGGGTCGCGAATGAGGGATTCTTCTTGGAGAAGATGTAGGGAGTTATGGGGTTTGATTTCCTTGGGCCCCACCTTGATTTAGGGTCCACCTTACTCAACTTCACTCCCTTTTTCTTCTCCTTACTCTCTTTTACTCTCTTGGCAATGGTGGTTGTGGTAGGAGTTATGAGATAAGAGTTAGGGTTTAATTGCTAGACTTGAGCCCTTTGACCTTAAGTTTCCACAAATTCCCAAAATAGACTGTTAGGACTCCCTATCGGTGTTGGGGCGGCTCTAACACCCCTCTGGCCACCAAATTTAGTGTGTAGGTGACTCATGGCCCGATGAGAGGTCATGCAAAGTTTGGGAATAAACGGATGAACAAGTATGGGGTTTGAGCATACGATTTCGATCTTTAAATGGTCCTGTGGGGCCCATTTTGGTGATTGAGGTGGCTCTGGTGGCCCGCTAGCCATGAAACTTATAGGATATATGCTCCATAGCCCGATGAAGGGTCATGCAAAATTTGGGAGCGATCGGATATAGGGTTCGAACATACGGGTCCGTTTTGCGATCGACGGTCACCGAGCCACGATCGGGTCCCAGATTTTGTGGACAAGCGTAGGAAAATATATTAGATCTTCACCGTAAATTTAGAAGAAATCCGACGGCTGAAAAGTCTAGTATCTCAGTTTTATTTGCAAGTGCTACATTCCAATTCTGGCATTGGTGGGGTGCATTTGGCAAGTGTCAGATCCCAATTCTGGGTGTCCACTAGGTCCGTAGTCCCCGATGGACCACAAGCCCAATGAGATCTTCAGTTCCCTAAATTTTTTAATTTTTCTTACCCTCCTTGGTCGCTGGGTGGCCCACACGAGCTGTTGTTAAGTATAAATATGTCATCTGGCTTGGCGGCCCGCACTTGGTCCGATCATGACCAGACAAGTCTACTCTAATGGGCTAAATCTAAGTTAACTAACTCGTGGTACCCCACCACGAGTGCTTTGAACAAACGATCCTACGACAAATCCTACGTGAACGCCCCAAGACACTGTGCTGATTGGACGGGACGTTATAGTCCACTTGCTTGAGTTGGAAACCTGTCAACCCGCATCTGCCCCTTGGCAGGCTTCTACCATTTGGTAGGCATAGGCGTGGCCCACATATATTCATTGAGTAAGCTTCTACTAGTATGATGGGCTTCTGAGAACGATTTTACCAGGTATGCCATCCAGGGAGGTCCCCCATAAATTCAACACGTGTTGTGCATGCAATTGATAGATGCACAAATATATCAAGGAATTATGTATTGTATAGATAATTTTGATTATCACATTTAAATCAATATAGTCTCATACTATCTAGTATATTATTCAATTCAGGTCAAGTTATTAATTCAACATATAAGTTGCATTAATACAGTAACTCGAATAATTGATTATAACACATTAATCAAATCATATCATTATTATTATATTAATACAAAAATCACACATTTATTTAAATCAACTAAGAGTATATGACAATTATATTAGGATAAATATATAACATATCAAACAATCCATCTATTTTAACTTAATGGAGGGAAACACATCGAGATCACTCACCTTGATCCGGTGAAGATGATTCCGTGAACAAACGGTTTGAATTAAACTAGTATTTCTTAAAATCACCTAAAGAAGAATTATTTTTAATATTACAATTCCACATAATGAATCAACATATGATTCATTATCTATCGTTTTTTCAGATTGATGCAGTTCATCTAATGGTCCAATCGATATGAAATTTATGATTTTAATTTATTTTAATCTTACGAATTTAATGAATTGTGTTGATTTAATCACACATTTTAAATTATGTCATATAATTCTTTGTGTCAAGTTGTAGCTTCGTAGAGAATTACTCTTTCGGTATTTATTCAATCTCGTTAGATTAAGAAAGAAAATTGGTAGATCTATAATCAATATGGTCCACTAAAGTGTCGAATTTGTCTGATTCTTAAAAATATTACATAATTAAGTCTTAGAATACCCATAAATAATACAAATCATACTGATCGCTGTCCATCATGGAAAAATCTCGCATTTTACACATCAGCCTTAAAACTATGTGCATCAGTGTACCTTTCCAGATGAATAAATTAAACCTACACAATGTATGTTTGATTGATCCAATCTGTCCAATGTGTAGATCATGTCAAATTAACTATTTCATAAATAAAACAAGAGATGAAAAAAAAAAAAAACACTAACTTGAATGGATGAATTCCAAAAATCCTTCTTCCCACTTTTCCTTTCGTGTTTTTTTTATACGAGTTTTTCTTTGATTCTTTTAGTTTTGATAGGACTATCGCTCTCTTACGTTCCCTTTTTAAAAAAGATGGTTCATTGGAAAACTACGAGATACGAGAAAAGTTTTGAATAAAAAGAGATAAGAGGAATGATGATGAGATTAGTGGATCTCTTTCTCACTCAAAATTATTTTTAAAATTTTTAATTTAAATTTTTATTAACAAAAATTGCAGGCATTACAATTTAGTATTATAATCTATGAATCTTACATAGGCTCATTCCATTTGATTATGAATGGAAGTTTCCCTTAAAACCCTAACTCTATATGCTTAGAGATTGAAAAATCACTCCCTAAGGTGCAGACCATTCCCCATAGGTTCTCTTTTATTAACTCATGATAAACTCATATAATGAACCCACGATGTTAATATGATTTTATATATTATGATTACTATATTTTCTTTATTACTGCAACCTTAATGTTATTTGTTATTGGTTGACAACATTTTCGATGAAATGCTTGAATGAATGAAATTCTTGATTTTAGAAATTGTTTATATTTTAGATAAGTTTCTTGATATTAATTTGAATGTATTGATTTTTTTTTGTATATTTGTTTGGCACGCCACATTGTAGAACAACTTTACTCCGTATTTAAATTATCCTTGTTATGGATCAAGTTCTATAAATTGTATAAGTGAGCGAGTGGGGCGGCCATCCTAGCTTGTTCGATCAACCATGGGTGAACACGTGATGACCAAAAGAAGTTGGAAGTATGTGGGATGCTTTGCACTTGGGGGTGTACACGAACCGAGCTAGCTCGATTAGCTCGCTCGACTCGCCTCGAAAAAGCTCGATTCGACTTGGTTCAAAGTTGAGTTCGAGCCGAGTCGAGCTGATTTTTTTAGCTCGAAAATGAGTTTGAGCCGAGTTCAAGCTGGCCCCAGCTCAACTTGACTCATCGAATCCATCTCGAACTCGGCTCGACTTGAACCAGTTCGGTGACTTGGTTACTTTGATATTGATGTTGCTCACCAAGTGTTTGATGAAATGACTCAACGAAGTGTGGCCGGTGGCAAGGAAGGTATGTATATAAAACAAATACCATTTTTTCTTGATTTTTATGTTTCTTAGAAGGTGTTTGATAAAATACCTGTAAAACCGTTATTGTTATATGTAAAACAGTGAGATTTTGAAGGTGCAGTCCATGTGTTTGTGAAAATGTTGCACAGGGGAACTTGGCTCGAACTGGCCTGAGCTGCTGACCGAACCGAGCCGAGCTAGCCAGTTAGGCTCGAGGATCGAGCTGAGCCGAGTTCGAGCTAGGGTCAACTAGTGGCTGAGCCAAGTTGAGCTGAGGCCAACTCGACTCGGTTCGACTCGGTGTACACCCCTATTTGCATCTAATGCCGATTTTATGGGGGTTACCCGTAGTCGATCATATCAGTCTGATGTAAGATTGATTGAGTATATACTTGTTATTGGATCACATCTTAAGGAATCTGAAATACCACAGTTATTACTAAATTGAATTCATTTTATAACCATTAGTGCAATACGATCCTATGAAAGATTTATGAGCTAAACATGGTGGTATGAGATATCATATTTGAGTTGTCGGCCTATGCTTGAATGACAAGCCTCTCCGTAGTGACCAATGATCACTAATGGAGATGACAAGCCTATCATGTAATTTTAGGAATTGGGTAACGAGCTCATTCTGCATTGATTTGGTGTTAGCATTTGTCCTAGGATGACTAGATGTTTATATGAATTTAACACTCAAGCGACGAACCTATTAAAAAAATTTGATCAATAGACACTGGTAAGGAGTCACCATGTGTCGCAATAAGCCATGTGATTCGGTTGGTAACTTCGTGATATAATGATGGTATTCCAGCTTCGCTAATATGTTGACAAAATCGATACTAATAAAGACTTGGCAGATCATGAATATCATTGCACTTGTTGGTAATACCAGTGATAGGTTGTATTACATTAGGATAGACATCATTATAGTAATGTTAGTGATGAGCTATATTACAACATGCTAGATATTGTAGATGATTGTAGTGACGATAAGTCTTGCAGTTATTGTTATTCTCAAGACATGCATCCACATATCATGCCTTCCATGCAACTAAACAACCAGATTAAGAACTGTTGTTTTGTTATGTCATCATTACATGCGCTTGATTGGGTTAATAGCATATGTAACATAGAAAAATTGTACCACTGAGTTGATTACTCACTCCCACCTAAAAACGTATTTTAAAATACCAACCAAACGACCTTGTTGCGCATAGGTACCATAAAAACTGATGCGTTAGATAAGGCGTATGTGGACCTTGTTGATGAGGCTCCGTAAACGGGCATGTGTAGATGGAGTGCCTCGTTGCCTCTCCTTTGTAGAGTTTTGTGCATGTAAGTTGTTATACACTTTTTGTACATTATGAGATATTGTACATTGTAGTCCCAAATTGAGTTGACTCTGTGAATTTATTAAATGTATGTATGTTTAGGATATGATTGTGTCTATGCTTACTTTTTGACTTATATACATTGTTAGCTTATCTTTTTACGATTTTACTTGATACAATTGTAATTGCAAATGAGAAATCACGTTTTTACGAAAGCAAAAGTGACACCCAGAATGTCGGAGATCGAGTTATGCTCGACTCCCAAAATTTGGGGCATTACACCCTCGCTAACCCAACCGAATATAAACTATAACGCAATGTTGCCTATCTTATTTTAGTTTATCATAGTTTATGAGTAGTGTAATTTAATTTATTCATACGGCTATGCTCGATCAACTTTAACATAGTAGTATAATCTCGTCTATTTTTGTTGTTATGATGGACTAATTAGTTTAAGAGTAGTGTAATTCATTTTCATCTATGTCAAGCACCAATCACAATGATAACCTCTCTTTTTTCTTTTTAATAGTGCAATTTTCTTCATATACAACCAAGTCATTGGACCATAGAAGATTACAAGACCTCGCCATCTAGGTCACATATTATTAGAGCTGTACACGAGCAGACTATGGCTCGAGTACTTGCTCGACTCGACTGGGAATACTTGACTCGTACTCAACTCGTCTTAGTTAAAGCCGAGTACGAGCGGATTTCATCTACTCATTTAGATTACGAGTAGAGTACAAGTCTGGAGGTACTCGACTCGTACCCATATATATAAGTAAAAAAAAAAAACCCTACTTCACTCACCCAGTCACCCGTCATTTTCAAGCACCCGTTCAAAACCCTTTTTCCCTCCAGCGGCCGTTTTCAAAACCCCCCATTCTCTCTCTCTCTCTCTCTCTCTCTCTCTCTCTCTCTCTTTCTCTCTCTTTCTCCCCTCCCTTTTCTAGCGTCGTTCGGCCGTCCCTCTTCTTCCATATCTCTCTCTCTCACTCACCAGTCCACTGTCCGGCGGTGTTAGACGCCCATCCTCTGTTCGCTCGTCCCTGCGACCTATCCGGTACCCCCTGTCCGGTGACGGAGCTCCTCCCTGCCACTTGTCCGGTGCCGCAGCTCGTCCCTACCAGATTGTCACTCGTCCAGTCGTCCGTCATCGCCCTGCCCTGCACGCAGTTGTCGGTCATTCCCGCCCAGCTCGCCCGATATGTGTGGGTTTGATTTTTGATTTTTAGAAATTATTTAATATATATTAATATATAAATTGTTTAGTATATATTTGGGATTAACCTGATATTTCTGTTTTCCCTAAATATCTCAAAATCAGAAAGAAACTCGAAAACTCGGACTCGACTCGACTCGTTTACTACTCGTACTCGGCTCGTACTCGGGGTGAGTAGAGTACGAGTAGGGAGTCCCTGCTCGTTGGCCGAGTAGAGTCGAGTACGAGCAGCACTCGGGCGTTAAGAGCCGAGTACGAGTAGAGCGTTACTCGACTCGACTCAACTAGTGTACAACTCTACATATTATGGATCATCAATGATTATTTTTGTAAGTTTTTTACTTTTTATTTACATAAATACAATTAAGTTCTTTCCACTCTCACATTACCCAAATCGGATTATCTCTATTATCACGTTGATAAAAGTATTTTCGATTGAAAAATAAAAATAACTAATTATAATGATAAACCTTCTTATTTGTAAATGACCTAATTTCATTTACAGGTGATTGAATAGACGGCCAATTTGCTTTAATACTTGATTGATCACTCAATCTCTCTGTCTATTTCAATGCTTGGAGTCATAGGCATTCACTTTAGATCATATTGTATTAAGCTTTGACACGCCAGATATTACGCACAAGTGTTGGTAACAAAATTTAAAGTTGAACAGTATGCCTTCCAAATGGTTTGTAGAGTTATTACCATTCAGATAAACTACCTGTCCATTTATTCCATGGGATTAAATGGTATAAAATTTCATTAAATAGGATTAACACTATTATTACATAATGATTGTATGTATAAAAATACTATGGTATTTTGGCTATTCAATTCTTATGTTTGGGATCAAATTCTTCATATGAAAAAACAACAATGTGTTAAGCGAAATCTGTATTTAGTAGACTAAGAAATTGTAATTAATAGACTGGATTTACAATTGATGTGTGTCGCTTATAAACATATATAACTTGAATGTCTTGTTTATGGGTGTGCATGGATCAATAGTGTATATAAATTCATCAAGTGGATAAGAGACGTGTTGATGTGAGGCCTACAAAGATACAATGGATTTCAAAATCCACCACAAATGTCCCACGGTAACAAATTTAATTCCATCCCAAGTAATCCCAATCCTACCCATGGCCTCCAACCCGGATGAAATCTACACGTAACAGATGTAATTATATTCCCACTAATCCCACTTAAGCCCAAGTACCCAACAGGCCCAGGCTTTCAATCCCAATCTTTAGTGGTGTGGCCCACCTAATTTTTGGATCTCCCTAATTTTTAGACTCCTAACTATTGTGGTCTTACAAAACTAATGGACGGATTAGATTTCTCATGGGAATCTATGTGGCCCACATATCTTCCGACCACAGGAACTCAACTTAGGGCCTGTTTGGCCGCGTTAATTAAAGTGGATTACATGGGATGGAATTACGGCCATCCCATCATTAATGACTTGCAGTGGATTGTCGTGGGATAGTGGTGTAGACCTCTATCCCACGCGTCGCTTGTGAACTGTTTGGGTTTTGTAGGATTGCTACCATCCCATGGGTTATTTGAGTGGGGTTGTTTAGATTTTCCATGGGATTCAACTGGATTTCAGAAAATGAGTTACCCCCTGCAACATCACCCACTGTACGGATAACAATTGCATGATTGTGGAAAGTGGTACATCAAGGTGGGCCCCACATCACCCAACTCTGTAATTACGAAAATGGATTGGACACTCCCACTGCCATCAGCAGGGTGGCTGGTGGTCTGTGTGCTGTGGCCCCCAACACAGGAAAAACCAAAGTAAATCAATATCCACTATTTGACATTTCCAGGGCCCACTATACTTTTTATTTGACATCCAATCTGTTGATTAGGTCATAAAGGCTTTTATCCAAACGATTAAAAGCTTTTATGGCCCCCAAAAGATTTTTAATGGCCGACACTCATTCAACACGGTTTCTTGTAATGAGGTCCACTTGAGATTTTGATATATCTAAATTTTGGTCTCATACCATGAAATGATGTAGAAAAATAGATGGACGGCATGGATGAAACACATACATCTTCGTGGGGTTCACTGCACCAACAGTAGCCATAGGCTACATTGGGTGGATCACAGCCCTGGAAATGGAGGTTAACATCTGTCCAACTTCAACTGATATATTACATTGAAAGGAATTGACGTTGCCACAGATACATAAGCCAAACTCAAGGATTAAGTTACATGCTCAAATCGTATTAATTCATAAATATATCACGTAAAAGTCTTCCACTTCTATCACGTTGCTCTTATCTCCCCTACAAGACAACCACAATGTTTATGTCATGTGATAGATTGGAAAGATGAAGCCACCTCACGGATCGTGAACCAGTGACATGAATTGTTGTTTGCAAAAGCAATACGAAATTAAAATCGAATTATTATCTCATTTTCAAGCATCTTGTAAAAAGTTTGCAAAAAAATTAAATGAGATCTTTCAGGCCATTCTCTAGAACTTATACAAGTCGAGGGAGTCAAGTACTTGAGTTGGAGTCAGGCCTTTGTGGTTGTTTGGTGCGTGACCTTACTGTGGAAGGAGGTTGAGAAGAAGGACATTCGTGGACAAACTGTTTAGTAAATCAATTAGGCCCAGACTATGAATACGTAGAAATTTGGTGGAAAGCATATCATACCTCGAGAAGGAGAACAAATGGTGACAGATTAAAAGCTTCGTACATCAATCTAGACGAATGCTTCATATTCTTCTACTAGGTCTAAGTACTACCTATTCATGTCCGGGTGATGTCAGCATGTGATGACTTGTAATGTAAAAAGGAAAATGATATTCATACCAATTTAACACACGATCCTCCGTTGATCCAGTAGTTATCATCCATGCAAACAACTCCTACCTACACATGCGTTCACGTAATGTTGAGGGTCAAATATTGCATATCAGACCCTAGTTACTGCTTGGATTTACAAACATAATATCGTTTAAAATCCTAATTTAATCGTGTTTGTAATGTAAGGTACATTTGTAAGTGGGGACTACAAAAAGGTGCTGAATGTATGTATTTAATGCTCTGATGACACCACAAGCAAGGGACGGACTCCAGAGGACCAATATTGAAGAAATTATATACCAGGGAACCGAGGAAATCAAGCCGTTCACATGAAAGAGGCCCGAAACTAGTGCAGAATGCAAGATCACAGGGTTTCTGCCATCCAATCGACACGAGACTCCATACATGGCTTCAGGACCATAAATTAACCGTACACGTTGAATTTTGGCCGTTGGATCCTTGTGGAAGCTGCCCAACGGACAGATCAGCCCACAAATCACTCATCTGGGGCCCGCCTGATATCCAGATATACTTCAATTTCATTTTCAGTGTCTTAAATCGGATGGGGAAAAGGATCGATGGTACAGATTTTTCACGAACATCACGATGGACCCCGCATGTACAGTGCATGTACATGGGTTAGGTTTGACCCGCGCCGCACCGGACGGTCAGCCCGGTCAAAGCCGGGCTGACCCGTCTTCTTCACGCAAAAGAGCAGCGAACGGATGCTGATCGTCCGTTTTCATGTAGTGGGCCCCACCCGTTGATCATATGGAAGATCGGGACCGTAAGTTGTATCCAGAAGGTGGGGACGACCACAACCATGGTGCTCATTTGGTCCCATGCATACACTCAGGAAATCTTCACTGTAAAACGGAGGATGGACGGCAGCGAGAAAACCTCTGTGGGTCACCCAGAAACTGAGCAAAATTCACCCTTCCCAAACGGTTTTTCGAGGGAAATCTTATGGACTGAGTGGATTCTCCGCTAGACACCGAGGTGGGACACACCCATCGTCGCAAGCAGCGTCCGCAGGCTCTGTTACGCAACAGAGCTTGCGGCATTCACTAGTGGGCCATCATCACGGCTCGGAGGTCTGATCCGGACCGTTCATCACACTCCCACGGTCTTTATGATCAAAGCCTAGGTGGCCGAATCATAGAAATCAGTGGAGATTGGTTTCCATTTATCCAGATAAAGGAATAATGGTGACATGAAAAAGATGGGTGGGACACACCAATTTCGGTCCAAAAACAGTCTATCTTTACTGAAATTTCACGGGGATCCCAATGAGCGGATTGGATGCCACAGAAAAACCCGATTCTGGGCCCCACCATTGCTTCAGCGCAAGTTGGCTCTTAATGTTACGTAGCCGACCTATGTGCTGCGTAACTCTCTGCGTAAGGCTATCCAGCAACCGGAGGAATCTCCTTGCTGCTTATAAAAGGGAAGAGAGAGCCGTGGAGGAAGATCTGATCGTGGCTTGGGAGGAGGTTTGGACTTGGACGTGGAGCAAAGGGAGAGACAGGAAGAGTTTATAGTTGGTATTTTTTATTATTTTTATTTGTTTTTCTTCTAAATTCATGAGATCTAGTCCACTCATGGGTGGCTAAACCTCTTAGCTAGGGCTAAGAGGTGAAGCTTGTAGCATGAAGGGAGACTCTGTTTTATGCCTTTAATTAATTTTAATTTATGAATTGATATTGATTATAGTTTGATCCAAGGGAATGTTTTTAGTCTTTAATGGTCTGTTGTGACTGAAATTACAATGGGTCTGCGATGGCTTTGAGCATGTTCTTTTCCTTTTTATGTTTCTGACGTCAGGAAGCTCTGTTGTTCACCGTCGTCTCCTAGGCATGGTCGGATGACGGTATCCCTTCCTAACCTTCATAAACATGTTGATCGGTTGGTAATTAGATTAATTCTGTTGTTTGCTTTGTCTCTTGGGCATGGTTTGGTGATGGAATCCATTCTAATTCATACACCTTTCATCTCTTGAAAATTATATCAATGTCAGTTCAGTTAATTTCCATGATTTGTAAAGCAGGCATAAGGTCTCCCTGATCTCTACAAGTGGATCCTCTGAATCCCTAGTTTCCCTTTAATTTAATTCTCTAAATTTTTAGATAAATATTTCACCATTATTCCTCAAATCACACTCGATTTAGATTTCATCTCATCCTAGTTCTGGTTTTAGTTAGTTTCAGATTACGTATGGAGTTTCGGTCCACTGTGGGTTCGACCTCCTGTCTTCTGAGAGTTTATTACTACATCACAACCCTATACTTGGGGAGTGAACAAGTTTTTGGCGTCGTTGTCGGGGACTGACGGCTACGATTTTCTGAAATTAATTGGATTTAGAGTTAGTTTAAGATTAGGATTTTACTAATTTTAATTTTTAATTTTGTTTTCTATTTTGATTCATAGAACTAACTTATTTTCTATTCTGTAGGTTGTTAAGATAGAACTTCTAATTTAGTAAACTCTTTCTGATTTTCTAGATTTTCTAACTCTTTAGATTTGGTTTGCTTTAGAAATTTCTTCTATTTAGAAACTAACTTATTTTGTTTTGTTTTGCAGGTCTTTAGCTTAAGGACTCCAATTTGGTAATCTCCTTCCAACTCTCTTTTCTTTCTACATTCATATTTTCTTTCTTAGGATTAGATTTAGGATTTAATTGAGGGCTGTGAGTGTTTCATGCCCAAGTGGGCCCGTGACGACACTCGACGTCTCTTGACTGAAGGAGGGTTAGTTGAGGGGTTGACTGTCCATCGCAGGATTAGATACCGTTCGAATTCCCCTGAATTAATTGAGGTTATGGCTGCAAATCAACCTCAAGCACTACCTCAACAGATGGATGAGGAAGTACATGATGAGAATGAAGTGCTTCAAGCACCCCCGCCTCGTACCTTACGAGATTATTTACAACCGGCGGGGGTGAGTACGCCCTCATGCATGATTTTTTCTGAAAACACAGGACAGATGGACATCAAGCCAGGAGTTATCCAACTCCTTCCTAAATTCCATGAGCTTGAATCAGAAAGTCCATACTTACATTTGAAAGAGTTCGATGAGATTATAGCCACCTTATACTTTCCCAATGTATCCGAGGATACAATCAGGCTGAAACTCTTTCCTTTTTCCTTGAAAGAAAAGGCTAAGACGTGGTTACATTCACTGCGTCCTAGATCTATTGGCACATGGAATGATTTACAGAGGGAATTCATAAAGAAAATTTTCTCACATCATAAAACGATTACCCTCAGAAAAGCAATCATGAACTTCGCCCAAAAGGAAGATGAAACATTCTACCAATGTTGGGAAAGGTTCAAGGATCTTGTCAGTTCATGCCCACAACACGGTTTTGAAATGTGGCGCATTACAAATTTTTTCTATGATGGACTGACATCTTCCATGCGCCAACTGGTCGAGACAATGTGTAATGGAGAATTCATGAATAAAGAAGTCGATAAGGTATGGGATTACCTTGATAGACTTGCCGAGAATGCACAATCATGAGACCATTACCCAAAATCAAACACCACGCCTAGGCCAACTCAATCTAAGGAGAAAGGTGGAGTATATCTCCTGAAAGAAGAGGACGATGTAAATTTTAAAGTGACTAATCTCACTCGAAGAGTCGAGGCCATGGAAGGAAAGAAGGATAAGGTTAATGAAATTGTTTGCGGCATCTGTGATTGCAACATTCACACAACTGAAAATTGTCCTACCATATCTGCCTTTCGAGGAGTGTTGAATGAGCAAGCTAATGCCGTAAATAACTATCAAAGACCTTTCAATGGATCAACCTCCAATACATACAATCCTGGTTGGAGAAATCATCCAAATTTTAGTTGGAGGAATGGACAAACTGCTACCCCTCAAAGTTTCTTCAATCAAAATCAAAATCGGGGAAACCTCAAGAAGAACCTTCAAAATCCCATACAAGAGCGACTCGAGCGGTGCGTGGACTTACTGAGACTTTATGCGAAAAATAGATTCATGTATGACGGTTATAGAAAAGGGGATGCTTCTGCACAACCGCTCCCCAATCCTAAACCGCAATACGAGATAAATGATCCCTTCTTCAAATCAAATGGGACACGCTAAATCCATCACCACTCTTAGGAGTGGGAAGATCATTGATAAAACCCTTCCGGTTAGGCCCGAAAAGCCTCAAGAACCAGAAGAGGACAATAATGATGGATCTCGTGATGTCCCACAAAATTTAGAACCGAACTTCTAGAGAAGCCAATTGTTCGTTCTCCCAACGGTTGGTTGCACCAAAACGTCTTTCTAACTCTCAGGATATTCTGGAGGTGTTGAAACAAGTGAAAGTCAACATTCCTCTACTTGATGTCGTAAAACAGGTTCCTCTATATGCAAAATTTCTGAAAGACCTATGCACGACCAAAAGACGGCAGAGTATTCAAAAGAAGATTTTCTTAACTGAGAAAGTGAGTGCCATCCTGAAGCAAGACGTGCCGCAGAAATTTAAGGATCCCGGTAGCCCAACCATATCATGTGTAATCGGGAACCATTGAATTGATCACACACTTCTTGACTTGGGAGCAAGCGTCAATCTGATCCCCTACTCGGTATACAAACAGTTAGGATTGGGTGAGTTAAAACCCACCCTAACCACACTACAACTTGCGATCGAACCGTTCGTGTACCAAGAGGGATTATTGAGGATGTGTTAGTCCAAGTCGATAGATTTTACTATCCTCGTAGATTTTATCATCCTGGACACCGAACCCATCAACAACATGAGCACTCGATTCCCGTCATTCTTGGTCGCCCATTCCTTGCCACGTCAAATGCAATCATCAATTGCGGGAATGGTGTCATGACTATGTCTTTTGAAAATTTGACATTGGAGTCAAATATCTTTTTCAATAACGGCACAGAACGAACGTTAGGATGATGACGATGTCCACGACATTAACATGATCGATACTTTCGTGGAAGATAGGACACCCCTTACCTTATCCTCGATCCTCTAGAGACATGCTTGGCCCACTCCCATGAGTTTGATGATGATATGATTAGGGAGACGTGTGCCTTGCTTGATATTGCACCGTACTTGAAGTTAACCTAGGAGGCCACAATTTGAAGAATTACCACAAACTGATGTAGTGCCTCTACCGTCTAACCTCAAGGTACCGAAGCTTGACCTAAAACCTTTGCCCTCTGATTTGAAATATGCCTATTTAGGTCAAGATGAGACTTACCCGGTGGTGATCTCTACCCATCTGGAGAAAGAACAGGAGAGTAGGCTCATATCTACTCTCATTGAGCATAAAGGAGCCCTAGGATGGACGATAGCGGACCTCAAGGGAATCGATCCCTCGATTTGTACTCACCACATATATCTTGAGGAAAATGCGAAGACCGCTTGGCAACCACAACGTAGGCTAAATCCAAACATGAAGGAAGTGGTTAAGGCCGAGTTCTCAAACTATTGGATGTGGGTATCATATACCCTATATCTGATAGTCAATGGGTGAGTCCAACTCAGGTGGTTCCTAAGAAGTCCGGAATCACCATCGTAGCCAATGCTGATAATGAACTCGTACCAGCTAGAGTTACTACTGGTTGGAGAATGTGCATTGACTACAGAAAGTTGAATACCGTCACAAGGAAGGATCACTTTCCTCTGCCCTTCATCGATCAAATCTTGGAAAGGCTAGCTGGTCATTCCTATTACTGTTTCCTTGATGGGTATTCGGGCTATAATCAGATTGAAATCGCCCCTGAGGATCAGGAAAAGACCACATTTACATGTCCCTATGGCACCTTTGCTTACCGAAGGATGCCATTTGGATTATGTAATGCCCCTGCCACCTTTCAGCGATGTATGTTGAGTATCTTTTCTGATATGGTGGGGCAATATCTAGAGGTCTTCATGGACGATTTCTCTGTCTATGGCTCATCTTTCAGCAAGTGCTTGGAAAGTCTTAAGTGTGTGCTGAAAAGATGTGAAGAAAAGAACTTGGTACTTAATTGGGAGAAGTGTCATTTCATGGTTCATAAGGGGATTGTCCTTGGACATATCATCTCGTCCAAGGGAATTGAGGTAGATAAGGTAAAAATTGATCTTATCTCTAACCTACCTCCACCTAAGAACATCAGAGACGTGCGATCCTTCTTAGGATACGCAGGATTTTACAGGCTATTCATAAAGGACTTTAGTCTCCTCTCTCGTCCTTTATGTAATCTTCTTCAAAAGGATGTTCCATACGAGTGGACTGAGCAATGCCAGGAAGCTTTCACCAAGCTTAAAGGCATGTTAACCACTGCACCCATCATGCAGCCACCCGACTGGAGCCTTCCTTTTGAGCTTATGTGCGACGCCTCTGATTATGCTCTTGGAGCGGTTCTAGGCCAGAGAAAAGATAAGAGGCCCTACGTCATCCATTACGCGAGTAGGACTTTAAATCCTGCTCAAGTGAACTACTCGACTACGGAAAATGAACTTTTAGCCGTAGTGTTCGCCTTGGACAAATTTAGGTCCTACCTGATCGGATCTAAGATCATTATCTATACAGATCATGCGGCACTGAAGTATCTTCTTTCCAAGAATGATTCTAAGCCCCGCCTGATACGATGGATCCTTCTACTCTAAGAATTTGATTTAGAAATTAAAGATAAAAAGGGAGTAGAAAACGTAGTGGCCGATCACCTTTCTCGCCTTAATACCTCTGATTCCCTTGAGGCGACCCATATCAATGACATGTTCCCTGATGAACCACTGTTCAGAGTCTCTCATTCACCTTGGTTCGCTAATATTGCTAATTATCTTGCTACAGGTTCCATACCGTCACATTGGACTGCGCAAGATAAGAAGAAATTTTTCACCGAGGTACGCAAATTCTTCTGGGATGATCCATACTTGTTTAAATATTGCCCAGGACTAAATCTTGAGGAGATGTGCTGCAGACGATGAGCATCGAGTGTCATCTCCTTTGTCACTCACAGGCCTGTGGTGGTCACTTTTTCTCGCAAAAAGACCACATGCCTAAGATTCTGCAGATGTGACTTCTATTGGCCTACTATGTTCGAGGGACACTCATGAGTTTTGTAAGCTTGTGAGCGTTGTCAGAAATTGGGAGCATTGTCCCGTCGAAATATGATGCCCTTGAATCCCATTCTTATCATAGAGGCATTTGATTGCTGGGGCATCGATTTCATGGGACCATTCCCCCAATCTTTTGGGAATTTATATATTTTGCTTGCTGTAGACTATGTCACTAAATGGGTCGAAGCGATTCCGTGTCGGAATAATGACCATCGCACGGTCATTAAATTCCTAAAAGAGAACATCCTTTCCCGATTTGGAACGCCTCGAGCTATTATTAGTGATGGAGGCTCACACTTTTGTAATAGGCCATTCGAGAGTTTAATGAAGAAATACGGTATCTCTCATAAGGTGAGCACCCCATACCACCCACAGACAAGTGGGCAAGCTGAGATTTCTAATAGGGAGATCAAACACATTTTGGAGAAAACGGTTAACCCTGATCGTAAGGATTGGTCAATTCGATTGACCGATGCCTTATGGGCGTACCGTACTGCTTTTAAAACCCCTATTGGAATGTCTCCCTTTAGACTCGTCTATGGGAAGGCTTGCCACTTGCCTGTGGAATTGGAACATAGAGCCTACTAGGCGATCAAAAATTTGAATTTCAATCTGAACAACGCTGGCTCGCTACGCAAACTTCAGTTGAATGAACTTGAAGAAATCCGGAACGACGCATACGAGAACTCGAGAATTTACAAGGACAGGATGAAGGCGTTTCATGACCAACATATTCTACGAAAATCATTCACGCCAGGTCAGAAAGTCCTTTTGTATAATTCTCGATTACATCTCTTTCCGAGTAAGCTTCGATCTCGTTGGACCGGCCCTTACATTGTTGTTACTGCATATCCTCATGGGGCCGTCGAGATAAGAGATCCCGACAATGGTAAGGAATTTAAAGTAAATGGACATCGATTAAAACCATTTGTCGAGAAATTTGATTCAAAGGACATGTCCATGCCTCGACCGATCACCTTTATCGGTGACCGATCTCCTAGTCGATGGAGGTATAGGTAGGTTTATCGCTTTCTTAGGACTAGGGTAGTCTGCTTTATTTGTCTGGCTGAAGACGTTAAACTTAGCGCTCCTGGGAGGCAACCCAGTTTTTTTTATGCCATTTCATTTTCCTAGTTAATTAGTTTAATGTTTGTGGGTAACATTACTGCAAACCCTCACGAGACTACAACTCGTCCACTAGGGGAAACCTAGGAGTTTAAAGGCTTGTTGCATGCGCTAAATGTAATCGAGAGCACCTGCGAAAGTGGTATAGGTAGGATTTTATTTCTTGTTATTTTTGTGTTGCTTTCTCTCTCGTGCTCACCCGCTCTCATGTTGAGATCTCTTGGAAAGTCTCTCATGATTCATCATTCGGTACTATCTTCCCATCACTTCTCTTTACTTTCGTTGTCCCATGTGCATTCCATGCTCATATCTCTTACATTGAGGACAATGTAGATTTTAGGTTGGGGGTGGGAGATTAGGTTACCTAATCAGTGTTTTCTTCGTCTTGAGCAAAAATTGTGAAAATTTTTAAATTTTTTCTGGACTTTCTAGTGAATTCAAAGTGATTTTGACAGATATCCTAGATTTAGAATTTTAAGATATGTAATGTTGGTAATTCATGACTTTTGGATTCAGTTATTTGTAGATTTCACAGTTAAGTTTGAATTGTTAATCCATGATTAGAAGTTGTAAACATTGATTGAGTCATGATTTCACATACCACATCTCACTTACACATTGAGATTTCAATTTGATATTGAATGATTAACTTGGTAATCACTGAGCATGAAAGAAACCAGCCTAAAAGATTTGGCCATCAAAGTAAAGTCGAATAATCTTCACCATAGGTTTGCTCCCTATAGGTGTGGATTTAATTCCTCATGGATGATATCAGAAAAAAGTTTAGGTATACGATCTTCACCATGGGTTTGCTCCCTATAGGTGAGGATTGGACTCCCCTTCTGGACGTCATTTAAAAAAAAAAAAAAAAAACTAGAAAAATAAAAGAATGATCTGTGAGGCAAGTTTGGGTTATCATGAATTCTCTTGTTGGTTACCAACGATACCATGAAATAGAGAATTGAATATTAATGTCGAAAGTCGGGATTACACTCTACACCCATGGAACTCAATGTTTAAAATTATTATAGTTTATGGATTAATATTTGAAATTCACCGTGCATGAGAGGCCAGGAGAAATTGATAATCAACATTCATGAATCTTAAGATTTCTCATTCTGGATTGTTTTTCCAAATATCACTCGGCTTCACAAGAATTGTCTCGTAATTCTCAACTTAATTTTCGCATATTTTGCTCGGGACTAGCAAAATGCTGGTTGGGGGTTGTGTTGAGGGTCAAACATTGCATATCAAACCCTAGTTACTGCTTGGATTTACAAACATAATATCGTTTAAAATCCTAATTTAATCGTGTTTGTAATGCAAGGTACATTTGTAAGTGGGGACTACAAAAAGGTGTTAAATGTGTGTATTTAATGCTCTGATGACACCACAAGCAAGGGACGGACTCCAGAGGACCAATATTGAAGAAATTATATACCAGGGAGCCGAGGAAATCAAGCCGTTCACATGAAAGAGGCCCGAAACTAGTGCAGAATGCAAGATCACAGGGTTTCCGCCATCCAATCGACACGAGACTCCATACATGGCTTCAGGACCATAAATTAACCGTACACGTTGAATTTTGGCCGCTGGATCCTTGTGGAAGCGCCTCAACGACGAGATCAGCCCACAAATCACTCATCTGGGGCCCGCCTGATATCCAGATATACTTCAATTTCATTTTCAGTGTCTTAAATCGGATGGGAAAAGGATGGACGGTACAGATTTTTCACAAACATCACGATGGACCCCGCATGTACAGTGCATGTACATGGGTTAGGGACTTGACTTACGCACTTCGGCCGGTCAAAGCCGGGCTGACCCGTCTTCTTCTCGCAAAAGAGCAGCGAATGGACGCTGATCGTCCGTTTTCATGTAGTGGGCCCCACCCGTTGATCATATGGAAGATCGGGACCGTAAGTTGTATCCAGAAGGTGGGGACGACCACAACCATGGTGCTCATTTGGTCCCATGCATACACTCAGGAAATCTTCACTGTAAAACGGAGGATGGACGGCAGCGAGAAAACCTCTGTGGGCCACTCAAAAACTGAGCAAAATTCACCCTTCCCAAACGGTTTTTCGAGGGAAATCTTATGGACGGAGTGGATTCTCCGCTCGACACCGAGGTGGGACACACCCATCGTTGCAAAATTCATAGCCTCTACATGCAACGAGCTTGCGGCGTTCACTAGTGGGCCATCATCACGGCTCGGAGGTCTGATCCGGACCGTTCATCACACTCCCACGGTCTTTATGATCAAAGCCTAGGTGGCCAAATCATAGAAATCAGTGGAGATTGGTTTCCATTTATCCAGATAAAGGACTAACGGTGACATGAAAAAGATGGGTGGGACACACCAATTTCGGTCCAAAAACAGTCTATCTTTACTGAAATTTCACGGGGATCCCAATGACGAATTGGATGCCACAGAAAAACCCGATTCTGGGCCCCACCATTGCTTCAGCGCAAGTTGGCTCTTAATGTTACGTAGCCGACCTCTGTGCTGCGTAACTCTCTGCGTAAGGCTATCCAGCAACCGGAGGAATCTCCTTGCTGCTTATAAAAGGGAAGAGAGAGCCGTGGAGGAAGATCTGATCGTGGCTTGGGAGGAGGTTTGGGCTTGGACGTGGAGCAAAGGGAGAGACAGGAAGAGTTTATAGTTGGTATTTTTTTATTATTTTTATTTGTTTTTCTTCTAAATTCATGAGATCTAGTCCACTCATGGGTGGCTAAACCTCTTAGCTAGGGCTAAGAGGTGAAGCTTGTAGCATGAAGGGAGACTCTGTTTTATGCCTTTAATTAATTTTAATTTATGAATTGATATTGATTATAGTTTGATCCAAGGGAATGTTTTTAGTCTTTAATGGTCTGTTGTGACTGAAATTACAATGGGTCTGCGATGGCTTTGAGCATGTTCTTTTCCTTTTTATGTTTCTGACGTCAGGAAGCTCTGTTGTTCACCATCGTCTCCTGGGCATGGTCGGATGACGGTATCCCTTCCTAACCTTCATAAACATGTTGATCGGTTGGTAATTAGATTAATTCTGTTGTTTGCTTTGTCTCCTGGGCATGGTTTGGTGATGGAATCCATTCTAATTCATACACCTTTCATCTCTTGAAAATTATATCAATGTCAGTTCAGTTAATTTCCATGATTTGTAAAGCAGGCATAAGGTCTCCCTGATCTCTACAAGTGGATCATCTGAATCCCTAGTTTCCCTTTAATTTAATTCTCTAAATTTTTAGATAAATATTTCACCATTATTCCTCAAATCACACTCGATTTAGATTTCATCTCATCCTAGTTCTAGTTTTAGTTAGTTTCAGGTTACGTACAGGTTTCAGTCCCTGTGGGTTCGACCTCGGTCTTACCGAGTTTATTACTACATCACAACCCTATACTTGGGGAGTGAACACGTAATATATAGACTTATACATTAATCGATACGATTACAACACATCATACCTGGCCCTTGGGAACTTGTGTTCAGTTGGTAGAACGGAATGCTGTGAACTTCATACTCATGGACAATATGGGACGATGGTTAAAATAATAAAATGCATGCAGAAAGTGAAAACACGTGTTACATTCAACTGAAATAGATCGGCTATTATTAAATACATGCAGATGTAAAGATAATTAAAACATATTCATATCCTGTAGTTATACATGCCATTGAAAAAGGGTATCAGATCAAATATCCGATGTCAATCAAAATCAGTGTCAAAATAAGTGCTGGAACACTGAAACTACAGCCTAATGATTATATATAATATGAAGAATATAACCAAGATGGTAACTACTAATGCAACCACCGTTTCCCCGTCATACGTGGGAGCATCATCTGTTTGGGTACTCCTACACACCATGGATTTCAAAATTTCTTGGATTGAATTAATGACATGGGTAGGTGAATTAACCTCATCACAACTCCACGTCATTAACCCACTACTCGTACTTGCATGGTTAGAATTCCACCATGCAGTCGCATCTTCAAATGATTTGAAGGATCGATGTCTGGCACCACTGTATCCTTCTACATGCAACCGTGTCTCATCCCAATACATATATATGCCAGGTCGACGACCATTGAGTACAACGTAATATTTACTTGAACCCATCTGCATTCACATAAACATAACCAAGATACGAAAAAATGCATATTATACAATTCATAATATGAAAGCATATAAAGCGAATAACACTTTAAATGACATTTTAGTATGACCTAAGAGAGAATGTCATGCATGTGGTATAATATATAAATATCCAAAGGCACGAAAAATAGACGGTCACCAAAATCAACACAATTGAGTGTATAATTATTACATATCCTTCAATGAAATTATCCAAAATGTCGCGTAATTAAGATTGTCATATCCATCAAGTATAACCCCCACCAACATTACCATTGAAATCAGACAATATTTTTTTCAACCAATCGACCATCCGCTCTGGTCGAAGACTTACAAAAAAGAACGCTAGCTTCTTATCCCTGCTCAGAAGCTGACCAACCTCGATGAACTCTGGGTTGGTCAGTCCCTGAACCTCCTCGAGAATGTCAAGGACTGACCTCTTTACCAAGTCCAAAATTGTGCATTGCCTCTGTCACACCATTTAGAGACATGCCAAGGATGTTATAGGGACGAGCAAATTGCATCCATTTCGTTGTCGTACTCCCACCATGACTAGTCTTGGATTCAGTCGCTCGATTGGGAGTGCTGTGGAATGAGAGATTTTCTGATGCCCGATAGCTTTCATTCGAAAATTGAAAATTCCCAGTTGAATCCACGAGATTTTCCTCAGAAATATCAATAGGTGCATCGGTGTTATCATCTTAGTCTGTCCAAGCTTTATTCAGATCTCGTTGAATATGAGATGAAGACGCGGATATGTTCTTGCTTCCTTGGGCATAACGGTCTGTTGCATGGTCTGAACCTACGATTGCCGCTAAATCGTCCAATCATTCTATTCGCTTGCCACGTAATATTTCTGCTCTTGGATGCGACTACATATAAGGAAGGGATTTGGTAAGTAGATGCTACTCGAATATATATAAGTAAGAGAGATATTATTTTAATAAATGAACTTCAATGAAAGGGATTATGAGTGATACTTACCTTGAGGTACTCTTCCCAAACCTTGTCTGGTGCCATGACAACCATACACTCGTTATCCCACTCAAAACCACTTGCGGCCAATATGTCCTTTACATCGTTGTACTCTTGCTTGTGATACTGCAATCAATTTTGCACGTTTTGCTAGTTTACGGAAATTTCAGTACCTCCTTAGCAGCCACATGATATGCTTCTCTCTTAAATCCATTATCTATCTTTCGGCCTAAAGCTATTTGCTTAAGCAAGGTATATAACAATATTTGATCCATTATTTTGGTCCATTTGATTTTTGCGTCTCGCGATAAGGGCTCAGCAAACGATTTCACAGACTTCTCATGTGGAGAAAAACACATCGGTACAACTGAAGTTCTCACCGGGGACTGCGTCGGTGTTGGTATACTACTTATCCAATTTCTAGACATCCCACCTAATTATACATCGACAAATAGTTATAAACCGAAGATAGAGTAAAGTGTACAGTTTTACTAGCAAAGATCATTGACTTGAAGGCTAAATAATTGTATCAAGCGAATATGTAATATCAAAACGACAGTATCCAGCTTGACCATAATTTCTTATACATGTATGTGCCTATCTCATCAGTTAATGTATTTATAAAATAAAATGTGCTTATATCTATTTCTGCTATTTATTTGGGCGTCTATCCACATGTGCTCTGCAATTTGATCACGAGCTTTGATCCACGCATTTTTCTCCCGTTGTGTCACTTGAACTAGCCACTGTCGCTCATCCATTATTGATACCTCATCTGATGTAGGATTACTCTTTACGTCCCCCACGGGTATACCAACATCCACTAAATCTTGTTCACTTTCATCTTCCCGACGAATGAAATTATGTAGCACACAACAAGCTACTACAATCTTGACCTGTGTTTCAAAAGGATATTGCGTGGCCGTCTTTAAAATAGAAAATCTGCCCTTCATTACACCGAAACAACGCTCAATTGCTCATGTCGGTAGTTGAATAACTCCTTATTTATGGGTTCTCTCCCGGTTTGATATTCCTGCATATGGTATCCAACACTGCGGTAAGGCGCCATAAACCCAGGCGAGTGAGTGTATCCCCCGTCGACGATAAAATATTTTCCTACATTGTGTAAGAGTTATGGTTTTGATATTAGTGTGTTGAGTATGATGTTATGGTGAAAAATCTTGCCAGGTATTGGTGAAAATCGATTACTATGTGAGATAATTAGTAGATCATCACTTTGCGTCAGACGTTATGTAGGACCCGTGCATCCGAAGCGGAACCCTCCCACCTAGCTAACAAGTATAATAATGTCATGTCAAACGAACAAGCAGCAAGTAAATTTTGAGACACGATATCCTTCCTGTTGCGAAAACTTAGGTGTTGGGATGCTTTTACATGAGTGAGAATATGCATCCCGTCAATTACACCAGATATTATAAGATAATATGACAAATATTAACTTTTTCAAAATAGTAATGAAAGAGCGTATCCCACGTCGAAGATGGTACCTGAAAATAAGTGGCCCAATAAGGATTTGATTGAATCTCGGCGGGGTGTCAGTACCGGCCTACTTAACAAATTCAGGGTATAAAGACATTATCGCATATAGCACACGGTGAAAGTGACGACTTGCGGTTTCACCTGAACGTATAAACTTGTGTCCTATCACGCGATTACACACGTTATCTCCAATTGTATGTAGGAAGATGACTAGTTGTTCTTCAAGACTAACGTTACGAGTATTATATAGTTGCATTCTCTCACGCAGTATGTTACATAATTGGAAGAAACCTTCTCGTTTCATCCTCAACTGAGTAACACAGTCCCTGTCACTTGCATGAACGATAGAGTTGATAAATCTTGCCCGCTTGTCATCCCCTTGACGCGCCGGTTGTCTTAACATATAGTGACGACAATATTCCTCAATAGCGGCAACACATGCGACCATCGCGAGAACCACCACGGTCTCGGCCATCTCTTCATCATCGTCACTATTCATCACATAAACCTCACCTACACTTATGGATACAAAATACTATAAAATCATCTCTGAAAGCCCTACTTGAATCTTCAGGTTAAACAAATAAAGATCTAGGTGGCCCCATAGAGCACGTTCTACAAATATAGCTTGTGCATTGAGAAATCATTTATTAAAACAAGCTAAGTTTTTTGTCATAGTAAATTTTACATTTAGACAGTTGCCTAATGGAGTAGGATATGCATACAATTCATCCCCATAGTTAACTACCTAGCTACAAAGACAATTGTAAATGTGGAAACAATTGTGGAATGTCTATCTACATTGAGATCCACAATCTGTTTATGGACAAGGAAGTCCACACATCGAGAATCCACAAGTAATATCTTATCTAAAGGTTAATGCATCTGTCCCAAATCTCAACATTAGCATTTGTCCACACATTTCATATTTCACAGTCGCGATTACAAAATGAGATGGTATAACTGGAAAGGACAAATATGCTCATTATTTTTAAACTAGTCATGAAGAACATGACTTACCATGTTCTAATGACATTTTGGTTGCAACAAATTTCCTAACATATCAGGAAAATTGCACAAAGTACAATGATCGATAATGAAATATCATGATATCTGATGCAACCGATCACAACCCTTAATAATTTTCATATTAAATATTTCTTTTCAAATTATTAAAACAGTTACTGGCATGTAAGTTACCATGTTTTATACGCAATTTGGTTGCTGCAAAAATCTTCATATATGTGTAGAAATTTGCACTGATTAGAAAGATCAAAACTGAAATATCATGATATATGATTCAACCAATTATAACCTTAACAAATGTCATATACAAATATAAATCATGGAGGTAACAAAACAAACCCAGACGAAAATGAATTTTTACCAACTCTTTAAATCTAATATAAAGCTGTCCAAATCCGTATAAATCAAAACCACATATTTAGCAACTAAAAGTAAAACACAAAGTAAACATTCAATAATATAAAGCAAACCTTTGAAACCATCCTAAAGAACTCTAAATCAGTAACATGAAAATACTCGAAAAGCAAATAAAATAAAACAACTACAATAAATTTAAGCATAAGCAAACAATTTGACTCAACTACATTCTCCAAATTACGACAACGTCAAACAAACATAGATAAAAAATGAAATGAGGAAGAGAAAAATGCAACTCAACCATGCCTTCACAACTAACTGTACCAATTCACCATAACCCATAAGATGGGAGAAAACCCTCCAAATGTAGACATGATAATAAGCATTTCCATCTACTGCAAACCATGAATGCAGAAGGCATTTTTTTCAAGCTACAGTACAAAACGAAAAGCTAAGTAAGCATGTCACTAAGTAAGCATTACCCACAAGATTTCCATATAAATTTTTGGCGTTCATAAAAATGAAGACGATATATTTTTCAAGTTACAGTAAAACACCAGGTAAAACATCAAATAATCTAAAACATAAAAAAATATATGGTAATACAAATCATTTCATTTTAATAATGTTTAATGCAAAGCACTGAAACACAATTCTGTAAGGTGGAAAAGAACCCTAATTCGATAATAGTATAAAGGTGGAAATGCAAACAATCCATAACATGAAGAAAATGCAGAACTACCTAACTACCATGTCTACATTTTACACGTTACAACTAAATCAAACAAACCCCAAAATTTAAAAAGAAAACAGATACAAAATACAACATGTAACCACACAACCTACCTGGTAGTATAATTTCAGCCTGACCAAGAAGATGAGAAATAACCCTTCAAGGAAAGCTTCTCACGTTTTATGTCTCGTCTGTTGTAAACCACGAATGAACCAGCCTCCCCCCTCCCCCCTCCAAAAAAAAAAAAAAACCCATTAAACAGAACCAAACAAATCAAAAGAACGAATTAAAAATGAAAATACTACAATCCACTGCCATTTCTTGCATCAGCAGACTATCCAAGAAGATTAAGAAATATCAATTCAAAGAAAGCCATTTTCACATTTCCAAGGGCTGCAAATCATAAACGAATAAAAAATATATACAAATATATGACAAGCACCCCTCCCCCCCCCCAAAAAAAAAAAATAATAATAAATAAATAAAAAAATAAACATTAAACGGAACATAACAGAACCGAACAAATCACAACAACGAATTAAAAATGAAAGTACTACAATCCACTGCCATTTCCTGCAACAACAACCATCCAAGAAGATTAAGAAATATCAATTCCAACAAAAGCCATTTTTGCATATCAATGGGCTACAAATGATAAACGAAAGCTATTTACGCATTTCCACCTGCTAGAAATCTTGGTGGAAAAAAGATGGAAAAGGAAAGCTATTTATGCATTTCAATGGGTTGCAAATGATAAGCGAATGTTATTTACTACAATCCACTGTACTTTTCCTGCCACAGTAACCATTCAATAAGATGGAAAGAACCCTATAAAGAAAGCTATTTGCACATTTCCACTTGTTGGAAATCACGGTGGAAAAAAAATAGCGCTCTTCACATTCGTCATCTGTGTTCATACCTTAATACTTCAAATAACAAATTACATAACTCAGGCAAGCTGCCAACTCATAATTACCAGGTGCCCCATAAAAAAAAACCCAAACCCCTATGGTTACTTATCTTCACAAAAAATTATATCTGATCTCATGTTAGAGAAACGGCATGGAAATATATGGTCGTTAGAGTGCATGCAACAATCCATACCTTCGATTCTAGGATGAAGTTCGAAAATCCTTGGAGGATGCCTCTTCGAATCTAACCCATGCGTTATTCCTTCAAAATCTGCAATATGTAAAAGAACCCACATGCATTTATCAATATTACTGAAGAGAAGAGCATGAAAATAACTGGAGGAAGAAAGATATGGGAACATGGATACCCAAAACCAACCTTCCAACATTAACGTAGCCTGTTTACCGAGATCAGTTCCTCCTCCATCTAACACGATGAATCAAGCTGTGGGGGATAAATAACGCAAGATTTCTCGCAATTTCTTCCCAAATCCTGCTATTACAGTCAATTGGATAGAAGAATGCAATGCCGATCTTCTGTCCGTACGGGAGTGTTGAGAAGATAAGATGAAATCCCATTGCAGACTCTGGATGACGTTTTGGGGAAGAGAATGGGTGCGGCTTGAGGGATTGAATGAGAGTAGACGATGTATCTCGGTGGGATTTCACAATCCCACTGATTCCATCCCATGTGCCAATGCTTGCAATTACATCGAGAGACGGGCACCATCCAAACACATTCCCATCCGTCACAGAAGGGATTAGATAATCCCATGTACCGTAAAACTCCTTAAGGGCCAGTTTGGGTAGCTGGCTTAATCGGTATTACGGTTGATGAGATTCTCTAATCCCTGATGTGACGGATGGAGTGGTGCTTGGATGACATCTGTCTCTCGGCGTATTGAGAGGGATTGCACGTGAGATGGAGTCGGTGGGATTTTGAAATCCCACCGAGATACGCGGCTTAGCGATTTAAGATGTTTTTTCCTGTACTGGGGGCCACAACGAATGTATGTGGCTTATCCATGCCGTCCATCCATTTTTCTAGCTAATTTGAGGCATTGAGTCGAAACTTGAAGTATATCAAAAGCTCTACTGGACCATACCGTAGGAAAGAGTGGGAATAATGATTCCCACCGTTGAATTCTTCTTAGGACCCATAGTGAGATCTATTTGTCATCCAAGGTGTTCATAAGTTTTCAAAGACATAAAAGAAGGGGAAAAAAAAAAAGATAGATCAAAAACTTTTGTACCCCAAAAAAAATTTCAACAGGAGAAGTTCAATTCATACTATTTCCTGTGGTGTGGTCCACTTGAACTTTGAGTGTGCTTCAACTTTGGGCTGAACATATAAAATTATCTAATAAAATGAATGGACAGAGCGGATAAAAGACATAAATCATGGTGGGTCCCACATAGTTATCCATATAGTGGGTGAAGTTGCAATGAGTGATGCTGTTTACAATATCCCACGTAACCCAAACAGTTCACCGATGGCGCATGGGACAGAGGTATACACCATATGCAACCGACGAGCCAGTGTAAGTCATAAAAGATAGGATGACCATAATTCCGTCCCATGTAATCCACCGTAATTCACGCTGCCAAACAGACCCTAAAGGCCCGTTTGGCCAGGCGGATTGGAAGTTAAATATCAGGATTGGCTAAGCATGCCAAACAGACTGGGTGATCTGTTCCCGGGATATAGCAATCCTATGGATCTTAAGACAATCCACTGACAACATCATCATTACCTTTAAATTCCATCCAATCCACCCTAATCCGTTCATATTTACCTGGGATATCTTTGGTTCTAGGGATTGGAAGGGTTGGAAAGGTTTAATCCTAGGATTGGTCGGGCGTGCCAAACAGTCTCGATATATCAATCCCAGGATATAGCAATCCATGGATCTTAAGACAACTCACTGACAACACCATCATTACCTTGAAATCCATGCCGTCGACCCTAATACCATTCAATCCCTTCCAATCCACCCGGCCAAACGGGCCTAAGCCATCTACCCAAACTTTGAGTCCGGTTCCTCTGTTTGCCAAAACAACGCCAAAACAACGACTTTACTGTATTTTTCCTCCTTTGCTGTACAGTGATTGGTTCATCCCAGTCAGCGATGCATCATTCAATGCATTACACTATCACGCGGTCCAATTAGATTGCAACAACCACGATTTTGCTTCTCGACGGTCGCGTCCCCTTAGATCGTCCACGTGTCAGCTATATTCGCCAACGGCCCTTCTCGTTCCAGCGCGATTAATCAGCTCCAGCCTCGTACACTCGGGAGATAGGGCCCACCTCGAGCATACCACAGCCGTACCTTTCTACCCAAACGGACAAGCTGTTTTCGCTTTCCCTCCACACGTTTCTCCCTCCCTTATCTTCCTCCCTTCCTCCCTCTCCCTCCCTCGATGATGCACCAACCACTACCTTACTACCGACTCGTACCAGACCCAAACGCAGCTACACAAAGCTCTCTTCCTCCACCTCTCCTTACTCCCACCAACGAAAATGGTAGCAGAATTAGGGCTTTCACTCCCTCCGTCTATCACTCTCCGTACGCGCTCTCTCTCTCCATCCTCTCTATCCAAACCTTCCATCTCTTCCTCCTCTTCTCCTATCAGACCCCCCTTCCGTCGTGTCAACCACTGCTTCTCGGTCCGTCGCAGGCTCTATCTACTCCCTCAAAAGGCCGCTGAACAGCAAGGTCAGTACTCAGGTTGTCATAACGCCCGTCATAACGGGAACTGTCATAGAAACGCCGCTCATATAACGGCTGTTAGAGAGAGGACATTTTGTTCTAGCTACTGTACTTCGCGGCGTATTGTTGCAGGATCACGTTAGAGTTGGATCTCGGGTCGTGTTCCATGATCCAAGCCGTTAATCAGATGGGGTATATAGCTGATGCTTGTTGCTTAGGGAATCTTCAAGATTGGAATATGCTAAGCTTTTGATCATGGCCCACAAAAACCGATCGAGGAGACGGTCCATATTCAATTTAAAAGGGTTAAGTGATCAAATGGTTGAAATATTTGAATATGAGATTTTTTTTTGGGTATCCGAATCCACTATGAGGCCCATCATATAAACGGTTTGGATCATTGAAATGCACCCCCAATCCAACGGTTATATTCCTATTTAATGAAGTAGTTATAGCACTCTTCTTCCATCCTTCCGTTCAGATAGGGCCTAGGGGTAATTTTGGAATAGTTGCCTATGGAATAGTGTGATACTCTGTACACATGCGCGCATAAATTATACACATGGTATATAAGAATCTTGAAAGAAACCCTTCAAAAATTAGGGCCCACATGGATGTGTCATATCACAAAAAATTTCATTGGATGTATGATCCTACATATTGATTGGTCAAGATCTAATGGACGGTTAAGTTGAAATAGTCTACTGTCCAAATTCAATCAACAGATGTCCTTAATCAGAAATCAGAATCATCTAATGAGTGATGGATCTGATTTGAGCACTATGCCCCGTCTTGACCGGTCCCGCTATTTGGGTGGTTTAATTGAGGTAAATGTATGCCATGCTTACAATTTCTATGTGCATGTGTATGGAGCATCATACTCTGACAGAGTACCAAATAATTCTACTAAATATAATGGCATTATGTTATGGGAGCTACGATCCAGTATTGTTCTTTTTTTAATCGAAAATCCAGTATGAATTCTTATTACCACAAATTCCTCTCAATGTGGGGTCACGTGGGTCCACCTATGGTCGACCGGTGTTTTAAATAGTGGTAGTGTGTTGCTTAGCGTTCAGCCCTTTGTAGCATCATCTATTTTTTAATTTAAAAATTATGATAAATTGTAAGAAAAAAAATGCTTAAAACATGATTCATTTTTTAAGTATCAGCGTGTATCCGCAGGGATTAGTCTCACTTCAAAAAAGAGGTGGGGACACCCTGTGTCTTCAATGTCTTCAAAAATAATAATTTAATTATCATTTATCAAAAGCCAATCCATATATATGAAACCAAATCAAATCATTATCACATCAATAGCTTTCTAGGCAAACCACTTTAATTAATAATGTCTAATTGAAACCACAAGTCACAAGTATGAAAATAAATTAATATCCACAAGTTGAGAGTATCAAGTACGCAATACAATTATCATTTATAAAAACAAAAACGTAGCTTATGCTACATATGCCATGAGTACGTTACGACGCTACATGCGCTATCTGTATGCTACATGCGTTATGCATATGCTACGATCCCTATGGAGTACGCCATAGGGCATTTGCGCTATTTGCTAACGCCTACGCTACAAGGGGATTTATGCTATTTTCTAACTCTACGTAGTCGCAGTGTCGTAGCTACGCTACAGGCGCTATTCAAAACACTGATCAACAAAGACCGTTGGATAAGAGGAATCCACCATGGACTACTTGTGAATCAGAAATAGCCATGGTTGGAGAATCATAGTCATGAGTACCCACAAGATGGTTGACAGGAGGAAGAAACAGTCTTCCATTTTGGAGGTCGCTAATTATTATAATGGTTGTCATCTGGTCAATGTTTCACACAAAAAAAAGAAGATAATCCGATCAAGGCGATATTGGGCCATGTGTGATTCATAGTGGACCCTCCCATGACTAGTCTCCACATATAAATTTGCACTGTAATAAGTTATAGAGAATTTGTACTACCCCCTTATGTTATGTTTAGGGGTGTACACGGGTCGAGCCGAGTCGAACTAGCCTTAGCCCGTCCAGGCCTGTTCAACAGCCACACAAGGCCAGAACCCGACCAGGCCTGGTCACTGGGCCAACATCTCTAGCCCGAACCGGGCTCGGCGCGAGTTCGGGCCAGTTTCGAACCTTCGAGGTCGGGCCAGTTTCGAACCTTATAGCAAGTTCATGCGAAGGGCTTTGGCAGGTAATCCGCGTCCCATTATAAGGCCATCGATCAATGGTTTAGATAGTTGAACTATAGACTCTACAAAAAATCTAACTAGTTAGGACATTTACATACATTTACATACATTTGACAAAGCATAAAATAAAACATTTTATACAAATTAAATAAAATAAGGGTCCGTTTTCGGATTTGCACTCACTTTCGGCCTGAAAATTGGCGTCTCGGTCCGATTTTTCAACTAACCATAGCCCGGTTTGTGTACACCCCTAGTTATGTTACACAACGATGTTCTTCATTAAAAGAAGCTGTTATTTGCACATTGGCCTGATGCTTCTTATTTTTCAACTACCCTATTTTTTTGGTTCAGGCCAACGTGATTGCATAGCAGTAATTGTATGGTTACAACACTTTCCTAAACCTTGTTAAGTATCTTGGTATCCCCCAAGGTTTAAAATTCCCAAAAATGTCCATTAATGACACACTTTTTGCAAGGGAGGGCCCATTTCGTACACCAACAAAAGATTTTACCTTGTTTCAAAAGATGCATTTGTATGGCAATAAAATGGTAGATGGGGGAATTTGGCATAAGATTTTCCCCTTCACATTGAAAGGTCCACAAGTCCAACCCCATTTGAAATAGATTGTCTAGTAAGTGAGACCACCTTGCTAACTAGAGCTAGGTATCGAGTCGAGTCAGACCGAGTTAGGGCTGACCCGACCCGATCCGGTTTTGAAATAGACCTGACCTGAACTTGACCCGACTCGGTACCGAGTCCTGCATGCCTGACCCGATCTGAGTCTAGGTTTGGCCTAGACTAACCCGGACTGAGTACGACCCAGTCACAGGGATTGAGTCGGGTCAAGTCAGCACCGAGTTGGGTCGGGTGTGGCAGGTAGGTTAGATTAGATTTTTTTTATATATATATATTTTTTTTTTTTTTTTTCACACACACACACACACACACACCCCCCCCCCCCCCAAATGCGAGTCGATTCGAGTTTCGGATTGAGTCGAGTCAGTACCGAGTCGGATTTCGGGTCGAGTTGAGTTACTGGATGACCTGAACTCGACTCGGTTTGAGTTCGGATTGGCTGAAGTATACTCGGTTTGGATCGACTCACCTACTCGGATTGGATTGAGTTGGGTTTGAACGAGTCGAGTCTGCCGAGTTGAGTTGTCCCATGCCCAACTCTATTGCTGACTTTAGGCTATGCAATATTGAATTGGTTGGCACCATTGTTTGAAGACTGTCTCGGACGAGTCGACTCAGATTGGTGGTATCCAATCTGCTTTGATGCACGAGTCTCCCCATTGAGTCACCCCCAACTTGGGCAAGTTGCAACTCGACTCTAGGCCAAATGAGTCGATGAATCACCGAATCTTTTAACCATGGTTGACACCAATTAGTTCAATAGAGTGGAGATGACCAAATTGCAATTACCTCTATTAGCATTTGTAGTGAGGTGCCCTTGAATTGGAACTATATTTCTTTCAAGTCTAACTTGAGAAAAAATTGATTGCAATTCGGAACCCAGTCTCTCGACATGAATACTAAGTAAGATGATTACAGTTTGGTCATTTGGGGTGTGTTTGGGTGCTTAGTTGAACTGAATTTCGATTTATTATGTTCATTGGGTGGTGTCGATTAAATTTTCAGAAAGGAAAAAAAGAAAAAAAAAAAGGGTGGTGTCAATTATTCACAATGACAACGAAACCCCTAATTGTGATTCCGTGCATTTCATGTTGAACTTGGAATGATAGTACTTTCAATTGGGGGGGGAGCGCTAGCTTCTTATTATGAACAGAGTGGGTTTAGCCCCACGTTGGTTATTTACTCTTTTCTATTGAATGGAACTGTTGAAATTCAATTCAGTTGGGCATCAAAATGCTTCCTTAACTAGTTTTTTTTTTTTTTTTTTGTTCACAATTCGATTTAATATTTGTATCCATAGCCAGCTTAAGTTGACAATTGCCATTTGTTTTTGCGGTGCAAGACATATTCTGATGCATTAGACTCTATGATTCCTCACTTCAGAAATGTTTTCTTTTCCTTTGGTGAATTGTATGATAGAAGGCCTGTCTACATTTTATTGTAGCACAGTAGCATACAGTGTTAAAATTGTGGTTTTAGTGACTGACTTGGTACCGAGTCCTAACCATGTCTCTGGATGAGTTGCACGGAGTTGGTCCAAAACTTTAATATTTCATAATTCCAGTATGAAGTTTGATGTTGACAATTCACACTGTGATACTCGTTCAATATGGACATGTCACGGAGGAACTTTGCTGAGTTGAAACGAGTTCCAAGAGACTTGTCCAATTTGGGCCACATCCTACCTCTCTTTTGAATCAGGCCCCCAAATTGTTTTGTCTAGGACATTGGCTAGTCAACTCGGTATGAAGACAATTTTTAGATCATGAAGATATAGAAGCATGATGGTTGGATTCCTTGTCGAGTTCTTTTTCAGGCCAGGTCACGGAAGATGAGGTGGTTGACGGCAGAATCTTGCAATATTGCAGCTTAGATAAGAAGGCAGAGAAGAAGTCAATAGGAGAGATGGAACAGGAGTTTCTTCAAGCACTACAGGTACTGTATCCGATTCTCTTCACTTTTTTAAGTTTATATTTGCTATGAACACAACAGGGACCCCCCTCTCTTTTCCCAGTAACAAGAGACTCTGTTTTGTGGTGCTTGAAATGCTTGTATTTGACTACAGCTTCCGAAGTTAGTGCTGATCATTTCTTTTTTGTACCCCAGTCATTCTATTATGATGGGAAAGCAATCATGTCTAATGAGGAATTTGATAATCTCAAGGAAGAACTGATGTGGGAAGGAAGCAGTGTTGTCATGCTAAGTACGGATTGTCTCTTACCGTTATACAGTATCCTAGGGTATGTTTGGATGTCCCATGCACATGGGGTGGGATGCTTTTCTGGCCAAATCCACTGTTGATGTAGTTCAGGTGGGAGCTGAAATATGTATAATCTGGATTTCGGGTGGAGAAAGGCAGAAACAAAACCTTGCATATTGTGGTTTCAGTTTCCGAGCTGCCCATGGTTCATTGCAAATTGCCATTCCACCTGCAATTCAGTGGTACATCCAAACAGGCTGTTATTATTTACTTTAAAGTTGAATCCTTCAATGGCTCATATGGAATTTTGCTTTTGCATGGTTGATAATTGCTCCAAGTTGAAAATTTTCATGATTTCTCATGACCAGGTTCAGAAGAACAAAAGTTTCTGGAAGCTTCGATGGCTTACGCATCTGGAAATCCAATCTTGACGGATGCTGAATATGACCAGTTGAAGCTGAGACTAAAGGTTTGCACCCATCACTCTCTCTTTCCTGATAGCAACTAGGATATGCTAGTGGTGTGGCACATTCAACGCATGAAGAGAGAGGAAGTGGTTTGCAACACGTGGAGAGAAGATTAGAGGAGATATTGCAAGAGGGGAGTTATCTCATACTCTAGTAGAGTTTGACACCTTGTAAGATATGTTGGGAAATCAGCTGTTGGATCCAGGTCAAGCCCTTTTTCAATGACCAAAACCATCTATATGACGGTTCTAACTGTGGGTGGGGGAATACTCAAAATAGCTCTCAAATCGAAGTATTTCTACCCTTTGATTATTGAAAGGTTATGAAGATTGTCCAAATTCAAAGGAAAAGAGTCAAATGATGAAAGGGGATAAAATATCCAAATAAAAAAGATTTAATGTTTTGCAAATACTCCACCTAATGTGAGACCCGTCTTTTTAAATGATTTGGACCATTGGACGTATTCTAGCAATCCTTGCTTTGGTTTAGGTGTGGTCAACATGTAGGAAAGGCGTACGGGCTGGTCACATCAACCTTTTAAAATGACAAAAATACCCTTATGGAGAGGCTAAAATGTACACAATGATAGGGCTAATCAGGTAATTTCTCAACCATTGGTTGCTAAGCAGCAAGACACCTGCAAATTGCCTGAATGCATGTATCTTTGTTTCAAATCCCATTTCATGTCCTTTGAAAATCCAAAGTTTAGGATTCTCCAAAAACTAATTGTGTGGAAAAAAAAGGCCCCTGGCTACTTGCTTACATTCAATATAGATTAAGGAAAGAAAAAGCAAACACAATTGAAAAAAAGAACTTGCCAATCAAACTAAATTAGGCAAATAACTGTTAGATAAAAGAGAGAGGGAAAAGTTCTCAATGAATTGAAGTCCATTCCAACATTAGTTAGTGATCCAGCATGTGTGGTTTCCCAATTTATTCCATTGAGCCATAGCAAATAACCTATGGCAATTCTTGTACTTGTATATATAATCCATGTTGAGCTGTGTTAGTTCTATCACTTATGGGGAAGCCAGCTAAAAACATGTCTAATCCGAATCACATGTGCTTTGATTTCTAATTGCGAGAGAACCAAAACATACCAATTTGAGTCACGTAGCTAGATGACTCAATCTTTCGTGATTGGGTCCATCCAACTCTTATTTTATGCATTTTCTTATCTACAATCATCAAGGTTTTTTTTTTCTTCCATCAATGTGCCTTCTTTTCATCAAGGTTTGTTTCTCCAATCAGAGCCACAAGACCATGAGAGTAGGTTATAAACCTAAAGTATTCTAAGTGGATGATTTTAATCTCTGATTCATGAAAAATCATTCATAAAATTTGAACCTTTGACTATTTTCATGTTGACCATGTATTAGATATCAACAAATCATCAAGTAAAGGTATCATTTCAGTATAACTGTTGATATATGGACCTTCTAAGCTGGGACTCACTATCTGCGTGGTTTAGTTTGAGTTGCACATATGCTACATGTGGGATTTCTGAGTGCCTGCCTATCATCCATTACACTCAGCTAGAGTATCAAAGTTTTTCTCTTGATGCGTTCAGTCCTGTTCTTGAGGCCATCCACCATATAAATGAAAATATAACTAGCAACTGGATGCATTGGCATGGCAGTAACCCAGAAGCCAGCCAAGAAATGATCAACCTGTAATTGTTGTCAAGGTATTCCATAACGGTAATGGACGGCCACCACTGTTACCATCATGATACGGGCTGTAATGGCCATTACAGTCTTTTTTTTTTTGAAAAAACCTGTTTCAGTCTCGTAACGGACCGTTATGGGGCATGTTTTCCATAATGGCCCCATAATGCGTAATGGTTACCACCGTTATGGTTATGTAACTGCCGTTCTGCAACCATGTTTGAATACCTTGATTGTTGTAGGACTTCTTCTACCTGTAGTGCCAACTCAGATATCTAAATTTCTGTCTGTTTAAAACTTACTATCGTTCACCTTTAGAATCTTAAGCTATCATCTTTGTATTTAATCATTATACTAATGGTAGGAAAAAAGCAGGTTTGTTTGTGCTGTCTGAGAACTTAATGCTTCCAGAGAAAACTTAATTGTACCTAATTGATTTGGATAATTTATTTCTTATCAGGCTTCTGCTTATGTATCAAATCTGCACTTGTTTTCTTAAATATGGAGATGTTTTCATGTGGAAGCTTAGTACCTTCCATAAAAAATAGAAAATAAGAAAATAAGAAACCCTACTTCAATGCACCTTGATGCTGGGTATTTGTGCATGTTCCTTTAATTTGAACATTCCTTAATTTTTGTTATTATTGATTGGCCAGTTCTGAGTCATGGGTCTATATATTCTGTCAACCTAAATTATTACAGCTATATATTCTACACTTCAAAAATTTGCATTCTGAAATGTGTTTTTGGCCCACGTATTATTATTTTCACTCCTGGTTGTCATCTTCTAGCAAGAAGGGAGCGACATTGTACAAGAAGGTCCACGATGCAGTCTCCGCAGTAGAAAGGTATTTCCTGTCTTTGTTTTTTACAGACCAATTACTTTTTTTTTGGTTTGGAGTGATAATGTAATGTGTTAGAGTATTCTTTTACAACCTGTTACATCTTTTGTTGAGAAATCTCATGGTTGTATGATGACACTAGTCCAATGTTATGTAGGCTTGTGTATTGTATGAGATGGACAATCTTTTAGAAGTTGGTAACATCGTATTTTGAAAATTCGTCGCACTATGATCATATCATATGGATGTAAAATTGGACATTGGTGTTCATATTTGAGACTTACTTTTAGCGGAGTCAGCTGGTGTTGTAGATACCTGTGCGTGAATTGCAGATGGCTCCAAATTAATCATTGGTCCTTTGCTTTTCTTTGTACAGGTTTACAGTGACTTGACTGTTGACTATTTCAAGATGTTCCTGTTAAATGTGCCGGCTGCCGTTGTAGCACTTACATTGTGAGTAAAATTGTAATTTCTGCATGTGTTAAGTAGACAATCTTCGTCCACCTGAGCAAGCATTTAAGAGGAAGTTTCTGTTCTATTTGTTATTGTTATTTGTAGTTAGGTATTGCTACTTTGAGATGCTAGTGTTTGCTTACACACACACAGTGTGTGTGTGTGTGTGTACATATTAGGCCTCAAGTCCAACCGGTTGGACCACAAAGTACAGTCCAACCAGTGGATAACATCAAGCCTATTTAGTGCATGTGTCATCCAACCCTTCCAATAGGCTGGTCCCACTATGAGGATCTTCTAATGCAGAAATCATCCCTATCTACTTATCAGGTGGGCCACACTATATAAAACAATTTATAGTCATTAATAAATAGCAAAAAAAAGGAAAAAAGAAAAGAAGTGAGGTGCACTCGATGAGTAGATTTTTATTTTTATTTTTTTACAAGGTGATCCTGATGATAAGGGCAACATATTGGACAGGTTGGATGTCACACACATGTTAAAGATGGGAAGTTATTGGCTGGGTGGACCATAACTTATAGCCCGACCAGTTGGACTTGAGAGCTCACACGCACTAGCTAGCTAGAGATGCTCATGTGTGCGTGCGCATGTGTTTTTCTATGTTTGTGTTTGTCTGTCTGTCTGTGTGTAATTGAGTATTTCTACTTTGAGATGCGTATGTTTTTGTATGTCTGTGTTTGTCTGTCTGTCCGTGTCCCTATGTAATTAGGTATTGGTATTGCTACTTTGAGATTTCTGTGTAATTAGGTATTGCTGCTGTGTCGCTTTTTAAATGCCCTCAGTCGGTTTGCTTGAGACTAGATAAGTTACGGAGGGACTTTCCTGGGAACAAGAATGCAGATGCTTCCAAATTTCACCTCCTCAGTTGGGAGGAGGTGTGTAAGCCCATTTCTTAAGGCGGTGTTGGTTTGCGGGACCGTCACGCAATGAATCTCGCTCTCTTGGGTAAATGGCTTTGGCAGTTTGGAACGGAACAATGTGGTTTTTGTCGGGAGATCATAGCGACTAAGTATGGGCTTCAGGAAGAGGGTGGGAAACCAAGAAGTCCTCAACATATAGAGCTTCTCATGTTTGGAAAGCGGTGATGCATATTGGAGAGGAATTTTATATAGGAATCTCATTCGGCTTGGGAGATGGTTCTGATATAAGGTTTTGGAAGGATCCATAGTGTGGGGAATCTCCTCTTCATCTTGATTTTCTGAACTTATCGTGGGTGGTGCTGGCTGCCGGTGTGCGTACAGCGGATTTCTATTCTTGGGTGGGGTCCCAAGTTTGCTGGGCCCCTAAATGTAGAAGGAACTTGGTGGATGTCGAGGCGCAGGAGCTCGGTGATCTTTTGGGTCGGTTATAGTTGGTTTTCCCCTTGGATGAGGCGGATTCCTGGGTTTGGAAAGTGCAATCTTCGGGTGTCTTTTTGGTCAAATTATTTTATAATCTTGTTCGCCCCCCTGAAATCCCGTCCCAAGAAAGTTACGTTGATCACTTTTGGTCTTATGGGGTGCCATCTAAGGTGGCAGCCTTCACGTGGCTGGTGGGTAGGTGGAGAGTGCTAATGATAGACCATCTTAAAAAAAATCCACGGTCATTCTGAATGTGTTGTTTGTGTTGCCATGATGACGAAACTATTGATCATCTTTTCATCTTTTGTTCCTTCTCTAGTAAGGTTTGGGATTGCATTGTCTTACTTGGTGGTGCAGTGGGTCATGCCGGCCTTAGTTAGAAATCTCCTCTGCGCATGGCACAGAGGCCATGATGGAAAGGTTTGAAGGGAGAGATGGCTGGTGATGCTGCTGGCAGTGTGGTGGGCTTTATGGGGCGAAAGATATTGAAGATTCTTCTGGAACAATTCTAAGTCTCTAGAGGCAATTGTTGATTCCATCTTGGATTGGGCTATTTATTGTGTTAAGTGTTAGTTTGTTGGGTGCTTGTTGGCTGGTCTCTCTTTTCTTCTCCCCTTGTGTTCTCTTCCTACATTGCTTCAACTACAAGCCTTTGATAATATTTCCATCAACCTTCAAACAGACACACACACACACACACACACACACGTGTGTATGTGTTTGAGAGGGAGGGATATTTGTGCGCGCATCTATGCACACACACACATAAAAGTTAAGCCCTATCATACAGGTGACCGAGAAAGAAAGGCTCCGCGTTCTCCAAGTGGTTGATCTTAGCGTTCTAGCCGCTGCTTCATTTCGTATAGCGATAATGCTTTCTCTTTCTTAGCGCTAAGCAAGCCTCTCTAGACCATACAAATGCGCGGGGAGCCCATGCAAACAGACGGGTTTGGTTAAGATATGCCAGGTTCCACCAAGTATACAAATGAAACCTAACCATACATGTCCTCCAATTATATCTTCTAAATCGTCCACGCTAACAATCCATCCTTCTCCCCCTTCGTTCCTAGGCCGGTTTTGAGTTTGAACAAGCGTCGACGTGAAGTCTACGGAACGTCGACTTCACAGCGAGAACTCGTCTCGTAAAGTAAATGCCAAATTCGAAGTTCCTATCCAAATCAAATGACTTCTAAGGAATGCGCTCGACTCCAATCAGGCAGAGGGGAACGAGAGAAGGGTATTGCCATCCCCTACCATAAATAGAGAAATGTCCGAGATAACAAGGCGGGATTGAACTCGTACGGCGCCCTCCCTTTTCCAGTGAGTCGACTCCATAGAGAGATGGATAGATAGCCATACCTTTGAAGTGCAGCCTCTCAATCCTGATCATTCCCTCGCCCGTTTGTTTCCCCGACTCTCGTTCCCGAGGGGATAGAGCTCGAAGAATGGGCTATATTGATGTAGGACGATTGAAACTAACCTAGGATGCAAGATATGAGATCAATTATGCATTAATTTCAGCATTCAACATGTAAAACCAAACATATCGACATAATAGATTCAGAAAATTCAAATTTGTAACACAAAGTGCCTAGGCTATCACATACGCGGCGCACGAAAATATAAAATATTATGAGAGTGGCCCACTTGGAAGTAAGGACTTCCAATCTAGCGTGGGCAGTGCAACAACCACGTGAAAAGACAATGACGCCAATAAAATCAGGTTTGGAAAAGGGATTTACAAAAAAAATAAGATTTTGTTAGGATTTAGGGATTAATATTTGGGATTTTTTTTTGGGATCAAAGGATCTAGGGATTAGGTAGGGTTTGGAAGGGAATCAAGGAGGGAATGTACTAAAAGGGGCCCCACACGTGGTAGCCTATATGGACGCATGTGTGTGCGTGTCCACTTATGGACAGGTAGGGGAAAAGAGAAAGGAGGTGGTTGGGTTGGGTTTTGATGCGTTTAGAAGATATGTAAGGGAAAAGGGAAGAAGAAAAAAGAAGTGAAGTACCTTGTTGGAGAAGAGAGAAGAAGAAAGCACCTTGGAGGAATCCACCACCAAGCAAGCCTCTACCCTTCTACAATTCAATTGGAAGGGATGGTTTCTCATAAACCCTAAAAATAAAGAGGAAAATACCCTTTCAACAAAGGACTTTTTTCTTTCTTTTCTTAAGCTACCATTAGGGTTGGACGTCCACTCCTCTTAGCTTTTATATTAAAACTTCAAAAAAATTACAAATATGCCACTCACTTAAATGATATGGCCCATCATCCAAAATAAGCAAACTAAAACACTTACCATCAAATAAATCGTAAAAATAACAAAAAACATAAATGAAACAAGATCAGGGTCTAAGGGGCCTAGGTATGGAAGATATAATGGCTCGATGGCTTGATTGACGAAATCCAACGGTTGGATCGACACGAAATAAAAATCCTACGACTAACACTGTCTACTAAGCTGCCCATATGCATTATCCTTAAGTGGGGTCTTCTTGATACATGTCCAATGTATGTGGGGTCTTTAAAATGGTCCGGCGGGCTCCATTTGGAACTCATCTCTTATAAATAAAGAGAGCCGTGCTGATGTGGGTGGTCGCCTCTGCCTCTAGTACATCCGAGTAGGTCCTTTGATGTCCCCTATATATATATATATATATATATATATATATATATATATATATATATATATATATATATATATATATATATATATATATATATGGGAAATGGTATTATGAGGTCGACCTCATGGGAACTTCCCATGATGTCGAGCTGTGGGCCCCACCTTGATGTGTTGAACATCAACATCGTGCATTTGATGGGTCCCCTTTAGGTTATGAGATATTCTAAAAATCAGCCGTATACGAAACTCAGGTTGGCCATACCATCTAAAACTATGGGAAGACATGCCTAAAACATATAAAAGCACTTGGTGGGGCCCACCTGAGTTTTGGATGTTGATGAAACTTAGTCTGACCCCTCTTCCAAGTGGGACACACACAATGGATGAGCTGGATTTGTGAACCACATCTCGGTGGGCCCAATAAATGATTATGAATGTTTTAATGGGGGGTAACCCCTCTCAACTGTTGTATGCTGTGTGGCCCACCCAAGTAATGGATTGATTGATTTTTAAGCTCGTGGCCCACCACGGAATGGTGCATCTAACTGATGGGGTAGATGTTTGATGCACATCACGGTGGGGCCCACACAGCTCGACCTCTTGGGAAGTTCCCATGAGGTCGACCTCATAGTACCATTTCTCTCTCTCTCTCTTTATATATATATATATATATATAAAGAGAGAGAGAGAGAGAGAGAGAGAGAGAGAGAGAGAGAGAGAGAGAGAGAGAGAGAGATGCTCACACACTACAAATGGTTCACCTAATTTAGGGATTAATTATGTTAATATATGTTGGGAGGGGAGTCATTTAAGGTTTCTTTGGAAAAGGGGTCCGTGGCTTGGGTAGGCCCCACCGTGGTGTTAAATGTTAAGTCCACCCTGATCATCGTGTGCATCACCCCATGTTAGACCCAAGGCCCAAAAATCAGCCCTATTCGTGATTCAGGTGGACCGCACGATTGGACAGTGTCCAAGAAAATGATCACTTGCCAAATTGTTTCCCTTGGTTTGGCATCCTTGAATCACGGATGGGCCTGACTTTTGGGCCCCAAGCCTAATTTTTAGTTTGGCATCTAATGATTAGAGTGGATTTCGTATAATCATCAGTGGGCCTTGTAAAAATCAAGGATAGACGTCTCTCTTCCAAATGTTTCCCTAGGTGTGGCTTGCTTGAATCATGGGTTAGCCTGCTGTTTTGGCTCTGGTCCCAACATGGGATTACACATCTAATGGTTGGAGTGGATCTCACATACACATCACAGTGGGCCCTTATAAAAAATCAAGGGTAGGCATATGGTAAAATTCCTTTAATTTTTTTTTTTTTTTTTTTAATAATGAGAAGGTCAGACGCGGATTGCCTGTGAAAGCCTTTCACAGGAAGTTCATATGATGGAAACCTAAGTGGGGCCCACCGTGATGTTTGTGAGAAATCCACCCCGTCCACCCATTTTGTGAGTTCATATTAGGACATGAGGCCAACAATGAGTTGGATCCAATACTCAAGTGGGCCGAAAATGTGAGGATTGAACATCCACGGTTGAAATATTCATGGGGCCAAAGAAGTTTTGAATCATGCTAATACTTGTGTTTTCAATTCATCCCAGTAGAAACAACGTTATGGATGGTATGGATATCATGTAAACATCACTGTAGACCCCAGGGAGGTTTCAACGGTAGGAATTTCTCTAACCACCTTTTCCTTTAGTACGGCCCACTTGAGTATTGGATCCTGCTCACTTTTGGTCTCATATCCTAAAATGAGTTCACAAAATGGATGGATGGAGTAGATTTCTCACAAACATCACGGTGGGCCCCACTTAAGTTTTCAGCACAACAACTTTTTGCGAAAGCCTTTCACATGAAATCCGTGTACGAGAAGGTCTTAGGTCCAACAAGCTGAACTATAGGTTAAGGTCCAATCAGTAGATAACTTCCAACCTTTCATGTGTATATGAAATCCAACCTGTCTAATAGGTTGGCCCATCATGAGCATCACCTTTTGGAAAACTCCGCAACAACCACTCATTGAGTGGACTGGACTGGTGTTTCACTATTTGTGAATGTTTGAACGTTGTTTTATATGTTGTTGACCATTTGATGTGTAGATACTACTGACCATTGCACTAGATTATCATTGTGGTGGGGTTAACCTGTTGAAAGGGCGAGATGTCATATGCGCTCAATACTTTGGAAGTTATCATATGGGTGGACTGTAGCTTGTGGTCCAACCGGTTGGACTTATGAACTCCTTTTGGGAATATATCACTTTTTCTAGAATAGGTGGGAGACGGATGCCCACCCTTGATTATTGACAGAGCCTACCGTGATTTGTATGTGGAGATCCACTTCAATCATTAGATGCACAATCCCATGCTAGGCCTAGAGCAAAAAAGTCAGCCCGACGTGTGATTCAGGTGGGCTACACCAAGGGAAACAGTTGGGAGAGAGATGTCCACCCTTGATTTTTATAGGGTCCATCGTGATGAGTATGTGAAATCCGAAATTCTGGCCCATACGTGATTCGAATGGGCCACACCAAGGGAAGCAATTTGAAGGGTGAGCTTTTCCTGTACATTGTTTCCAATCACATTGTCCACTTAACCACGGATGGGGCTGATTTTTGGGCTCTAGTCTAACATGGCATGACGCACCTAATGGTCGGGGTGGATTTCACATTAACACCATTGTGGGGCTCACATGAGCCGCTGACCCCTTTTCCAAAGTGATGTGAAATAAATCCTCTTCGAACATTTATTAACATTAATTAATCCCTAAATTAAGTGAACTAGTCGGGCGTACAGCCAGTTGTGTGTGAGTATTTCTCTCACACACATAGGTCACGTATATTATTCCCCCCTTTTCTTTAATTTGCTCAACCTTATAGTTCTCTTTGCTCAAAGTTTTTGGAATTCCATGTCATCATTCTTGTAAATAAATGATACTTATAGAGCTTGAATTTACAGGCACTGGAACTCTCATTAATGATATATTGTGTCTAGCTTTTGTAACTTGCGCCATCTGGCTCTCACAAGTCACTTTGGCATTTTGGCATGTCCTCTGGTTCAAGAATAGATATCCCTTAAATCTGAAGTCCATGCCTTCTGGTTCAGAGTCAAAATTGATTTGTGGAAAAGGTTATTTCCTTGCATGTCACATTTCCTCCCAGATTTAGTGTGGTATGCATGGTCTCATACTTTGTGGAATTTATGAGTGTAGAACAACTTCACATGCTACACTATTCAGGACAGCATCTTCAGAGCTCATATTGTCTGTTGTGGCATCATGACTTGTTCTCCACAGCCAAACTCGTACCATGGTTTGCTTCGTTATGTTTTTGCATTTGGTGGCCTTCATTAGTCATTCGTACTTGAATGTGACTTGATCATGTGCTACAAGATTGTCCTAGCAGACTTCATGTGTCCAAACAATGCCTTAGGATCTAGTATTCTCTAGAAACATGATTTCATGACCTGGCAGTGAAATTGAATGCTCTTCAGCTCTTCTCCTGACCTAGTTTGCATCAATGGTGGTTGCTTATCATAGAGATACGCCATGAAGATAGGTGTGTTGGCTGTGATCCAGAAACTGCTGACATCTACAGCAACAACCTCTGCATCAAATCATAGTTGTTGCCACGTTTCCAGCATTTGCCCCCCTTGTGCTGTTGCAATCCTTGTCAACATGCCTCAAGCTATTGGGCAGTCCATGCCCAATGGTTCCTTCAACCGTTTAAAGGTTTCAAAAGTACCGAAAGGTCTGCTTCTCTTCTCCAACCAACTTAGGCACCCCCTGCAACTTGTGCATTAGATGCAATTTTCAAAATACCGGTATCATTGCAAGTTTCGCTGGCCAGGAATACGGAAACAATATCGATATCGCTGATAACCAGAAATGCGGGAAAACATTGGGGAAACATGGGGAAAATGGTGGAAATTTTCAATTAAACTTTGAGAGATGCTAAAATACATATATTTGCATATTTGGGAATAAAAAATTGCAAAGAGAATGCATACATAATAAGTTTCCATTTAATGGAGGCCTAAAAGCATTTGCTGTCATAAGAAATCAATCAAACCATTCCATCTATCTCATCCATCCATCCAACCATCCATCCAAATATCAATCTACATTTTAGAATATCGACAACGCACGATATTTCGCCGAGAAATCGTTGACAACTGGAAATGAAACGAAAAACTGATCTTGATATCGCCCCATGTTGTGATAACGATAATATTGCTATATTATCGATATCATCGTCGACAATTTGAACATTGCAACCATGCGCCCATAAAAAAATTGAAATGGAATTTTTTTAAATAAACATATTTTTGACGATATTGATAACATTTGCGATGTTATCAAAATATTGCTAATACATTGGCGATACAGGAGACACTTGGAATTTAAACAGTCGAAAATATTGGCGATACATTGGCGATACAAGCGACACATGGAATTTACACAGTAAAAAATATTGGCAATACATTGGTGATACAAGCGACACCTGGAATTTACACAGTTGAAAATATTGGCGATACATTGGTGATCCATCGCCGATTCTTGGAATTTCTGATATTACCTTAACAAGTGGTTATTTAAACCCAACTTTGGGTTGAAGCAATACAGAAAAACTAAAAGAGAATTTTTCTTTGGGCTATATCATGTCTTTCTTGTTTGCAATATCGACAAAACAGGGTACTTGGTACAAAGGATTTTAGAGTTGCTTTCTTGTTGGGATAACGAGTAGCCACATGACTAAATCCATTACACTCAATATATTTAACTTTCGACATGTCTTGTGACTTTCCTGAAAAATTGTGAAAAATTGCGAGTAATGAGGGCAACATTAGGAACAACTTCTCTCATAGAAGCAAGGGTTTTCAAACGTGTCTCTTTTGCCATCAAATCAGATAGAGCTGCCTCAAGAAATGGAAGTTGAGGCCGGTTCATCAGAGCGGCCCGCGTTGGCTCAAATTCTGGACGGAGTTTATATAGAAATTGCATCAATTTACTTGTGTCGTGAAGTATCTTCACCGTCTCTACTGCCGCAGCGAGAATAACTGGATTCATAAGTTGAATCTCATGCCAAATGGAGGTAAGTTTAGAATAAAAATCTTGTATACTCAAAGCTCCTTGTCCTAATTTTGATAGCTCATAGTTTACTTGATAGTGACGGGCATGATTTGATTGTTGATAACACATTTTCAAGTAAGCCCATATTTCGGATGCGGTCTCGAATAATGTGAGATTAATTGCAATGTTGTTCTCAACACTGTTAAGGATCCATGTGACCACCTTTGAATTATTGGTGGTCCAAGGTAGGAGTTCCTTTTCATCATTTGGTTTGCCCATAGTACCATCCACATAGCCGTAGAGGCTCTTTCTTGTTAGAAAATGCTTGAATTGAAACTGCCACAGGGAAATTTTCTTCCCATCCAACTTAACATGGATAGTTTCGATCCTATCGGAGGGATTCATGGATGCCATAAAGAAAAAACCATGGAGAAGAAGTGTACCGTTGATTTCTGGTGATACAGAGACGGGTGTAGGACTGGATCTGGCGAGCAGAGGTAGTGTGAACTATTGAGTTGACCGTTGGACGATTGAGGCGGGCAGTGATCCATGCTGGATGGGAAAAAGGAATACCCCTGATTTCTGGTGATGCAGAGATGTGTGCAGGACCAGATCTGGTGAGCAGAGGTAGTGCGTGCAACGACTGAGTTGACCGCTGCACGATCGAGGTGGGCAGCTGTTCACACCCCAAGTATAGGGTTGCGATATAGTAATAATCTCGGTAAGACCGAGGTCGAGTCCACAGGGACTGAACTTTGTATGTAATTTGAAAGTAACTAGGACTAGAACTAGAAGAAGATGTAATCTAAATCAGGAGAAATTAAGAAAATAATGGTGAAACACTTTAACTAAAACTTGTAAAATTCAAAGGTGGGAAACTAGGGATTCCAAGGATCCACTTGTAGAGATCAGGGGGATCTATGCTTGATTCATAAACACAACTGGATATAGAGTCCCATCTGTTGTGCAGCACGCCAACAATGCAGTGAACGGAGATCCAATCTTCAGTCTCACCCACAAACGATAAACAAGAAGAAATATAAACTAGAAAAGAATCAAAGCAATCCAAACAAACCACAAGACAAGATATACGTGGAAAAATCCCAAACTAGGGTAAAAAACCACGGATGCAAATTTCTACTATGAAGAAAAACGAAGATTACAAGGCAATATACTAACCTCTCCCTTGGAAGTACAGAGAACCTTTTGCCAACACCTTAGAATTATTTTCCCATACCCTAGAAAAGCCCCAAGGATACTTATTTATAGTTTAGGCAACTTCCCTTTCGCATCCTTGCGAAAATCGACTCAAATTTCCGCAGTCCGCATCAAATCCAGAAACGAATCTGTGTAACCTCGACTGGTCGAGTGGACCCCCTGACTGGTCGAGCATGGGCCACGACCGGTCGAGCACCTCGGAACCTAAAAATTGATGCTCGCTAGATTTTGAGTCGAGCTAGTCCATGACTGCTCACGACTGGTCGAGCATGGGCCACGACCGGTCGAGCAGTCCCCAGATGTGGCTCAACATCTCAACAATCTCCCACTTCGAGACACATCGCCATAAACCTTCGTCTTTTACATCCGGAGTGCACCACCTCCCCATCTTTAAGTCTGAAGACCAATCAAAGCTGAACAGAGCTTTAGCTTCTCCCGTGTGACTGCCTTAGTCAGCATAACCGCAAAATTCTCACTTGTATGAATCTTTTCCAGAGCAATCGATCCATCTTCTAGTAACGAATGTATGAAGTGATATCTGATGGCAATATGCTTGGTTCTCAAATGAAAGGCTGAATTCTTAGCCACGTGTATCGCACTCTGACTGTCACTATACAACTTGCAATCTGCTTGCTTCTTACCCAACTCTTCCATAAAACCTTGCATCCACACCATCTCCTTGCATGCTTCTGTAGCCGCAACATATTCTGCTTCCGTCGTACTGATAGATACTATCTTTTGTAACTGAGAGACCCAACTGATTGCAGCACTACCCAGAGTAAAGATATAACCTGTAGTGCTTCTTCTGCTATCGATATCTCCTGCCAAATCTGAATCCACGTAGCCTTGTAACTTGATTTCCGATCCACCATAACACAACCCTACATCCTTAGTACCTACCAGGTATCTAAGGACCTACTTCACAGCTTCCTAATTTTCCTTCCCGGGGTTGTTCATGAACTTGTTAACAACTCCCACTGCTTGAGTAATGTCTGGTCTCGTGCTCACCATAGCATACATGACTCCCAAGAGCTGACGCGTATGGGACTTTAGCCATGTAGTCCTGTTCCTTCTGCGTCTTTGCACCTTGCTCATTAGATAGCTTGAAGTGGTTAGCTAATGGAGTGCTAACCGGCTTAGCACCTCCCATATTGAATCGATCAAGTACCTTGTCTATGTACTCTGCCTGTGACAAAATTAATTTCTTGTTTTCCCTTCTTCTGTCATTGCTCCCAATAGAACTAAACCAATAGCTTTGATAGCAGTTGTTGCGCATCACGCCAACAACGTAGTGAACTGAGATCCAATCTCCGGTCTCACCCACAAACAATAAACAAGAAGAAATATAAACTAGAAAAGAATCAAAGCAATCCAAACAAACCACAAGACAAGATATACATGGAAAAATCCCAAACTAGGGTAAAAAACCACGGATGCAAACTTCCACTATGAAGAAAAACGAAGATTACAAGGCAATATACTAACCTCTCCTTTGGAAGTACAGAGAAAACCCTTTGCCAACACCTTAGAATTATTTTCCCATACCCTAGAAAGGCCCTAGGGACACCTATTTATAGTTTACGCAACTTCCCTTTCCCACCCTTGCGAAAACCGACTCAAATTTCCACAATCCACATCAAATCCGAAAACGAATCTGCGTAACCTCGACTGGTCGAGCGGACCCCTCGACCGGTCGAGCATGGGCCACGACCGGTCGAGCACCTCGGAACCCAAAAATTGATGCTCGCTGGACTTTGAGTCGAGCCAGTTCACGACTGCTCACAACTCGTCGAGTGGGCACTCGACCGGTCGAGCATGGGCCACGACTAGTCGAGCAGCCCCCAGATGTGGCTCCACATCTCAACACCATCTTCATCCAGTTCGGAGATAATTCATTAAAATCCATATCTGGACTTTGATCTAGTTTTCAATAGAAGATAGGTATGAGAATTAGAATTGATTACATCACAAAACTATGCCCATGAGACAAAGCAAACAACAGAATTTAACTAATCCACATCCAATCTGAGAGAGTTATGAACGTTAGGAAGGATTCCATCATCCAACCATGCCCAGGAGACGATGGTGAACAACAAGATTCCCAAATTCACAATCCCTATAATGAACAGAACATGCTCAGAGCCATCGCAGATCCATTGTAATTTAAGTCACAATAAACCATTAAAGAGTAAAAGCATTCCGTATAATCAAACTATAATCAAAGAGGGTTCATAAACATGAATCAAAACCATAGAAAACTCCCCATCACGCTACAAGCTTCACCTCTTAGCCCTAGCTAAGAGGTTTAGCTGATCATAGTCATGATCAAATTAAAGAAAAACATTTAAGGAAAAAAAAAAACAAAGGGAAGAAGGATGGTGTTGCCGCCGACCACTTCTCTCTCTCTTTCTCCACACTTTCACGTCTCCAAGATGATGAATCTCTCTCTTTCCCTCTCCCTTTGATAGAGAGCAAGAGGAGGTTGGTGCTGCTGAAGTCGGTGGAACGTTTTATGCACAACAGGTGCGTGCGCAGCCGCGAAACGCAAGCCAAGTTGCGTTTGGACTGAGTTCTCCGCCAGTAGACGTCTAAGAAACCAATTTGGACTTCATGGTTGGGGTGAAGACTCCCCTCTGAAGATTCTGGACGGTTTGGATCAACCATCCGACCACAAACGGTGGCCCACAACACCTCGCAACGTCCGGGAAAACCGGACGTGCGTAAGGTGCGAAAATTCCTATGCCGTGATGCTGGGTGGGCCCCACAGTGATGTTTTCGGGAAAATCCACCCTGCTCGTTAGATTCCTGGCGAAAAACCAGTCGGAAAGGAGTGGTTTTGGTCGAGTTTTGGTGTGGTCCACTGTATCAAATCAACTCGCCGTTCATCCTGCGTTTTCCGGCGATACACGTGTGTACGTGTGCATGGGGCCAAAAGGCCACCATGGCCAGGGTCGTGACCACCCTCTGGATGCAATGGACGGTCTAGATCTTCCGTTTGGGTGACGATGGTGGCCCACTACTCAAACCCGGTGGAAGACGTCCGTCCATTGGACGTTTCTGCGAAGGAAGTCGGGTCAGCCCGGCTTTGACCGGGCTGACCATCTGGTGCGCGGTCGGTGCGTGTATACTATGTACATGCACATCACGCGTGTGGTCCACTGAGATGTTTACGAAAAATCCGCTCCGTCCATCCGTTTTGTCATCCAATTTAAAGGGTTTAGACCAAATTTGAAGCATATATAGAGATCAGGTGGGCCCCAGATCAGTGATTTGTGGGCTGGTCTGTCCGTTGTGCCACTTTTACGAGGATCCAAGAGCTGAAATTTTACTTGTATGGTTACTTTATGATCCTCAGGCCAGATATAAAGTTTCGTGCCAAACGGATGGTGGGAACCCTGTGATCTTGCATTTAGGACGACTTTCAGGCCTCTTGGATTTCAATTACTTGATTTTCTCGGAACTTTGGCGTGTAATTTCTTTGATCTCGGTCTCCTAGGATCCGTCCCTTGCCTTGGTGATTTCTGAGCGTTAAATCCATGCTTTTAGTACCCTTTTTCAATCCAAGCTCTTAAATCCACCTTGCAACACAAACACGATTAAAATAGGACGTTAAACAGTATCATGTTTGTAAAATCATGTGATAACGGGGGTCTAATATGCAATATTTGACCCTCAACAGCAGCAATCCGTGCTGGATGGGAAAAAGGGCTGGTAATGCGGCAGTGTGCTCTGCTGCGGTAATGCAGGGTCCCAACGTCAAAAGGGCTGTCGGATCGAGATGTTGATGCAGTTGACCCTGCTGTATTTGGAGAAGAAGAACAGGACGAGGATCTGAATCTTCAGTTCGGATGGTGTTTTCCGGTGATGAATGGATCTGGATCATCAGATCTGTGAGATGTTCTAAGCAAGGGGATGATGACCGCTGATACATTGGAAGTCAATCTATGCTCTGGGCTTATGAAGCTAGATCTGACCATTGAAAATTAGATCAGTGGCCCAGGTCGAAAAATGGCTCTGATACCATGTTAACTCAAGAATTTGGAGAAAAATTCTCTTTTAGTTTTTCTGTATTACTTCAACCCAAAGTTGGGTTTAAATAACCACTCTACAAGTCCATATAAGGAAGCCTATTTAGAGCTTCTCTATACATGGTGTATTACAACTAATGATAACCCATGACAACTCATACACAATATTCTCACACATGTAAACTGAATGAAAGTCATACTTCACATTACATTTAGTTGGTTTTTATTCTTCAATTATTCTATCATGGTGTGCATAGAGTGTACTGGCAAACACCTGATCACTTAGGATTCACTTTTGGAGCTTCAGTAGTTATGGGCATTTCCTAGGGCCCATATACATGCATGATCGCTCTTTATGTTATTGGTTTCATGCGATCTTCTGGAGAGTGTTATCGGAGCTTCATATTATTGGTAGTATGTCTTTGGATGTGGATAATTGGAGTACATTCATGCTTCCTTGTTTAATGGGGGTGAGTTGTTAATAGAGGTTTCCAGAAGCTACCAACCCATTATCGCATTTGAGGATCAATAGTTTGCTTGAAGATAAAATGTTACATAAACTTGTCGTAGGATGTCTTTGTTGAGCCGCATTCTTCATGTCTCCGGTGGAAAAAAAGCCGTGTTGGGTAGTCATAGGTTGCTTAGGAGCTTTCTGAGTGTCTTGGCCTTCCATGTGAAAGTTAATATTGATTTCCACAATTGTTGTTGTTTTCTAGGGAGGAAATTATACTTTTATGGGGATTGCTTATATCTTTATTAAAAATTTGAGGCTCCTAGTTTGGAGTTGAGGTTGCCCACATTCTTAGAGCAACAAATGGTGTAGCATATTTAGGTAGATTGTGCTTCACGTTTGATTTTAGGTTTGGTCTCTATTAGGTCATGACCTAGTGGCCTACCATGTTATTGGTTGTGCATGCATATGTTTATAGCTTCTGGCTCACTTTTATGAATGAATTCTCTGTCATCCATAAAAAAAGAACAGTGACTTTTCTAGTTCATTTGCTTCCAAACTATGAAAGAGCAGCTTTTCCCGTTTCTACTCATGTTGCTTCAAGAAAAAAGTTGTGTTCTGAATACAGTTCATCCCCGGTGTTCTACTGTTTAGTATGCATTCACTTTCAAGTTATCCACCAAATAAAAATCTCACACTCATTTTCTTACTTTTGATGCAAACAGGTTTTTCTTTCTAGATGACTTGACTGGATTTGAAATCACGTATCTTTTGGAGGTGAGTGTTCTCGTAGTTTCCATTTCATATTTCCTCCAATCCTAAACACACGGGCATTTCATAGTTTACTCTGCAATTTTTTTGAGTTCTCAAGGTACACGGCATTCTGTTTCTGCAACTTCTTATACTTGTCAAAATCCTCAATGCATTCATGTTTACTAGATATCTCTTATATTTGTCCTTGTGAATCATGGCTGTGGTTGAACCATTTTAACCAAATGAGTTGTTTGATCTTACAATGAAGTATTAAACAAAAATATAAGCTCCCAATGGGACAAGGTTGTGAATCTTGTGATGATGAGAGTCCCAATGTGTTCACTAATTTGTTGTATGATGAAATCATTATCATGATGATGATGTCTTGCAATGTCTTTGCTATTTTGGTGTTTGCAACTAAAAATGGTATTATTTAGTTTTGTTATGATATGTTTGTAGATTTATTCTAATGACCCTGTAAAGAAATGGCTTATTTGTAGTGCATGGATATTATGAATGCAACTTCAGTGAGTTGAGTTGGGTTGGGTTGGGTTGAGGATCAACCCAAGCCCAACCAAACCTCAAGAGGACCCAACTCACAACCTGGCCTGACTTGAATTCCAACTGACTATCCCAACCTGAAGTCTTCTGTACTCGACAAAACTCGACCCAAACATTTGTGTTTATACCAAACCGAACCTAACCTAACCTGAATTGCTAGACCTAAACTCGTCCAGAATCCAAATCGGGTTGGCGTTTTCCAACCCACACCTAACCTGAGGACCTTGACAACCCTTGGTCAATTCGATTTGGGTTGACCCAAACCCAAATTGCAGCCTTAATAGTATACGTGGTCATAATATTTTTGAATATTCTAAGAACTTTTTTTTGGAAAGATGACGAATATTATTGAAAAAACGAAGCCAAAACGACACAAAATAGAAACAACAACAAGAGACGCTGGAACATAGAGTAGAAAGATTTCATCGAGAAGCACATAACATAGAGTAGAAAGATTTCATCGAGAAGCTTCTGGAACTATCCGCTCTCCACACCATCTTATCCAAATCTGACTCGACCAGGACCGAAGAGATGAATGTGATGCTAGAGATTAGCACACTCTTCCACTTCCTCGTCTCGTAGGAGGCGCCTACAAGGGGGCTCCCACACTACCGCTTCTCTTATTCTAGAATAACAATTGCCACTTGAACTGACGGATCTGGTGCCAACCTAAATATGGAAGGGAAAGAGACTTTAAGAGGAGAAGAATCCACCCAAATGTCTTCCTAGAATTTGATTTTATAGCCGTTACCCTAGGAGAATCCCATTCCTTGCCAAAATGCCAATTTCACCAAACACACACCTTTCCATAAAGTGAAAACTTTATAAAGAGATGACTCTCTAGTCCCCCAACTGAGATGCCATATTTACTTTTAAGGACCTCTTGCCAAAGGGCCCCATCCTCTCCAAGCCGCCATAGCCATTTGCTAAGAAGTGCTATATTCATGGTTTTAAGATCCTTGATCCCTGCGCTTCCGTCCTTGTAGTCTTTACAAACCTCATTGCAAGAAAGAAGATGAAATCTTTTCTTGTGATCTGTGCCTTGCCATAGAAAATACTGCCTAAGCTTTTTTTTTTTTTTTTACACACGCACACACACCCCACACACTCACGCTAGTGGAATTTCACCACCTATGGGTACTCAAACCCTTGACCGGGAGTTGAAACTCCTGAGAGTCTACCACCCGAGCAAGAGCAAGGACCCAAATACCGCCTAAGCTTATCGATCTTGGAAAGAACCGACATCAGTCATTTAAACAGCGACATAAAATCATGGTGTGCCGTAAGGGCAGTTAGGTAAAGGTAACGGTGGCAATTGTTACACGTTACGGGGTCGTAACGGCCGTAACAACCGTTATGGAAAAAATGACCTGTAATTGCCGTTAACGGCACGTTATGTCCCCCATAAAAGCCATAATAGCCCCATAATGGTCTATTACTGGACAGATACAAGTTTTTCATATTTTTAAATCAACATTACGGGGCAAATACAGGTTTTTCGGGGTTTTTTTTTTTATAAATAAATAAATAAAAAGAGAGACCGTAACGACCGTTATGGGGCCATAATAGCCGTTATGCCCCGTATTGTAAAGGTAACGGTGGTGGCCATTACGACCACTGTTACCGTTACGGAACACCTTGAAACAGACGGAAGATTGAAAAGGGCATCTTTAATTAAGGTGATACGCCCATCGAATGAAAGATAACGACAACCTTTCCATCGAGCTATCATCTGCTGGAATCTTTCCACCACCTTATCCCAAAGCCGTGTTGCCGGTTTTCCCTCACACAACGGAAGGCCCACAAACGTAGCTGGAAGCAGGGCCACCGCACAACCAAGAATGTCAGCTAGGGACTTAAAACTCATTGGTCTTTGTCCGAACCCCATCCATCTTGCTTTTGAGTAAATTAACTTTGAGGCCTGAAATAACTTCGAAGCATTTGATGATAGTCTTCAACCTTTCTACCATGTCAAGGGATGCCTCATAGAAGATTAGTGTGTCATTCACATACTGCAAATGAGAGATGGGATGGGCCATCCTTTCGATCAAGAAGCCACGAGTTAACCCCTCCTCTTGACCCTTGTGCAACCATTTGCCCAAAGCTTCAACATCCATAATAAAGAGGAAAGGAAACAAGGGATCCCCTTGGCGGAGACCTCATGAGCTTTTGAAGAAGTCTTTAGGAGAACTGTTAATACGGACTGAGAAATGCGCCAAGCTAACACATTCCCGAATCCACCGCCTCCATTTCAGCCCGCAGCCCATTCTCAACATCACGTAGTCGAGGAAATTCCAATTGATGTGATCGAGCTTTTTCGATGTCTAACTTACAAACCACACCCTTATCTCTTGCTTTATACCTTGAATCAAGACACTCGTGGGCAATCAAGGCGCTATTTAAGATTTGCCGCTCCGGGACAAACGCACTCTGGTTATCGGAAATGATGCTTCTGATGATATTCTGCAACCTCGTCGCCAAAGCTGGACAACCTGGCGTTCAATTGTTTATTTGAGGACCAAGCGACATCTTTGGAGGCTCCTTTCACGGAGGAAGAAGTCAAACAGGCCATGGATTTGTTAGGAAAAGACAAAGTGCTGGGTCCCGATGGCTTTCCAATAGCCCTCTTTCAGATTTTCTGGAAGTAATTGAGGGGGACAGTGTGAATTTCATGACAGAGTTCTTTTCTAGGGGGCACTTATCAACCAAGGTATCTCAAATCGGTTACGTTTCGGTCGTAACGACCGATACGTAACGGTAACGGTATCAACCATTACGCGATTCGGCCCCGAAACGGGGCACCTCTATTTTTTGGGTTCGTAACGGCCCATAACGGCCGTTACGGTCCATAACCCTAAAGAAAAATGAAAAAAAAAATGGTAAGAAAAGAAAAAGAAATTTTTTTCTTTCTTTTTCTTTTTCTTTTCTTTTCTTCTTCTTCTTCTTCTTCTTCTTCTTCCTCTTCTTCTTCTTCTCGCCTCCTGCCTCCTCCTCCTCCTCCTCCTCCTCTCTCTCTCTCTCTCTCTCTCTCTCTCTCTCTCTCTCCCTCCCTCTTCTTTCCCTCTTTTTCTTTTCGGTTTCCCTCCCGTTTTTTTCTTTTGAAATCGGAAGCGGTTTGACTGGTGTACCACACACTAGTATAGCTACTGTAGGTACGTGTCATGCTAAGATGAGCGCTGACACTCCTCGAGCTCCGAGTTGTATGAACAGTTCAAAGGAGATCAAAGTTACATGGGCTCCACAACGATGTATTTATTATATCTAAATCGTTCATCTATTTTTAAATATCATTTTAGAGCATTAGCCAAAAAATGAATCTTATCCAAAGATCGTCTGGACCACACCAAAAATAGTAGCGAGATGATGATTTTCACCGTTAAAAAATTCTTTGGTCCACCATAATGTTTATTTTCCATCCAATTTGTTCAAAAGGTCAAAAAGACCTAAATGAAGAGGAAAAACAAATTTCATATTGATCCAAAAGTTCTGTGATCCCAAAAAGGGTTTCAATGGTAGACGTTCAAGCCCCCACTGCTTTTTGCAGTGTGGTCCACTTGATAATTAGATCTGTATAATTTTTCGTGTTAAGCCTTAAGACGAGCTCGTCAAATGAATGGACGGTTTAGATATAACACATACCTCATGATCTGACCCACAGGACTTGCTTGCGTCAAATGAATGGACTGGTACGCGTTACGCAGCACGCTGCACAATTTAATAAAATGTACACGTGCCACATGGGCCCCACCATGCTGTATGTATTTTATCCATGCCGTCCATCCATTTTGCCACATCATTTTAGGTCATGATTCAAAAAATTAGTAAGATCCAAATCTCAGGTGGACCACAGCATAGGAAACAGTGGTTATAGAATGCTCACCATTAAAAATTTCTTAGGGTCCATTGTAATGTTTATTTTCCATCTAACCTGTTAATAGGGTCACACTAACGTGGATGAAGGAAAAACACACATGTCAGCTTGATCTAAAACTTTTGTGGCCTCGATAAATTTTTAATGATAGTCGTTTAATTATTATTGTTTCTTATGGTGCGGTCCACTTGAGCTTTGGATCTGCCTCATTTTTGGGGCTCATGCCCTAAAATTATTTGGTAAAATGGATGGACGGTGTGGATATAACACATTCATCATGAGTGGGGTCCAAAAAACTTTGACACTCATGTGCTACACTTCACAATCTAAGTCCTACCTAATTCGGGCCCTTAAAAAAATTATACACGAGACATGTATTAACTTAAAATTTACCAATTAAATTATGGACTGTAATTGCTAACTCAAAATGCCAAAATCAAATTATTTGAATAGTTTTAATTGTTAATTTGTGGACACTTATTTTTTAAAATAGGGCCTTTTGATTTTATTTTTTTTCATGATTCACTATCCAATAAATGTCCACCAATTCACAAGTGGGATAATGCCAATAAATTGCATGAATTTGAGGCTGATTTGGGGCATGGATTGGTCCTCTAAGTCAGCCCCAAATTGGCAACGCGATCTACTTGAATTTAATTTCATTTTTTAAAAGAACTATTGGGAGAAATGATATCAAATTGTTAAGTATATAAATTAGATATTTAGAAAATTAAATATATGAATTTTGTAGTCAAATTTAGGTTTTCTGGTTCATAAATTCATCAGACAGTCCGATACAACTTCTCACCAAAGAGTGGACCGTTACACCACTATAAACATGTTCCAATTTATAAATGAATGCATATTTGGAATGCTTAGAATATTCCGGATTTAATCCATATTTTTTCATATTTTTTTGGCAAAAAAATAAATAAATTACGCCGTTACGGCCCATTACGTATCCGTATCGGTTTCGGAGGGCACCGTTATGCCAATCGATACCGATACGGGACACCTTGTTATCAACTGAGATCGGTGCTTCCTTCATAGCCATCATTCCTAAGGTCTCTTAGGTAGAAATGTTATAAGACTTTCGGCCGATAAGTCTTGTGGGAGGTCCTTGTAAAATTCTAGCAAAGGTGTTGGTGACGAGTGAAAGATAACATTAAAGCTTGGAGGGAGGAGCTGGGAAAATGGGAGGCAGAAACCACCAATATCCATTTTCAGCTCTGGGACTTGGACACCAAAGCAGAGGATGATGAGATTTCCCTTGGAGAGCAAGTTCAGAGAGTTAGGGAGTTAGGTTTGTCCAAAATTATTTGGCAAGGACCAAGGAGGACGAAATTAAATGGAGGCAACATTCTCGAAGCGTCTGGATCAAGGAGGGGGATAAAAACATGAAATGCTATTGAAATTAAATGGAGACAGCGTTCTCGAAGCATTTAGATCAAGGAGGGGGATAAAAACATGAAATACTTCCATAGCTTCGCTAATGCTCGCACAAAAGTTAAAATCAGCAACATTGTTATACATGGGGTGAGATTCGATAGCAAAGATAGCATTTCCATAGAAATCCCTCGGTTTTACGAGAAGTTGCTGTCGAGCGGAGAAATTAATTTCAGCTTGCAGGATATAGGATGAAAGCTGCAAAGCCTTCTACTTCAAAAGACAGCCACCAATCCTTTTTTTTTATTTTTTATTTTTTTAATAAATAAAAAAATAAAAAACCCTTCGATTTCCAGCCAGCTGAGTTCAAAATGGAACGGCTTCAGACCCTAGTTCGCTACGTCGATCAGTAACACCACCGGGCAATGATCTGAAATTGGTTTCAGAAAGCCTTTTGAGACACCTGAGGAAAGATCTCTAACTAGCCCAACGAGACAAGAAAGCGATCTATCGTGGACATAATTGGCCGAGACTGACCATTAATTAGACCGAGTGAACTTTCCGCCCTCCAAAGGCAGATTGATCAACTCATGATATTCAATACAGTTTGAGAAAGCATTCATACTGCGAGTAACACTCCCTCCATTTGATTTTTCTGAGGAAAAGCAGACAATGTTAAAATCTCCCCCCATACACCACGGCCCACTGAACTTGGTGCAACATGTTGACGACTCTTCCCTTAGCTCTGACCTGCGAGTTTCCTTATTCAGGCCATACACGGAAGTGAATAACCAGAGAATCCCAGAAGAATTGTCTTTCAACAGCACTGGTACAGGAAAGGAGCCACTCCGCCAGTCTCCTTTGGACCAAAGAGAGGAGTCCCAGGCCATCACCACTGCCTCGGATCTACCAGTAGCACCCATGGCCACCCAATCTGCAGATCTATTACCCCAGACCGTCTGGAAGAGTTTTTGGCTGAAATTGGGAACCTTCGTCTCCTGGAGGGCAATCAACTGCGCCTTATGTCGCTCGCAGATATCCTTGATATGTGCTCTTTTATGCTTATTCCCCAAACCCCTCACATTCCAAGATAGGATCATCATTTAGGAACGGATCTCCCCCTTCTCCCCTTCCTGCTTCCCCCTTCCACGCCCCTGATGGTAGAAGATAGGCCAACAGTTAAACTAACCAGTTCTCTACTGCTTCTGGAAGGCCTGATGGAGTTGTTGGGAGACGAAGCTCTGTCTTTCGGCCTCCTGCACTCTTCCACCATCTGAATTAGGGCATAGTAATCCTCTGGGAGATCACCGAAAGTCATGCCAATCTGCCTCCCAAAGTGCCCCAGAGCTTCCTGAATCCACCATTTCTCTTTAACAACTTCAACCAAAGCTGCCCATTTAGGTTCTGGCTTCTGATCTGGTGTGAGGGACCTTTGCTGCTCCAAAGCTGCAAGCACTTGAAGGGGGGGAACATCTATGACCTCTTTTGTAGTGTCCGCTGTTTCTTGAGAGCCCATGTTGATAGAATCTTTCATCTGGAAGAGCTCCACGAAAGCCTGCATATCTTCCGAGTTGCAGTCGGTTGGAGATGAGTCCACGACCCACACTGATTCTAATTCCTGGCACTACGACTGTAGGAGGAGACGTCCTCCCCAGAAAAGTACTCCACAGGCTGGATTAGTTCCGGAAACAACAACACCTCTCTGGGGAGTAAAATCAGATTTGCTGATAAAAGGGGAAGAAAGTTGTCACCCGTGCTGGACGTTGAGTCGAAGTGAGCACGTTTGAAAGAGAAAGGGAACTACTCCACACGGGTGTCTACTTTGCACATGTAAGATAATGAGTCGAAAGCTGCATGCTCGAAAGAGAGAGGGGCATCCAAACGAACGTCTCCTATGCACGCGTGAAGAGCTGATGTTGAGACAACCTCCCTGACTGATGGTAGGTAATCGACCGGGCCACGTGTCAGGAGGCTAGCGGGCGAGATCATACCAGATCAAGCAGAATCAGGCTCCGAAGCTGATGCCGATCCGAGTTCCGATTCTAAGAACTAGTCACAAAAAAAGAAGGAAAGAAGAAAAGAAAAAGGAACATTCTTTTTGTAAGATGTTCAGTGGAGACATCATGATTGGATCTTCACACCACTAAGGATTGCTAAATTCCTGCATTTTTTGCTCTGAGAGTTCACTAACCCCATTCCTTGCATCGTAGACTACTGAGGATTTATGTATTTCAGCAAGTCCCATAGGCTGGATTTAATCTCAGGATCTGTTGGCTACGAGCAATCCCCATAAAGGAATTTGACTAGAAGCACTTCAAGAGGCCACATTGACAGAACAAGTGACAAAATTACTGTTTATGTAGCACCCTATCAACAACATACTGAGCATTGAAAGCACTAAATAGGAATAAGCACCCATAAAAGACTTTTATGATGTGTATGTTACTCCCTTCAATGCTATTCCCATGAATGCTATTTTAGAATTTGATTGTGTAGAATGAAGTACAAGGAGAGACCATTCCAAAAAAAAAAAAACAAAGAAGAAGAAGAAGAAAAAAGAAAAAAGAAAAAAAGAGTAGTAGGTGAATGGGAGCTCAACATTGAAATATAGTTTATGATGCCTATGCCAGAGAGTACTGAGCAAAGATGAAGCACTTTGCTGTATGTTTTGTTCAACAAATCAAAATACTCCGGGGGAATCAGAGAAACATCTACCAATAAAAATCTTCTCTTCCATCAATGGAAAATGAACAACCAAAGCTAATAATTGGCACATTGTGCCTCCAGGAAAATTGAGTTTTACTATCAAGTGAACTCAAGCTACTAACTAAAGCTTCATCTTAGTTTAGGTGTATATAGCAATCTTAGTCCACCCTCTACAAATAGTGGACAAGGGATGAAATGCACAAAAATAACTCAAATGAAGACAACTCGAGAAAACTCCAGAATGTTTCACTTTATATTCTCTACAGAAGATATTTGATATCTTGTGATGACTTCAAATGCTGTGAAAGAAGAAGCTGCAGCTAGGAAGTACTATGAGAAAGGGTTTAGGGAAAAAAGAAAAGTGGTTTTGATGAAAGGACAGAGAGTTTATGAGTTCAAAATCAGCATGTTGCTTGGCCACAAATTCAAAATTTCTTTGTTGTTCAATTAGCTTTTTAATCTCCTTTGGAGTACACACAACAGTCTGACAATGGTCTAATTCCTCCTGCTTCCATCGCATTGCTGCATAGTCATCCTCAATCAACATCTCTCCCTGTTGCCGCTTCATTAGTTCACAGTGCAACTGATACATCTGAGCCATATCCTCTTTCTGGTTGGCCATAGTATCCCGAAATGACTTCAGTCTTTAGGAAATATAACAATCCAGGATTACGATTTGGTTGCATGGACTGGAGGAACCATGACATAGCCATCGGATTATCACTTTCCCAATCATCATGGGATGGGTCACCTGTGGGGGAATGTCAGTGGATGTTGGTTGCTTGGAATGAGCTGCTAGTATGGTGGCTTGTGTAAGAAAGGGAAAACGAAAAGAGAAGGAAACAAGGAAGAAAGAGGGAAAGCAAGGAGAGGGGAAAGCAATGGAAGGAGTTGCGTGAGAGTTTTGTCTCACTACTCTAAACTTACTGACTTCAACCCTAAACAAAGTCATGGTGCCATAAGGCACCACCATAGCTATGTTATGGGGCCATGAGGGAGAGAGAAAAGGGTACAAGAAAAGAAGTGAACGGAAGAAAGAATTGCGTGGGAGTTTTGTCTAACCACTCTAAACTTATTTCCTTCAACCCTAAACAAAGTTATGATGCTATGAGGGAGTACAATAAATGACACACAAACATTCTCTATAATTATATCCAAGCTTTTACTTTTTTGGAGCCACCTTGTAATATAATGAAACGTTTGCTCGAATACATTCCGATGTGTTATGTCAGGACTTTATCCTTTGAATCTGGATAATCTTCCAATGATCCAAACTGTTTATACAATAGTGCCAACTTGTGTGGTAGATACAGAATAAATAGAATCTCTTAAATTCGAATATGTCAAACATTTGAAATTTGGCTCTTTTGCTTTGAAAATGGATGCTTACCATAATCTTTGCATATTCGACGGGTTGAAACATTCAATCTGATAGAATTTTCTGGGATCCTCCATCTAAGGGGAGTCCTATCACATAAACGGTTTGGGTCATTTTGAAAAACCCAGTTCCAACCAATAAAGTCCCGTCGTATCACATTGCAATACATCAGGATGTATTTGAGCAAACCTCGTACAATGAGCTTGCATCCAGATAAAACTGGACCTCGCAATTCTCTGAAAATTTTTTGGCTCAAATTTCTCATGTTTAATTAAGACCCAACTTCCATCATCCGTGCTGTTATGGCTCGAACCTGTAATGATATTACCTGTGAAGATTTGCAGCATTTGAGTATACTTCTCCTTGTACATGATTTTTTTTTTTTTTTAATTATTATTATTTAAATTATCATTGTAGTTATTGGTTGGATGCAAGTTTTCTCTGCTTGATATGTGACCTTTGCTTGTTGGATACAAATTTTATTATCTTGTAAATTCACCCATAAATTTAACTATGGTTCAATCATAACAATGCAGCTGCCAGAGCCATTCAGTTTCATTTTCACATGGTTTGCTGCTCTGCCTCTCATTTTTTGGCTAGCAAAGGCATTCACTGATGCAATTGTAAAAGATTTTCTGATCTTAAAGGTATCGGATCAAATTCTGCTCCCACGTCCAAGTTCGTTCAAAATTGGAATGCTTCGATATTTGACAAATTGATACAATTTCTAGGGCCCATGTCCTAACTGCGGTACGGAAAACGTCTCCTTCTTTGGAACCATACTTTCGGTGCCTAGTGGCGGTTCTACAAATACTGTTAAATGCTCCAAGTAAGTTTTTAGCTATCAAACGACTAAATTAGTTAATGTAACTAGTCACGATCAGTGGGGAACACGTCTTTTTTCAGGTTAAATAGCATATTTCAAGTAGTTTTTACTGCAGATTTGGGTAACTACGATCCTTCAATCGTTTTTTTCTTTTTTCTTTTTTCTTTTTCTTCCAGTTGTGGCACCGAATTACAATATGATGCGGGAGTGCGCTTGATTACAACAGATGCAAGTGAAGCTTGAGTCATGGAGGTACATTCATCTGCTTTATGATTCCTTCCATCAAACTTGTCTAGTGCAAAACTATCAAAGACTTCCAGTTGAATTAAAGCTGTCATATTCTTAATCTTCATTCATATTTGCTGAACAAAATGATCTGTCGCCAAACAACCCCACTGCTAAAGAAGAAACAAAAAGAATTGAAAAGAAAGGAAAGTAACTTGGGGCATGTTTGGATACACAAAATTCATGCACAAACGGGAATTGTTTTCCACTAACAAGACAGTTGGGTTATTCGGATACATGGATTTCACTCAGTATTCATCACTCCTATCCACAGTCGGAATTCTCAGGCACAAGAAAGAAGGTACTGTTGTTTAATGAATTTGAGGATTTCACTTGCTATCCAAACTGCAACCCATTTTTGGAATCCATGTTTCTGCACTAAGCAGGGAAATTATCATTGCATAATCATTACGTCTCCCGTAGAAAATCCACGGATTCCACACATCCAAACATGTTCTTGGGATCTGCTAGGAGAAATCATGACCTTCATTTTTGCTTTTGTTGTTCTTGTAGGAATCGTCTCAGGCCAGAGATAATCAAGTACATAGGTTGCTGTATAGAACAAAAGTCTCAGGCCATAGCTTGATTAAGGCTGAAAAACCCAGAATATGTCTGCTAGAAAATTTTAAAGTCTTGAATCTCTACATTAGAGAATGCATGCAAAACAAAATTTTGAACTAAAAAACTCCAGTAAAGTAAAAAAAAAAGAAAAAGTAAAAAAGAAAAAGAAAACAAGAAGAATAATTGAGCTTCACAGCTAGCACTGTATTTGATTTTTGTTTTAAGAAAACAGGCTTTTGGTCCCATAGTCTACTTCAAGACTAGAAAGTTGCTAGGAGAACTGCATTTCAGTAGAAACCTAAATTCCAAGGGAAAAATATGCATGTCTTGTTTCACATAAAAATTTGTTGTATTCGTTAAAAACATGGAAAACCTCAGACGGAAACCCCCTAGAATCAAATATGACATATATAAGTGACTTCAGAAGAAAGATAACATCAATTCAAGATTTCACACTTCGAAGCAAAATCAAGTGCTCCAAAGGAAACCCATAAACAAAAAGCAAGGGAAGGTTCCAATGAAACTGAATCACAATCAAAAGATAAAACAATGAAGGGGCGTGCACTAGTGGTATAGGTACCCCCGCTAACTTATGATGTACTGGGCAGATATGGGGCCCATGCGATGTATTCAGACCATCCAACCTGTCTATCTGACGCTTCTCCTCAGAAAATCCCCAGTACCCAAAGCTCAGCCTGATCCAAAAGTAAGTTGGGCTGTGGCAAAGGAGCAATCTGGGAGGCAACACCAACCCTCAAATTTTACAGGGGCCCACCTGAGTTGCAAAACAGTCTGAATTCTGGCCTCACCCTTCATCTGGACTGGATGAAGGGTCTGAACGGCCTTGGTTATATATGCACAACACAGTTGGTCCCCATGCTAGTCATTGGTGGGTTTTCCTTCTCAATATGTTCCTTCTCATGGACAGGTTTGATCCCGTGACCACACCACTGGGCTCCTCCATATCTGCCTGGTAGTACCATTGGAGCGTGCTCCAACAAAACAGCACCTGAATTAATTGGATAAGTCACTTGCCCAGGCCTCAGGGTGTGTACTGAGTTAAAAGCGTATTTTAGGACACTGCCGAATAGAATTTCACAAAGAGAGGAACCTCTAGAAGAGATGATTCTCCACCCCAATAAGGGTGAGATGGTGAGAATAATGGGTCCCCATTGAGATTGATGTTCAGATCCACTAGGATTTTGAACTTTGGAGCCATTAGATTTCTTGAATTTTATAGTGATCTTAGCGTGTAGGTAACAAATTCAGCTTTTGATATTGGTATTGAAGTATTTTAGAATAATTATTATAACCCCTTAAAAAAAGTAATTATTTTACTTACTAGCAGTAATCAGTCTGTACCCATATCCTCAAAGTTTTCAAAGTTTGGATTTTTTAGATCTGCTAAACCTGAATCTTGCTGTACAGCAAAATAGTCTAAAACAGATACACTTAAAAGTGGAAAAAGAAGAAGAAGAGATTTAAGACAACAAAATTACACCATTATAATAGCATCCCTGAAAGAATAAGAAAGTACAGATTAAATATTTTTTATAGGTTGTCTTTCAAAGGAAAAAAATTATATTATGAATCTTATAGTGTCTTGTGCCCCTTGCTGCCCTTACTGATCAAACCTCATAAATTAGCTTGATTCGAAAAAAAGGAAAAAAAATAAAATCATGGGGGGTCTTCATTTCAACGATTTGGAAATTTTGGATAGAAAGTTGAAATCCACTTCTCTCTTATCATCCTCTTGTTATGATTTAGAGGGTAAAGATAAGCAGTCATTATCGTTTTGTAGCCCAATCTACCTGGTTGAAACCTGCCTAGTTTTAGCCTTTTTGAATATTTGCAGCTAGAGATATTATTCAATGCCTAGTCTGGAAGTCTATAAAGTACCTTTCAGGGTTTTTTTTTTTTTTTTTTTTTGACTAGTGAAAAAAAAACTTGTCTCAACTCGGTCAATTCAACTCTACCTGATCGAGTTTCATCAAGACTCCAGAAAAACCTCAATTTGATCGTGAGTCACTGAAGACTCGAAAAAAACACTACCCAACTCAACAAACTTGGAAAAAACTCAATGAAATTGACAGAACTCGATTGCCTACAATGAATCTATGAATATTATACTTTTAAATATTAATTACCAAATAGAACTTGGAAAGACTTGAATGATTTACTCAATATGGCAGTTGTTCTTTAGTCAAAAATTTCAAGCTTTTCAACCACGGTTTTTGTACGGCCCACTGTGGATGGGCTATGCACCAAAAGTACTCAGTTTGGAAGATTCTAGCTGTAAAATTTTTAGACTTTTTTCTTGGTTGAATGTGAACCATTGCTGTATTTTCTCCCCTTGTGCCAACTGAAGGCCTGAATGGTACTCTTCTACTACCTTTCACCTGAGCATTGTATAATACTTCAGATTTTTAGTTCAAACAACTGGGTCAATGTTTCATTGATCTGAACCATTGATATTATGGGCCCAGTGTATAGCCCATGTACCAAAATATAGATGGCTTACAGAGATAGTTAAGACAGAAAATACAGCTGTTCAACCAAAAAAATACCAGATGTTCTATAGCTAGGACATTCCAGTTTGGGAAGTTTTGGCACACAAGCGATGGCCCATCACATGAAGGGTTTGGATTACTGAAAGATGGGCCCCACTTGTGCAAACTTAAAGCCGGAACAGGACTATAGGGTACAGTTTTGGCTTGAGCATTGTGTAATACCTCTCCCCAGGTGGTTAGGATAAAGGCTTAGATGATGATGATGATTGTCAACACCTCTGTGTAGTGTTTTTTTCTTTTTCCCTGAAAGGTTACTTACTACCTTTCTGTAGGTATCTTATTCTTCTATAAATGTAGGGTTTCGCTAATGTCCCTACCATTGGACATTAGCAACGTCCCCAAAGCTTTAAAGTGACACATGGGATGCCCAATCATCAATCTGGCCCATCCATTCTTTCATACAATTAGGGACAAGCCATGGTGCAAAAATCATGGCAATTGGATGATCGCAAGCATCCGACCAATAGCATGGGAAAGGGACCGTCAAGATTGAGCAGAGAAACAAAATAGGTACAATCATCATGTTATACAATCTATTTGATAGATCTCATTTTGTATTGCTTTTGATTCCAAAGTAGTGTTCACAACCCCAAGTGTAGGGTTGCAATGTAGTAATAATCTCGGTGAGACCGAGCTCAAATCCACAGGGACTGAACTTGCGTGTCTTCTGAATTTAACTAGAATTAGAACTAGATGAAGAACTAAAACTAAATCTGAATAATTGAAGAGAATAATTGTGAATAAGGTTAAAATAATCAATTTAAAGGTGTTAACTAGGGTGCCAAGGATCCACTTGTAGCAATCAGGATGCTACCTTGCTTGATTCAGGAAATCCAAATGGAATTGGAGTACTATCCTATCCAATTGGAAAAAGAGAGAGACGATTGAATCTCTGAACTTCTCATGGATCTAATCATCAATAGAGAAGAATTATGGGAGGAATTTTGTCACCCTATCATGCCCAAGGGATGATGGTGAACAACAGGAATAACCAATCTCACAATTTCAAAGAGGAAAAGAAAATATTCAAAGCTATCGCAGATCTATTGTAATTTGTCACAACAAACCATTAAAAACTAAAAATATTCCTTATAATCAAACTAGAATCCAAGAGAGTTCAACAAAACATGAATCAAAGCAAACCAAATATCATAATCACGCTACAAGCTTCACCTCTTAGCCCTAGCTAAGAGGTTTAGCCAACCATAGACATGATTGAGCTAAAAACTCTTAAGAAAAACATAAAAACAACTAAGGAAGAAGAAAAAAAACTATCGAAGGGCGGCTCCACCCTTTTGCTCCACTCCTTAAACCCTAGAAGATGCCTAGGAACATCCCAGGAACTCTTATTTATAGTTGGGGAACTTCAACTTTCGCACCGAGTTGGAAAAGTTCGGAAACTGCCTCAAATTTACACAGTCCGTGCAGAATCTGCGTAACCCTCGACTAGTCAAGGACAGTCTTCGACTGTTCGAGGGTCATCTTCAACTGGTCGAAGATCGCACGAAATTAAAAGTTCATGTTGCTGGGTTTGAGCCGAAGTTTCTTCGAGGAGTCGAGCCAAAGCCAGGACTGGTCGAAGCAGTGTTTAGACTAGTCAAAGCAAACAAATCTTTAGACTTCATTTTCTTCACTTCAAGTCTTCGATTATCTTCATTCTTCATTTGGTTTTCTTGGATCTTTGGCATGTGAATTCTTCAATCCTGGTATCTTAAGATCCATCTTTTACTTTGGTGATTCTTGAGCATTAAATCCATGCTTTTAACATTCTTTTCAACCCAAGCTCACAGATTCACTTTGCAACACAAACATGTATAAAATATAATATTAAGCAATATCATGTTCATAAAATCAAGATATAAATAGGGAAAAATATGCAATATTTGACACTCAACAAGTAGCCCTTTGGTTTGATGATTCTAACTATGCAATATATGGCTTGTACAAAACGGACGGTTATAACAAATTGGCTTCATTCATAGGGTTATGGTTATCTGGTTGGTGTGATTCTTGTAGCATGGTTTTGTCCAAATGGCACTATTGAATGAATGGTCCCGATTGATGGTTGGGCATCCCCGTGGGTGTTAGCAAAACCCATAAATAAATATTAAAATATTCTGCATTTGCCAATGGCCTATTGTTGATTAATCTAGACCATCAGTCTGTTGCATCCCCCTGTGAATGGACCATGCTTCAAAAACTCCTCAATAGGACGATCCCAACCTCCTGATTCATGCCCTACAAACTGACACTTAAAATAATATAGCAGTGGTCCACACTCCACATTCAGCTGAAAATTCCCAAGAATGGCGGCTATGACTTCCAAAATTGGTAGTCAATCCAAAAGGCAACACACTGATGGTCCAGATTTCCTAACCACAGACCCTATTCATCTGAAATTACCAAAAAAAAAAAAAAAAAAAAAGAAAAGAAAAGAAAAGAAAAGTTCATTGTAACTTGATGTTTTGTTGTCTATGAAAAATTCCACCAATCACATGAATGACAAACGCTGGTGCTTAATCTTGCAGGATCCATTTGTGATGGGAGTGGGCCGCAAAGGGATGGCTCTATGTAATTTGAGATTTGGGTCGTGTGTATATTTGTAATGGAAGCAAAGAGGCTGGTAGTATGTATAGCTCAATGGACACTGACTACAGCTGCGCTGTTGTAATGTGAGTCAATATAGTAAGAAATCTATAAGAATTTCTCCTACAGGGCTCATCTAATGCTTGTGTTAGCTCTCTCTCTCTCTCTCTCTCTCTCTCTCTCTCTCTCTCCCTACAGGGCTCATCTAATGCTTGTGTTATCTCTCTCTCTCTCTCTCTCTCTCTCTCTCTCTCTCTCTCATCTAGATATTTGTGCTATTTCCTTGAAATTTGTGTATTTGTCGTCCATTAGATTTGGACCACCCAAAAATGGACCCGATATGGTATGGTATGTAACCAACGCTTAAAATTCCTTTAGTTAGGGCCTATTTGTGAGTAATGAGAACTTTAGAACATAAAACTGATTTTCATGGGTACTCACTTTTCCCTACTTGAGAGAAAAAAAGAGTCCGTATGAAGGTTGATTTTCATTTCCAAGCATTTAGTAAATTTAGATTTTGATTTCTTTTAAAAAACCTGTTAAATGTCGATTTTCAAGGTTATGGGAGAAGGCCTTTAACCTATAGGGGTTTGGGCGAACAGCAAGCGTTGTGGGTGTGTACTTGCATGTGGTTTGCGGGTGATTGCATGCAGGTAATAGTAAAAAAGAACTGCATTTTAAGTGAAAGAATGGAAGTACTTGCAAGTATTAGACTGGGTGAAAGATATACCTTGTTTCAAGGTTGAGGTCTTGGTATCTATCCCTAGTGGGGGTGGCTAACAGTGAAGTGTGTACTGACAGTGGGATGTACTAACAAGCAAACAGAAAAAAAGAAAAAAAGAAAAAAGAAACAGTACTTGCAAGTATGGGCTGACACAAAGCAAAGCTAGGGATGACCATACTTGTGAAATCATGCCTAAAACCTCTGAAATCACGTTGTGTGGCCCACCTAAGTTTTGAAATGACCTGAATCATCCATCCTAGTGGAGAGCATCCTACTGGATTGGATGTGATATATAAAACAGTGTGTCCGTACATTTTAATGGGGGTATTCCCATCCTAGTTGTACAATGTGTTGTCACCCATCTATCTTCTTGAATCTACCTGATTTTGGATACGGTGTGAACTTGAAGAGGTGGGCCTCAACGGATGGAGTGGATGTAAGCCGTGCATCATGGTTGCTCCATACAACATTATTTTCTCTACAATAGCTTTAGAGAGAATCAGCTTCTTTCCTTTATACAATTGAGTAAACTCTGTTGGGCTGACCATGAATGTACTTGGTTTATCCATGCCGTCCATCAGTTTTTCTAGCTCATTTTAGAGGTTGAGACCAAAATTGATGCATATCCAAAGCTCAGGTCAACCACACCACAAGAAACAGTGGGAAGAATGATTTGCACCATTGAAACCTTCCTAGGGTCTACAGTGATGTTTATTTGTCATCCAACCTGTTCCTAAGATCAACCAAACATAGATGAAGGATAAACACAAATATCAGCTTGATCCAAAACATCTGTGGCCCCAAGAAATTTTCAACGGTAGGCGCTTGATTCACACTGTTTCTTGTGGGGTGGTTTGGGATCAAGATCTAAAATTATCTGGTAAAATAGATGGACGGAGTGGATAAAATGCATAAATCACGTTGGGCCCCACAGAGTTTACTCAGTACGCAATCTGCTCCCATTGCGTTCTACCCCTTGCCACTACGGAATCGGTTCTGGCAGGGGCTCTGTAGGTTCCACCGGGATATGTGTTGTATCCATGCCGTCATGAGCCCAAAAAAGATGCAGATTCAAGGCTTAAGTGGGCCACACCGTGGGAAAAAGTGGGGACCGATCGCCTACCGTTGAAAACTTCTAGTAGGCCAGATAATTTTTTGATCAAGCTGATATTTGTGTTTTCCCTTCATCCAGGTCTATGTGACCTTATGAACAGATTGGATGGCAAATAAACATCACGGTGGGCCCTAGGAAGGTTTCAACGGTGGCTTCATTATCACCACTGCTCCCTGTGGTGTGGCCCATTTGAACTTGGATCTACCTTCTTCTTGGGCTCATACCTTAAAAATGATATGTTAAAATGGATGGACGGCGTGGATAAAACGCATACATGACAGTGGGCCCCACAAAGCCCTTGCCAGTTTTCAAAATTTTAAACTGCGCTTGGAATCCCCTTGCATTTCAAAATCTAATCAAATCATGGCTTCCATCCTTTTTCCCCGACCCCTCCTTCGGAAAACCACTCTCCTCCGTTTCATCAACACCCTTGAATTTCTGTCTCCCGAAATCCGACCGTTCGATGACGAAGATCAAGCAGATGAAGAAAAGATTAGCATTTCCAACCGTACATACTGGACACGAAAGATCCACACCCTCTGCACAATCCAATCTGATGTGGATGCGGCCATTCACCTCCTCGATCGTCTCCGCCTCCGTGGCTATATCCCCACCCCCTTCAATCTCAGCAGCATCGTCCACGCGCTTTGTGGGTCCGACCGCTTCTCGGAGGCCCACCGTCGCCTCCTCCTCTCCCTCGCCTCCCCGTCTTTCTCCCTAGACCATCGGACCTGCAACGTCCTCCTCGCCCGCCTCCTCGACGCCCGTACCCCTTCTCTCACGTTACGCGTCGTGAACCGCATGATCGCTGTGGACGGCAGTTTCGTCCCGTCCATCATCAATTACAACCGCCTCATTGATCAGCTGTGCTCAGATTCGAAACTCCTTGAAGCACGCCAACTGTTCGATGATATGTTGAGCAGGGGCCACTCTCCCAATGCCGTCTCCTACACCTCCCTCATTAATGGGTTTTGCAAAATCGGTGAATTGGGTGTCGCCCAACAACTGTTCGATGAAATGCTCAAGAGGGGCATCCCGCCCAATTCGCTTACATTCAGCATTCTTCTGAAAGGAGTCCTGCGGAAACGTAAGGTTGAGGAAGGGAAGGAGCTGATGCAAAAGCTCTGGCAGAGGATGCTTGATGAAGAAGGCCCATCTTCTGTTAATAACGCAGCTTTTGCGAATCTTGTTGATGCGCTCTGTCGAGAGGGATTCTATCATGAGGTTTTCAAGATCGCAGAGGAAATGCCGCAAGGGAAGAGTGTTTGTGAGGAATTTGCTTATGGTCAGATGATAGATTCGCTGTGTAGGGCCGGACGGAATCATGGGGCATCTCGGATTGTATATATAATGAGGAAGAGAGGGTTTGTTCCTAGCTTGGTTTCTTACAATTCTATAGTCCATGGTCTTAGCAAGGAAGGGGGTTGTATGAGAGCTTATCAGCTCTTTAAAGAAGGGATTGAATTCGGCTACTTGCTGACGGAGCCTACATATAAGGTCCTGGTTGAGAGTCTTTGCCAAGAGTCTGATCTATGCAAGGCCAAGGACGTGCTTGATTTCATGTTAGATAGAGGGGTCGACAAGACCCGGATCTATAATATATACTTGAACGCGTTGTGTATTCTGGATAATACCAGCGAGTTACTGAATGCGCTTGTTTCGATGCTTCAGAATCAATGCAAGCCTGACGTGGTTACGCTTAATACTGTTATTCACGGATTCTGCAAGATGGGTAGAGTTGATGATGCTATGAAAGTCTTAGATGACATGCTGGCAGGGAATTTCTGTGGTCCAGATGTAGTGACTTTCACCACCATTATAGGCGGTCTATTGAATGTGGGTCTGATGGATGCAGCGCTTGATCTCTTGCATCGGAAAATGCCCGAGAGTGGTTGTAGGCCAAGTGTTGTGACTTATAATGTTGTTCTCCGTGGGTTATGTAAGTTCCAGAAGATTGATGTGGCGATGGAGATTTTCAGTGGGATGGTTAGGGAGGGTGTGAGTGCTGATAGCACGACTTACACTATAATTTTAGATGGGTTTTTTGGAAGTAACCGAATAGAAGAGGCCAAGAAGTTTTGGGATGGTGTTATTTGGCCATCGAAGATTCATGATGATTTTGTTTATGCGGCGATACTTGGAGGCTTATGTGGTGCTGGAAGGATGAATGAGGCATGTGATTTCTTGTATGAATTGGTCGATTGTGGGGTTGCTCCAAAGATTGTGAATTACAATATTGTGATTGATAGTGCTTGCAATTTGGGTTTGAAACAAGAGGCTTATCGGTTAGTGAGGGAGATGAGGAAGAACGGGTTGGTGCCGGATGCAGTTACATGGAGGACTTTAGACAAGTTGCATGGGAATGCACATAAAAGATGTGTTAGTGTTCGCAATGAGGAAACTCAAGTGGATGTGGAGGATTCATCAATGACTGGAGATGTGGAGGATGAAGAGAGTGAAAATAGCTTGAAGGAATGCATGGGTGAAGATTCACTGGAGGGTATTGTAGACCCATCTTTTATTACAGAAGAACAGAGGAAAGAAGAAGATAGTGGTGGAGATGGTGATAATCATGGGGATGATTTAACTAGAGATAAGGAAATATGCCAGCAATCGGGACGGGCAGAGCCTTTATCTAGGATGGCTCGAAGAGTGTTTGGGCTGCTTTAGAAGATTTTGAACATTATGATGAAGTGGTGTTAAGGTGAACTATGACGATGAGGAATTGCACTGAACAAGTCGACCAGTAGCTGAGGCTTCTGAATTCCATGCACGTTGCACCATGAGTCGATGATCTGATGGGCTCATTAGTCAGTGATCTTGAGAGATCCTTGCTCTTCAGTCAGGGCCTCATTCAACACACAACTGGCCAATATGGGAGGGTTAAGAGTCTTCTGATCTAGAAGATTTTGAGGCATTTGATCAACATATACTGTCTGGACGACTACATTGTGCGCCTCACATGCAGAATTGGGTGTGTTCATCTAGGGTTAGGTCTCTGTAACAATGCTGGGTTCTCATTTCAGCCAAGCATTACAGGTGAGCCTATCTTTCTGTAATTTAGATTTTTCACCTCGTGAGTCCTCATAGTGGATGGGCAATGGGCCAAAGATCTCCACGAGCAGTCCCAACCTTCTGACCTGTGGATGGACGGCGCGGATAAAACACATACATCATGGTGGGGCACATAGAGCACCGTCCGGTAGTAGGCAATCCGCGTCCCATATGTTAAAGTGGGAATGTTGTATCTTTGGGTGGTCTTGTGGACTACCATATTCTATTAGACTATTAATATAAATGAGAGAGAGAGAAAGGGATGTATTATTCCCTATTCACAATTAAAATAAAAGTCTGATTACATCGTATCAAAGCAGAAGGTCAAGTGTTTGAATTCCGGGGACAACAGATATGCTACCGTAATATATTCTGCAATTGTATGCAAGAGCTCCGGTTATTTTTAGGTGATCATATGGTGCTTTATTATGCAGCGTCTCACATTGCCCATAATCCAATGTTCCATGAGAAGACTAAGCACATAGAATTTGACTGTTATTTTATCCGTGGGAAGATCGCTTCTAAAGATATTACCACAACTTATATTCAATCCAAATAATAGGTTGCAGATATCCTCATTGAGGTGTCATCATGTGCAGAATTTTCTTTATTGTGTTCCAAGCAGGGCATGATAGATATTTATGCCCAACTTGAGGGAGAGGGTTAAAGTGGGAACATTATTTCTGTGGACTACCATATTCTATTAGACTATTAATAGAAATTAGAGAGATGGAAGTATTATTCTCTAATCACAGTTAAAATAAAACTTTGATTACACAATAATTTGTGAAATTTGAAAATTTCTTTTCTCATTGGAACTTACAAAAATAGAAAACAATGAGGCTCCTTTGTGCTATATATATAATAGCTGTCTTATGTTATTTATTATTGTTATTTTTTACTCTCTTCCTCTCTCACCACAAACTTCATTCTTGCATGGACCATTAATATTATTGCCACTTGATTTTGGACCGATGTGTAGAGCTGTACATGAATCGAGTTAGCTCAGTTAGCTCCCTCGACTCGACTCAAAAAAGCTTGATTCGACTTTTTTTCAAAATTGAGTTCGAGCAGAGTCGAGTTAGCTCGGTTAGCTCCCTCGACTTGACTCGAAAAAGCTTGATTCGACTTTTTTTTGAAATTGAGTTCGAGTAGAGTCGAGCTGATTTTTTGAGCTTGAAAAAATTTCGAGCCGAGTTCGAGCTTGCCCGAGCTCGACTCAACTCGGATTGAACCCCAACTCGAATCAAACTCGGATCGAACCAGTTCGGTGACTCGATTATTTTGATATTGATGTTGCTCAGCAAGTGTTTGATGAAATGACTCAACGAAGTGTCGGCTAGTGGTGAGGAAAGTATGTATATGAAACAAATACTCTTGTATCTTGATTTTTATGTTGCTTACTGAATGTTTGATGAAATATCAGTAAATCGATGCTGATGTTTTACATCCCGCTAGAAATTGAAGGTACACTCCATGTGTTTGAGAAAATGCTACAAAGGCTCGTTCTTGGCTCAAATTGGCCCGAGCTGCTGACCGAACCGTGCCGAGCTGGCCAGTCAGGCTTGAGGACCGAGCCGAGCCGAGTTTGAGTTGGGGTCAACTAGTGGTTGGGCCGAGTCGAGCTGTGCCAAGCTTGACTCGGTTCGACTCATGTATGGCTCCACCGATGTGTCTAATAACATTGGGTCCTCAGTTTATGGTTTGGTGATCTAGAATGTTGATGTGTGCTCCCAAAAATCAATCTTCTAGATAGGAAGATCCTAGCCATAGAATATTTGGCTTTCTTTTTTCCTCCACACGTCATAGAATGCTGCCATTCTATATACTCCAGTGGTCAAATGATTAGGATTTTTCAATGTAGGAGATTTTTGGGTCATCCTTCATCCATGTTGAGGCCCATCAGATCAACGATCCAGATCACATTCCGTGTGCCCCACTTTTCATAAGGCTGCACTTGGACTCGCGATCAAATCGAATTGTAGTAGCCATTCCATTGGAGTGACCCAAGTGGAATTACCTCAGGCTTAGTGGTTGTGAATAAGGGAAGGGCTCTGGAACACAATCATGATGTTTTCAAGCTGGAATTGAAGGGGTCATGGTTTGATCTAACCTCCCATGCCAGTATGTATCGCCTGACATGTGATGTATTCTCCATGGGCACAAGGGCATGTTTGGATACCATCAATATAAGTTACTTTTTAAGTGATTCAGTTACTTTTTTTGCACTTTCGTTTGGTAATCACAAGCTACTTGTTTCAATAAATTTTTATTTATTTATTTTTATTTTTAACTTATTACTTTTCTACCTCTCTCTCACATGATCCTTGTCAAAGGAGGCTCTCTCTCACTGTTCATATCATAGGAAGCCTCACATGATGGACTGTCCACATTGAGGGTGGGGCTCACACGATGGATGGTCCACATCAAAGGTGGGCCCTACATGATGGATGACCCCATATTAAAGTCGGCCCCACATGATGGACGGCCCTATGTTAATGTGGGCCCACATAATGGATGGTCCACATAAAATCATCCCACAAATTTGACATCGAACATAGTAGAAGTGTGACATTTTCATTATCATCAATTTTCACATCAATTATAGTCAATCTATTAATCAGAATATTAACTCATTAAGGTGTTCTTGCAAAGATGACCCTTCCTCTATCTTCAAGTTATGTAGTTATTGTCACGGAAAGATCTTGTTCCACATCGATTTTCCTTTATATAGATTTCATAATTCATCTCATAATAATAATATTATTATTATTTACTGTGGTTGAATCAGTCATACTAAACAAAATTGAATCATCTAATGCAAGAAGAATATCTATTTTTTCTCCGCAAATATCTCATTTTTCATCTCTACATGGATAACACACTTGATAATTGTGGTAAATTTCACATTAACACGACAACCAGGGGCGGCTCAACATTTTTGGGGGCCTTAGGCAAGTCATAAAAATGAGGCTTTTAATTTTAAAAATAAAAAAATTAATAAATTCAAAATTAAATCATAAATTTGCTTCTTGTCTTTTTAGATGCAAAATTACTAATTAAACTTTTGTATTCAAGTTTACCCAATAAATCAGTTTCGATAGATAAAATTGCTAAACTGTTCATAAGGTGAATCCTAGATGGATGAAAGGAAAACATAAATATCAGCTTATCCAAAATTTCTGCCGCCTGCCGAAAAGTTTTTAATGGTAAGCATTCAATATCCACTTTTTTTATGTGTTGTGGTCCACTTGAGCTTTAGTTCTGCTTCATGTTTTTTCTAATATTCTAAAATGGGATGAAAAAACGGATCAACGGAATAGATATAACACATATAATAATGTAGACCCTTCAGAGCTCAGGGCTGCAGGAATCCCTAAAGTGGTATGCACGCAATCCGCGTCTATTGTGAGGATAATGAATTTAGAATTGTATAGTACCCTAGTAATGTTATAGTTAATAAATAGGCACTCCTAGATTGTTAATATAGCATATTTTGACTCCATCCAAACCATCCAAATTAGGTGATCCATTCTAGAGAGGCTAAATTACAAAAAATCCATTGATTTAACTATTCTATCTTCCAATTAGTGGGAATTTATATGTTGAATTCAAATAATTTGTTTAGTGTACAAGAATCAACCAGTTAGGAGATCCAGCAATTGTGTGTATTTGTTTTTGTTTTTCATGAACCATCTAAACTGGGATCCACTTTTATATCTGTTTAATTTAATTTAAAAATATTCAAAGGTTGCAATTTCTCAGTGCATGTGTATAGATTATCAAACGCTGTCAGAGTATTAAAAGCCTGTTCCTATAATACAGGGCCTTCATAACTAGGGGGCCTTAGGCGATTGCCTCACCTGCCTACCCCTTAGAGCCGCCCCTAACGACAACAGGGCTACCCAAGCTGACGAAAGGCCCACAAGGAACTTATTACTCGCTCATTCCATGTATGGTCCTTTTGCTGGACGAATGAGCAAGAGATGTAAATAAATAACATGCAATGAGCAGCTTAGGCAATGAATCCAAATTTTGGTGCTTGGAGGAGCATATTGAGATGGTGAATCTTCTATTTGCAACAAGTGAAAGTGGAGAGGACATGCTCATGTTAGCAAGGAGTTAGCAATTCGTGTCTCACAGGTTATTGCTAGAAGGCATATTGATGAGTTTATCATCCGAGGTTCTTTTTTCTTAGAGAATCGATACCAAGACTTCAGTGTTGAAACGAGGTATCTTTCACTCAGTCTACCACTTGAGCTATCGATCATGGTATTATATCATCCGATGTTGATTAGTAGATTACCAGACAACGTGCGCAAGTTAGAGACGCGATGTTTTTTTAATTTTTTAATTTTTTTAATTATATTTTAAGACGGATATTTGCATGCGCATCAACTCATCTTAGCCATGCAAATGGCGGCCGTCGAATGAATAGTTGTAAAGAAAATGGCCATTTGTTTGACTTCAACGGCCGAAATCATGGGAAGGGTAAAATTGTCCCGGTAAAAAAACGGATGCACATCTCCTAAAATGAGAAGGGTAAAATTGTCATTTTATTTGGAAGATGTTTTTTTTGCAATGCAAGTACCATGTTTAACCGGCTAAATTTGTCATTTTACTTGAAAGATTTTATTTTAATTTATAATTGTTATTATTTCAATACACGTCCCACGTTTAAACCGCGCACAATTGTTATTATTTGGCTGACGCAATGGGTTTGCGTCCTACCCTGCTATCTCTAGCCACGAATGGGCACATCTAGAGCTGTACACGAGCAGACTAAGGCTCGAGTACTCGCTCGACTCGACTCGGAATACTCGACTCGTACTCGACTCGTCAGGTGTTAGAGCCGAGTACGAGTAGTTTTTTCCTACTCGTTTTGAGTTCGAGTAGAGTACGAGCAAAGTAGTACTCGACTCGGTACTCGACTTGGTGCTCGACTCGGTGCTCGATTCGGTGCTCGAACTCGGTACTCGACCAGGGCCATATATATACAACTAAAGCCCTATTTCTCGGTCGCTTTCAGCTTTCGCCCGCCCTGCCCAAATCAAAAAATCAAACCCTCCCTTTCCTTCCCTCCCTCCCATCGTCCAGCGCTCGTCCCTTCTACCCTACCCATTCGGCCATTCCTCTCTCTCTCTCTCTCTCTCTCTCTCCTCTCATTCGTCCATCGTCCAGACTCCAGCGCTCGTCCCTCTTCTTCCCTCTCTCTCTCTCTCTCTCTCTCTCTCTCTCTCTCTCTCTCTCTCTCTCTCACTCCCTGCCGCTCGCGGCTCGTGCCTACGGCATGTCCGGTGCTGCTCGCCTGCTCGTCCCTACTTGCCCAGTGCCCCTGTCCCTGGCCTGCCCGACGCCCCTGTGCGCAGCTCGTCCCACCCCTGCCTGGTGCCCCTGTTCGTCCATCAGGTAAGAATTTCGTTTTGAATCTGCTGCTTTCCAATATTGATTTTGATGGATTATAGAATCTGTGTTAGGCCCACCATTTTGTGTCCGGTGCCCCTGTCCGTCCGCAGATTTTCTTGTGTCGGGCCCTCCATTTTGTGTGTATGTTGTCCAAGTTGGACGGCGGATGATTCTGAACAATGTATTTGAACTTTAACATACAATGGCTCTTTCCAGCCATTTTATTGCTTGCGTAGAACATCTGATCCATGTAAATGATAGACCGCAACAAAAATGATGAATTAGAGAGAAAATCTGATTAATTTACAAATTAGGTGTACCAAACATGTACATTCAATCAGTCCATCGGCTGTCCATTGATATTAATGGTGTTGCTCACCTGATGAATGGACCGCCCTTTTTTTGCCTCCAGCTAATCTCTATGGGGTGGCCCACATTTTGCATGGCTAGGATTTTACACACAGCTGACACATTGGTAGGAAAGACGTGTCATGTATTGAATGTCACATACAAGGATTGCATTCATGTATTGAGTTGCTACTGGACGGTGCTCTATGGCCCCACATTGATGTATGTTTTTATCCAAGCCATCCATTCATTTTACATCATTATTTCAGTTAATGATCTACAAAAATGAGGCAGATACATATCTCAGATGGACCGCATAACATGAAAACAGTGGTGATTGAATGACCACCATTAAAAACATCCTAAGCCTCAACTCGTGTGCTCGTACTCGGACTCGACTTGAAAACTCGGACTCGACTCTACTCGTTTATTACTCGTACTCGGCTCGTACTCGGGCGAGTAGAGTACGAGCAGGGGGTCCCTGCTCGTTGGCCGAGTAGAGTCGAGTACGAGCAGCACTCGGGCGTTAAGAGTCGAGTACGAGTAGGGCGATACTCGACTCGACTCGACTCGTGTACAGCTCTAGGCACATCTGTAGGGCCCACCTTGATGTATTTGTTTATCTACACCGTTGATCCTTTTTCTTATATTATTTAAGGTATGAGCCCAAAAATAAGGTAGATCCAATGCTCAAGAGCACCACACCACAGATGACTCTTACATTTAATGATCTGTGCATTTAATGCAACCCAAGCTTATTATTTGATGTGGTCCACTTTAGCATTGGATCTACCTCAATTTTGGGATTATACCTTAAAATGAACCGATAAAAGGGATGGATGGCATGGATAGACATACATAATGGTGGGCAACATACAACTATGCGCGTTCGTGGCTAGAGATGAGCGGGGGTAGGATGCCATCCACCTCCTTATTATTCATGTGGGCTTGCAGGGAATTCCTGTAACTCTGATTACAAGCAATTTATAGGAAGCAACATGCATGTTTGAAGGTGGGCCACGCTAAAATGCTTTGAGCGCAAGCCGGACACGAAAATTGATTGGCCCATGCATTTTACGGCCAAACTCTACCCATGGGCTAAGCTCAGTCGAAAGATGGATCGAGGGCAGCCCACCCGGCCATTGCCACCCTTAGGCATGTGGGGGTGGCAATAGGTTGGGTCAGCTCGTCGACTAAATGGCCAGACCCACTCCTGAGGTGGACTTGGCCCCAGCTACATGGATAGAGGGTCTGCGCTCCGGGTGAACAATGTGGCCCGTTTAAGTAAAAGGGTTGTGCTTGGGTTGAGCCGTACCTGACCTGCCGTTGTAGATTATAAATACTAGGGCTGACCCGTGACCCACCCGACAATGGGTTGCGCTCTGACATGATGTATCGGGTTCGGTCTTAGGCACCAACCCGATTAAACTTGGGTGGGGGTCGGGTTGAGGTCTCGGGTTATCCAACCCAACCCGAACTCGATCAATGTATAAGTTACTTATAAATTATAATTGAGTGTGGATCATCTGTGTTGAAGGCACAGAAAATTCTAGTGCCGTTGGGTCTCGTCGGTCCACATCATTTATGATGTCTCAAGCTAACAAGATACGCTAGATTTCTCTGTTCCAAATAGATTGTGTGCTACACAACATGACTTTTAAAGGAGTAGTTGTCCAATATTTTAGCTAGTTTGTTTTTTTTTTAAATGAAGTTCTTTTCGATAAATAATTGCATATATAATTAATAAAATCATAAATACAAAAATAAGACATGTATTGAAATATAATATACTAATGTAATAATGAAAATATTAGCATGTATCCACCCAACCAACCCGACAGAGCCCGCTTGGGTTGGGCTTTGGTTGAGAATTCCCAACCCGAGGTTGGGTTGGGTTAGGGTTGAGGTATAGGAACCTTGGGCTGGGCTAGGGTTGAGCACCAACCCAACCTGACTCACCCCTCCCTCCTACTCGTTCCTCCCTCTTCAGGTCAGAGGCCTACTCTTCCTGGACAGAGTGGGGCTGGGCGCCATCAGGCCAGGTTGACGGCCTTCTGTTGCCTCTCAGTCACTGCTCTTTTTGTTGAGAAAAGTCTTAAATCTAAGGTTTTGAGGTCGTTCGATCGGTCGTGGGAAGCTTCGACTGGTCTTAGGAGACGCTCGACCGGTCGTAGGTTCGAGCCCTTGTACGACTCAAAGTCCAGCGAGTTGGTTTGCTGTTTTTTACTGTAGCTACGACTGGTCGTAGGAGAGCTACGACTAGTCGTAGGTGGTCTACGACCAGTCGTAGGAGAGCTACGACTAGTCGTAGGTTACGCAGTTTGTTCCGCGATTTTGCGCGAAACTGCGGATTTGAGTCCTTTCACAAATGGGATGTGGAAGGGAAGTTTCCTAAACTATAAATAGGTATTCCTAGGGTCTTTCTAGGAAAGGGGTGATGAATGCTAAGGCTTTCTAAAAGGGTTCCAGGGTTTCTAAAGGGTGTAGCAAGGGTGAGATTCGAGGTTGTTCGAATCGGGTAAGTCCTTTCTCTTTGTAATTGATGCTTTCATAGTGGTGATCTGTCGCTTTGTGCCGTGGTTTTTTCCCGCAAGGGTTTTCCACGTTAAATTTGTGTGTTCTCTTTTCTTGTGTGTGCTTGGTGCCATTGGATTACCATCCTAGATCTAGATCTGTGTGATTCCGCAGGCCAAAAATCCCAACACTTTTTCCTCTCTCTCTCTCTCTCTCTCTCTCTCTCTCTCTCTCTCTCTCTTTCCTTTCCTTGTATAGCCTATATGATAGGTGTGGTGGTTTTGCTTTTTGTAAGGCCCTTCTGAAGCTCTCATGTTCATCCTTTGTTAAGCTATTCAATGAATATACGACATTTCCTGAAAAAAAAAAAAAAAAAAAAAAAAAAACACTTAACTCACCCAACTTTCAGCCCTAATAAATACATTGCCAAACTATAGATATATGCAAGTGATGTGTGTGTGTGTGTTTCTATGCATCCACTAACAAGCAAGGGATCGATGGGCATAGCTTTAGCCCAAGGTTAGGCCATGGTCCGGCTTGATGAATTTTAAGTAGGTTGGGTTTGGTTAGAGGGGCAATGGTAGCGGCTTGGGTTCAACCGATCCCATTTAGTAAATGAGTCCAGCTCGGTCTGAACCCAACCTGACCCATTGTGAACCCTAGAACGTAGATTAGCTGCGACCTCGGATCTAGCCAAGTGGGTGCGACCTTGACCATGGGGCCCACCTCAATATATGGTAGTATATCCACACCATCCATTATTTTAGAGAATGGTCCCGAAAATGAGGAGGAGACAAATCTCAGGTGGACCACACTATAGGAAACAGTGGTTATTGAACTCCCATCATAAAAAACTTCCCAAGGTCCACCATAATGTTTATTTGCCATTAACCTGTTTATATGGCAACACAGACCTAGATAAAGGTAAAACACAAATAGCGGCTTGACCCAAAAATTTTGTGGCCCTTAAGAATCTTTTAATGGTGGGAATTCAATCCCTACCGTGTAGTTCACCTGAGATTTATATCTGCTTCATTTTTGGGACCATGCCTTGAAATAAACTAGCAAAATGATATATACAACACATATATCGAGGTGAGCCCCACGGTGAGGGTCGCACCCACATGGCTGGATCCGGGTCGTTCATGAACCATACTAGCATGAACCTAGGCCCATTTGCAGGTAATAGGGTCTGGGTCTGGGCCTTCATTCTAGCCCAATTGACAGGCCCGACCAAGCCCACTCAATTGACAAGCAATAAATGCAACCGTTTAAGCGTTCCTATTCATTTCGGGTAGAGATAGTAAGATATCAATGTCACTCATAATGCGGTCGTTATCTGGGAACGTGAAGCATTTGTAGTGGTCCCATCAATGAATGGCTACAAATGACTCAAGTGTCTATCATAGGGCTACAGTAAAGGATGACAGGACATTGTTGGAAGATAGTTGAATCGGGTCCTCTGGTACACCCAACTTTGCATTTTCTTGTAAGCTATTCTTAGTACATGCCCGGAAATTTTGCATAGGCAGGCACCAATGTGGTGCATCTGCACGAGATCTGGACCATTGATCAGGTGGGGCTTGCTGTTTGGATGCCATGTTCTGAGACTTAGGCTGCTCCACTCATCAGGTGGGTTACATGTGTGAATTGGACGAATACAGTTTCTCCTGTTTCTTTCATCAATTTTTTGGCTGTTTATATCAATGAGTGGCCCACCTGATGAGTTAATTAGAGTAATTTTTCCATCAAGGCATATCCACCTTAGGTTCCATCTGTTGAATGGTTCGGATCAGGCATATACGTGTAAAATTGAGGCCAGATGATGGATGAAAAGATGTGTAAGGTAATCGGGCCGAGGAGGAATAATCGGGTCCTGAAACTCCGCCAATGTACATTTTTTCAGATACATCCAATTCTGTACACAGGTAATCCAGACGGTTGATCCGATGGTTCCCACTATGAATGTGGGATTTACCCAAAAATCTCACAGGCTGGGATATCCTAACCGTTTGTATTGCTGGATTATGAAAGGACGGCTAAAAGATTACGGAAGTAGCTGAAGAACGGGTAAATATCAGAAGTGGTGGGATTTCCAAATCTGTGAAATTTCTAGGGCATCCCATCGATGGAGATTGGATCAACGGTCTGGATCAGTCCCTCAGGACACGATAATTTATCTTTGGCGGCCGAGATCCAGATGATAAAGCAGAGGTGGGATGATTTTGTCACTTGCGTGATGGCAACGTAATGTACGATGCTTCCTTGCATGGTCCCCATCCCCACCCTACCCAAGTATCTAATTCAATGGCCTATAGATGGGCCCCACAATCTCTAGTTCTCAAGAAATGTTAGTACACTCGCACGGGTGCACTTTCTTAGTGTACTGCCCCTCACACGTGGAAATAAGGCCTGCACGTGCAAAATCGAGCCACTCATCATGCAATCCTCATAGCCTAGATGGCATCTCTTAAAAATCATTGGGATGAGATCAACAGGTGGGCCACACATGTATAGAAGGAATGAACGTTGAGATTAGCTGTTAAACGTCTACGAATAGCCCACTCGACAATAAATCTGGCTGGTTTTTCAGATACAGAATCTACGTGGTGAGAATTACCTGATGAGCGGCTCCGATCTCAAACATGTGTGCTTCCTTTCCACGTGTGAGGTAAGTACACGTCCGAAGTGTACTTCGGGGTCGCTGCTTTGTATGTTAGTTTGGTCATTATCGGACGGTGAATGAAAGTAGCATCAGGACTGGTATTGGGCCCCACCACTCCGTCCCGAAACTTAGTTTTTTCAGTTGGGAACATGCAAAGCACTTGTGGCCCGAGCACTCACCCAAAAGTGGGGCCCACGGATTACCTATCTTCGAGGTGGACTAGGTGCTCTTGCTTTTTTTTTTTTTTTTTAATATATTTTTCCCCCTTTGACCTAGGTGTTGAAATACAGGCTTTTTAGCATTGCGCCATGTTCTGCCCTTGTTTGTTGGGTTTTGGTATGTTAGACGTAGCGAGATTTGATTGGATAATATGCAATTGTAGAAGAGATATTTTATCGAGGAGTACGAGCTGACAGTGACGGAGTCCGACTATGTACTTGTGCAATATGAAAATAACTTCTTTGTCAATTGGGATTACTGATTTTACAATTGCCTATATATATATAATATTATATATTTCACTAATTTATTATTAATTTGATATATTTTTTTGCACTATTGTTTTCAACTGTGAGTTAAAGAAATTAATCTTAGACATGTAGTTGAGTTGGTACGCATGCTATGTTGGGTGGTGTTCAATGAACCACTTCTTCAAGTCACTCCAGATAAACAGTTCGTTAGACTAAAATGTTGTAAAATCCCGTGGTGGATTCCAAGATCTATTCTAGTATCAATCTAGTAGATTTGATCGTGAATTAGAATGCATATCTTGATCGGCCATTGCGGTGTCAGTCATAACGATTGAATTTAGTGGCATGTCTTCTGGTCTTCTAGCTTTGCCATACTTATACTTGATAGCATGATCTAATGGAAAGAGATGTGCAATGTAAAGCTGTGTAGGTTACCGGACATATCTTTATATTAGACTAGGTTGTGAGAAAATTCCACCCATAATAGAATTCTTCCAAGCTCACGTCTCCTAAATCCAACCATTGACTCTATCAAGAGTTGTCTATTGTAGTACTTCACACTCATGAAATTTGTGTATACCCAACGATTGCCTGGGTCTCATCCTGATAGTCATGCGATTGATCCAATCAAATTATTGCATCGCTAGATGGAAGTATGCCCTGTGTGGCCCATAATTCCAACATAAAATGCATAATAATAACTTGATCTATGCAATAACAATGGAGATCAAATAAACACTTACAGTGTAAACTTAAAACATCGGAGAGCCATTAAAATCTTGATGAGGATGCTTGTATCTTCCGCAACTTACACCCTTTTGAAAAGCCTTTAATGGAATAAGACTTCTGCACATGTTGGTGACTAAGACCCTATTTAATAGAAAATGACTAAATTAATTGAGCCCCTAGACCTATCTATAAAGATCACAATCATAACAATCAAATAGTGGACCACTCCATATGAAAACAAGGTCCATGTGCGTGTAATATTGAGCCACTCGTCATGCAATCCCCCTAGCTTAGATTGCATCTCTCAAAATTGACAGGGATGATATTAACAGGCGCCACGGATAGTCCACTTCACAATAAATCTAGCTAGCTGGCTTTCTAGATATGGAACTTGCGAGGCGGGGATCAGCTCCAATTTCAAACACTTTTTCTTCCTTTTCATGTGTGAGGAAGTACACTTATAGAGTGAATCTGCGGGTCGCGGGGTGTATGTTAGTTTAGTTATTAGCATAATTAAGTTGGGAACATGCAATGCATGTGTGGCCGACCACTTTATTCAAAAGTGGGGTCCACATGTTACTAATTTGACCTTGGATTGGGTGTTGCCCTTGTACATGTACTCATTGTTGGGATGCCTTGCACAAACCTTAGGATCTAGCCTCCCGAAACAAACCAGAATTATGGATAAAGCAATGAAATAAATCAAAGCATCAATCACACACCACACAAGAGATTTTTACGTGGAAAACCCTCAAAGAGGTAAAAACCACGGGACCTCGTCCAGATCAACAATCCACTATGAAGTAGAACGTTACAATCTTCTTCACTCACGCAGGAGTGGATAAACAATAAGAGAAATAGAGAAAACGGAGAGATCTAACCGACTATGAGGACATAGAAGCGCTGAGATGTAGATTGCAAAGTAGAGAACCTCCACGAGCATAACCTCCCTCTATAAGCTTCCTCTCTCTCTTTCTCCCTCTCTCTCACCTTTGATAGCCCTAAACCCTTTAGCAAATCCTTGCAAAGCTTTAGGAAACCCTCTTGCTATTTTATGATACCTAGAAAACCCTAGGCAACCACTTTTATAGTTTTGGAAAACTCCTTTCCGCATCCCGCTTCTGCGAAAGGACTCAAATCCGCGGTTTAGCGCAAAATCGCGGAATAATCACAGTAATCCTAGGACTAGTCCCGGAAATTCAGGGGCGGTCCTAGCCTCCTACGACTGGTCGTAGCTCACCTACGACCGGTCGTGGGTCACCTACGACCGGTTGAGAACCCCGGAGAAAAATAGTCCGAACTCGCTGGACTTTGAGTCGAGCTACGACTCGACTCCCACGACTGGTCGTACCAGCCCTCGACCGGTCGAGCAGGGCTCACGACTGGTCGAGCACGGGGCAAAAAACTCCATCAAATCTCCCCCTTTTTGACCCGGGAGGGATCCACCTTCTTCAAGCCAGCCAGGTTTCTACAAACCTCAAACTTGCCCTTGAGCAAAGCCTTGGTCATCATGTCTGACCCATTATCGTCCGTGTGGACTTTCTCAAGCTGTAACACCTTCTGTTCCAAAGTATCCTTGATCCAAAATACCGAATCTCTATGTGCTTCGACTTGGAATGCCGACTTGGATTCTTGCTCAAGTGTATAGCACTCGACTATCGCATGATAGACCACGTGCTCCTCCCGCTTCAAGCTAAGTTCTGTAGGAACCTCTTCATCCAAAGCATCTCTTTACATGCTTCGTGATCGCAATGTATTCGGCCTGCATGTCGTCGACAATGCTACGACCTTCAGTAGCTTGCTGCGCCAAGAAACCGCTCCCCCTGCAAACGTGAACATGAACCCCGATGTAGACTTCCTGGAGTCTATGTCACCTGCCATATCTGCATCTGTGTAGCCCTCTAACACAGGTTTTCCGTCACCATAGCATAGGCTCAACCTGGATGAGCCTCTTAGATACCGTAGTATCCATTTCACCGCTGCCCAATGCTCTTTGCCAGGATTGGCAAGGTACCGGCTGACAACACCAACCGCATATGCTATGTCTGGGCGTGTACACACCATAGCATACATCAAACTTCCTACAGCTGACGCGTAGGGTATTTTCTGCATCTCTTCCACCTCTGCCTTCGTCTTGGGACACTGTCTGTCGCTCAATCTGAAGTGACCATCTAGTGGAGTACTGACCGGCTTCGCTGCATTCATATTGAACCGCTCTAGGACTTTCTCAATATACCGCTCTTGTGACAGCCAAAGCTTCCTGCTTTCATCACACGGGTTATCTCCATTCCTAGGATCTGTCTGGCAGCCGGCCCAAGTCTTTCATCGCAAAGACTTGCCCAACTCCCGTTTCACTGTCAATCTTCTTGATGTCTTTTCCCATGATGAGCATGTCATCAACGTATAATAGGAGAACTAAGAAATCACCATTTGAGAACTTGCGCGTGAACACACAGTGGTCCGACTCCGTTCTGTCATACTCATGTTTCAACATAAACGAGTCGAACTTCTTGTACCATTGCCGTGGAGCTTGTTTCAGCCCATACAAGCTCTTCCTTAGCCTACACACCATATGTTCCTTGCCCTTGACTTCGAACCCCTCTGGTTGGTGCATGTAGATCTCTTCTTCCAGGTCACCATGGAGAAAGACAGTTTTAACATCTAACTGCTCTATCTCCAGATCCATGCTAGCCGTCAACCCAAGCAACACCCGTATGGATGTCATCTTCACCACTGGTGAGAATATCTCCTTGAAGTCTATGCCTTTTCTCTGACCAAACCCTTTCACCACAAGTCTGGCCTTAAACCTCGTCTGTGAATTCTTCTGCTCAACCTTCTTTCTGAATACCCACTTGTTGCTCAAAGCTTTCTTGCCCTTAGGCAATTTCACCATGTCATAGGTGTGGTTCTTATGCAAGGATTCCATCTCCTCTTGCATAGCTTTCAACCACTCCTCCTTATGCTCGTCGGCTAGGGCCTCAGAATAATCTTCTGGCTCTCCCCCATCGGTTAGCATAATGTACTCATGCGGCGAGTACCTCTTGGACGGATGTCTGTCCCTAGATGACCTCCTCACCCGTGGCTCAACAGTGGATCAAATCAAATTTGCTCCCCCAGTCCATCTTCCGAAGGAACTCCCTCGTCCTCTCGCACCTTGCTATACTCCCCGTCATCGGGCACCACGGAGGAGTAATCGGATCCATGTCCTCTAGCTCACATGAACCAGGCCGGTTCTTCTCGGCTTACCAATGTCTTCGATACACCGATCTTCAAAGAAAACCACATCTTTGCTCCCGACGAGCTTCTTCTCGGTCGGATCCCATAACCTCGTAACCGAATTTTTCATCACCGTACCCTAAGAACACACATTGCACGATCTTCATATCGAGCTTGGACCTCTCGTCCTTTGGTACGTGAACGGATGTCCCGCATCCAAACACCCCGAGATGACCGTACGATGGATCCCGTCCACCCACACCTTCTCAGTACTTCTCCATTCAACGGGCCGATGGAGACACATTTTATCAAATACACCGCCGTGCGCATTGCTTCTCCCCAGAACGTCTTGGGCAACTTCGCATGGGATAACATGCATCTGATTCTCTCAACAATGGTGCGATTCATTCGCTCAGCTACACCATTATGCTGGGGGGTCTTGGGAACAGTCTGTTCATGCCGTATACCCTCGGACTTGGAGTAATCATGAAAGTCGCCAATGTATTCACCACCATTGTCAGTGCAGATGCACTTTAATGGTCTACCTGTCTCTCTCTCAACCATAACATGAAACAATTTAAACACACCAAAGACCTCGTCCTTGGATTTCAAAGCATAAACCCAAACCCTCCTAGATGCATCATCTATAAAAGTAACAAAATACAATGCCCCGCCCAAGGTTTTTGTCCTCATAGGACCACAAACATCAGAATAAACTAAATCTAATGCATGCACTTTATTAACATGAGAAGCAGCTTTAATGAATGAAACTCTATCTTTGTTTCCACGATAAACAATCAAGACAGGTTTTGAGAGGCATACATCACGTCTGGAAGGAAGGAGCTGCTTCCTTGCTAGTAAATTGAAGCCCTTTTTCACTCATGTGGCCTGACGCCTGTGCCACATGTCAATAGCTGAATCTTCCGCTGCGTTCAATCCACCCTTGCACATACTGACACTTGCCTTGTATAGGGTGCAACACTTCTTTCCTCTAGCCACGATCAATGAACCCTTGATGAGCTTCCATCGCCCACCAGCAAACCGGCTTTCATAGCCATCATCATCCAGCCTTCCCGTCGACATCAAGTTGAGGCGAAGGTCTGGGATATGCCTCACATCCCTGAGAACCAATGTGCAGCCCACATCGGTCTTCACACAAATATCACCGACTCCCACGATCTTTGATATGCCAGAATTTTCCATCTTCACAGTCCCATAGTCACCTGACTTGTAGCTTGTGAAGGAGTCCCTGTGTGGAGTCGCATGAAAAGAAGCTCCCGAGTCTATCACCCAGTCGGTGCCCTGACTCGTAGCCGTGAGACATCGTGGTCTGTAGAAAGAATAACTACCATGTCGCCATCTGAAGCGACCGCAGTGGAATCAGATTCTTCTTCCTTCCCTTTTCCTTTCTTGTCGTTTTTCTTACCACGACATTCATGTTCAGTAGTGGCCCTTCTTGCCACAATTCCAAAGATTCAACCTCTTTTCTCGTTACTCGACTTGCCTCTTGATTTATCTCGGGCCTTCCCGCCCTTCCCGTTCTTTCCTCTCCCCGTTCTGTGTCACAAGAGCCTCTTCTTTGTGTAGACCCCCGAGACTTCCTCCTTGTCTCCTCATTGAAGAGACAACTGGTTACCTGTTCCATGGATATCTTTCCGTCTCAGCGCGGAGTTACTTAGAGACACCACCAATGTCTCCCAAATTGTCGAGCAATGAACTAAGCAATAGTAAAGCCTGCAATTCATCATCCAGGGACCATCTTCATAGAGGTGAGTTGGTTCACTATATTCGACCTCATTCATATGCTCGGCCACGTAACCACCATCCTTGAACTTGAGATTTACAAGTTGCCTTATCGAAATATCTTATTACACTTTGTCTTCTCTCATACACCCTTGTAATTTTAGCCATAGGCTTGCGGCTGAGGTTTCTGTGGACACATGGTGAAACACGGAATCATCCAACCATTGTCTGATAAACCCCACCGCCTTTTGGTCCATCTTCTTCCAATCATCATCAGTCATATCCTTGGATTTTGCTGATATGCCTGAGATTGGAGAATATAGGTCCTTGCAATAAAGCAAGTCCTCCATCTTAGCCTTCCATATGGTCCAGTTAGAACCATTGAGGCTGATCATCCTTGATGAGCCACCTTCCATAATTCTAAATCGATCCTACCCGTTCAATGAACTTAGCTTTGATACCACTTTGTTGGGATGCCTTGCACAAACCTTAGGATCTAACCTCCCGAAACAAACCAGAATTATGGATAAAGCAATGAAATAAATCAAAGCATCAATCACACACCACACAAGAGATTTTTACGTGGAAAACCCTCAAAGAGGTAAAAACCACGGGACCTCGTCCAGATCAACAATCCACTATGAAGTAGAACGTTACAATCTTCTTCACTCACGCAGAGTGGATAAACAATAAGAGAAATAGAGAAAACGGAGAGATCTAACCGATTACGAGGACATAGAAGCGGCCGAGATGTAGATTGCAAAGTAGAGAACCTCCACGAGCAGAACCTCTCTTCTATAAGCTTCCTCTCTCTCTTTCTCCCTCTCTCTCACCTTTGATAGCCCTAAACCCTTTAGCAAATCCCTTGCAAAGCTTTAGGAAACCCTCTTGCTATTTTGTGATACCTAAAAAAACCCTAGGCAACCACTTTTATAGTTTTGGGAAACTCCTTTCCGCATCCCAGTTGCGAAAGGACTCAAATCCGCAGTTTCGCGCAAAATCGCGGAACAATCTGCGTAACCTAGGACTAGTCCTGGAAATTCCAGGACTGGTCCTAGCCTCCTACGACTGGTCGTAGCTCACCTACGACCGGTCGTGGGTCACCTACGACCGGTCGAGAACCCCGGAGAAAAATAGTCCGAACTCGCTGGACTTTGAGTCGAGCTACGACTCGACTCCCACGACTGGTCGTACCAGCCCTCGACCGGTCGAGTAGGGCTCACGACTGGTCGAGCATGGGGCAAAAAAACTCCATCACTCATGATGTAGGTACATGGATAATTATATGACGCATGGAATTTGATTGGACAACAGACTACATTGCAAGAGATATTTTATTGATGGGTATATACCGTCTTAGAGACAACAACTAATTCCGATCATTGTCGACTATGAAAGCACTTCTTCAGTGATGGAGATTATGACTTTTATAATAGTTACAATCGTCTAAACATTTGTGTTTATTACATCACTAATTTATTATTGTTCGATTTTTTTTATTTTTTTTTTCAAATCATGTCGGCATGTATGCCATGCTAGCTATCGTGCATTAAATGGCTTCTTTAAAACTCTCCACATGAACAATCCGGATTCATCCACCCTACCCATCATAAAAACCAAATTGAGAAGCCCTAGTCTCCATATCAAAGAAGAATTATAAGATCCTTAGTGGAAGGGAGTGTTTGTTTTTTCAATTACATATGTAAATATGAATAAATAATTACTTTTAAAATATGTTAATTTAAGAGGGACATATCTAGGTAATGCGCATAAAAACATGAAATGTAATAGGGCTTCAGTAGTGTCAAAATTCATGGATCCCACAAATGTATATATGTGATACATAGTCCATCCATTTTACCATCTCATTACAAGGTATGAACCTAAAAATGAGGTAAATTAGAAGTTCAAGTGGACCCCACCGTAGCAAAATAGGGGGGTTAATGACATCCATGATTTAAAATTGAAACCTTTGTAGGGCCATTAGGAATATGTATCTATCATCCAACCCATTCATAAGATCACATTAACATGTATGAAAGGTAGATACAAATAGACACTTGATCCAAAACTTCCATGGACCTCAAGAAGTTCTCAAATCACTCTTTCAATTCCCACCATTTCCTATGGTGTGGTCCACTTGAGCTCCAAATTTGCCTCATTTTTGGGCTCATCCCTTAAAATGAGTTGGCATAATAGATGGATGGAATGGATAAGCTACAAACATCATAATGGGCCCCATGGAATTGTAAGAATTCAATGATGGGTAGGGTTGAAAGTTGGGCGGGTTCAACCCGGCCAACCTGTGACCGGCCTGACATTGGGTTGGGCTCGGGTAGGATGTATCGAGTCTGATCTCGGGCTTGGGCTATACAAACACCAACTTGATAAAACTTGGGTCAGGCTCGTGTTGAGGTCTTGGGTTGCCTGACTCAACCCAAACCTGATGAATATATAAGTTACTAATGAATTATAATTGAATGTGGATCATTTGTGTTGAAGGCATAGGAAATTCCAGCATTGTTGGGTCTCATTGGTCCACATCATTTCTGATAACTCAAGCTAACAAGATATGCCAAGATTTCCCTCTCAAATAGATTGTGTGGTACACAACATAACTTTTAAAGGAGTAGTTGTTCTCTATTTTAGCTGGTTTGTTTAGAAGGAAAATAAAGTTCTTTTACAATTAAAAAAAACTATATATATAAAAATAACAGGTGTATTGAAATATTATAGACTAATTTAATGATGAAAATATTAGCATGTATCCCGCTTGGGTTGGGCTTGGGTTGAGAATTCCCCACCCGAAGTTGAGTTAGGTTAGGTTAGGTTAAGGTTGAGGTATAGGAACCTTGGGTTGGGCTAGGGTTGAGCACCAACCCAACCCCCCACTTTCAGCCCCATTGATGGGAAGCTTTCAAACAAGCTCTCTCTCAACTCTCAACTTTGAGGCTAATTTGATGATGTAATTGCATGGATAAATAATATTATTTATTTACCGGTAATTACATGTGTAAATTAAAAAACAAACTTTTCCTAGCCTGTGGTCCCTATTTAACCATTCTTCAACGCTCTTTACATCTTTCCAAGAATTTTCTTTTGTTTTCTCTTCAAATTACACTCAGTGGTCCACAGTTAACAGGAGTTGAATCAGACGGTTAGGATCGTTAGATAGAGATATTTCGGGCCAGATCTCCAGCAGCCACGAGGGTGACGAATATTGTTTTCAGAGCCAGCGCGACGGATGGGAATCGGACTCTAAAAAGGCATGGCTTCTGTCAAGCCCGCCAGAGTCCCTGATGCGTTCTTTTCTCTCCAGCGAAAGCCAGCAACGTCATGCAATACAAATCAATTTATTGTACGTCGCTCGGCGCGTAAACAGTCATTATTACTCTCTCTGTACATCTGCTGGATAAAGTTATCATCCAACTAGCGATTACTTAGTTACATGTGAAGTGTGTAGAAAATCTGGTCCGTTCAAAAGATTTTTCCCACCATGAAGAACACCTTATTCAAAAATCAATCGGCATCATTGATAATGTGGAACACTATAGAAATCAATGTACAACCGCTAATCTTTCCGAAGTACACGAGCTTCCCACCTGATGAATGGATTGTACTGACTTTCTCGTTACGTGATCTTCATGGCTGATCCAACCCTTTTAACGGTTTGGATGTCATTCGCTCCGACAGCGTTGCCAGTTGGAAACTGGTTGTATGTCAGTACTTTTGATCCATAATAGACATGGATGCATATGAGCTTCTTTGTACAGCCATTTCTTTTCTGCGAACCTGTCACGTGCATAGAACATCTGATCCATGGAAAAGGTGGGGCACACCATGTAAATCAGCCCAAATATATGTCGGGTGAGTTTCATTGCTTTTTACATCTCGGCCAACAGAATGCGTTGATGGACTGATATTCATGTCTGTTTCACCAAATTCCATGTTGAGATTTTTGGTTTTAAAATGAAAAGAAAATATTTTCAAAAATTTTGAAAAATTTATTTTTAAAGGGTAAAATGTATTTTATTTTATTTTATTTTTAAATTTTTTTTTTTTTTCTTTAGGCCCACGTTAGATAGATTGGGAATAAACTTTTAGTTTATAAGCTACGGAGTGTTGAGTATTCTTATCTGGGAAATAGAGAGATGCTTGGGTAAGACTGGAACATATGCATATGCGAAATGTGGTGATGAGAACTCAACAAGAAGTCAAAGCTCTCAATGAACATTGTTGGAATCAAAGAACAAGAGTAGAAAAGAAACTTGTTCTTGATCATATAGACTCTCAATGTCTCTCGTTTCATCCCGTTGAAAGTGATAAAGAGAAGGTTATTAGGATAATATCAATGGTTTTGTTTATAAATTAAAGATGAACCTAGAATTTTTAGGCTTCAAGATATTACGCTTATTAGAGAGATGCCATTAATGATGAGATTGACTCTATTATGTCAAATCAAAAGTGGAAATTGGTAGATTTACATCCAAATTCTAAACTTATATGATGTAAGTGAGTATTAAAAAAAAATACCGCACTGATGGTACAATTCAAATATTTAAGGCTAGGTTAGTAGACAAGATATTCAGTTAGAAAAAATGAATTAATTATTTTGACACATATTCATTAATGGTAAGAATAATATCGATTAAGATTTTATTCGCATTAGCATCCATATATCATCTTCATATCTATCAATGGATGTGAAGACAACATTCCTGAATGATGATCTCGATGATGAGGTATATATGGAGCAACCGGAAGGGTTTGTTCTGCTAGGAAATGAGAGTAAAGTATGTAAACTTATTAGATGTCTGTATGGATTAAAACAAGCATCGAAACAGTGGCATAAAAAGTTTGATTCAAATGTGTTATCTTATGATTTCATATATAATATAGCTGATAAATGTATATGCTTTAAAGTGAGTAATGATTGTACTTTGATAATATGTCGATATGTTGATGACATATTAATTATCAGCAACAAAATGGAAGGTGTAACTAAAATGAAAAGATATTTATCATTCATTTTCAAAATGAAGGATCTTGGACAAGTGAATACCATATTAGGTATCAATTTTTTTTAAAAAAAACATAATAGGAGTTATGTGATATGTCAATATCATTACATTGAGAAAATACTAAACAAGTTTAACCACTTGAAAATTCAAGAGGCAAAACCCTCATTTGATCCAAGTATTAAGTTACAAGAAAATGATGGAAGAACAGTTGCATAATTAAAATATGCTAGTGTTATATGCAGTCTTATGTATACTATATAATGTATAAGATCGGATATAACATACACTGTGAGTAAACTAAATACGTTTACTAGTAATGCTAGTGTGGATCATTGGAAGGCTATTAGTAGAGTTCTTGGTTACCTAAAGGAAACAAAAGAACTAGGGCTATTTTACTCAAAGTTTTCCAATTGTATTGAATGATATATTAATGCGAGTTGGATATTGAGTGCATGAGACAACAAGTCCATAACATGGTGAATATTATTCACCTTAGGAGGTGCAGTTGTTTTTTAAGGATCCAAGAAACAATCTTGCATAATGCACTCGACGATAGAGTCTGACTTCATAACCTTAGCTGCAACTAGCAATGAGGTTGAGTGGCTAATGGATGTTCTGTTAGAAATCCCATTATGTGCGAAGCCTATACCAGCTGTCTCACTTCATTGTGACAATTAGGCCATTCTAGCGAGAGCCTACAACGGCACGTATAATGGGAAGTCTACAAACATAAGTTTAAGACATGATTATATAAGGTAATTGATTCAAGGTGGAATCATTATGATCTCATATGAGAAGTCAAGTAATAACTTGGTTGATCTTTTACAAAACCTTTAAAAAGAGTAGTAAGGACAACTTCTAGAAGAATGTTAATAAAACTCTTCAACTAAAGTTCCACTCGTGATAGAAACCCAACCCAAAGTTAGAAAATATTTAAGTTTGAGTTCAATGGATAAGAACAAGTCACTGATACATAGAAAGCTTAAACACTAAGACTATAAAGAACCTTATCCAAAATGAATAGTGTGTTGGGGATTTACGCTGTGGAATCACACAGATCTATATCTAGGATAACAATCCAATGGCACCAAGCACACACAAGAGAACACAAAGATTTAATGTGGAAAACCCTTGCAAGAAAAAACTACGGCATAAAGCGATAGATCTCCACTATGAAAATAGAAATTACAAAGAGAGAGGACTTACTTGATTCAAACAACCTCGAATCTCACCCTTGCTGCACCCTTTAAAAACCCTAAAACCCTTTTAGGAACCCTTGGAACCCCTTTAAAAAGACTTAGAATACCTTAAAATAGCCCTAGGGACCCCTATTTATAGTTTAGAAAACTCTGCTTACGCACCTCCTTTGAAAAAGTCTGGAAACCGCCTCAAATCTACACAGTCTGCGCAGGATCTGAGTAACCTCGACTAGTCGAGCCGAGGCCTCGACTGGTCAACGGACCCCTTACTGGTCGAGCATCCCGGATACCCAAAACATATGCTCGCTGGACTTTGAGTCAACCATGCCTCGACTAGTCGAGCGGCCCACTCGACTGGTCGAGCCAGGCTCTCGACCGGTCGAACAGCGCCGGATTAAAGGCATCTGACAACAATCTCCACCATACCTTCAATCTTCAACCGTGTATCTTGCTGCCCTCTTCTTTTATCTCTGCATCATAACTTATTGTGCACACTCCGTCCTTCTTTTATGCCATCGCCAAGCTCAAAGAAGTTATACAGAGCTTGAAATTCTCTACAGGAACAACCTTGGTGATTATGTCTGCCGGATCTAAATCCACATATCAACCACCTTTGCTCCTGTCTTCCTAAAAGAAAGACGTAGTCTTCTTACCATCTCACCGCTACCCAATATTACTTGCCGAGGTACTTGCTCACAACATTGATAGCCTGTGAAATAATCAGTCTAATCCAGACCATGACATACACTATCAACCGCATTCGAATAGGGCTCATGAGATATCCTGCTTTTCCTCATCTGTTTTGGGACATGTCCTGAGGAAACTTGAGGAGAGACACGTAGGGAACGCTCTCTGGCTTTACATGGTCCATCACCTCCTTGATCAATACCTACCTAAGGTATTCTGCCTGAGATAACCAAAGCCTACTCCTCTTTCAGTCTCAACACCGAGAACCATCTTTGCAGCCCCCCGATCCTTCATCCTGAATGTCCCACTTAACCAAGTCTTCAGTATATTGATTTCAGACATGTCATAATTGGTGATCTACATATCATTAATTCCTGACTCACCATGAAGAAATCAAACCACTGCCTAGGCGACAGGTCGAACCGTGACCTCGTTCAAAGTCTTTTCTCATCCCCTTTAACTTTGAACCACTCTGGTTGCTTCATGTAGATTCACTCTTCACTTTTCCTTACAGAAGTGTAGACTCCACATCTATCCTTTTATCTCAAGATCACATTAGCCAATCAGCGCCAATCACGGATCTAATAGACACTTGCTATACTGTCGACAAGAATATCTCTGGGAAGCCGATCCCTTCTCTCTGAGCATAACCTTTCACTACCAACCTTGCCCTGTATCTATATTGTATCCTCCTGAAGATCCACCTGCATTCAACTACTCTTCGGCCCACTGGAAGCTCCACCTGCTCCCATATGTTAGTTTGGTACAATAAATCTATCATATCACCCATAGTCACATTTCACTTCTCAGCACCAGGCTCACCTAGAGACATCTGAATAGAAGATGAATCCTCTGCGATATTAGAGTTGTCCATATACCTTACCGATATCCTGCGATCATGCCGTGTGATTCTTCTCACAGGTGGTTGCTTCACATGCTCTGTATCCCTGTCCGTAAGTCTCAGCCTTCCTGCCTTGTCCGCTCATATAGCTATGCCCAACATGCCACACACGTGCAGATGTGAAATCCACTACATCCACTACAGCTCCACCTGCTGAAGTGGTCTCGATCAACTTGTACATGTTAGCGAGTCGTTGCGCTTTCATGATTACCCGTGCCCCCTTAGATACCTTAAGAGCACCATTAATATCTATGAACTTGTAGCCCATTGCCTCAAGTACACCAAGAGAAATCAGATTCTGCTTCAAATCAGGAACATGCTTGACATCAGTCAAGGTACGCTCCACCCCATCAACCATCTTAATACGCATCATATCAATAGCCACAACATTACAGACAATGTCATTGCCCATAAATACTTGTCCACCATCGCACTTCCTGTAGCTGGTGAACCAACTCCGATGAGGAGTCATGTGAAAAGATGCTCCTGTGTCTAGCACCACTTGTCCTTACGATCATCGTATGACCACCTGATAGTAGACACAGACAAAACGTTACCATCACATCAACTCGATCTATCTGACATGGCAGCATTGGCCTCCCTATACGAAGCCTCAGAATATTCTCTCTTCGATTTAGGATTTTCACATTCCTTCTTCATATGTCCTTCCTTCCCACAATTCCAACACTTTATCTTTCCTTTGCCCTTTCCTTTGGATTTTGATCTAGAACCTGAAGAACCTATACCTTGCTCAGTGCCTTAGAAGATGTCCTTATATCGCCGTTTAACTTTCTCATAGCCTTCCCTTGAAGGGCTGAGATAACAGTGTCGACACTCAGGGTTTTATTCGTTGAGTACATTGTGTCCTTGAATGACTTATAAGACGCTGGAAGAGAATTCAAAAATATACATGCTTGTTCTTCGTCCTTCATCACTTCCTCCATATCCAGTAATTTGAAAACCAATTTATTAAAGTTGCTGATGTGAGCCTCTAGATCTCCACCTTTTGCCATCTTGAAGTTATACCATTGCCGCTTCAAGTGTAGGTAATTTTCAGAGGATTTTTTCTAGACATCCTCTAATTTTGCCCATAACTGTAAGTGTTATGTTTTGTAGCTCCTATAATTGTCAAATTTTGTAGTGCTAAAACCTCTTGAAATTTGTATCTTGTGTAGCTCATCTTCATGTCCAATACAATTCTTGTACAAGCTCAAGATGATCCATTACAAGGTGTGCCATTTTGAGATTCAAGCATCACAAGCATCAAAATTCAAGTACAACATCAACTGATAGTTCAAGCTTAAGTCAAGACAATAATTATTACTTTAGTACTCAAAGCTCAAGGTGAAATACAGCTCAAGTACCTCAAGCTCAAGCTTCAATGTATCTCAAATTCAAGCTTCAAAATGTCTCAAGTTCAAGCTTCATCATATGTTAAGATATCAAGCTTCGTGAACTTCAAAGAACAACTATCAACTAAAGCAAAAGAAGTTTCAATGTTCATATATCGCTTATAAGGTATGAATGACCCTAGATTGACCATAGGATAAGTTATTTTGAATACATAATTTAATTGGATCACTTTATAAGTGCATAGTCTGTTTTTCGACTAGTCTTAGACTATGTTCAACTAGTCCTAGCACTGGTTCGACCAATCCAAGAAATTCCTCGACCAGTCCTAAGTTTGTTACTAATTTTCAGAATTTTTTGTTAAAGCCTTGACCAGTCCTAAAGACTGCTTGACCGGTCAAGTGAATAGTGCTCAACCAGTCCAGTAGGCTCGACTCAAAGTCCAGCAACTAAAATGAGTCCCACATGACTAGTCATGGATAGGACTCGACCGGTCGTGGAGGCCACTCGATCGGTCGAGCAGGTCTTTTGACCAGTCGTGGAACAACCTAATCTTATCGCGCCCAAAATTTCAAATGTTTGTTAGTCCTTCGACCAGTTAAGCCAACCTCTGGGCCAGTCGAAGAAACGATTTTTGCATTTATAAATAGAGCACGATTTTCACAGTTTGGTATCCAATTCAAGCAAAATCAAGACACCACTCTGAGAGATAAGTTTGTGATATTCTTTAGCTATTTAGTGCTCATTTAATATTCTCTTTAATTAGCTTTTTGCATTTGATTTTGTATTCTATGTTCCAATCTTATTTGAAGAAGGGATTGAAAAATTTCCATTTCTTGGAATCAAAATCAAATCAAGCTAGCTCAAGGTGATTTAATCTAAAATCTATTTAAAACTTAGAACCATTTCATAAGTGAGTGTGAACATTGAGGAACAACATTTGCAACAGAAGACTGGATGCAGAAGCAGCCCAGAAGCTCTGTATGAAGTCACCAAAACAACAATACTTCTCGGCAGTGGATGAAGTGGGGCGGGATTAAGTGTACTGAGCTGGGAGTAACCAAGAAAACCTTTGAAGCGGATGAAGTGGGGCGGGATTAGAAATTTGAAATTTGAACTTCTCAGCGGCCGCCGGCCGTTGCTCCGACTCTTTGAGCCGGTTTCTTTTGCATCGCAAGTGCTGGATCGAACGAAAGAGGAACAGATGATGGTTCCAGAATCTTACATGGGAACAGAGTAAGTATGTCTCTCCACCTGGTAAACGAGGCTGCGAGGGAACCAAGGGCCTCCGAATGGATTACGGTCCAGTCCAAATGCCACATCTCTGGTGAATGGAGCCTCTTTGTGGGAAACTTAGCATTCGAGGCGACTGATGAAGACCTGCGAAAGAGGTTCGGACAGTTTGGGGATCTTACCGACATATACATCCCGGTCATTGCTCCCTCTGGAAGGAAAAGGGGTTATGCTTTCGTGCGATTTCGTCGAAAGAGTGATGCTCTTAAAGCTAAGGAAATGCTCAACGAAAGATTCTTGGGCCGTCGCAGAATGTTCGTAAGTGACGCTTCTCAAAGAGCGTCCCCCATCACCACTCAAGCCCCAAGAAAGGAACCCAAATCTTCCTGTGTTAGTATAGGGCAGGCAAGACGGCGCCCTCAACCATCAAACCAACCCACCAGAAACTGATCTGATCCTAAACCCATTCATCCATCCAGGGACCAGCCCAATACCTCTTCTAAGCATCCCTTCAGATCTTCCTTTACTTCGTATGCAGACGCCCTCCACCCTCCCAAACCTCCACCCATTTCCAACTCCATTGTTGTCCCAAAGTGGATATCAGACCAAGGTAAAGCTAACCTGAGCTATGCTTTAGTTGGAGAAGTCCACAATTCTAATGATGCAACTCAAGACTTACAAGAAGCCCTCCAATCTTCTCCTTTCAGCAAGAACTAGATCCAGATACTTCGGATCTCAGCATCCTCATACATTCTCAGATTCAACTCGAGAGAAGAAGCAAACGCTTTCTCCAGGGACCGCCCTCTTCATCTCAAAATGTCCCTGAAAAACACCCGCACGTGGGGCCCGACAATGTCCATATCTGGGAAGGGAACATGGATCCGCATTGAGGGGATTCCCACACATGCCTGGAGTGAACACACCATTGGCCAAATCGCAGAGGAAATGGGTTCGGTCATTGAACTAGACAGACAATCTATGGAAGGCACTAATCGTTGGTATGCGAGGGCCAGGATCAATCTTCACCCGGATAGCCCTCTCATTAAGAGGATCAACCTCCTGGTCGATGGGAGATCATTCCTCATCACTGCTTTTGTTGATTTCTACCCCCAAATCAGTTCTGAGGCAACGATCACTGCAGCCTCACGTACCAACACAAAGGAAGGAACAAAACAATGGGTCATTAGGGCTTTCAATGTAAAGCAGCAAGGAGAAACAGAGAATGAAGGAAGCCATTTGGTAGCAGATCGCATCATACAATCGGATCATCAGGAACCTCTCCTACTTGTTTGTCATAATGCCACACAGTCTGCTCAGAGAGCTGATGATCCTCAAGGCATTGGGCTAAACTCCAAGACTGCTCTACAGACTTACAATGACAATTCAAATGCCCAGTTACAACTACAACCCATCCACATACCCTCCCAATTCGCCATAGCTCCAATCAGCGAGGAAACCAGGATCGCCGACACAGTTCCCCCATTAGCCCCTCAACTAGGCAAGTTTTTGCTTACCAATCATGTTGTGTTTTCAGAACCTTCTATGCAGGTGTCAACGCACATCCCAAGCCAATCGAAACATCTACTTCCTCCCACTCCAGCCACCTGGTCTAGGCCTTCTACGGAGGTTATTGAAGCTTGGGAGAAATGGCTCTCCGGGATCAAAGAATTATTCCAAGAAAATCCAGCGAGGCCTCTGAGCTTTCCCTCCCCTGTTCCGATATCTTTTGTTACAGATAGCCAAAACTCTCCAAACAGATACCACACAAACGACAAGGACGGCGATGCAACAGAAGAAAACCAAGGTAATAACGGAGAAACCACAGTTTGGCAGGGCCAAGACTCACACCAAACAAGGCAGAAAGTGCCTGAAAATATGAATGCAGATCTCAACCTCTCGGTTGATATTCAGGGATCTAAATGCTCTCTGGAAAGGACTACTTCAGGCTCTAGCAAGGAAACATTCCAAGATGAATCAGGCAACTCAATTAAGAAGACTAGAAGAACTCTCTCGATTCTGAACCTCGTAAACAGAAAGAGTCAGCGATTGAAGAGCAAACGCAATTGGGCTGTGGTCAGGGGCTGGGTTACAGATGATTAACATTTTATCCTGGAATGTGAGAGGGGTAGGCAATTTGCAAACTACCCGTCGCTTGAAAAGGCTTATCAGAAAACACCAAATTGAGATCCTCCTTTTACTGGAGCCGATGATCAGGGATGCAAGGAAGGCTACAGTAGCTGCTAAGCTGGGTTCGCCAATCAAATCTCTGAGGATGTGGTTCAGAACAAAATATGGATAATGGGAAAGAGTCACATCAAGCTCCAAACTATTCGATCCTCCTCCCAATGCATTACCATCTCAGCAAAATCTAACATTTCAGCTTTCCAGGCTACTGTCACCATTGTTTATGCTAGTTGCTTCAGAAACATTAGAGCTCAGCTCTGGGATGATCTGAGAGAAAATTTCCAAATAGTAAGGGGTCCTTGGCTAGTATGTGGGGACTTTAACACCACCACTTCTCCCGACGAGCGTCTTGGTGGCCCAACTCAGATGTTAGGATCTATGTCAGAATTCCAGGAGGCTATCAACGACACCGGCCTGATTGATGCGGGATTTTCAGGCTCACCTTTCACTTGGCGTAATAATAGAGCAGGCAATAGCCGTCGATGGGCCAGACTGGATAGAATGTTCATTAACGCAGAGTGGGCAACTGCTATTCCCTATTTTAAGGTTGATCACCTCACGAGAGCCTTTTCCGATCACTCCCCAATCCTTCTTACTATTAAAGGTGATTCAACTACTTTCCCTCGCCCGTTTAAATTCCAAAGGATGTGGACTACTCATGATGGCTTCATGCAATTGATTAAGGATAGCTGGACCATCGAACCTGCAGCCTCGCCCATGTTCAAACTTCACGTCAAATTAAAAGTTCTGAAAACAAGGCTGAAAAGGTGGAACAGAGAAATATTTGGTGACATATTCAAAAATGTTCAACAGGCTGAAGAGGAGGTCAATAGGGCAGAGCTCCTTCTCCTAAACCAGCAATGTCAAGACAATCTCACCCACCTCAATCTAGCCCACGCTAAACTAAAGAAGGCCCAATTACAAGAAGAAATTTATTGGAAACAAAAATCCAGGATCTCATGGCTGGAAGAGGGAGACAGGAACACAAAGTTCTTTCATAACTCAGTCCTAGAAAGGCACAGGCGAGCATCCATCAACCAGCTTCAAACCTCTTCGGGGGAAACTATATGCTCAGTCGAAGACATAGGTGAAGAGGCTGTAAAGTATTTCCAGGAACTATTCTCGTTGGAGGGTACTCACTTATTGCGCCACATCCTCAACAACATCCCAACATTAGTGGATGAGCGAATGAACGATTTTCTCACTTGTCCGCTAACCATGGCAGAAGTTAAGGCGGTTGCCTTTGCTATCCCCATAGACAGCGCACCAGGGCCTGATGGTTTTGGAGGGAAGTTTTACTCCTCATGCTGGGACGTGATTGGAGACGATATTCTGCAAGCGGCCAAGGATTTTCTTCAGGGAGGCCCGATCCCCAAAGCATTTCAGTGCACCCTTCTTTGCCTCATTCCAAAAAAAAAAAACCCGGTATCTATTAAAGATTTCAGGCCGATAAGCTTATGCCATTGCATTATGAAAATTTTCTCTAAGCTGCTGGCATCCAGAGTGGCTCACTTCTTGCCCATGCTCATTTCCAAAGAGCAAGGAGCCTTTGTCAAAGGTAGGACTATAACAGATAATATTTCTTTAGCAAGAGAAATGGCTCATCAGATCGATCGCAAGGTATACGGTGGCAACCTCATCATCAAATTGGAAATGGAGAAGGCGTATGATCGAATGAAGTGGGACTTCATCGACCAAGTGCTTCTCAAATTCGGTTTCAGCTATCCCTGCATAGCTCAGCTTCAGCGATGTTGGAAAGATATCAACTTCTCTATCCTCATCAACGGGAGGACCTTCGGTTTCTTCAAAAGCTTCAGAGGTCTTCATCAGGGAGATCCCTTCTCCCCATCCATTTTCATCCTTGCAGCAGAGGCTTTCAGTAGAGGCGTGTCTTCTCTATTTGCTTCAGGAAGTTGTCAACCGTTCCACCTCCCCAGATCTTGTCCTACCATTGCGCACCTAGTTTTTGCTGATGATGCAATTGTCTTCCTTAATGGCAGGATTACTAATGTCAAAATTCTCCTCAGCTTCATTCGGGAATATGAAAGATCTTCAGGCTAAAGGGTTAATGCCGCCAAAACAACCTTCATTGCGCCAAAGAAAACATCTAGAAGAAAAGCCCAACGCCTCAACACAATATCAGGCTACTCCCAGGGCTTCTTCCCAATTTCTTACCTGGGCATTCCTCTCGCCAAAGGCAGAATCACCAAGCCAATGCTGCATCCCCTAACCCAGAAGATTACCACTAAGATAGATGGGTGGAAAGCCAAACTTCTCAACCAGGCAGTGAAGTTAGTCTTGATAAGACACGTTCTCTCGAGTATTCCTATTCATCTCATGGCGGCCATCAACATTCCGAAGAAAGTAATTAAAAATATTAACAGCGCCATCGCTAGCTTTTTCTAGGGTAATTCGGATCAAGGAAAGAAGAGACATTGGATCAGCTGGAACCGTATAAGCACTCCTTTACAAGAGGGAGGATTGGGGATCCGCAAACTAGACGACGTCATGCATGCTCTAAGAGTCAGGATGGCCTGGAACCTTATCAGAGGTACGTCTCATTGGGCCAACTTCTTTTCAGCGGCTTATTTATGGAAGTTCTTGTCTCACCATGGCAGGATAAGTCCCTGCTCGTCCCCCACCTGGAAGGAAATTATCAGGGTGCTTCCATTTACTATTCGTCACTCCAGATGGCTCCTCGGATCGGGCACCCTCAGTTTCTGGTTTCACAATTGGTCAGGAAATGGGATCCTGGCAGATGCCGTTATTTCTTGTATCCCTCCTCCGCTATTGCAAGCCTCCGTCAGCGATTTTCATCCAACTTTGGGTAGGTGAAAACTAACAGATATTTAGGACTTCATCTCTCCTTCAGCTATGCAAACCTTGCTGGCCTCTAAGGTAGCTTTCTCTAATCGCCCAGATAAGCTCATTTGGGATTTAACTCCTTTCGGAAAGTTCTCAGTTTCTTCTGCTTGGAACGGTATCAGACAACATCACCCCAGGATCCCTTGCTACTCTTGGTTATGGAACAAATTCCTCCCCCCCAAACTGGCAATCTTTGCTTGGAAAACTTCATGCAGGGCAGTCCCGGTTGATGCGACGGTTCAGAAGATTGGGGTGAATATTGCATCGAAATGCGAATGTTGCCAATCTCCTTCACCTGTCAATTCGGTGCAAGTCAATGGATACTTGTTTGATCTCCCTCCCATTCAGTCGCAAGTTGATAATACTCGGTCCAGTGTCTCTCCAATAAACGTGAATGGTGCCATTCACTTGCCTGTCCAAGGGAATCCTAGCCCTCCTAGTGCGGTTGAGACCCTAGACCATCTGTTTTGCTATGGGATAACGGCTAAGATAGTCTGGGTTTTCTTTAGCAGATTGTTTGATGTCCCTCTTGTCCTGAATAAGCCTTTCCATTCTAGGCTATCCCTATGGACTTCGTCAGCTAGCCTCAAAACCTGCTCTGCTATCCTTATGGGTCTCCTTCCAAGCCTCATCGTTTGGGAGCTTTGGATCAGCCGAAATGCAGCCAGATTCGAGGGGCAGAGTATGTCTGCCAGCAAGATCATCTTCAACATCAATCGATGGATGCGTGAGATTGGATCTTCTATTCCAGTTTCAGCCACCCGATGTATGACTGAAATTGCTATCCTCAACGCCCTTCAGATTGACATCCCCTCCCCAACCCCATCCAGCAAATCGACTATCGTCAGATGGTCCAAACCCCCCAAAGATTGGCTAAAGCTAAACATTGATGGATCTTCAAGAGGCAACCCGGGTGAAATCGGTGGCGGGGGAGTGTGTCAGGATCACTCTGGAAAAGTGATTTTTACGTTCCATAGTACTATGGGTCTTCTTAAAACACGATGGCTGAAGCCCGGGCAATGCTTGATGGGCTGAACATTTGCTCCCACATGGGTCTAACCAATATTGTGGTGGAGTCCGACTCCAAAATTATAGTGTCAGCAGCGGAGGGTGCTTCTACTTCCAGTCCTTGGAAGATCTGGTATATTTTGGGAGAAATTCGGTCCAAAATTCGAGGCCTTAACCTGTCTTTCTCGCACATCTTCCGCGAAGGCAATGCAGTGGCGGACGCTCTAGCAAGATTGGCTAGTGAAGGATGCCCAGACACTTCCTTCACTAGCCTGAATCGCTCCCTAGGCACATCAGAGGGGAGCTGGTGCTTGACAATGCGGGGCTGGGCAGAATTAGACCCCCTTAATCTTTTCCTCCAGGCCCTCTCTTGAGCTTCGGCCTTGCTGTGTTCCCAGCTGTGTTATTTGAGGGATTCGTTTCGGTTTTTTTTTTCTATTTTCTGTTTACTACACGAAAGGCGTGGTCCTCTTTCTTTTTGTAGGGACCCGCCCAAAAAGGATGTAAATTCTGTTTGTTAATGAAATTCTCAGTTAAAAAAAAAGTGAGTGTGAACATTGAACATCTACGATTGAACTTCTACTCCAAATTGGTTCTACCGGGCTGCAATAAAGGAGAATATCCAGATAAGTATTTTACAGTTTTTGTAAATCTATTCTTTTGGTTTATTTGAGATTGTGCCAGAAAAATCTCTTTCTTTTGGTTTATCTGAGGTGATCCAGAAAACTCAAAGTGTGGGGTTTTTTAAATTGTGTAAGCCCACTTGAAAGACATAATTGTGAAGGTTTTAGGTGAACCTTGAAAAACCTATTTCATAGTGAACGCTAATATCCACTGTGTGAGGATATTAGGAGTAGAGTAGTTATGTGGCTGTTTTTCTGAACAGTTGGTGTACACACAAGCGAACCATTATAACTTCTGATCTTGTGGTGATTGATTGATTATTTAATTATTGCATTGTGTGGATGTTATAATTTCCTTTTAGCATTTGTGGAGAATGTTGTAATCCTTTTTATGCAAGTGTGGGAATGTTGTAATAGCTTAGTTTCTTTCTTTGCTATTCTTTTCTTTATTCCTCTGTATCAGTTTGAGATTTTGATACACAGACTGTTCTAGGAATCAGGTTGTCCTACCATAAACCATTGGTTTTTGGTGTAAGGTTGTTCTTAGAACAACATCTGTATCAACCTCTCAATACTTGTACATTTGAGGTCGTTTTACATTTCTGCATTGTGGGATTGTTTAAGTACTATCTTTATTTATATTTGTTTAAATTTTACTTTTAATTTTTAATTTGGCATAGTCCTATTCACCCCCCCTCTAGGACTCTTAGCTCGGCCTTTTCAATAACTTAGTCGTAGTTTTTTCCCTCATGACATTGTAGAGAACCTCATTCGTGAGACATAAACGGATCGATGATAAAACTTTCTTACCAAGGGTATTCCAATCATCATTAGTCATAGTAGATTTTCGCTGCTCAAGAGCACCATCTTCGCCTTGCTTGATTAAGGAACTCATCATCTTGATCTTCCATAACTCAAAATTATTTTTCCCTGAGTACTTCTCAATCTCATACCTAGTGGTTCCTATTATTAATAATCCTGCAGATTCAGATTTGTGCCCAACGATTGCTTTGATACCACTTGTTGGGGATTTGCGCTACGGAATCACACAGATCTAGATTTAGGATAACAATCCAATGACACCAAGCATACACAAGAGAACACAAAGATTTAATGTGGAAAACCCTTGCGGGAAAAAACTATGGCACAAAACGATAGATCTCCACTATGAAAATAGAAATTATAAAGAGAGAGGACTTACCCGATTCGAACAACCTCGAATCACACCCTTGTTACACCCTTTAGAAACCTTAAAACCCTTTTAGGAACCCCTTTAAAAAGACTTAGAATACCTTAGAATAGCCCTAGGAACCCCTATTTATAGTTTAAGAAAACTCCACTTACGCACCTTCTTTGGAAAAGTCTGAAAACCGCCTCTAATTTACACAGTCCGCGCAGGATCTGCATAACCTCGACTAGTCGAGCCGAGGCCTTGATTGGTCGAGGGACCCCCTCGACCGGTCGAGCCATCCCCTCGACTGGTCGAGCATCCTGGATGCCCAAAACATGTACTGACTGGACTTTGAGTCGAGCATGCCTCGACTAGTCAAGCGGCCCACTGGACTGGTCGAGCTAGGCTCTCGACCGGTCGAGCAGCGCCAGATTAAAGGCATCTGACAACATAGTACTGGCCATTACAAATATATGGTTAAGTCTTGAAACTCTTAGGGCCTGTTTGGCAGGGCGGATTAAGAGGGATTAGGAGGGATGGGATGGATTTTAAGGTAGTGATGGTGGTGTCAGTGGATTGGTTTAAGATCCATGGGATTACTATATCTCGGGACAAGTTCACCGAGTCTGTTTGGCACGCCCGACATATCCCCGGATTTTACCTTCCAATCCCTTCCAATCCGTCCAACCGAACAGGCCCAGGCACGATTGAACGGGATTAGGAGAGATGGGATCAATTTTAAGGTAATGATGGTGATGTCAGTGGATTGGTTTAAGATCCATGGGTTTGCTAGATTCCGGGACAAGTTCATTGGGTCTGTTTGGCTCGTTTGGCATATCCCGGGATTTTACCATCCCATCCCTCCTAATCCCATGAGATCCATCCGGCCAAACATGCCCTTAATGAAATACAATTTAAAGAATAAATGTTTTAAATAATAACAAAAACACTGAAAGTATTTCACATATACGAATGCAGAGGTGGTTTCACTGCTCATGAGAATAAGAGTTTCTCTTGAGACCATGCTAAGCGAGTAGTAATATAAGGGAACTCATATAACACAAATGCTATTATATGTATGGTATTTTCGGTCCTGTCATTAAGGAATAATTGGTTCAAAGTTGCGACTAATAGAAATTTCAACAAAACTTTAAGATACTTATACTAAGGAAATATTCAAAATCGTAAAGATATATTTCTATATGTATATATAAGAGCTATCTTTTATCTCTAATAGAAAAAAAATATTTTTCTTTAGCCTCACATATGACAGAGTAGGAGAAAACTTTTAGGTTATAAGTTATTGAGTATTGAGTATTCTTACTTGGGAAATGGAGAGCGAGATGCTTGGGTTGTCTATCTGCGTGTATAGCCTCTTTTCATTCAATGAAAATCCAAATGAGTTGTTTAAAAAAAAAAAATGCTCGGGTTGCGTGTTCCAGTGCTACACTGGAATACATGCACCCTTGTGCTCGGGCACATGCGTGGGCAGTGTGGTTGTAGTGGTGGACTTTGCACTTCGCATATGTACATCGTGGTTGCTCTATCGCAACCTTACGGGAGGCGGTGCGATCGCGTTGCAAGAGAGGTGTGAAGAGTGTGTGGTGGCTTACCTTTATAGGCTGCTAGGAACGGTCAGATCAATGATAAAAAACCATTGACTATTTATGAGAACGACTATTAGCCTTAATAGCAAAAATGTTCGAAAATGGACTGCCAGTGATGATCCAACGGTCATATCGTTGATTTAACGGTCCGAAACGTTTGAAATTTAGTGCAAACAGTTAGAAACGTTTCACAAACGTTCTGAATCATTAATGACCACTTAGCAACAGTCCACACCCTAGATGTTATATAAACAGGATAGTTCAGATCCGGAATCATCCAAGTCCAACCAAATAAAGCAGAATTCGATCTGAGCTCTAAAAACCAATTTCCTTTTAAAGATAACTTAGAAACAAGTTGAGTTGCTCGAATTTCGAGTCACTGAGTCTGCTAGAGATGTGAACTATAACAACAAGTTCCTATGGAGGTCTCTTCATGATTGTTGCTCGCGAGACCTTACGAAAGGTTTGTCGTATCCTAGAAGTGATTCGTCCAAAATCTTATTAGCGATCTCAATTCAACAAGAGACGGGGTGAATTAAGCTTTAATGATGGCAAATCATTTATATCCATATCTTGCTACAATTTTTTTTTTTTTTTGGATTTTCAAAATTATTTTCAAGAAAAAATCATTTTTTTTTTTTTTAAAATTTTTGTTAGCTGGTTAGTATACACCCATGTCAGTACACATGCTCCATGTTAGCCACCCCCACTAGGGATCGATACCAAGACCTCGAGTGTTGAAACGAGGTATATCCACTCAGTGTGCCAGTTGAGCTATGGATCTAGGTGTCTCCGCCAAATAATCTCCAACATTCCACACCTGCCACTTGGGCGTTAAAAATGGCTGTATTCGAAACTTCATGCAGCCGATGCACGTGAACATATCTCATTTTCTATTAAAGCACCACCAACTCTACTGTTCCAATACCAAAAGTATAAAAAAGGGGTATAAATATCAAAACGAAGGGTGTACATGTCAATTTCCTAAATAAAATACTACCAGGAATCCGCGAATATCTCATTGACTGGCAGCCTATCCTCCCTCTTTTCAACAACATACAAGGAGAGCATGCACGCGTCTAAAATAAGCAGGTGGTCGATAGAGATCACTGCAGAAAATAGCAACGGTCATTAAAACCCCTTACAAAAGAAGTGAATAAAAAAATAAACAATTTTTTTTTTTTTTTTTTTTTTTTTAAAAAGGAAAAGGAAAGAAAGAGCCATCACAACGGAAGCGTATTGCGTCCTGCCCCCGCTGGACAGAATCGGTATAGGCAGGGCCTCTGTGGGACCCACCGTGATGTATGAGTTTTATCCATTCTGTTCATCCATTATTACATATCATTTTAAGATATGATCCCAAAAATGAGATAGATCCAAGGCTCAAATGGTCCACATAATAGGGATTGAACTTTCACCATTAAAAACTTCTTGCAAGCCAAAAAAGTTCTAGATCAAGCTGAGATTTGTGCTTTCCCTTCATCCAGGCTTATGTGACTTAATAACGGGTTGGATGGAAAACAAACGTCATGGTGGGCCCTAGGAAGATTTCAACGATCGGGGTCATCATCACCGTTGCTTCCTGTTGTGTGGTCCACTTAGACCTTAGATCTGCCTCGTATACTGAACTGATGTGGAAAAAATGGATGCACGGAATGGATATAACCCATGCATCACGGTGGGCCCCACAGAGGACAGGTTGCAACCCACTATCTTTGATTTGGAAATAGAACTTGCACCTTTCACCACTTTCTTTAAGGGGAATGCAACCCACTATCTTTATTTTGGGAATAGAACTAACCCAAGAAAGCTATTGATAATTGGAAATATGATTTTTATTTTTTTATTTTTATGCCAATCCCACCATACCTTTGCATGCACTACTACCCAAAACCTCACCTGTTTGGAAAAATATCCATTCAGGGGTAGGTATTTAATACTAAACTGCCCATATCTTGTCATATGACAAAAATGCCCCTCGCTTTGGAAATAGCCCATTACGGGAAGGTGCACCAGAATGGCAATTGTAGAAAAGGGGGCTCCTAAAACTAAACAAGCATCTATGATTGAGGGTATTTTGGTCATTTTGAGAAGTACTTCATTTCGTTAATTTTTCCCTTCTTTTCGTGGAAAAGGGTTTGGTGTTGGTGTCTTGGCATTTCACTGTGGGCCACACCTCTGGCAGGAGCGAGGTGGCTAGTGGTCGGTGATCTGTGGGCCCCAACATAATGTATGCATTTTATCCACGCCGTCCATCCATTTTTTCATATTATTTTAGGGCATGAGCCCAAAAATGAGTTGGATCCAAGACTCAGGTGGACCACACCATAGGACATAGTGGTGATTGAATGCTCACCATTAAAAACTTCCTAGAGCCCACTGTAATGTTTATTTGTCATCCAAACCGTTGATTAGGTCATATAGACCTGGATGAATGTAAAACTTGATTATGTCACACAAATATCAGCTCGATCCGAAACTTTCATGGTCCCCACCTGAGATTTGCATCTGCCTCATTGTTGGGCTTATGATATAAAATGATATGGAAAAATGGATGGACGGTGTAGATAAAACACATACATCATGGTGGGGTCCAAAGAGCACTGACCAGTAGCCACTCTCTACTAGCTAGGCAAGCTGCGTCCGACATGCATGATATCGTAGCCACTTATCAGTTTAGTTGCCATCTATCAGAGCTGGACCTCACATCTGCACCGTATCCTGAACGGCAGTAAATTTCACTTAACCAATCAGCTGTGTGGATACGGGTGGCCCATCAACGGTCAGGCTGGCCTTATTTTATAGATATGGCATTTAAGCAATGGTAGTCACATGATGAACAGCTCTGATCGTTTGCTACCTTTATACTTGTTAGGCGAGTGCACGTGAATGTGACCAGTGGAAGGAGAGCCAAGCTGAGAGGATTTGAAATACTAACAACTTTGATACTCTCTCAACATGTGACGACCCAACGCAGGCCACTAAAAGTTACTTTAATAAATTGTTTAGGTGGAATTGGAGCAGTTGGCACTCAGTTTGTTTCCTGTCACGTGCGATGTACGAGTAGTGTTGTAAATCGAGCTGAGTCGAGTTGAGGTGCGCCAAGATTGGCTTGACTCGTCCCTGCTCTCCTCGAGTTTGAGCTTGAGCTCGGCCTTGAGCTTACCATTGAAGCTTGACTTGTTTGTCAAACCTTTCGAGTCGAGTTCGAAGCGAGCAAGTGGATTGAGTCGAGGCAAACTTACCTTGAGTTGAGTCGAGGTTGCTCCCAACCCGACCCAACTTGCACCCGACTTAACCCAGCAATCTGACCCAATCGACACCCAACTCAACCTAGCCACCCGACCCAACTGGCCCAACCCACACCGACCCAACTCTCAAATCAAATATTCAATTAATGATATATATATATATATAATATTTTTATTTTTAAATGTAATATATTATATATAATATAATATATGTTCGAGTCCAGCTAAGCCAAGTTTGAGAGTCGAGTCAAGATCTACTATGATCGAACTTGGCTTGTTTCCAAAACGAGTTAGGTCATTTGAAGCTTGGCTAGCCTCGGGTCGTCGTTCAAGCCGTGTCAAGCCGAGTTAGATCGAGTCGAGCCGAGAGAGCTTTTCGAGCTAGCTTGGCTCGTGTACAACCCTATGTTTATGCTAAAAGGAAGTGGATTGGTTGGTGTACCACACACCAGCTATATAGCTGGTGTGGATACATGTCGTGTGAAGACAAGCGCCGACACTCCTCGAGCTTTGAGTTGTACGAACAGTTTAAAGGAGATCAAAGTTACATGAGCCCCACAATGACCTATTTATTATATCCACACCATTCATCACTTTTTCGAGATCATTTTAGAGCATTAGCCAAAAAATGAATCATATCCGATGCTCAAATGGACCACACCAAAAATAGCAGCGGGGATAATGATTTTCACCGTTAAAAAATTCGTAGGGCCCACCACAATGCTTATTTTCCATCCAAACTATTCATAAGGTCACAAATACCTGTATGAAGAGGAAAAACAAATTTCATGTTGATCTAAAACTTCTGTGATCCTCAAAAGGGTTTTAATGGTAGACGCTCAATCCCCCAATGCTTTTTGCGGTGTGGTCCACTTTATCTTTAGATCTATCTTATTTTTTGTCTCAAGCCTTACGACGAGCTCACAAAATGGATGAATGGTTTGGATATAACACATACCTCATGATGGGACCCACAAAACTTGTTGACGCATCTACACCAGCTATATAGCTGGTGCGTGGTACACCAGCCAATTCGCTTCCATGCTAAAATCAATAAATAGGCTCCATTCAAACTGAACCCAACTGCACGTGTTGGCATTTGGTTTGTTTCCTATAACCTGCACACGGCATGCCAGAATCGTTAAAGTAGCTCGATTCAAACTGATTGACTTTTGACCTAAGCACCGAATTAAGCAAATATTCTTTGATGTGAAGGTATATGATCAAATTTTAAGAAGATCAATAACTTACTCAACTACTTGCATAAATTTTTTAAATAATGATCAAGTGATAATTGGAGGGTGATACTCTTCGTCTAAAAGTGAGTTACATACTGCTTTATTAAAAAAACTTTTATTAATGCAATCAAACAAAAGAAAAAAAAATATAATCAGTTATTAAGAACAACTTCAATAATGCAACTTTTGAAAGAACTGCATTATATTGAATCAGAATGGATATCTTGAAAGAACTGTGTGATATTAGATAAAAGACAAATCCACCATGTGAGAATAAATTTGGATTACAACTAAGAACTACAGTTAAGACTTATTACTAATGGATTATCACTACTCCTAGGGTAACTTGAGATAAATTAAATTGATAGATTTGTTTGATATTAGATTGAATTGTGTTTGATTTTGGGTTTGTAGATTTCCTCTATTATTTATAGAGTTCTGTTGTAACTTATTTTTTCAGAAACTTATTTTATTACTCCAATAGTTATAGTAGTCAAAGAGCCCCTCTCTAGATCTCTCTTGTTACGTTTTCCTTTTGTGATTGTTCCTCTTCTGATGGCCAGATTTTGTGTCTCTTGGTCGCCTCCCGTATCTTGAACTGCTCCACCACATTTTTCTCTCTGCTCGTTAAATTTTGAATAACTTGACTGTGTTATTTCGTTGACCATCCAATGATGTGTTGCATTGGATTTATGCCAGTTATGAATCTGTAAAAAGCGCTTCAAGTATCTTGAAGATCTTTTCATCCATCTCCTATCTCTCGTGCAATGCCACATGTTGCCTTCTTAATGGCTTTTTCCAGAATGGCTAGAAATAGGGTACAACATTGCCCTCACATCGCTTCACCTTTATGAAAAAGGTGATAGGGATGTTGTTTCATTGCCCAAGGCAATTAATGTTATTGGTCATTGGTCCACGCGTTGTCTCCCAATTGATTCTACCTGACCGAAGCTGAATCAAAAGATATTCTTAGCCTCTTTCTTCTACGTTGTCCATATAACGCATTGCATAAAATCGTATCGTATAAGGAGTTATAATTACCCTTTCATTAATGTGCACGTATCACGGTTGATATATAAACACAAATCTAAGACATGTTTACCTTTTTTCACCATTTGCTTCTTTTCTCTCATGTCAAAACTCTCTTTCTAGTCTACTTTTCTCCCAATTATCATGACTACATTTTCCTCCTCTTTTATTCTAGTATTCCACTTGGAACCATTCATTAAAGATTTGAATGTTCTTTCTCTAGAAATGGTCAATGACCTTTTTTCCAATACTCCTATTGAAATCGAATAAGGCTTTGTTGACACTCAGTCCAACCTTTCATCCCGCGGTTACTCAGGAACAACTTCGTGACATTGAACCGTATTTCCCAAAGTGCCCTAATGAATTTCTGCTTATTCAATCTGATCATTTTTCAGACCCTTCTAATGCTTTTAAATCTTCGAGATCATGGCCAAAATTGATGAATGGTTGGTTAGAATGGTATACTCGTGTTGAAGCACAACATTGAGACATATGGAAGCAGGCTGGAATTTATGAGTGTATCAAATTTTCCTTGCACGAATATCTAGTTAATACTTTCCTCATAATAATTTTAACTTTTTGGAGTGAATCGACTAATACATTTCATTTTGGATGCGGCCCTATGAGTCCAACAATCCTTTAGTGGTTCCATGAATTGATCATCGGCCAACTTTCTCCTTCATCCAAAGTGGAGAAACCTATGATTGAAAAGAAGAAGACGACCAAAGAAAGTGCACAAAATTCGATAACGCTCAGTTGACCATGTCTCCCGTCCAGAGGAAGATACAATTAAAGAAAACGACTTCGGTCACATCGATTGTTTTGTCCCCAATACTAATAAAGACGATCGAAACTTCTTCTTTCACGTTAATAAGAATAGTTGAGCAAACTCAACCTGAACTAAAGTGTTAGAATACTATAGTTGCAGGTCCAGTTAAAGTGGTTCTGGCAATTGCTTCAATCCCAACACCTACAACTCCTCCAATCATTTTGAAGATTCCTGAGCTCAGGCCTCTTTTAACTCCTCGTTATACATCTCTTGCAACTTTTGGTGATCTACTTCAGGTATTTCTTCTTCAACCAAGGCTATTACAGCCTTTGAAAAATATTACAAAATCAAGTTTTGGCAAGGTATACCTCATTTACAATATTCTTGAGAGATGAAAGAGCAGTATAAGAGATACAAAGATGCTCACTTCAATAGGGCTTTTAATAAGTGACAAAGAGAAAAGGAAAGATTAAATGAACTTAGCTTCCTTTTGATCAATTTCTCAAGCCATATCAATTATAATCCTCTCTATTTTCCTCATTCCATCTGAGTTATGGCTTTGGTCGTTCAACCCACCAAAATTTCAGTAGCAATCGAACGATTTACCGTCATTGCTGTTTGGTCAAATTTAGGTGGATATTGTTCATATTTTTTTCTTTTAAATTATTTTGCAATCCACTATTTAAAAAAAAACTTTCTCCATTCCTTTTCACAGTAATCAGAGAGCTCTTGGCCTCTGAAAAGTTAATCTCTGTGTCACCTACTCAAGCCGAGACATCTATCCCAGATACTTTGGTAGATGTTTCTTACCCTCCTGCATAAAGACTTGAAGTTTCCAATTTGAAAGAGACTATGAGCGATGTTCGTTAACTAGAAAATCAGACAGAAGGACAAACTCAAGAAGATGTACTAATATATTAATCCGTAGAGTCCTTCAATCTCCTTTTACACTCTATAACTTCATCACTCACACATGATCAGGATCAGGGAGTTATGGAATCGGTCACACCGACAACCTTTTCTTTTGCAATTCCTGTATCTTCCATTCATCTTGTTCCATCCCCAAAACTGACCGATCAAGTATACCCTACCCCAGTCGATGAACATAGGATGGTTCCTTTCAACGAAACAAAATTATTAGAAGAGGAAATATCTCAATCAACTGAAGTCTCTCCTGATTGACCTATACCTACAGAGATTCCTATGATCGACGTCTCTGTTTCTCTGGCCGCATTGGCTGATACTTCTCATACCTTATCATCTTCTTCTTCTGAGGACATTCTTCCCATGAAAGGCATTTTATCTTCTTTTGTTAGGCCTTCCCCTATGCTATTCTAGTGCCTAAATCCCTTGCGCCTTTATCAGAGATTCAACAACTTAAGGAGGAATTACGAATCCTCATTCACTTGTTGCTATTGACATCAACTTTTTAGGATCAATCGAGAGACTAAACCTTCTCATTCATCGATGCCAAACTCTCACTCGGTCTGATGAGTCTCTGTCGGTCAAAATGCCTGCAGTCCATGAATTTTTAAGTCTAATTCACAAGCATCAAGACATAATTACTACGAGCGATAAATTTCAATCTAAGCATTCAATCGTCTTCCTCAAAATGACAGATATCACAACTGCTAGAGAACAACTTTCTGTTGTATATAGTAACTTGAAGGAGTCAGACATAACTCTGATTGATTTGAAGGATTAAATCTTGACAATAGAGGACAAACTGAAAGTATTGGCCATAGACATGGTTAAAAGATTGAAATCAATACATTGGGCGCCTATATGTAAGAGCACACTCAACTGACTGATCAAATAACATGCTCAGAAGTTGAGATCATAAATGGTTTTCATCGACAGAAAGCTAGGCAGTCAAAGCTTCAAGAAGCGATTTCCTCTTTTTCTTCATTTGAATTTTAATTACTTTGTGTCTGTTTGCCATCGGTCTATACTTCCTCTTATATTTAATACAATTGGCTAGGATGTTTTCTTCCTTTTTTTTTTTTTTTTTTTTTTTTTGTTTTCTCTTCTACATACATGGTATAAGTGTATTGATGACATGACACATACATGAGAAGTTACGTGCCTATTTGTTCTCTCTTCCTAAGGGCACTTTAACCATCACAATTTGTCGGCTAACATGATATCAAAGATTTCATTCGCACAAGTAATATCAAAGGTGTATGTTCTCTGAACTTTCTGATTAGAAGATGCCATTGCTTTTACCTTAATTAAGATCAAGAAAATAAATTGCTACTTTGTCATAATTTCGACCACTACAATATCATAATTAGGATCATAATTGTATGTCCTTAATGATGTATTCTTTTGTCGCATTGATTCCTGAAGCAACGTCTCATATCGAGTTACCTTTTTAATTAGATCATATAGATATGTGAATTCTATTCCGATAAACTTCTTTTAAAGCTTAAACTGTAACACCCCGAACTTTTTAATACTCGAGTATTGAAAGTTCTCAAGTGTTACTATAAAATTTAATTTATTATATACATGTATATGTCATCAATTTAGCTTATCCTAACCTTACATATATTCTCTAACCTGAATCTGACTGTTGAAAATCATCTTCATCCACAGATCAAGTCATCTGACCGTTGATTTTTAAGACAAGATCATCATATGTCCAAGTATTTCCACTTGTCCATCATAACCAACCGTTCAGTCAACTATTCACCACTAGAAAAAGATATCTGACTGTCCGCTTTGAGTTTGGACCACCTTATTATGGTAAACTAACTACTTGATCTCTGCATCCGCTCGTATACATATCAAATTGAGATTCTGATCCGTTCATCTTGTTTACCACCTATGAATATGCTTAACCCACCATCAAAACTATAATATGAGGAACTTACATATGTGAATAAGTCACTTGAATCTAACAATATATATGTTTTGCATCTTGATCACTTCAAAAGCTCACTTTGTGTTCATCCATTTATGAAACTAACCGTACATCCACCTGCATACATGGTCAGAGTACTAACCATCAAGTTTTTCTATTTTTGACATATCATTTTATCATCAATCATGTTGTTTGATATATGTATCTCGCCTTAATTTGGTGAACAACTCTTTATTTTTAATGATTTAGATATGATTTCTTTTGTAAAAATTACTTAGAAATGTGCCTATTACCATATAGGATCATTATATTTCCCAAAACTCTCAAATCAACAATAATTATGAAAATGCCATTAATCTAGACCCTTGAATTCTAGATCACATGGTTCTTATGATCCATTTGATGTAAAATTTTATACCATGTCTATGTATCATAAATTAACTATACACGTCGAATATCATCCTTTAGATCCTTGTAAAAGTGCCCTAATCGACAAATTAGCCCCTTAATCATTGATTTTAGTGTCCATCGAGTGAAGAAAGCTTGTGGGTAGTTGTAGTAGGATATTTTCCTTCATATGAACGAGTTGGATTGCCTGTCATATGGATCGAGTGTGAAATATGAGAACTCCACCTTGGTAGGCTTTTTCTTAGGAGCAAAGTTAGCCATTTTAGGCTTACTAACTCTATCTAAATCTTGAGCTTTCGATTGACCCACTTTATACCGTTAATCGCAACTCAAATTTGAACCATACTTTGGCCTTATGTGACTATGAGATCAACTAAAATTTAGGCCCCGATCTATTATCCTACACCGTTGAATGATTACTTCCTTAACTCAAATTCCTTACTTTTGGTGTAAAAGGTAAAATTTCAGATTTAGGCCTTTTGCTTATCATGATTACACATTTCTTTCAAAATTGAGCCCTGATAATTAAGCGTGGACCGTTAATTGGGATCAGGTCCATTTTAGCACCCGCTAGGAGAATTTCTAAGATAACCCAATCTAAATTTTGGATCACTAAGAAAATCATATAACCTGACTCTATTCGACGATCTCGACACAATGGACGAATTAGATTTAAAGAAAGATCACCAGAAGAGACAAGTTGGAAAAACCTAATTTGAGAAACCAATACAAAAGGGGGCGTGCGTCCCTTCTCCACTCTAAAACCAATGCATGCCCATCTTCCCAAATGTCCAAGGAAGAGAGAGAGGGAGAAAGAGAGAGAGAGAGACAGAGAGAGAGAGAGAGAGGTCCATGCCTAGATGCTCATCCATTCTCTTCCTTCTCCACATGTGTGGTGTCTCTATCTTTCTCAAGCGACGTTGTTATTCGTGTGGAAGCCCTCATACATTGAGATTTATTTAGGGTTTTCATCTAAGGCTAAGGTGAAGGATTCCTTTATTACACTAATTTGAATTGATTTATACACGCACTACAGGAAATTGTTCTTTTACCGATGACATAATTTGTCGTTATTTTATCTTTTTTCGTCGATAATGATTATTACCGATGAAATATGTCGTCACTAAGATCGTCGCAATAAGACCGTGGCTGAAGGATTTTTTCGACGAAATATGACTTCGTCAGCAATGATAAAATAAATAGCGACGACTAAAATCGTCAGCCAAACATGTTACTTTTGGTAGGAAAAAATAATATATTTCGTCGGTAAACACAGCTTATACCGACGAATATCTTCGTCGGTAAAACTGTGGATAAATGACATTACCGACGAGTATGTTCATCGGTAAAACAATAATACTGACGAGTATGTTCGTCGGCATAAGCCCGGATAAATGACATTATTGACAAGTATGTTTGTTGGTAAAATAATAATACCGACGAGTATGTTCGTCGGCATAAGCTCGCTATTACCGACGAAATAATTCGTCGGTATATCTCATATATAGATCGTTGGTATAAATTTTTGTATTAATTTGTACCTATGAAATATTTCATCGGTATAAGTTTTCAACCTACTATTACCAACGAAATATTTCGTCGGTAATAGTTTGTTTCTTCCTGGTTTCATTTATTTTCAAAATTCAGGAAAAAATTCCTGTTATACACCTGTAAATACACTAGTTACAATACATTTTCATCATATTCACATCCACTTCCATCCAAACACAAACTACATCTATCCAAACACAAACCGCATCTATCCATATATAAACAATCCTATCCACATCCACATACAACCCACATTCATCCACGCACAAATACATATAAGTTAACATTCATATATAAAATAAATCATAAATAAAATAAAAAATCCTATCCACATCCACATACAACCCACATTCATCCACGCACAAATACATATAAGTTTAACATTCGTATATAAAATAAATCATAAATAAAATAAAAAAATCACGAAGATGAAGGCGGAGGTGGTGGGGCATCGATGGCAAAGCGTGCAACGAGAGCCCGAAACATCTCCTGCATCCGTCGCTCATGCTCCACCTGCATCTCCTCGTTCCTCCTCTCCTGCTCCTCCCGTCGCCTCTCTTCCTCTCTCTGCCTCTGCTCCTCCTCCTCCCTATACCTCTGCACCTCCTCCCTCTGCCTCTTTAGCTGCTCTTTGATCTCTTCGACGATGACCCGTAGCTGCTGAACCTTTCTCTTTGCGATATCAGCTCGGCGTAGGGCGCTCTCCCTAGTGACGGATCGGTTAGAGGCAGATCTAGTGGGTGCCATGAGCTTGACACCATGGCCAAGCCCACGCACATATCTAGAACAGGTGCCAAGCACCTCGCTCAGGATATCTAGCTCACTCCGCCAACTACCATCGTGAGTGGGCTGACTGTGTATGGGTCCATCACCGCCTGTAATGAAAACATATGAATTTTCACAACGAATGACATTATTATAATTCAATGCAATTAAATTTTACAATGTAAGAATTTTTACCTAATTCTCGCTGGCTCTAGTATGAATCAAAGATACCGTCGCCTGTTGACAGTGAGTCCCTCTGTAGAGGTGTATTGGTCCAAGCTCTTGGCTAATGATGGAATCTCGCTGTGCAATTGAAAGGATAGTAGAGTTAATATAAATGCATGGAAATAATATATTAACTTAATAATCACCAGTAATTTCTTATCATGTCATAACGATGTCATACAAATGACTTTGAACCAACTACGTGATTCACTTGTATTTTTCCTGGTCGCAGAATTTATTCTGCTCCTCTTCTGAACACATTATTCATAATACATTGTTATTAATTCTAAATTTAATTGTTACCTTAAGATATCATAAATATGTAAATATTACCTAAAAAGCCTCAGATGAAAATCTCTCGCAGAGTATCCGCTAGTCGTTTATAGTCACGTACGACGGTGCAGATAGTATGGCCTCATCGTGGGTCCTACACCGCTTGTACCACTGGTGTAACTCTCCGCGGTACTCCTTGAACAGCTCTCTGACCATGTCGTTGACAGCATGAAAAATGTAAGGAACAATCAAATCTAAGACAAATTTATCCTGCAGTTTTGTAAACAATAGATTAAGACAATAAACTTATTAAGAAATGAACTTAACCATAAATGAACTTTCACAAAAGAAAATTTAATTTACTAAAATTTACCTAAAGGCGCTGACGGATGAGCTGCCGCACATCATTTGTCACGTCTGCCCAACGGGGGGTGGTGGCGGGATCAGAGATCGACATAAGACATAGACCTCCGACGTAAATAACCTGGCATTGTCCCCAACAGGTCTAAGGCAGTCCAGTGAAAACTCTACCGTCACCCTACCCTCACACGTAAGTCACTCTAAAACTAACTCACGTGTGGGTCCACGTCCTTGTCTGCTGGTCGACGATACTGTCGCAAAAGAAATATATAAGTCTAAATATAAACAAAAGTCACTAAATAAATATATGTCTAGACTTACATGTAGTGCCTGGTGTGTGCTCAATCGAGGGCTCAGACGCCTGTGATGCAGCATGTGATGTCGATGCTATCTCCATCGCATCATGGGTGGAAGGGGTAGATCCAGTGCACGAACGATCTAATCTCCCACCTGGTGCCATGACTGAATATGTGTGAACTACGAACTTATAAATTTAAACAATGTCAGTACAAGTGTATGAACATCATTATAATAAATACAATAAACTTTACAGTGCAAGTGAAATATACTAAAACATTATGCAAGTAGTGTTGATGGTAGAATGAATTTGTGCTTATGCTTAGAGAGATGATTAAAATATGATTAGACCATTACACTATAATGCAAGTAGAATATAATAAAACCATAAATATTATAGTAAAATTTGAAAATTCCATTTACACCTTGATGGGAATTTCGTAAAAACTTTTGACATGTGTTGTGGGTACAACATTTACCCCCATTTCATTTACAGGCAAGAAGGTCAGATTTCATTTATAGGCTCTCCAAATGGAAAGATTGGCTCTCCATTTACAGGACTTAAAAAATTTACAGGCTATCTAAAGACAGACAATCATTTACACCTTGCAGCCAAAACAGGACATGTTGTAAATGATTGATTACCACTTAAACCATTTACGGGCATCCAAATGAAAATTGATCTACCCCCATTTTAAAAAGACTGAAATCATAAGAACGAAATAAAATACCATCTGAGCCCTAGAATCTTCCATCGATCATCAAATCCAAAGACAAAAACAGGAAAATGCACAATAGATATCCATTCAATGATTGTAATCTATACAGAATAGATCAAATCGGTAGAAAGAAGAATTAGAAAAAAAGTGAAAGAGAAGAAATTAATGAGAGAAAAAATATATAGATTACCTGTTCAACCAACGTAAGAGAGATTTGAGACAAGAGAGACGGAGAGGGAGACAATTGGGTGTCGGGTAGGCAGCAGCGAGTTAGGGTTTAGGGTGACCGGAATAGGGGCGTCGGGCAGGTAGCAGCGCTCGTTCAGGTGGGAGAGGGGGGTAGGGTAAGAAGTGGGAAGGGTAAAAAATATTTTTGACTTAAAACATAACATTATTACCGACGAAAATTTTCGTCGGTGATAGTTTTCACAATTCGTCGGTAAAAGAATTCAAAAATATTTGGGGCCACCCGTGCTCTATCAGCCCCATCCACTTCATACATATGTTTTTAAATATACTTATTAGCTACAACAAAAATAAAAATTACAACTCAACATCCATGATCAACCACACAAAGTGAAATAATATGTCCACCGTTCATTTTGTCCGACGATGTATCTATTTCATCGGTAAAAAGCTCCTTTATGGACTTTTTTTTCATCGGTAAAAAGTTCCTTTACCGAGGATATTGTATAACGTCGGTAAAAATTGCCTCTCCGTCATCGAAAAGGACACTAAGGGATCTTTTGCCGACCAACTATTTGGTTCGTCGGGAAAAATTACATTTACTGACGAAATAATCATCGAAAAAATAGTTTTCACCGACGATACATAATATCATTGGAAAAGTTTACAGGCCATCGTTGTAAATGATGGCAGGAACATATTTGGTCGTGGCGGGAATCTTTTACCGACAAAGTATGATTTCAAAAGTTATATTTACTAAATAAATATAATATCTTGTAGTGATGATTTGTCTTATTTTTTCATATTTTCATTTTATTGTGTTTTTCATGCAAATGATTGATGGAACATTATGAATTATTTAACCTTATGAGAATTATGGTTAAAATATGATTTTAATTATGCGTGATTTTTATGAATTCTGTAAGATGGATACAAGTGATGGGACGCGTATTTTCATTATATATTGAGTTAGCTTTTGCTCCTCTTCCCTTATTTTTATTGAGTTAGCCTGATGCCACTCTTCTCCTTTATTAGGTTAGCCTTGTGTTATTTCCCTTTATGGCTTGGGCATGTGTCTTGGAATTCCAAAACTCCCATGATTCGATTATTTTTTTATTGATGCAAGTGATGTTAGAGGTCTCACATCTAGTGATTCATATATTTTATCGTGGATGAATGCTCTCTGAGTAGTGACCCTCTTGGTCGACACATAATTCTATGGGTGTGGGAAGTGGTGCACAATCGATGTAAGTAAACTACCATGTGTGTTACATCACTTTCGAGATTGGATGTCACAAATAGTCGCTCCATAGATAAATTTTGTTACGTAAATATTTTGATCGCGTGTTATGCCACTTCGAGGTGTTCACGTAAATCTACGGTAGCGTTGGACACACCAACAAATCTCCATAGTATGGGATGCGGGGCGAGTTGAGTTTTTTTTTATGAGTTATATTCCACATTGTACTGATCACTACGTATGATGGACTACACACAATATGCTGGGCATGTATTCATGTAGATTGGTTGCGGATACCGATACCCTTCGTAGTGGAGTACGAGGTGTATCAGAACCCTTACATTATTCTTATGAATCTCTTGAATTTTTGTTAATTTTAAAGGATAACCATTATTATGAGTAGGGAATTGACCCTTTCCAACCATATAGATGTTGTAGGTGAAGTGCAGATTGAAGATACAGATGATGATCGCTCTATGAAAGATTATTCTGGATAAAGAAGAAGGATATCAGTACTTTAGCTTTATTTAATTTCCGCTGTAAAACTTTAAGTAATGTAACAAGCTCCCACTTGGTGAGGGCATTAGACAATTAGTTGATTTTATACTTTAAAGGAATAAGAAGTACAATCGATTTTACTCTCGTGAATGGTTATCTTGATGAATGTGATCTAAAAAAAAAATACAAGGTGCGATTTTGAAGCATCAAATTATTAATTTATTAACACTTGGAATTCTCGAGCACAAGTATGTACTCGGGCCTCGAAAACTTGGGATGTTACATAAACTCTAGACCATCTTGGGCCAATTGGACAAATTCTGCCTCGGTCGTAACTACCTTGCTTTGGCTTTTTATCCTCTTAAACCTAGTAATATAATTTTCGATCGATTCTCCCAGTAATTGTTGAAAACATGTAAGATCGGTCATAAAAATTTCTGTCCTTGTAGAAGAACTGAGGATCAAACTTTTCTTCCATCTCTTGCTAAATTTTTTTTATGGAATTTATTAGTAAATTGGAATACCAAGTGAAAGCTACCTTAGTAAGTGAATTGCAAATAGTTGTAATTTATAATAATCGTTATTATCTAATTCTCCACATTATATGGTAAAATGTCTTATGTGTTCTATGGTTGATTGACTTTTATCACTTGTAAATAGTGTAAAATCAGATTGATAATTCCTCGGCAATGGATAGAATATAGCTTATGGTAAGCCAAAGTAGTTGTTTGGCCGAGAACTTGACCTCTTACTTTCTGAACCAATTGAATAATTTGATTACAATCCTAATATTGTTGTGCAACAACTGGAGGTATTTTCGGACCAACCCGATATTGCTTTTCATTATAAAGTTAATTTTTGGGCAAAAGTTTCCTCTAAGTATTCCTTGATTCGTGGCTTTAAGGATTAAAATTCTATTATCATGTTTAGGATGCCTAAAATCTTTTGGCGATGGTGAATTTCATACATCTTAGACAGAAACACGTTCAGGACATCTAAAATCTATAGGTGGTGGGGAATTTCGCATGTCCTGGACTGGACCTGGGATAGGAACAGGTGGTGTATTTTGTCGTAAAGGAAGTGTTCGTGGCACTGATTGAACTGGTGACATAGGTGCCAGATTCTCAACAGAACTAGTATTGGCCTGTTACTAAGGTGCAACAGGTGCTCTTGCAACAAACAAAGCCCCCAACTGATTCATTCTCTTGGTATGGCCGACCATTCACCTATTAAAGGCTTTAGTTTGAGCTCATGACTATTAAGCCTGAACTCATGACAATTCTGTAATGTGCTAAATTTACCTTTGCACATCAACTATCCTGGCTAATATAATCTTGAGAGGTTCAACTTTAGATGTCGATGGTCTATCCGGATTTGATGGAACAGACACTAGACTAGGTGGTTGATTTACTTGCTCAGGCACCTGTCGAACTTGTAACTCTTCCTCTTGAGCAGGAGGCTCATTAGCTACAACATCATTAATGGCGGCTGTTGAAGTATTACGACCACCCCTTCAGCTCATGAATATAAAAAATTACTATATCGGTAAGTATACTTTGTAATTAAGTCCTACTAGGTGTTCCAAAAAATTGTTGGCACTTAATTTGTTTTCTATCATGTGCGGTGTGTACGGGCATGTGAGAATTAATAAAGCAGTTCGATCCAAATCGATCAACTTTTGACCTCAAGCACCAGAATAAGTAGATACGTCTGATGCGAATGTATATGACCAGGTTCTGAGAAGAACTACGTGATATTGGATAAAAGACAAATCCAGGAGCGACTACAAGAATGCATCTCTTAAAAGAACTACTTGATATTAGATAAAAGACAAATGCAGCATACACGCGTAGATTTGGATTACAACTAAAAACTATAGCTAAGAATTACCACTATTTGAGTATCGCTACTCCTTGGATAAGCTGAGATAAAAGATAGATTTGTTTTGATTTAATTGTGTGTTGGATTGGATTGTATTTGGGTTGGATTTGTTGATTTCCTCTGCTATTTATAGAGTTATGTTACAACTTATTATTTTATATGCTTCTTTCATTACTTTAACGATTATAATAGTCGAAGGGCCTCTCTAGATCCTTATCATGTTACCCTTTTATGACTGTTCATCTTCTGTTGGCCAGGTTCTGTTTCTTTCAATCTCCTCCCGTATCTTAGACTGCTCGACTGTATTTTTCTCTCCACGCGTTTAATTTTAGATAACTTGGCCGTGTTACTTTGTTGACTATCGAATGATGTGTAGCATTGGATTTATGCTAGTAATACTTCAGCAAAAGGCACTCCAAGTATCTTGAAGATCTTTTTATCCATCTCCTATCTCTCATGCAATGCCACATGTAGCCTTCTAATTGGCCTTTTTCAGAATTGCTGGAAGTATGGTACAACACAATCAATTCAAATTAAACCTTCTAAATTTTTTTTCCATGTTTAGATGGATTGTGAAGTAAAAGATATGCTTATTCGATTATTTGATGATCTGATTGGTGGACATGTATTGGATTGTGAGGAAGGAAAATCTCATATGATCTTACTTGAAGAAACAAGTGCCCATGAATCTGACGTTAGGTTAGATCAACAGATATGATTTTCAAATTTTGACTTAGAGATACTATTTCCCACAATTTTGTCAATTTAACTTGAGTTATGTATGCCAAGTGTACGATTTGTCAGTGCATAATTATGAAGCTTCATACTCTACCAAAGTATTAAAAAAACTCTCATTTAAATCGCAGGGTTTCTATTCGGGTTTTTGATCAAAATGGCTCCATGCTGTGATGCGGTCGTGGCAGGAACCCATACAAAACCGACTTAAGGATTTGTAGCGCTGAATACACTTTTTCATTTTTTTAGGATGAAAATGCCCATTTTCCATAGTTGCACCTCGTACTTGGGCTTTCGTCTCAGAAAGAAAAATGTCCTTTTAAAAAGGATGTGGGCTCTACCTAAAACTGAAATTTGACCCACCCCTTGGTCCATCTGATCTGTTCATTTTAATTGGACAACCGTGAATCGACAGAAGGGTTTTTCCAGTTTTATGTTTAAAGCTATCTGTGGCACACAATTACATTAACAATGGGCATTAATTTTGAACTATTTTTTTCCTGTGTGGTCCATCTGTGATAAGTTTTTCCCTCAAACATAGGCCCATGACATGAAATTAAAACCCTCCCCTCTACATATAGATGTGATGAATTTGCTTGAAGATAATCTTACACTTGGGGGGGGGGGGGGGGGGGGTTTTAGGCTCCCTTCTTCCTTCTTTTTTTTTGCTTCCTTAGTTTCCTTTATAGTTGCTTAATTTTATTATTATTATTATTTTTAATATGAATGGTGAAAGTTTGTGAATGGGAATAGGTGGTGGAAGAATACCATAATGTATGCATTTTTATAATGGAAGGATGATGTAATGGATGAATTTTGTAATAGAAGAATGTTGTAATGCATGTATTTTGCAATGGAAGAATGTTATAATGGATGACTGTTGTAATTGATGAACTTTTGTAATAGAAGAATGTTAAGATGGAAATATGTTGTAATGGATGAATGTTGTAAGGTGGATTATTGATATTTATTATGGATCACCCATATTCACAGTAAATCACTAATTATTTCACTATGGATCGCCGATATTCAGTGTCGATTGTTAATATTCATCATGGACCGGTGATATTAAGTAGACCATTGATATTCATTATGAACCGTGAATATTAAGAGTGGACCGCTGATGTTCACTATGGACCGCTGATATTTTCATAATGGATCACAAATATTCACTATGACTCATCGATCTGAAGAAAATGACCATAACTTCCTCGTTGCATGTTTGATTTAGATGATCTTATACTATTGGAAAGGTAATTTGATGAAATTTTAAATATATTTCAAATCATCTCATTTAGACACCATTTGATTTCCTAAAAGTGGGCCCAATGCTCATCGAGATCACTTTAAACTACTGATATTCACTATGGGCCATCGATTAGACGAAAACGACCATAATTCCCTTGTTAAATTTAGGTGATCTTGTGCTTATTTAAAAGATAATTTGATGAAATTTTAAATGGTTTTAAAATCATATTATTTGGACACCATTTGAATACCCAAAAGTGAGCCTCAATGAATATCAGTGATCCATATTGAGCAATAAAATTTAGGTTCAATTTTAGGCAATTAAATGATGTCCAAATAAGATGATTCTAAATCCATTTGAAATTTCATCAAATTACCTTTCCAATAAGTATAAAATTACCTAAATTGGACATGTAATGAGTGAGTTATGGGTGTTTTCATTATATTGATGGCCCGTAGTGAATATCATGATCGACAGTGATCTTGATGAACTTTAGGCATACTTTTGGGCAATCAAACGGTGTTCAAATGAGATTCTTATAAATTCATTTGAAATTTCATCGTTACTTTTCTAATGAGTATAATATCCTAAATCAGACATGTAACTAGGGAGTTATGGCAGTTTTGGTCAAATCGATGGCTCATAGTGTATATCAACAATTCATAGTGAATATTAAAGTTTGGGTCCACTTTTAAAAAATAAAATAGTTTCAAAATAATATGATTCTAAATTAATTTAAAATTTTATCTAATTACCTTTCCATTGAGTATAAGATTACCCAAATCAGACATGTAATGAGGAGTTATGACCTTTTTCGGTATATCGATGGCCCACGGTGAATATCATCGATTCACAATAATCTTGATGAAATTTGGGCCTACTTTTGGACAATAAAATATAGTCCAAATGAGATGATTCTAAATTCATTTGAAATTTCATCAAATTACATTTCTAACAAGTATAAGATCATTCAAATCAGACATGTAACGAGAGAGTTATAGTTATTTTCGTCAGATAAATAGCCCATAGTGATTTCTTGCTTCGCTTGCATTGGGGACGGATTTCTTGCTTCGCTTGCGTTGGGACCCATTCCGCTTCACCTAAGGGATGCAACAATCAGCGACTTCTTTAGCTCCCCAGGTAGTTTTTCAGGGTTAGACTTACAGGACATTCTCCCCTCGTCTACTGTTCAATAGTTGATTGACTGCCCTGTCCCATTATCCGGCAGGGAGGATATGTTGGCGTGGGATTTGACAACATCTGGGACATTCTCTCTGAAGTCAGCATGGAATGGTATTCGAAACCACCGGTAGAAGGCTAATTAGACGCGGTGGGCCTGGAATGACGCCCTTCCGCCAAAAATTGGAATTTTTCTTTGTAAAGTGATGCACAACGCCATTCCAGTGGACGTTGCTATCAAAAAATCTGGCGTCCCTATGGCTTCTAGGTGTGAATTCTATGCTGGGGCGTCTGATCCTGCTTCAGTTTCCAACCCCCCTAGTCGTCGCATCGATCTGGGTCTTCACCATCTTCCAATCCATGATTCTTCGCAGCAGCTGTTGGATTCAACCACCTCTTCAGATGTCGTCCTTCTTGTTAGACTGACTCGGGCCCATGCTCTTCAGTCCAGAACTATTCATGCTCCCGCTTAGATCAGGGACCCTGCTGTGGATGGGAGTGAATTGCCTCCTCACGTACCAGCCTCCCCTCCTAGCTCCGATGTTTTCTCTCCCTCCCAGCGGTCAGTGAGAAGGTTCCCTCATGCACAACCCTCTCCAGTTCAGCATCAGCATCCCCCCTCCCCGGCTCACAATGAAGAGAATTTGAACCATCTCCTCTGCTTTGGGTCTGCAACTAGATCTGTTTGGTTGCATTTCCATAGGATTTTTGATATCCCTTTCCTCCCAACTCAGTCCATTCAACAGAGAGTTGTTTTCTGGTCGTTAAGAGAGTCAAATTCCTCCTGCATGAAGAGGCTTTTAGGCCTGACTCCCATGCTTATCTCCTGGGAATTATGGCTGAGTCACAATGAGTGGCGTTTTGAGAGAGTCAAGATGTCAGCTCGCAAGGTTATTGCTCCGGTTTCCAAGTGGTTGCAGGAGATTGGCAGCCCCCTGCCTCACGATGATTGTTTGACTCTCAGGGAGTCGGCCACCATGCAAGCCCTCCATCTTGACTGCGTTAGACCGACTTCTTCTCCCATTCCTTCGGTTGTAAGGTGGCCAAGACCTCCCCCAGGCTGGGTGAAGCTGAATGTTGATGGTTCTTCCTGCGGCAATCCAGGTGAGTTTGACAAAGGTGGAGTTGTGAAGGACCCCCATGGTTGAGTAATTTTTTCCTTCCACAGGTACAACGGCTGTGCATCTAACACGATCGTAGAGGCTCAAGCAATGCTGGATGTTATTACTCTTTGTAGCAAACTTGGGCTCTCAAATGTTGTCGTAGAATCCGACTCCAATCTGGTGGTGGAGGCTGCTGCGGATCCTACAGCCCACTGCCCTTATTGGAACATTTGGTACAGGATGGGAGCCATTCATTCCTTTAACCGCAGCCTCAATCTTTCTTTCCGGCACATCTACCGAGAGGGTAATTCAGTGGCAGATGTGCTCGCTAGGATGGCTAGTGAAGGTTGTGGCTATACGTTCTTTCGTTCTCGATCGGAATTGCCAAGGAGTGTTAGGGGCCTCCTGGTTCTTGACAATGCCGGGCTGGGCTACTTGAGAGTCTAATTTTGGTTTTGGTTTTGTTATTCCTTTTCCTTCTTGATCCGTTGGTGGGGTTCTCCTTACCTTGCCTACTCCCCCTTGTGTTGGTCCTACATTTGTTGTCCATAGTCTTGAGGGTGGTCTTCTATACAATAGGCAGGGCTCCTTTCCTTTTTGTGGGAGCCAGCCCGAAGAGTTGTCCAGTTTGTTCCTTTATTTAATAAATTAGGTGGCGCGCTTCCACCTTTTTTCAAAAAAAAAGAAGAATAAGAATAAGAAAAAGAAAAAAAAGATAGCTCATAGTGAATATCTACAATCCATAGTAGAAATATTAGTGGTCCACAGGGAATATCAATAGTCCACTCTTAATATCAGCGGTTCATAGTGAATATTAGCAGTCCACTCTTAATATCATCAGTCCATAATGATTATCGATGATCTACACTGAATATCGGCGATTCACAGTAAAAATATGGGTGATCTGCAATGAATATGGGTGATCCATAGTAAATATGGGAGATCTACCATACAACATTCATTTATTACAACATACTTCCACATCATGGTTCTTCCATTATAAAAATTTGTCCATTACAATATTCATCCAATTTAAAATTTTTCGCATTCATCCATTACAAAATGCATGCATTACAATATTCATCTATTATAAAATTCATGCATTACCATATCCTTTAATTATAAAAATTCATATATTACAATATTCTTCCATACCCTATTTCATTTAACGAACTCCCACCATTCATACCAGATTAATTAAAAATAAAATTTAAAAAATAATTATAAAGGAAATCAAGGAAGGAAGAAGGAAGAGAACAAAAAATCACCATCCTCCCCTCTCGGGTAAAAAAAAAAAAAAAACAAAGGAAGAAGGAAACGACCAAATGGCCTCATGCGAAAGGGCCCCACATTTTAAACCCATCCACATCTTATATGGGGCTTGCTAAGTTGTCGTGAAACAAATCCAACCCGTCCACATGTAAGTAGTTTTAATTTCATATCATCGGTTTAGGTTTAAAAGAAAAACTCATATCAGATGTACCACACAGGAGAAACAAATTCAGAATTAATGCACAACGTTAGTGTAATTGTAGGTCATAAAAAACTTTAAACAGAAAAATAAAAATAAAAATCATATTATGGGTTCACGATTGTCGGATTAAAATGAATGAATTAGATCGGATAAGAGATGGACCAAATTTTAATTTTTTGGTGGGACCCACATTCTTTTTTAAAAAGAGTTTTCTATTTTTAATAAGGGATCTTGTTGTACAAGGGCCAGCAATGGTGGATGGACATTTTCGTCATCTAAAAAAAAAAGTTTTAGGGCTAGAAATCTTAAAATCTGGTAGAGCTCATGCCATGATCATGACACACCGTACAGGTCCATCCGGAAAAAAAAAAAAAAAAACCTTTCCATTCTTATGTTCGGAGGTTTGGAGTCCGGACAACGGTACCCTTGCTGGGATGAACACATATAGGGAAGGGAGGATCTGTTGTTTGGACAGTTTTTCTTCTTTTTTTTTCTCAAATATCAGACACTTTATCAAGTACAGTCACATGAAAGTCCCGACCGTTGATTACGTAAGTATTATCATGGATTCGTGATGGGCCTTACCCAAAAATTACACTGCCCAGGTGGTCCTCACTTCAAGTGGAGATTTTCTTACTGTATGCCGACCGTTGGTTGACTTTCGGTGAGATACTTACCCAGGAGCGGATTAGGTGCGGTTCCGGCCTAAGGGCCCACCTTGATATATGTATTCTACATCCACGCCGTCCGTTCTTTTTCCCAGATAATTTTAGAGCAAAGAACAAAAAATGAAACAAATCCAAATCTCAGGTGGACCACACTAGAGGAAACAGTGGTGATTGAACACCTCACCATTAAAAACTTCCTAAGGCACACTGTAATGTTTCCTTAATATTTATTTGCCATCCAACCTATTGGTAAAGTCACACAAATCTAGATGAAGGGAAAAGAAATTGTGGCCCACAAAAAGTTTTTAATGGTCAATCACCACTTTCCTATGGTATGCTCTACCTGATATTTGGATCTGTTTCATTTTTGGATATAGAATACATACATCAAGGTGGGCCCCACCGTAAGGGCCACACCTAATCTGCTTCCTATTACATGATGCTTTGTCTAGAGTCGGTACAAGTTGTCAACTTGTGTAAGCTGGGCCCATGGTTCAGTGAACCAAACTGCTGATACAATGGGTTCTGCAATGGATGGTCCATCCAGAAAAAAATAAAATAAATCACCTCTGGATGATCCTAACCACTGATTTTCTAACCTTGTTTTAATTGAATACGGATTAACCTTGTTTTAATTGAATATGGATTCTTGATGCAATTTCATTCTCAGATGTGTATTTACTGGACACCTATTGTAGGGGTAGGATATCCATGGAGGAGATTCTTGGTGCATGGACCATCTGAAGTAGGTTCATGAATGATATCAAGGGGCTGCATCACTGGACCGTCAGAGTATTGTACAATGAGAAGAACTTTAATACTCTTGTATAGTGTCATGGATGATACGCAGGCATTGAGAAATCGTGCAATCGAATTAAAATGTCCAAATTGTAGGCCCTAGTTTACACATATTTGATCTCTAAATTATTTGATTGGTGGACGTATCTTGGACGGTTGGAAAATAAATCATCCAATGAAGATTAGATGGCGGGCCAATCCCCGCCAGGTAGTCCGCAGTAAAGTTACCTTCGGGATAGGAGTGGGCGATTTTCAGTACAAAGTGGAGAGGATGTCCTTGCAGCACTGTAGAATGTGAAGCACTCCCCGGCTCAGCTCCCACTCGCCCTGAATGGTCTTCTCAACTGCCAGCAAGTCTCTTTCAATCTTTGGCTATGGCCGTAAACGATGTACGAGGGCCTAACATTGGAATCCTTGCTCATGCCTTGGTGGTGGTAGACTTATAAGAGTTTTAAAATGAGGAGATGTGCACGGGTATTGGCTATGGTGAAATCCCACTGTGATGTGATGTGAGTGCTTAGGTAAATAAAATTTAAAAATAAAAACAACAACAACAGCGGTCCTAACATCATGATCAGAGTTGCACGTGAGTCGAGTTAGCTCGGTTAGCTCACTGGACTATTTGATGAAATGACTACTCAACAACAAAGTGTTGTTCCGAGTGTATACATTCTCCACAGGATTGGCTAGTGGTGAGGAAGGAATAGATACGAAACAAATTACTACAAAAGGAAAAAAAAACTTTACATTATATGATTGTTATGATTAAGGCGGAAAATTAGAAAAATAATCACCTAAAAATAGGCTTAAGGCACGTTACGATGTCGCTATATTTAAGGTGATATTCGCACCCTACTGGTGATTAAACTAATTTGCAAGAGGGTTACAACAAATCTGCTTCCAAAATACGATAAGCCTATTCTCCAAGACTGGAGAAATGTGTGTTTTGGCTTGCAAAACCGAAAAACCACAGCCCGAACATACTTTTACAGCATACATCCTTGACTTCTGTGCTGTTACAATTTACCTCCTGAAAACTGTTTGCAATTTACTTCCTGAAAAACTGTTTGTAGTTTAGCACCAGAAAATTGTAACTTTCCAAAAAATCATCCAAAACTGAAAATGAAGAAGAAGAAGAAGATGGAGAGGAGATTGTTGGAGTTGTGATTTTCAGATTGACCCAAAGATGAATTTATGTAGAATCACAAGAGATACTTTAAGACCCTTTTTCTTAAAAAGACATTTTTCTATGGTGTCTTTCAACATTGGTGGTGTCTTTTCAACAATGGCATTCCTCCACTATTTCAAATTCAAATGATGCTCCATTTACTAAGAGGCACCACCATTCACAAATGAATTTATTTTATAAATTCTCTTTCATAAAAATAAATTTATTTTAAAGAAACCAAACAATCCCACACTATTTTTCAAAATACAGAGGTTAGGGTATGTAAGGAAAATATGTGCATAGGAGAAGGTATCTTATGAATTTGAACATTTACTTAGTGTAAACAAATGAAAGTTGTATAAGAATCCTTATTAACTATGATATTTAACTAAGTATTATATATGACACAACCGGATATATCACACACACATTTATTTCAATTGTCATGTGTTCTAAAATTATAGTACATTAACGGCCTTGTGCTCTGTCCTGGATTCATGAGTTCATGAGAGTAGCCAAAACTCTCGAACATTAAGAGGCGGTCCTACTTCCAATACTCATATAGGTGAGTCCTTACGAATGCCCTTGTAACTATAGCACCCTTGAAAAGACTCATTAAGAGCAGCGACTCATCCTCATTTTCATCATTACAGGTACCCAACATAATAAATACATCCAAGAATAAGATAGATAGAAAATGTACAGTGCTGCTTCAGACACTTCCTGTGAGGTATTTTGCCCATTGAACCTATTAACTTAGGTTTTCCTCTTCTGGTGTCGGTGAAATTGGCTTAAGTCCCATTCCTCTAAATGTTCTACTGACAATATCCATTGTCAATCCCTTGGTGAATAGGTCTGCTAGATTCTGGATAGATCGTATATGCTGTATTGTTATAACACCGTCACCAAGTAGTTACAGCACAAAACTATGCCTTAGACTAATATGTCTGGATATTTCATTATAAGTCTTATTATATACCTATAATAGTGTCGCTTCACTATTACAGTAGATAGAGACCGGTGACAAATGCCTTACCAATAATGATATTTCTAATAAAAGGTTTTTTAACCATTCTGCCTCTTTACTACTAGCCGCCAAAGTCATAAATTCAGATTCTATGGTAGAGTGAGATATGTAAGTTAGAATCCCAAGAAATGGCAGCTCCTCCAAGTGTAAAAATTCATTCACTGGTAGACTTGTATTCATTAGAATCAGTAACCCAACTTGCATCACTATACCTTTCAAGCACACTAGGGTAACCAGAAAAATGTAAACCACAGTTAATGGTGTTCCTCAAATATCTGAGTACTTTAGAGACAACATTCGAATGATATAAACGTGAATTACTTGTAAATCTACTTAATTTGCCTACTGCAATAACAATATCATGTCAAGTAAAAATCATAGCATACATAAGATTGCCAATCACCTTAGAATACTCTAACTGAGATACACTACAACCTTCATTTTTAATTAACTTGGTATTAAAATAAAAAATGAGTAGAAACTGGGTTCTTATCATAATGATCAAACTTTTTAAGTATCTTTTCAATATAATGTGATTGAGATAAAGTTATATCATTATTGTTTCTTAATAGTTGAATACTTAAAATCACATTAGTTTCACTCATATCCTTCATGTTAAAACTAAATGATAAGAATCTTTTAGTGTTATTTATAACTTCTAAATATGTACTAAAGATTAATATATCATCTATGTAAAGACATAATTACTCATTTATTATCAGAGAATTTCGAATATACACATTTATTAGATTCATTAATCTTAAAGCCATTTTATGTCATTGTTTAAGTGCATGTTTAAGTCCATATAGTAACTTGATCAATTTACACACTCTATTTTTATGTCCTGGAACTATAAAACCTTCTGATTGCTCCATATTGTTAGACAGGTCACTTGCCTTGCCTTGTATAGCCTATTCTATAGATAGACGATGTGTAAATAGAAGATTTTGTATTTATCATTTTACCTTGTATAGTCGTTGTAGAATTTTATATATTCAACCATTCAGGGTTGTCTTAAATACACAGAAAAGCAAAGGAGAATAATTTTCCTCAAAGCCTTCATTGTTTTTGCTTTGTTTACATGGTATCAAAGCAATACTGATCCTAATCCGGCATCTTCTTCATCACTGGCACCACCATCTGTCAGATCCGACACTCCCCTGTCAGATCCGGCTCCTCCCCTATCAGATCCGGCCCTCACGAAGCTCGTCTGATCGTCCCAAGCTTTGTCCACACCAAGCTCTGTCCGTACCAATCTTTGTCCGATTGTCCCCTGTGCACCAAGCTCTGTCTGATCATCCCCCGCGCACCAAGCTCGTTCGATCGTCCTAGGCGTGTCCGCACGCCCCTGCTACACGTCCCCTGCGCACGACCCTGTGCACACACCTGCTACACGTCCCTGCGTACGCACCTGCGCATGTCCCTGCGCACGCATATCCCTGCTACATCACCTCCTACTACATCCGATCCTTACTCCATCTTCTTCTCATGCTGCATTTGCATCATCTCCTGATGCATCCAATCCCTACTGCATCATCTTCTGCTACATTCGCTCTCTACTGCAGCATCTCCTGTTACACCTACTACTGCACGTCCTGATTTGTTGGTGTGTCACTCTTTTGCTCTTTACTATTCTGATCTATGGCTGTAAGGTACTTTCTTTAGCATCGTTTTTATCTTGTCCTATCTATGGATAAAGACTCTCATACAGAGGCCCCACGATGTAGTTTTGATGGCACCAACTATAATTTATGGGCCATCTACTTTTAAAATTTTCTTAAGGGTCGAGGTTTGTGGGGACTAATTGATGGATCTATTACTATCCCTGCTTCTACCGATGCCGACAAAATGACTGATTGGGAAATGAAAAATGGACGGATTATTACCTAGATTTTTGATTCGGTCGATCAATCAATAGCTGTTGGCCTCACGCCACATCGCACTGCTAAGTGTTGAGGGTCAAATATTGCATATTAGACCCCAGTTATTGCCTGGATTTACGAACATGGTACTGTTTAACGGCCCGATTTAATCGTGTTTGTTGTGCAAGGTGAATTCACGAGCATAGGATTGAACAGGGTGCTAAAAGCTGAGATTTAACGCCTAGAATTCACCAAAGCAAGGGACGGACCCCAGGAGACTAAGATCGACAGATTTGTATACTAGGGATCCAAGAAAATCGAGAAACTGAAGCTCAAGTGGCCCAAAAGACGTCCAGAATGCAAGATCATAGGGTTCCCACCATCCGTTCAGTTCGAAACTTCATACATGGCCTGAGCACCATAATTGAACCATACATGTCAAATTTCAACCGTTAGATCCTTGTATAAGAGGCCTAATAGTCAAATCAGCCCACAAATCGATAAATTGGGGCCCACCGGACATCTGGATATGCTTCACTTTTGGTCTCAATCCCTTGAGTGAGGAGGGACAATAGCTAGATGGATCAGATTCACATATACATCAACATGGGACCCACTTTGCATGTCGGGAGTGTACAACCGACAGTTCATGCACTGTGCACCGAACCAGCACAAGCGGTCAAATTGCGTTTGACCGCAATATTCCGCCCACAACAGAGAGCCTCTGTTTCAACAGCGGGCTACTGCGATCTTGTAATGGGCCACCATCTAAAGTCTTCAGACCGATCTGGACTGTTCAGTAGACTCCAAAGGCCCAGCTAATGCAGACCTAGGAGAGGATTCGAGAAGAGCAGCGTGATCATTTTTTCACTGTGGAAACGCTATTCGGACAGTGCCAAGATAAATCAGGTGGACCACACCGAGATCAGCCCAATCTTAGCGCTCCCGAATGGTTTTTCGAGAGTGTTCCACTGGATGGAGTGGATTTCAGGGTTATCGGAAGGAGTGGGCCCCACTGACTACCAGAGCTCCTTGCGTAAGCTCTGTTACGCGGTTCAAAAAAATTAGATGTTCCAGATCTTCTTGGCCCACCATCAATGATTGGATGGCTGATTTGCACTGTCCATCATGTAGGCCATCCTAAAAAGCCCCAGGGGATGTTGTTTCTTTGGAAAGAAAGCAAGGGGAGCGAGAGTTTCGGCGTTGTCTTCGTGGTTGCGTAACAAGGCATGAGCAGGGGAGCTGCCTTGAGTTGTGAAAGGTTGCGGAAGCTGGGGTTACGTAAACAGCTATCCACAGACTCCAGCAAGGAGTTCTCCACCGCCCTCTCCTATTATAAAAGAAAGAGAAGAAAGAGAGATGGGGATCGAAGCGATTGGCAAGGGTCGTGGAGGCTAGGCAGGACAAAGAGTTTCTTTTTCTTTTTTCCTTTTCTATTTTTGTTTTAGTTAGTTAGTTATTTTTTATTAAAAGGAAGCCTCATCATGTCTAGGTGTGGCTAAACCTCTTAACTAGGGCTAAGAGGTGAAGCTTATAGCGTGATGGGAGACCTTTAGCTTATGCCTTTTGTTTATACTAAACTGATGTTGATTTTAGTTAATTAAGGGAATGTCTTTAGTTTTTAATGGTTTGTTGTGACTGAAATTACAATGGGTCTACGATAGCTTTAAGCATGTTCCTTTCCTTTTTTATGTTTATGACGTCAGGAAGCCCTGTTGTTCACCATCATCTCCTGGGCATGGTCGGATGACGGTACCCTTCCTAACCTTTATTTCATGTTGATTGGTTGGTAATTAGTTTAATTCTGTTGTTTACTTTGTCTCTTGGGTATAGTTTAGTGATGGAATCTATTCTTAATCATATACCTTTCATCTCTTGAAAACTATATCGAAGGAAGTTCAGTCATAATTTTCATGGTTACACCCTTCAACTGGATGAAGATGGGACTCTAAGTCCAGTTGAGTTCTTGAAGCAGGCATAAGATCTTCCTGATCTCTACAAGTGGATCCTCTGAATCCTTAGTTCCCTTCATCTGAATTCTCTAAATTTTAGATAAATATTTCACCATTATTTCTCAAATTACACTCGATTTAGATTTCATCTTAAGTCTAATTCTAGTTCTACTTAGTTTCAGATAACGTACAAGTATCAGTCCCCTGGGATTCGACCTCTGTCTCCCTAGGTTTATTACTATATCACAACCCTACACTTGGGGAGTGAACACTAAGGCTATGTGGGATCATCTCCAGACAATATATCAACAAAGTAATGCGGCTTGGTTATACCACCTGGAACAAGATCTAATTCACCTTACTCAGGGTGACAAAAGTATTCAAATTTTCTACTCTGCAATCGTTAAAATTTGGAAAGAGATGGCTATGATGGATCCAGAATTCCCAAATGACTTTAAAATATTCCACACAATGTGCGAGAGTATGCAAGTTAGACAGTTTCTTATAAAACTGCATCTAAAATTTGAGCATTGCAGGGCTGCTCTTCTGAACCGTAGTGTAACTCCTTCAATGAATTCGGTTATTAATGATTTATTAGCTGAGGAACAATGATTGCAGGTCCTCTTTCAGGGCACATTTCAGGGACCATCTGACCTTGCACTTACTATATCCACCTCTGCACCAAATCGTGGTTCCACTACTTTAACTTGTCGCAGTTGTAACAAAGTGGGACATATCGTCACTCAGTGCAAAGATTGGTGTACGTATTGTCTAAGGATTGGTCATGGTATTCAGGACTATCGTTCACATGCTACGCTTCCTCATTCAGCCGTGGACGTGGTGGTCGAGGTTATGGCCGTGGTTGTGCTCTTTCTACTACTTCTATGACTACTTCTTCCGAGCCTTCTGTTAGTGATACTGCATCCACTGGTTCTGTTGAAGGTCTTTCCTCACCTTTGACTCCTGCGATGCTCCAGCAGATCGTGCAGACTCTTTCTGTGGCCGGTATGTCAGGTATCATCTCATCTCCTCCATGGCCTCTCTGGATCTTTGTGCTTATTCAGATGATGACTGGGCCGGTTGTACTCTCACCCGCAGATCTACCACTGGCTACTGTATTTTTCTTGGCACTTCTCTCATCTCTTGGAAGTGTAAGAAATAGGCCACTGTTTCCAAATTAAGCACAGAAGCTGAGTATAGAGTAATGTCAGTAGCTTGTAGTGAGATTATCTGGTTACGTGGACTTCTTTCTGACTTGGGCGTTCATCTACAAGATCCTACTCGACTCCATGTAGATAATCTGAGTGCCATTCAGATTGCCATTAATCCGGTTTTCTATGAATGGACAAAGCATATTAAAGTTGACTGTCACTTCATCTGCGAGAAGTTTCAGTCTCGGCTCATTTCGCTGCTACATGTCGCTTCCCATGATCAGATTGTCGACATTCTCACGAAGTCCCTCACTTCTGCACGACACTGATTTCTAGTTAACAAACTATTACTGTATTAGTTTGAGGGGGGATGTTAGACAGGCCACCTGCCTTGCCTTGTATAGCCGATTCTATAGATAGACGATGTATAAATAGAAGATTTTGTATTTATCATTTTACCTTGTATAGTCGTTATAGAACTCTATATATGCAACCATTCAAGGTTGTCTCAAATACACAAAAACAAAGAAGAATCATTTTCCTCAAAGCCTTCATTGTTTTTACTTTGTTTACACATATAAACTTCTTCATCGAGGTCACCATTTAGAAAAGTTATTTTTACATCCATATGATGAATTTCTAACTTATATATGCATGTTAGAGCAACTAAAACTTAGATAGCTGATATTCTTGCTACTGGAGCATAGGTATCGAAAAAGTCAATACATTCTTCTTGTGTAAATCATCTAACTACTAATCTGGCCTTAAAATTTTATGTGGTTCCGTCTGGTCTTAGTTTTCTTTTGAAAATCCATTTATAGTTTATTGATTTTGATCTTGGGGGTAAATTCACAAGTTTCCATGTTCCATTTTGTAATATAGAATCCATCTCATCGTTTATAGCTTCTTTAAAAAAAGAAGCATCCTAAGATCTAAGGACATCATCTATTGTTATCGGATCATTTTCTATGTTACATACTAACATGATTTCATCCGTTATGTTATCTTTATCTCATTCTGTTAGGAGAAGGTAGAAATCAGGTTCGAAAGATGTACCTATTATGATCCTCTTGGTCCTTCTAGGTTCTGTGTCCTCTTTATCGAGATTGCTGATGTCTTGAGGTATTAGAAAACTACTATTTGTAATAGGATCTTGAGATCTTGTTCTTTTTTAGTTAGGGGTGTACGGGTCTTCGTAGCGGAGTTCAATGACCACACAAGAGCCAACCAAGACAAGGGCTCGTCACCAGACTAACATCTCTGAGATTCGGGCCGATTTGAACCTTCGAGTTACGGCTGTTTTGAACTGAGTAGACCTTCGATAAGTTCATGGAAGGGCTTTTGAGTCCCATTACAAGGCGCTCGATCAGATAGTTGAACTATATACTCCACAAAAAATCTAACTAGTCAGGACATTTACATAGATTTACATACATTTGACAAAGCATAAAATAAAACATTTTATATAAATTAAATACAGTCATACACGGGTTGGGTCGGGCCAGGTCGGGTCGAGGTCAAGATCATAACTCGGCTAGAACTCACTTTCGGGCCTAGAAAATTGGCCCATCTTGACCAAACTCGGTTAGGGTCGGTAGAAGTCCCAGAAATTTTTTTGGGTGGGTGAGCTAAAGACTGGCAGGTTTGTGTACACCCCTAGTTATAGAAGAGAATGAGTTTTCATAAAAATCGGCAACTCTAGATTCTATTATAGTGTTTAACAGGATTATATGATTAGATTATATAACTAGAAACCTATAAGCCTGACTATTTTGTGCATATCATATAAAAATACACTCAAGAGATCTCAACATTATCTTGGGCTTTTTAGGATCAGTTAGCCTAACTAAAGCTCTACAACCCCATACCCTGAAGTATAAGATGTTAGAAATCATATTCTTTCATAATTTATATGGAGTCTTATATGTCTTAGAGTGATGTATTCTATTAAAGATATGATAGACAGTCAATAGGGCTTCTCCCTAAAATCCTGAACTTAAACCCACATTATTGAGCATAGAGTTTACCATGTTTATAAGAGACCTATTTTTCGTTATGTTATTCCATTTTGTTGGGGTGAATAAGGAGTTGTAATTTAGTGAATTATACCATGAGTTTTGCAAAACTATAAGAATTCTAAAGATAAATATTCTCCTCCCTATCCGACCTTAAGATTTTAATCTTTTGGTCTAACTGGTTCTCTACTTCTGCTTTATATATCTTGAATTTTTGTAATGCCTCATCTTTATTCTTCAATAAGTATACCGGAGTATAACGGGAGAAATCATCTATAAATGTTATGAAGTACCTCTTTCCTTCTCTTGTTATTAAACCGCTCATTTCATATATGTCATTATGAACTAGGTTTAGGAGTTGTGATTCTTTTTCTATTTTTGAAATGATTTTTTAGTTATTTTGGATTGTAAACAAATACTACATTTATCATTAGGTTTTGTATACTTATGAATTATATTAAGATTAAACATATTATCTATACTATGATAACTAATATGTACTAATCTGGCATGCCAAACATAATGTGAATCAAACATATAAACAGAAGAAGAATTTTCATTTATAAGGTTTAATTTGAACATTCCATTGGATACATAGCCCTTCCCTACATATACCCCATTTTTAGACACAATCAATTTATCGGATTCAAATAGGAGTCTGAATCTAAACTTAATCAGTAGACTAGTTGATATAAAATTCTTCTTAATATTCAGTACATGCAGCACATCATTTAGAGTAAAGACTTTTTCGAAAGTTAGATTAGGACATACCTTCTATTTTCCTACAACCTTGATGTGGAGGCATTCTTCATATATAGTTCTTGATGATCCTCCACTATTTCATATGAATTGAACATGTTGTAATTTCTACAAACATGTTTGGTAGTGCTAGAATCTACCCACCATTCAACGTCCTTATTCACCATATTAACTTCAGATATGATAGTTGCCAAATTCATGTCTTCTGTCATATTAACTTTGGGGCTGAATGTTGGGCAGGTTCAACTCGACTGACTCGTGACCGACCCGACATTGGGTTGGGCTCGGCCAGTATGTACTAGGTTTGGTCTCGAGCTTGGGCTATATAAACACCAACCCGATAAAGGTTGGGTCGGGCTTGGGTTGAGGTCTCGAATTTCCCGACCCAACCCAAACCTAATCAATATGTAAGTTATAAATTGTAATTGAGTGTGGATCATCTCTGTTGAAGGCATAGGAAATTCTAGTGCCGCCGGGTCTCATTGGTCCATGCCATTTCCAATGACTCAAGCTAACAAGATATGCCAGATTTCTCTCTCTCAAATAGATTGCATATTACATAACACGAACTTTAAAGGAGTAGTCCTATATTTTAGCTTGTTTGTTTAGAAAAAATTAAGTTCTTTACCATAAATAACTACATATATAGTTAATAAAATCATAGATACAAAAAATAAGAAGTGTAATGAAATATAATAGACTAATGTAATAATGAAAATATTAGCATGTATTTGCCCGACCAACTTGCCTAACCCGATCGAGCCCGCTTAGGTTATGCTTGGGTTGAGAATTTCCAACCCGAGGTTGGGTTGGGTTAGGGTTGAGGTATAAGAACCTTGGGTTGGGTTAGGGTTGAGCACCAATCTAACCCAACCCACCCGACTTTTAGCCTTAATCGATTTGCCGTTTCTTTTCTTGCATTTTTTTTTTGTATTTTCGGCAGTCTCTTTTAAAATGATCAGGGATTTTACAAAAGAAGCATGGACCCTTCTTGGATGTGTTCTTTTTAAACCCTTGATGATTAGGTTTGAGTTAATCATCTTTCTTGAAAGGTGGCTTCTCCGATTCCTGATTCACACTATTCTCGACTATATTAGCGTTACTTAGGGCCTTGGTCGTTCTTTCCTTTTGTCACAGAGTCTAGATTCTTATTCTATTTGAAGAAATATTAGGAGGTCCTCTAAGGATATTTTCTCTTTTTTCTATTTTAATGATTTTCTAGTATCCTTCCATTTAGGTGGAGGTTTAGATATAATGGTCGATACTTGGAAGGATTCGTTGAGATTAGTGTTATCGACAATAATTTGTTGGATGATGACATGAAACTTATGTACTTGATCAAGAATATGTTTTTCATCCAACATTTTGAATTCTAAAAACTTACAAGGAATTTTTTGCTGCCTTCGTCCTCTGATGTGTATTTAGTCAGTAGCACCTCTCATAAATCCTTAGTGGTTTTCTTTTGATGGTAAACAGAATACAACAAGTCAGATAGAGCGTTGAACCTTTGTATAGGTAGTTACGCTCCCAATCTTGTTACTTTTGAATTTTTTCTACCGTATCATTATTAGATGGTGGTGAAGGAGGATCTTGAGTGAGCACATGATCCAACTCAAGTGATGTGAGAAATAGATGCACCCTCAATTACCATTGAAGAAAATTTGAGCCATTGAACGGTGTAATTTCTTGAGGGTTAAATATTACATATTATCCACCATTTATATCTTAGTTTTATGAATATGATCATGCTTAATGTTCTATTTTACTCATTTTTATGTTGCAAGGTGAATTTAAGACCTTGGATTCAAAAGGGTGCTAAAAGCATAGATTTGATGCTCAAGAATCACCAAGGCAAGGGATGGATCTTAAGAGACCATGATTGAAGAATTCACATGCCAAATATCTAAGAAAATCAAGTGAGGAATGAAAAGAATCAAAGATTTGAAGTGAAGAAAAGGAATCCTGAGATCATCCTCAAAAAGCATATTTTGAAACTCTGAGTCATTCTGTGAAATTGCACAGAGTGAAACCTATTTTGGAAAACTGTACAATGTGAATTCTATTTTAGCAAACTGCATAAATTTGAGGTAGTTTCTAGAGTTTTCCAACTTGGTACAAAAGTTAGAGTTTCACAACTATAAATAGAACTTCCTAGGATGCTCTAAAACATATTCTAGGGCTTGGAGGAGCAAAGCATAAGAGTGGAGAACCGCCACCAAGCGTTTTTCTTTATTTCTTCCTTAATTTTTCATGCTTTCTTCTAGGGTTTTAGTTCTAATCATGTCTATGGTTGGTCAAACCTCTTAACTAAGGCTAAGAGGTGAAGCTTGTAGCATAATGAGATCTTTTTGTTGGTTTATTTCACGTTTATGTTGAACTTACTTTGATTTTAGTTTGATATTTAAGGAATACTTTCAATTTTTAATGATTTATTGTGATTTAAATTACAGTAGATCTGCAATAGTTTTAAGTATTTTCTTTTCTTGTTTTGAGATTATAGGATTGGTAAATCCTTTTGTTTGTTATCGTCTCATGGGCATGGTTTAGTGATGGAATCCCTGCCAATTATCATAATTCTCTTCTTTTGAGAATTAAGTCAAAGGAAGTTCAGATTTGATCTTAATTACTATATCTTTCAATTGAATAGGATAAGACTTCAATTTCAATTATGTTACTTGAATCAAGTAAGGAATTACCGTGATTGCTACAAGTGGATCCTTGGAAACCCTAGTTCCCACCTTTGAATTCTTAAGTTTCTAATTACACACTTCACAATTACTTCATTTAATTCTAGATTTAAATTCATATTTTTTTTTCCAGTTCTACTTCTAGTTGTTTTCAGAATACACACAAGATTAGTTTCTGTGGATTCGACCTCAGTCTCACTGAGATTATTACTGCATCGCGACCCTACACTTGGGGTTGTGAACAAGTTTTTGGTGCTGTTGCCAAGGACTAACGATTGTGTTTTTCTGATATTAACTAGTTTTGGAATTAGTTTAAGTTTATGGTTTTTCTACTTTCTATATTTACGTTAAGGTTTTTTCTTAATTATTTTAGAAATTGACATTTTTTTTCTATTTATAATTTAGATACTTTCCTAATTTGTTTTTAAAAACTAACTTTTCTTTATATTTCTAGATTTAGAAACTTTCCTAATTTTTTTTTAAAAAACTAATTCTTTTTTTCCTATTTCTAGATTTGGAAACTTTCCTAATTTGTTTTTAGAAACTATTTTTTTAATTATAGAAACTAATGTTTCTTAAGACTAACCTTTTATTTTGTTTTTAGGTTAGGGTTTTTCCTGATTTATTTTTAGAAACTAACATTGTTTTTTGTTTTGTATGATCTTAACATAGAACTCTCCAAACGGGTAACCTCCTTCTAACTTCTTCTTTACTTACTTTCCATATTACTGTAGGAATTTTCTTTTATTCTATTTTAAAATTACGTTCAGGATTTGAGTTTCACCATATATATGTAAGAGTGGGAATGTCAGTATGTTGAGCTAGTTTTAAAGAATGCGAGAAATTGTAAAGCGCTGTCAGATAATTATGTTAGGAAATAACTTATGTCTCAAATTTTTTCTAAAACCATTATTGAGAACTAACTAGAATACAATGCTCTACCGGTTAAGAAGTCCTTATGTGATCATAAGTAGGAGAATAATTACACCCCACATATTAAGAAAACAGTATGTGATTGTTGGGGTTATAATAATTATGGGAGTGTGAACTATTATCACCCATCATACAAGAAGAAAATAATAAGAGATTATATTATAGGTGATAATATGTACTAACAACTATTAGACTCTCCCACCTATGACCTGTATGATTATGATCAGTGGAAACATTAACATTGGAGAGATGAACCAACAATTGATTATAGTGACTATTCTCTTGGATCCCTTACCTTTGAAATCCAACCAGAAACGATCCAAGAGGATTCATGTTTGAATTTCACGGACTATTAAGAACAGTTCAACCAACTTGTCGTAAGCACGATGAAATCATTGGAAGTGATTGAATTACGCCTTGATAAGGTTGAAGAGGCTAGGTTATCAAAATCTCAACCCAATCTAGAAACACAATGCGAGGAAAGTGATCCTAACTCGCTTGTAGAGAGTATTGAAATTGAGAATGAAGAATTGGATTATGTTAACGAGCATACGACTCAATTTCCCAAAGAGTTGATATCGATGACTGTTCAAAGGAATGATCAAGAGACATGAGTGTCTTTCGAATATAATAATAATGATACGCTCCTGTCATATGACACACTTGACTTCAATGAGGAGGAAGAGGCTAGTTTATTCGAGCCTCAATGTTCACACCCCAAGTATAGGGTTGTAATGTACTAATAATCTCAGTAAGACCGAGGTCGAATCCATAGAGACTGAACCTTGTACGTAATCTGAAAGTAACTTGAACTTGAACTGGGCGAAGATGTAATATAAATCAGGGAAGATTAAGGGAATAATTGTGAATTTATTTAACTAAAACTTATGAAATTCAAAGGTAGGAAACTAGGGTGCCAAGGATCTACTTGTAGAGATCAAGGAGATCTATGCTTGATTCAAGAACACAATGGATTTAGAGTCCGATCTTCATCCAGTTGGAAGATAAACCATTAAAATACAAATATGAACTTTCTTTTGATCTAGTTATCAAATAAAAGATAGGTATGAGAATTAGAATTGATTCCATCACAAAATCATGTCCATGAGACAAAGCAAACAACAAAATTTAGCCAATCCATAACCAATCTAAGGGATGTATGAATGTTGGGAAGGATTGGGAAGGATTCCATCATCCAACCATGCCCAGGAGACGATGGTGAACAACAAGGTTCCCAAATTCACAAACCTATAATGCTAAGAACATACTCAAAGCTATCGCAAATCCATTATAATTTAAGTCACAACAAACTATTAAAAACTGAAAGCATTCCTATTAATCAAACTATAATCAAAAGAGAGTTTAATTAAAACATGAATCCAAGCCATAGGCACAACCCATCACACTACAAGCTTCACCTCTTAGCCCTAGCTAAGAGGTTTAGCCAATCATAAACATGCTAAAATCTCAGAAACGGAAAGAAATAAACAAAGAAAAAAGAAGAAGAAAGGAACTTCTGGAAACTGGCTTCCAGATTTGCCTCCACGTCCCAGCTCTCTCTCTCTCTCTCTCTCTCTCTCTCTCTCTCTTCTTCACGTGTGTAAGATCATCCCATCACTCTCTTTCTCTTCTCCTTCTATAGCAGCAGATGATGGCAGTGGGTGGACGTCGGTGGTGCGTAAGCTAGTTACGCAGAAGGAATTATGCAGCAACGTTTGTGTTTGTTTTAACTTTGTGAAGTCAGATTTCTAAGAGAATGAAATCCGACCACATGAATGCTGTCGAAATCATCTTCTCCTTTGGTTGTATGGTCTGGATCAGTGATCTGACCCTGATCGTGATCGCTAGATCATCTAGATTCTTCGGTTTTTATGGACGTGCGCAGCCTGCACAATTCATCTTGCGCTGATTCTTGGTGTGGCCCACTTCAACTGTCTTTTAAGAAATCCATGCCATCCACTGGATTCCTCTTAGAATTTCGGTCAGGAAAGGGTGGTTTTGGCTGTTCGTTGATGCGGCCCACCTGATCAATCTTACAACCATTCAACCTGCATTGGAATGGTTGGGACGCCATTGTTGCTATCTTTTTGAAATTCTGTCATCTAGGCCTTGGTAAGATGGACAGTTAGAGTTCAATGGACGGTCTAGATCAATCATCTGGACCGAGATGGTGGGCCATCTACACCATCCGCAGTCCCTTGTTCGAGTGGGCTATTTGAATCCAAACAGAGTCAGGCAGTGCACGCTGACCGACTCTATTTGGTCTAGTGCACATCTGATGCACGTGAACGGTGTGCATGCACTACAAGTGGGGCCCACTTGTGATGCCCGCGAGAAATCTACTCCAATCATTATGTTTTTCATCTAATTTAAGGGGTTGAGACCAAAGTTGAAGCATATCCAGAGACCAGGTGGGCCCCAAATCGCTGATATGTGGGCTGATCTGTCCGTTGGGCCACTTCCACAAGAATCCAATGGCTGAAATTTGACGTGTACGGTTAATTTATGGTCCTCAGGCCAGATATAAAGTTTCGAGCCGAACGGATGGTGAAAACCCTATGATCTTGCATTTTGGATGACTCTTAGGCCCTTTTAACTTTAATCACGTGATTTTTTGGATATCTGGCATGTAAATTTTTCGATCTCAGTCCCCTGGGGTCTAATCCTTGCCTTGGTGATTTTAGAGTATTAAATTCATGCTTTTAGTACTATTTTTCAGTCCAGGTTCCTAATTACACCTTGCCTCACAAACACAATTAAAGCAAGGCGTTAAACGGTATCATGCTCATAAAATCAGGTAATAACTGGGGTCTAATATGCAATATTTGACCCTCAACACTTAACTCAACCTTGAAAAATAGTGTGAGAAAAGCGATCTCATCTCACTTGTGAACTGTATTAAATTGGAAGATGATAAGTATTGGGATGAGAATCATGAGTTTACAGGTCAAGATTCACTGGAATCAATTTCAATTATGATTCCGAAAAGTGATCACAAGATACAGGACATTGTCGACCTTAATGATCTACTCCACCCATCTGACATGTCTAATTTACATATGGAGGAAGAGTCCCTTCCAAGTGAACCGTATGACTCTTTTGAGGCGTGTGTAGACCACTACCCTGATTTAGATTATAATATGATTAGGGAGATGGACAAGTTGCTTGAGATGACTCTGAAATTTGAAACCACTCAGTTAAGGCCACCTTCTGAGCTGTCAACACTTGACGATATAACGCCTCTACTGTGTAATAACAATAAACAGTGTCTTCACATCAATGCACCACTGATCCACAATCTGTCTATACAGGGCAAGGCAAGATACATTCGGTGATGATGTATTCTCACCAAGATAAAGGGTAAGAGAGCATGCTTTACTCAATTCTCGAATATAATGAAGGAGTAACTGAGCAAATCATCGCAGACCTCAATGTGGAAAACGAGCCCCTCTCAATTCAATATTTTTACTCATTGGAAGATTGCTTGACATATTTTGTAGATTCAAATGATCCTATGATAAAAGAAATAATGGATGCCTTGCAAAACAATACCTCGGTGGTTATTACTGATCGAGAGAACCCTTATTCTGAAGCCCCTCCTTCCACAGATCTTGAATGTTTACCATTAAGGGAGGAGGAGCTGAAAGTTGAACCGAAGTCTGAAACTTTGGAATATGTTGAGACTACATCGCCTACTGAGAATTTCTCTAAATTTTATCTACTTATAGTCTTTGATTCACTATGTTGCGTTAACTCTAAAACTTTCTCTGTCTCAGGTGAATCATATGTACTTTGGACACCTCAGGAGATTAAAAGGAAACTTTATGTTGAGGTCCATAAATTTCTCTAGAAAATCATGCTCTAGGGCATCCAAGTCTATTGCAAAAAATGGCTTTTAGATGATCTTTTTATGAAACCTACTGAGAAATTTATCAAAATACTGGCCGGATGAGGAACCTTATGGCATGACTAAGTAGCTTTCCCCTGTTTTACTAGTTAGGTTTATTGCTTTCAAAGAATTTAGGATTATGATAGTTTGCTTTTTGCCGTTTAGGATAATTTGCTTTTTGCTGTTTAGGAAAGTTTGTTTTATGATGATTTAATTCTTGTGCTAACCCATCTTCACATTGAGATATTAAAAAAAAAAAACCTCACAATTCCTTCTTCAGGTACTACTTTTCCATCACTTCCTTTTTTTTTTTCATTGTCTCTCTTACATTACATGCTTATTTCTTTTACATTGAGGATAATATAGATTTTTTGGTTGGGGATGGGGGATTAGGTGAACTAATCAGTGTTTTCTTAGTTTTAAGCAAAATTTTTGAAAATTTTCAATGTTTCAATTTGAAATCCGTTTGGGAAGCGATGAATTGTGTACTTAAAAATGTGTTGGGTATGATAAAAATAAAGATTAAATTTTGGATTGTTGGACTTTGATTAACTAAGTAATATATCACCTAAGTTCTTGCGCTCAATTGATTAAGAGATAGTTTGAATATCATGTTAATCTAAATCACAAGACATATTCAATTTGTCTTCTGTAAGACATGATAGAAGTTCTGATTGTTAGTATATAAATCGTTGATAGATGGTGAGAATCGAGTTTGGAGAATTTTATCCACATTAAAAGAAGAAAAAAACCAGTAAAAAAAAAAACAGGAAATTGACAAAGAGGTCATGAAAAAGAATAAAATGAATAAAAAATTAACTGCCGATATAAAATCAAAGACTGGAAAAAGAAGGAAAATGGGATAAGTTTGGAATCAGTACTTGAGTTTTAAACTGATCTTTGAAGTGATGAGTATGGCTAATATGATGAACTAATAGTACTCGTACAAGAAGTAAGTTGATTTTCATTGAGCACATTGAAAAACTTGATATGCAAATTATGCTCGATTTAATGGACTAAGAATTTACTTGATTGGTTGCTTCTGTTGTTCGGCTCTAAGTTTTCAAAACCCCACTTTCATATCTTAATTCTACCCATTCATACTTGAGTGTATAAAAGATTGAGAAAGGTTTTGAACATTAAGCATTGAGATTTATTTCACGCATACTTTGCTCGGGACTAACAAAATGCTGGTTGGGATTGTGTTAAGGGTCAAATATTGTATATTATCCCCAATTTATATTTGGTTTTATGAACATGATAATACTTAATGTTCTATTTTACTCATATTTGTGTTGCAAGGTGGATTTAAGAGCTTGGATTGAAAATGGTGTTAAAAGCATAGATTTGATGCTCAAGAATCACCAAGGCAAGGAATAGATTTTAGAAGACCAAGATTGAAGAATTCACATGCTAAAGATTCAAGAAAACCAAGTGAGGAATGAAGAAAATATAAGATTTGAAGTGAAGAAAAGGAATCCTGAAATCGTCCTGAAAAAGCATATTCTGAAACTCTAGGTCATTCCTTGAAATTGCACAGAGTGAAGTCTATTTTGAGAAATAGGGCAGAGCGAAATCTATTTTAGCAAACTGCTTAAATTTGAGGTAGTTTCTAAAGTTTTCCAATTATGTGCGAAAGTTGGAGTTCCACAACTATAAATAGGACTCCTTAGGATGGTTCAAAGCATATTCTAGGGTTTGGAGGAGCAAAGGACAAAGGTAGAGAGTCATCGTCAAGCATTTTTCTTCATTTCTTCCTTAGTTTTTCATGCTTTCTTCTAGGGTTTTAGTTCCAATCATATCTATGGTTGGTTAAACCTCTTAGCTAGGGCTAAGAAGTGAAGCTTGTAGTGTGATGAGATGTTTTTATTGCTTTAATTCATGTTTATGTTGAACTTATTTTGATTTTAGTTTGATATTTAAGGAATACATTCAGTTTTTAATGATTTTTTGTGACTTAAATTACAGTAGATCTACAATAAATTTGAGTATATTTTTTTTCTTATTTTGAGATTATGGGATTGGTAAATCTTGTTGTTTACCATTGTCTCAAGGGCATGGTTTGGTGATGGAATCACTGCAATTATCATAATTTTCCTCTTTTGAGAATTAGGTCAAAAGAAGTTCATATTTGATCTTAATTGCTATATCTTCCAATTGGATAGGATAAGAATCCAATTCCAATTGTGTTACTTGAATTAAGTAAGGAATCACCATGATTGCTACAAGTGGATCCTTGGAAACCCTTGTTCCCACTTTTGAATTCTTAAGTTTCTAATTATACACTTCACAATTACTCTATTTAATTCCAGATTTAGATTCATATATTTTTCTAGTTCTACTTCTAGTTACTTTCAGAATACACACGAGATTAGTCCTTGGAAACCCTACACTTGGGGTTGTGAATATAATTCAAACAAAGTCAGGATAACCCATAGAAGATGCCATAATATTGCCTTAAAACTGTTATGATTGAGATGAAAAATTAGAAAATTAACCACCTAAAGATAGGCTTAAGGTGCGTTACGATATCGCTATCTTTAAGTCGATATTCGCAAGAGGATTACAATAAATTTGCCTTCAAGATACAATAAGTCTCTTCTCTAATACTGGAGAAATGTGGGTTTCGACCTACAAAACTGAAAAACCGCATCCCAAATACATTTTTATAGCATATACCCTTGACTTCTGTGTTGTTATAATTTACCCTCTGAAAACCGTTTGCAATTTACTGCTTGAAAAACTGTTTGCAGTTTAGCGCCTAAAAGTTGTAACTGTCCAAACGACCATATAAAATAAAAAATGGAGAAGAAGAAGAAGATGAAGAGGAGATTGTTGGAATTTTAATTTTAGGATTGACCCAAAAATGGATTTATATATAATCACAAGAGATGTTTTAAGACCTTTTTCATGAAAAGACATATTTTTCCATGATGTCTTTTCAACAATGCAATCCATTCACCATTTCAAATTCAATTGATGCTCCCTTTACCAAGAGGCACCACTATTCACAAATGAATGGTCACCAACAATCACTAAAAGCCACAACTCTTTCTCTAAATTCTATTTTATAAAAACAAAATTATTTTGAAAAAATTCAATAACGACTGCCATTAAATCTTGATTTTGATGATGCTCATCGAGTGTTTGATGAAATACTAATAATGTTCTGTTACTATTTTGCATTTTGTGAGAATTTGAATATGTACTCCATGTGTTTGAGAAAATATCACATGTGCTCAAAATCGGTTCGAACTGGCCTGACCTACTACTGGAATCGAGCCGAGCTGGTCAATCAAGCTCGATGACCGAGACGAGCCAAGCCGAGTTAGGGTTATCTACTGGCCGAGCTGAGCTATGCCAAGCTCGGTTCAACTCGTTTATAGCTGGAATCACGATGTTTATTTGCCACTTCCATGTCTCTGAGAAGTTTTCAATATTAGGCATTCAATCCCCATTATTTTTTGTGTGGGCCACCTGAGCTCTGTATCTGCCTTACTTATAGGCTTATGCTCCCAAATGATATGTAAAAATGGAGAGATGGTGTGGATAAAACACATACATCGAACTTTTCCACATCAGGTCGGTGGTGTGTTTTATACTTTGCAATCCAAGTACTTGACGCATCCTATGATGTCCCTTTCATGCAGAGCCATCCGTTTGCCATAAGGACACGAACCTTGGATCTTGTTGTGGATTGAGCATAGCCCGATAATCACACTGAATGGATAATCTGAACCATCGGAATTATTCCCATGAATTTGAACCGTTGATCATTTTCTTTTAACAGTCCATTTAATGGCCACTAATTGAACAATTGCTATTATTGACCGTGTAATCAGATCCCAATCCGGCCACCATTTAGATGGTCTCTATTGGCGTGCATGTATGCCATGTGTATCAAGTCCAAGTTAGGACGATTTCGGGGGGCAAAAGCACCTCGAGCTGTGCACCGTTCATGCATGTACGTACGTTGTCCCCGTACGTTGCATAATGGTACAGATGTCGGTCTGCATTGTTTCAACCACCCTCTCTCAATGGGAGCTTGTAGACAAACGGTCCGAATCATCTTGCAGTGGGTAATACGGTGAAATTTGAGAGCGTTTACTCTCTCTCTCTCTCCACTTTCTTCACATGCATGATGCTACACAAGTGCCAATCTCGAAGTCTGCGCAACATCAACATGATGTACAAGTGGGCCCTACTATTGAAACAATAATACATGAAAATCAGGCCTGTCTAGTCGGACGCTGATTGCGTACGTCCAACCCCCGCCCATCTCCAGCTGGGAACGGGCAGAAGCTTTGCCTTTTGTGTTGTCTACTTGAGAATTGAATATGCCTCATTTTTACGCTTATGCCCTAAAATGATATAAAAAAAATGGATGAACGGTGTGGATAAGATCTATACATCACGGTGGCCACTCGAAGCTCCTACCCATTCCCAACTGGAGACGGACGGGGAAGGACGCAATCGGCGTCTTGTCTAGTCATCCAGTGGGCCAGCCCTTGTACGAATAAAAATAAAAGGTTCGAAGAAAGTTCCAAACGGTTGACCTTTTTTTTTCATGTGGGGCCGGCTTGAAGTTTGGATTGAGCTGATTTTTCTATACGTTACCGACAGGCAGGCACATGTGCCATTTTTGGATGTGCATGTACAATCTGAGCCGTCAATCGGATGGTTACTGATTTAGCAGTGAAACCAACGCTTCTTACAGTAGTCGTGAGATTTGATTGGCTCACTGTACGTGGCCTGTTGCCTTTCTAAAAAGCTTTTTGGTCGAGTGCCTATTTGGCCGTCTAGGACGCGGTTTGGATAGTGAGGCTGACAGTAGCTAGGTGGCTAGGGGTAGGTGCTCTGTGGGTCTCATCAGGGTGTATTTATTTTATCCACTCCGTTCATCGATTTTTCCATATTATTCTAGAGATTGATACCAAAAATTGGAAATATCTAAATATCAAGTGGACCACACCAGAGTAAAACAGTAGTAGTTGAATGTCGACTGTTAAAATCCTCCTAGGGTCCATGTAATGTTTATTTGACATCCAACCGGTGATTACGTTTGTACCACCTGGATGAATGGAAAAAAACAAAACAAATATTATCTTGATCCAAAAATTTGTGGCCCCAAGATGATTTGAATGGTGGGAGTTCCATTAACATTTTTTTTTCCTAATGATGTGGTCTATTTGAAACTTAGATCTACCTCATTTCTAAGTTCATCATACAAAATGATCAGAAAATATAGATGGACGGCATGGATGAATCACATATATCATGGTGGGGCTCGTAGAACACCAACTACTAGCCAACATGTCGTAGGATGAACGTGATGAGGTGGAGCATAGTCTTCCTCAACCATAACTACTAGTTAAAGAAATAAATTCTAATAAAATTGAAAATAACTTAAATTCATGAGAGAAAAGATATAAATTCTAATAAAATTGAAAATAACTGGATTGATGGTAAAAATGAGTTTACAATGGCTTGATTTCCCCGATAGAATATTCAAACAGTGTAGGCCATTGGATGGACGGCTTTGCTCAGCCACGCTTTTTAATCAAAATTCAGGCTGTTTCACAGTTGTCAAGTGATCCTCAATCTACCGGTGAATTAACTTTCTTTTTCCTAGCTGTGCCTTTGTTTTGCATCTTGCGGCCCACTCAAGGAGTCAAAAGGCTCGATTTTAGCATAGGCCATCCAATGAACGGCTCTGATTAAGCACATATTTCACTCAAAATGCAGGATGTTTTGCACTAATCCTCAATGTATCAGTGGGCCAACTTTCTTTCCTAGTCGTCCCTTTATTTTGCATCTTGCAGCCAGAGTCAAAATGGCATGATTTTCAAGCTGGAATACTCAGTGTATGTCATCCGGACGCGGATTTGGTACCCTAGCTAGCTAGGAACGGACAGCGGCTCTGAGGGGTAACTGTGATGTATTGGTTTTATCCATACTGTTCATCCATTTTTCCATATCATTTTAGGGTACAAGCTCGAAAATGAAGTTGATCCGATGCTCAAATGGACCACACCATAGAAAGCAGCGGTGATTTTCGGGCTGGAATATTCAAACAGCATGGGCCATCTGATGGACGGCTCCGCTCAGGCACCCGTTTGCCATAATGGCACGTGTGCTTGCTTGTGTATGGTCAGGCCTCTCACATGCGTTTGGGTTGAGCAAAGTTCTAGATCATGGACAAAGTGGAGGGCACTTTGTTCACCACTCAGATACTATTCCACTCCACTTGCTAGAATAGCACGTGTGCTGCTTGTGGGGCGGAGCATAATCATCTAAATTTTACTTTGGGATTTAGACCACTCATTATCTTACTTTTAACCATCCATATGATAACCATTAATTTGATGGTTAGGATTGCTTGATGAGTATGATTTCAGCCATATGCTCAATCCACGATGGACCCACAAATTGGATGATCCGGATATGCTCCATATACAATTTATGGAGCATAAATTGATGTGTGTGTGTGTGTGTGTATATATATATATATATATATATATATATATATATATATATATATATATATATATATATATATATATATATATATAGTGGATTATATATTAGGTGGAACTTTAGAATTCATCATGATCATGTGAGTTCAAAATCTGAAAGGTCCACTTGATGTAGCATCCCATGAAATCCCTAGGACTCAACTTTTACTTTGATCTAAAACTTTGGTATGCCACGAAAAAAGAAAACAATTTCCTTGCTTGAATTGCATCTCTCTTTGCTATGGCTCATTAGAGTTTTAGATCATGGTGAAAATTGGTCCTTTTAGGTTTTATGGGATGCCGCATCACATGGACCGTTCAGATTAGACACCCATGACATGCGTGTAGGTGAACATGCTTATATATATATATATATATATATATATATATATATATATATATATATATATATATATATATATATAGGGGGTAAAGGTATAATGAGCTCGAGCGTACGCGTCTGCCCCATGCGGTCGAGCTGTGTGGACCCCACTGTTATGCCTTTCGAAAATCTACCCCATCAGTCAGATGCGCCATTCCCTCGTGGGCCTAGGTCTCAAAAATCAAGTCAATCCGTGACTTTTGTGGGCCACACCACATACAGAAGTGGAGAGGGGGCCGTGCACCATTAAAACATTCATAACCATTTTTGAGGCCCACAAAAGATGTGGTTTACAAATCCAAATCATCCATTATGTGTGTCCCACTTGTATGAGGGGTCATACCAAGTTTCAAAGATTCAAAACTCAGGTGGGCCCCACCAAGTGCTTTTATATGTTTTAACGGTGTTTCACATGATTTTAGATGGTATGGCCCACCTAAGTTCCGATATCGACGATTGATTTTGGGATATCCCATAATTTAAAGGGTACGCATCTGACTGATGGTGTTGATTGTCGAAACGCATCATGGTGGGGCCCACACAGCTCGACCTCATGGGACGGATGTGTGCGCTTGAGCTCATTGTACCTTTTCCCATATATATATATATATATATATATATATATATGAAAAATGTACTATGCGCTGGAGCTGATGGGAACGTCCCATGAGGTCGAGCTGTGTGGGCCCCACCGTGATGTGTTTCAAACATCTACCCCATCAGTTAGATGCACCATTCCATCGTGGGCCTAGGTCTCAAAAATTAAGACAATCCGTGACTTGTGTGGGCCACACCACATACAGAAGTGGAGAGGGGCCGTGCACCATTAAAACATTCGTGGGATGTTTTTTGGGCCCACCAAGATGTGGTTTACAAATCCAGCCCATCCATTATGTGTATCCCACTTGGATGAGGGTTCAGACGAAGTTTCAGCGGTAAAACTCAGGTGGGCCCCACCAAGTGCTTTTATATGTTTTTGGCTTGTCTCCACGTGATTTTAGATGGTATGGCTCACCTGAGTTCCGTATACGGCTGATTTTTGGGATATCCCATAATTTAAAGGGGACCCATCAAATGCACGGTGTTGATGGTCGACATGCATCACGGTGGGGCCCACACAGCTCGACCTCACTGGGAGCTTATCGTGAGCTCGAGCGCATAGTGTGTGTATATATATATATATATATATATATATATATATATATATATATATATATATATATATATATATATATATATATTTTATATATATATAAGGAGAGGGGTTGTGAGATCCACCACGATCCACACCATACATCCACACCATGCATTTGGTGTGTCCCCTCTTAGTTATATATAGGATATCTAAAAATTCAGCCTTATTCTAAAACTACTTGATCTACTCTTGTTTATTGTCTGTGAGGTGGATGTCCAACATAGATCATGGTGTGGCCAAAAATCTCAACCTTATAATATGATATCTCTCTTTATATGTAAAGAGTCACCCTCGCTTGTGTACCTTTTGCACGTGTCTTAGGCCTTGGGGCCTTCGCCCGAGTGTCCACGCACATGCATGTGCCTTTGGAGATTGAAATGCAACTCGAGCGTCTCGTTCTAAGTAAGAATACACACACCTCCACATATAAACCATGATTTTCTTTTTTCCATTTCCTATATGAGACAAAAGCACATACTACACTTTTCAATTTGAAATTTTCAAAAAGCATTTAGACTGAAAAGTTCAAAAATTTGGAATATATATATATATATATTTTTTCAAAAAACTACAAATTTCAATAATTCATGTGTGGAAGTTGGGTTTTAGGGTTTCATGGGATATCACATCATGTGGATGGTTAAGATTTTATGCTTATATCATGTTTGATTGATTAATTCCCAAAATGTCAGGTGATCAGTATTTCAAGATATATATATATATATATATATATATATATATATATATATATATATATTGTTTGATTGATTAATTCCCAAAAAGTCAGGTGAGTCTTTCAAGATACACACACGGAAATGCTCACCAGCTCACCAGTTCGTACGTACTACATACGAACTTTTTTGAGAACTCATCATATCTGATGATTCTCAAAAATTTGAACGGTCCACATGAAGCAGAACCTCATGAAACCTCCTGGTTCGAAATTTTACTTTGATCCAAAACTTTAGTGGGCCATGAAAAATGCAAACAATTTCTTCCCTTGATTTGTATTTCTCTTTGCTATGGCCCACCAGAATCTTAGATCAAGGTAAAAATTCACTCTTTAAGGTTTCATGGGATTCCACGTCTTATGGACCGTTCGGATTCGACACCCATGACACGTGTGCAAAGGTGTGCACGTGCATAGGTGCATAGGTGAGCATGATATATATATATATATATATATATATATATATATATATATATATATATATATATATATATATATATATAATATATATATATATATATATATAAGAGAGAGAGAGGAAACGAGGGAGAGTGAATGAGTTTATCATTGATCCCTGGGAGAAGAGAGAGTGTGTATTTATCAGCAGTCCGTGGAGGGCGGTTAACCAAAATTTATTTTATTTTATTTTTTAATGTTTATAAATGGTGGCGATCTACCTGCAGAGCAGTTTTTATTATGGGAAGGGAAAAGATGTGTTTGAGGTACGGTGGGCTGAGTTGGATTGTTTCAGCAGACAAAAGAAAGAACGACAGTCCCTGTCAAGAGAGATCACGCCGTCCGATATAGCATCCCTTGATTTGAATCCTGTTGGGATATGTACGGCAACCCACGTCCTTTTCCATTAATAAATCTCGCTTACCAGTAAGTAAATAATCTCTACTCACCACTTAATCATGCTTAATGCCTTTTGGTCCATTTCGAAAAGTGCTTGGGCAAGGGCACACGCTCCTGCAATAAAGCTCATGTACTTGACATCGGATTGCATACTCAGTATTTTTTTTTATTTTTTATTTTTTAAATTTTTTTTATTTAACCAGAAATTCCATGTATTCCATTTAAAAAAGCTGTACAACCGCTATACATTTGGGCTCGATAGGAAAAGAACCTATCTGAACCTATCATAGGGCCCAAAAAAAATGGAAAATCTCAGGAAACGAAAATAGGGCGAGAGATTATCTCCTAAGAGTGCCCAGCCCCATCCTATCTAGGAAAATCCCCTCTTCACTTCCCTTGGAAGATTGTTAAAGTCATCAATGATTGTGGAGGATTGCTATTGAGGGTCAAATATTGCATATTAGACCCCAGTTATTACTTGGTTTTATGCACATGATAATGCTTAAATTTCTATTTTAATCATGTTTGTGTTGTAAGGTGAATACAAGAGCTTGGATAAAAAATGATACTAATAATATAGATTTAACACTCAAGAATCACCAAAGCCAGTGGATAGATCATCCAATCAGCCAATAATCACTGATTCGGGGCCCACCTGATTAACCTGAATCCTGAATTCTAGATCATGAAGTTCTCACCATTTGACTAGCGTGAAATTTTATAGCATGCTTAGGAATCATAAATTAGCCGTTCATGCCAAATTTCATCACCAGGATTAGTGTATAAGTGACCCGATGGGCAAGATCAGACAATAACCATTGAATTTGGGGCCACTTGATCTTTAGATAGGCCTCAACTTTGGAAGCAGTCCCTTAAAATAGGTGGAGAAATGAATGGGGGGTGTAGATTTTTCAAGAAACACCAAAAGTGAGCTCCACTTGCAGAAGCGTGTGCACAATACATGTGCACTGGTGACGCATCAAACCTGAAGTCGGGTCAAACTTAGTTTGACCCAACGATTTTCGCAGAAGGAAGGAATTTCAAATTCCTTCCACCAGCAGAACATCAGACGTCTGCTGAGATGGTCTTTTGCCTACCACCATCATCCGATGATCCAAGCCGTTCATTGCATTCAGGAGGTCAAACCGACCATATCCTGATCCGCTACTTGATTTCCTCAGATGTTACATGTACATGAAGGTTTAGACGTAAAATGGATGGCGCCAAGAAAAATCCCGTGGGCCACACCAAATCCAAGCTGTACCACGTCATCTCTGACCAAAATTCCACCATGAATCCAATGGATGGAGTGAATTTCCCTACTAGCACCGATCATGGGCCCGCCAACCATCACAGCGCAAGAAAATTTGCAGAGATGTGTGAACGAAAATTGTGGAGCCACCGCAGGCTGTTGGGCGATCAAGGTCCGGATCGAGGCCATGATTCGGACCATCCAGATGCTACACACGTGAGGCTCAACCACTTCCATGTTGGAAGAAGTGATCGGAAGGAGAACAATGGGTCACACGCGGTCTCTGATCAACTATGCGCAGAAACAGGATGTGCAAAACGTCCGTCCGCTCCTCTGTTTTGCGCACAAACCATCTTGCGTAGGACGTATTTAGAAAATCTTTCTCCCTATAAATTCTGTCCATCCGACCAAAGGGAGGAGGTAAGCAGGAGGGACGGGAGCAAGGGGTAGGAGAGAGAGGAGAGAGAGAGAGAGAGAGAGAGAGAGAGAGAGAGAGAGAGAGAGAGAGAGAGAGAGAGAGAGAGAGAGAGAGAGGACCAAATGTTCTTAGCTAGATGCACCAGCAGAGAAGAACAACGTGGAGAGCCATCGCATAGAGTTTTTTTTTCTTCCTTCGTTATTTTTTTTAATGTTTTCTTAAGAGATCCTAGTCAATTATGTCTATGGCTGGCTAAACCTCTTAGCTAGGGCTAAGAGGTGAAGCTTGTAGCGTGGTGGGATGTTTTCTATAGCCTTGAGTCATATTTATATTGAACTTTCTTTGATTCTAGTTTGATTATAAGAAATACTTTTAGTTTTTAATGATTTGTTTTGACTTAAATTACAATGGATCTGTGATATCTTTGAGTATGCTCTTTTTATTGAGATTGTGAATTTAGAAAATCCTGTTGTCGACCATCGTCTCCTGAGCATGGTTGGATGATGGAATTCTCTCTAACTCTCACAATTCTCTCAGATTGGTTATGGATTGGTAAATTCTGTTGTTTGCTCTGTCTCATGGGCATAGTTTTGTGATGGAATCACTTCTAGTTCTCATACCTCTCATCCATTGAGAACTAGATCAAAGGAAGTTCAGACTTGATTTTTAAAGAGATATTTTCCAATTGGATGAAGATGGAACTCTAATTCTAGTTGTGTTCGTGAATCAAGCATAGATCTCCCTGATCTCTAGAAGTGGATCCTTGGAAACCCTGGTTTCCCACCTTTGAATTTACAAGTTTTAGTTAAATAATCTACAATTACTCTCTTAAATGTTCCAAATTTAGATTTTCATCTTCTTCTAGTTCTAGTTCTAGTTGCTCTCAGAAAACACACAAGTTTAGTTCCTAAGGATTCGACCTCGGTCTTACCGAGATTATTACTACATCGTGACCCTACACTTGGGGTTGTGAACAATTGCGAACTGCTTCCCAGCCTGGACATCCCGTCAACTGGCTCGTACTCAGTTATTCATTATTGTATTAGGTAAACTCTGTTGGGCCCAACATGAAAGTATGTGGTCTATTGAAGTTGTCCATCCGTTTTTCCAGCTCATTTTAGGGGTTGAGCCCAAAATCAAAGTATGTCCAAAGCTTAAGTGGACCATATCACGAGAAACCGTGGAAATAATGATTTTCGATATGGTTGAAACCTTCTTAGGGCTGACAGTGATGTTTATTTGTTATCCAAGCTGTTATAAGATTACACAGACATTAATGAAGGGAAAACACAAATATCAGCTTGATATCTAAAACTTCTGTGGACCTCAGAAAAATTTCAACTGTAGACATTTAATTCACACTGTTTCCTATGGTGCGGCTCACTTGAGCTTTGGATATGCTTCTTTTTGAGATCAAGCCCTAAAGTTATCTGGTAAAATGGATGGACGGAGTCCATAAAATAAATAAATCACAGTGGGCCTCATAGAGTTTATTCAGTACGCAATCGGCTTCCCATGTACACCATAGGTGTGCCGGTATAGCAGGTGTCCACTCAATATGTGGCCCCAGATTGGAAATAAGTGGATGGGTTAGAAACTTCAGTATGAAGGCATTTGTTTTGCAAACTATAGCCCACCTGCCTAGTGGATCATCTCTCTCCTTCTTCTTCTCCTTCTCCTTCTTCTTCTTCTTCTTCTTCTTCTTCTTCTTCTTCTTTTTATCATAAGGGTGGGGCCACACTATCTATAACTCTATGAATCAATCTAGTTTTTGAACTAGGTGTCCACATGGTATGTACTTTTTAAAAAAAAAAAAAAAAAAAGTGAACTCATGCCACATCAGTGTCATTGATCAGAGAAATTTGCAGGATTTGGGAGGGTCCCAACAAAAAGACTTCGGACCTCTCCTATCGTGTCGCCCCTCAAAAGACTAAAGAAAATAGAAAAAAAATAGGATCCAAAAAGTCCTTTATGCAGACGATTAGAAACCGAGATCTCTTGATTAAGGCCTCCTTATAGAACCTAGGCCTGAGTTGTCCAAAACTAGTGCTCCTCTGACACTTCTAGGAAGGTCAGAAATAGATCAGAATATTCTGTCTGGGCAACCTTCGCTGGCCATCCTAGCTAGCTCATCTGCAATTGCGTTGCCTTCTTGAAAAATGTGAGCATAGATGATGTTAAGATTACTCGTCTTTGCTTGAATTTCCTCCATCCTATACCAAATACTCCAAGGACAAGCAGCTTGAGGATCCCTTGCCGCATTAATAACAATATTGGAGTCTGATTCGACAATCACTTTTGTCAGGCCCAGATTGGAACAGATGGACATGCCATCAAGCATGGCCTGAGCTTCCACCACCGTGTAAGTTTTGACCCCATATTGTCTGCAGAAGGCAAAGATCAATCTCGGTGTTCAATTTCAGCCAGCCAATCGGAGGCTTGGACCATCTGACAATCTGGATACCACTTGATGAAATTGGGGCTGGGCATTTGATATTTAAGGATTGAAGGATAATGTTGGCAGCCATGGAACGAGTATCCTCCTCCTGAATAAATGATCCAATCTCTCTCAACCAAGTGGACACCTTAAAGATGATGGATTTCTCAGACATTTTGCGGCCCTCGAGCCAAGCGGAATTTCTATTTAGCCATATCTCCCATATGACCAAACTTGGGAAGAGACCGATTAGGATGGAGGAGCAGGATTGAGGGCCGGTCACTGATGTCCAATGGCAGATGCGTTGAAGAATGGTCTGGTCGGGAGCGAGAGGAATGCCAAAAAGTTGGTGGAAATGTAACCAAACTTTTCTTGCAATAGCTCCCTAACTGAGAAGATGATCTATGAATTCCACTGCATTACCTTGATGGGCAACCGGTTGAAGAGTATTATGCTGCTGATGGTGGACGCTACTTTGTTGGACTGTTGCTGATGGTGTATGTTGCTCTGCCCCTGATGGACATTGCTGCTGGTTGACGCTATTCTAATGGAACATTGCTGATGGTGGATGCTGCATTGCCCCTAGTGGACGCTGCTGCTGATTGACGCTGTTCAGATGGAGGTGTGAAGGGCTGAGAGCTGGGAGCAGTGGAGAAGGAATTTGGCTGCTTGGATGAGGCAACCCGCAGAGGAAGAGGGTGGTGGCGGAAGGATTGGATGAGCTTGTAGACAGCATTCGCATTTCGAAACAATATGAACGCCGAACCTCTGAATTGCTAAGTCAACAGGGATTGCGTGGTGGACTGTTTTCGAAGCAAAGATAGAAAATTTTGGTGGGAGGAGTTTATGCCAGAGCCATTTAATCCATGGAATTTCTGGCTGATGATCCCTGATAGCGTTCCATGCTGATTTGAGGGAGAATCTACCTGACGAGGATAAGTCCCAAATTAACTAGTCTGCACAGTTGGACAAGGCCATTGAAGAAGCTGAGATAGATTGCATTGTTGAAGGGGTGATGAATCCTTGGATATTTGAGAAATTCCATCGACCTAAAATAGGGTTGAAGTCTCTGATTGAAGCAGACAACAAAGAGTGAGGGACGGGAGTCGTTATGGCACGTATGAGTAGCCCACAGCCTGACCAGTTATGAATCCAAAAGCTGATTTTTCCTTCACCAATGAGCCATTTGGTGTGGAGAAGAGAGTGCTAAGGTAAGGCTTTGAGAAGTTTGTTCCAGACTGGTGCAAATGTGTGTTACCAACAGTAAAGGTCTTTAGGTAATGATTGCCTGTGCAAATGTGTGTTACCAATAGTAAATGTGTGTTACCAGCAGTAAAGGTCATTACACAGTGATTGCATGTGCTTTGCCAACTCTCTTGTGTAGGAGAAGCAATGCACATTTAGACGTACAATTCTCATGAACGGTTAGATGATAGATTGGGTATTTATAACGGAGAAGTAGAGCTACTTGTTAATGACACTTTGTATTTGCGATATGTATGGGGATCATATATTTATCTATGCAAATGAGCGACATGTTTCAATGTGTCATGTGTGCAACTGTCTACCTTTAAGTATCTTACATATTTGTCACCAATTTTAAGAACTAAAAATGTTTAAATTTTTCAAAAGAATTAAAAATTCCAAATTTCCCTTCAAACTAAGTTTGTAAAAGAAAAACTCCTGCAAATGTTGTCCCACATTGTTAAAGGAGAAAGAACTTAAGATGTTTATAAATAATGTCTACTGTATTATGCTTACCTTGAGAATAGAGAGATAAGAAGGCCAGCTTGTGTGTGTGTTCTAGCATGTATATATGCACAACGTGGGTTGTAAGCCAATGTGGCATTAGAGGTGTTAGTGGCGCACTTTGTACTTTACCCATTGTAGAATTGGCCATGGCGAGTATGTCCAATGCAAGAGCGACCAAAAGAGTTGTCTTGCTAACCTTATGCAAATTGTCCGACAGATACCGAACGTTACAATGTTTCAGTCATCCAAATTCTTCTGTTATGCTTTTCTTCCGTGAGAAATGGTTACTTCCACCTTTTGCATTAGGTCGTGTCTCTTCATATAAGGCACAACTGTTGGGTCACACATCTTCTTAAAAGACATGATTATTATAAACAATTTCTGATGTGTCTTTTCATAAAAGACATGACCATTGTGAACGGTTTTAGGTGTCTTTAACCAACACCTTTTGAAAAAACGCCACGGCCCTTCGTTCTCTATAAGACTCTGTATATCAAGGGTTAAACAAGTCTCTTACATTAATACCTTTTCTCTACCTCTCTCTCTCTCTCTCTCTCTCTCTCTCTCTCTCTATAATAGGTTATTTGTTTTCATAATACAGTATGTCAGAAAAGAAAATTGTGTTGTTGAGTTTCCATTGTGATTTATTTGTGATTGCTGTACATAGAATCACCTAGGCTTTTCGTATCCTAGAAGTAGTTTGCTAGTAACTTGAAATTAAACTCTCTCTCTTTTTCGGGGTAAAATGCTTAAAGAAAGCGTATAAGATATGTGCTTCATAGCCTTTTTTTTTTTTTTTTTTTTTTTTTTTTTTTTTTTAAGAAGGCATTGCCTTTAATTCATTGAAGTCAAGAACTCAGTACATCCCTTTGGACAATCTCCTACAAAAAGCTAGGGAGACTTCCTCTCACAAACCACCATACGTAAAAGAACAAAGCAAAGCAAAGGCATACAGCCAAGACCGAGAATCGACGGGCCCGGGTAGCAAAGACCAAAATCAACCAGATAGGGCCTCTATTTTCCGTCCTCCCCGCCTATCATATGCTATACAAAAAATTCTAAGGTCCAGCAGAGCCGGAACCAAAAGAAAGAAACCAAAGAAACCTGCAGGGACCTTGAAGCAGAAGAAGGCGAGAGACTAGTGCTGAGGCTTACGAGGACGTTCTCTGACGAAGCCAAGACCTGCCTTGTCAAGGAGAGATAGGCCTCTAGTGATACGGGGCAAGGAGGAAGTGGAAGAGAAGACACTGTTGGTCTGCGTCTTGCTGCCGAGCTTCGCCAAACTATCGGCAGGGCCATTAGCTTCCCGGAGAACATGCGCCAGACGAAAAGAACCTCTACCCAGGAGGGAGGAGATACTGGAAAGCCAATAGGCCCACTTCCGTGAGGGGGGTACAGCCATTTGGAGACAACTCGCAACTGGTGTCGAGTCCGACTCAACAATAATATTGTTAAGGCCCCTGTTTAAGCAGAGCAAAAGACCATCATGGACCGCTCTCACTTCAGCTAAATTGTTGGAGGCGTTACCATATCCGAAAGTGAACGCAAGTAGCACCTTACCAAGGTGGTCACGAACAATACCGCCACCACCCGCTGGACCAGGATTGGACAGGGCCGATCCATCCACATTCAGCTTAAGAAAACCCTCATTCGGTCTCATCCATTTAACAACCAAAACAAGATGAGCAGCTCCAGGGGAACGGGGAAGGAGGGTTGCCGCAGTCCTGGGCTGAGAAGGATCAGGCATAGCAGAATAGGAGGAGGGGAAGAGAATGGACAGCCACCATTTCACCCGAGAGAGCAGCACCAACGTCGTAATCCGTTTACTGTCGAATCTCGCCTCATTTCTCGCTTTCCATATTTCCCACAAGATGAAAATTGGGGCTAGCCGAAAATTATTGCGCTTGATGGAACGCGGCAGGGGCCTAATCCACCACCAATGGAGGCGATCCCGGATGGAGGAGTGCCTAAAAACTTGCAGCCACCAATGTGCTTCATAGCCTGACTCACAACAATTATTCTGTTTATCTTCTATTTTGTTTCCATATATTTCTGCCTCCATATCAAATATTTCTTACCAACAGACTCGGCCTCCAACTCCCCACTTAATCACCACCTGAGGTCATAGGAAACTTTGCCCAAATCCGAACAGGCCTAACCGGTCATTTGAATTTAATCAAAGTTGTGTCCCCACATGCTACATCTGGACTTTTTATCAAGACCAGTTATTCCATTTATTAATTGTTTGCCCAATACCTTAAATTATAAGGATTAAAGACGAATGATAGAACACATGTAAATCTTAATATAGATGGTGGTGCATTAACATATGAATGTAAACATTTAACATATGCCACATTATTATTATTATTATTTTGCTTGAAAATTGAGGGTGGTACAAGTGCCTGTCTGGTACTAAAACTTGGACAATTACTCATGTGACACATGCAACATGTGACATGTATGAATGAATTGGTATGTTCCTTATGCATACCAAACTATCACAAATAGTTCCATCTAATGTTTGAAGTATTGTTCAAAACTGGTGTGCATGGAGCCATATCGGTGATTAACAATATATATGATACCTGACATATCGATTTTTTAAACCTTGCTTGCATTTCTTTAGCAAAGACAACCAATTGTAACTTTAGTAGTTAAGGACTTGTTCTCGTGTGCCTAAATCATGCATAAACGAAATTTAAAATTATGAAATGGTACAACCTATACGTGTCAACAACACAACTCCTTTTTTATTTTTATTTTTTAATATTTTGCGCCGATTCGTTAGACCCACTTTCCGATGCATGTGGGTAATTTTCCAATCATCATGATGTACTTACACATTGCTAGGGAGTAGGAAAAAAAAATTCATGATTGGGAGATCAGAACAATGGCCTAGGCTAAGTGGTAAAAAGATTCCTTCAACGCTGAGATAATGAAATCGAGTGCCCATGTGCTGTGGGTATATAAAAAAAAAGTTTAAAGGAAATTATTTAAATGAAAAAAGGATTTAAAAATAAAAAAGGTCAAAAGGAAATTAGTTAAATGATAAAGGAAATTATCTTCCATCGATGCTGGTTCCATCATATTTAACGGTTTGGATTTTGAAAAAGGACCCAGATCTAGAAGCTATAGTCCCAGCTTAAACAAATAATAAGTGGGGTACAACGTACAAAGTAAATTGATTAACTAATGCAATTTTTCTACCCGTCCATTTGTTTCGGTGTTCTACGGACCACCTCAGACCTTAAACATCATGATTTTTATGCTACAAGATCAAAACAGTGCATCCCACCTGATGGAAGGTGCAGATCTCACAATCGTGTTTCATATTTTCACATGTGCCTGCGTGTGGATGGACTGGCCTCCCCAGCGTCTGTACTAAAAAACTTGCAAATATAGTAATCTTTAATTATCTTGCATGTGTCCTTGTCACTTCATTCATTGTTTTTGGAAGGAAGTGATACATACATCTAACTTGATCGATTTGAATACGCATCAGTTTCCATTTTTGGAAACTTAAATAGCATTTACATATGTACCGTCTTAGTTCCAATATTTGGAAAATGGTTGTATGGAAATCATGAAGGTTGGGTGTCAACAGCAGCTCTCTTCTTTTAATTCCCTGTATACTTAAGCAGTGCACAATTGTGACATCAAACGGCAGAATCCATGCACAAGGATAGTGATTGGACTGACAATGGGGAAGTACATTAGACAGTGGGCCACATTTGTCGGGGGTAAGTGTATTGATTGGATGGCTAGGATGGATTGGTAACTATTGTTAGACTTTGTGCACTATTATTGACATGTGTATACATTTATTTATTGAATTATAGGGAGATTTTTTGATATTTAAATTTATACCTATAAATGCGTTCTTTTCATAATAATGCATGTGCATACAGACATTCGCATTAACCATTTAAATTTATACATATAAATGCGTTCTTTTCATAATAATGCACGTGCGTACAGATATTCGCATTAGCCATTATGATAAGATGTTTCTAATATCATTGGTTAAAGCCTTAGTTTGTTTCCCCGATTAGCTATATATATATATATATATATATATATATATATATATATATATATATATATATATATATATATATATATATATAGCCGAATGCTCATCTGCGCACTAGTTCGCACGGAACTTGTGCGAACTTTTTTGAGAACTCATCATGTGATGTGACTCCAAAATCTGAACGGTGCACGTGAAGCAACACCTCATGAAACCCCCCGGGCCTAATTTTTACTTTGATCCAAAACTTTTATGGGCCATGAAAAATGAAAACAAATTTCTCCCTTGATTTGCATTTCTCTTTGCTATGGCCCACCATAGTTTTAAACCAGGGTGAAAATTTGTCCCTTGGGGTTTCATGGGATTCCGCATCACTTGGACCGTTCGGATTAGACGCCCATAACGCATGTGCAAAGCTATATATATGTTGATGCAGTTTTCTGGCAGACTCTCCGCAGCGCACCTTCTTGGACCTGCACAAGCGAAGGTGAGAGGCGAAGGAGGCACTGGCTTATACAGGGGACTCTTTGATGCTTAAGTCAGGCTTGAGATCTTATAGAATAGGGTAGGATCTCCAAAAAAGTGATCAGTCGAGTATTAGGGTTTCTGTGAACGTACCTCCAACGGTGGGAGATGTCTATATATTTATAGGAGAGAGAGGTTCCCATAGTATGGAGATTCTTTCCTAATATCTTAGAGATCTGCTATGATTCAGGATCTTCTCGAGATTGTTTCAGGATCTTCCTGAGATTGTTGGGATTTGATCTTATCTCCCGAAGATCTTGGGAGAGATCTTCGAGACTTAGGAGGATTCTTTGAATTTGTAGTTCGGCTTTAGGTCAAATCTCAAGGCAGGAGCTGAATTGGAAACGATTGATACTGACTTGATCGACAGATTAGCATTCACCATTTCGACTGTTAGTTGAGCCAGAAGGTTCACGTTCCCTTCATCTGGGCGTTGAGACCTTTTGATCTTGTCAGGGGCATCATCGATATATGATCGTGTTATGGCCGACCTATGATTGATCTATGACCGATCTATGGCCGGACTGTGACCGATCTCTGACTGATCTATGGCCGAGCTATGGTCAATCCGTAATTGACATGTGACTGATTTATAGGCGATCCATAACAGTCCTTTAGCCGACCTATAAATTAGGTCGGTATTATAGCCACTTGTGTGAGCTTGTATGCAAGCTCTTTCAGTGTCCTTACAGTTATGTCAACCTCCTTGAAGGTTGCTCTATTTTCTGGACATAGAGGCCTTATCAGGCTCGAGTTTCCATGTGCTCGTGTTGGCTCAGTAGAGTTGGTCCATTCCATAAGCCGACTTATGGACTTGTAGATTTTTCCCCAACACACACACACACACACACACACACACACACACACATATATGAGTTGTAATCTTGATTTATAAAATGATTAAGATGATATCTCATACAAATTGGTACGATTGGTTCCATACCAAATTATATCATGGAAGCTTGTATATTTTGTATAGTGATAAATTAATGATTTATTGTGTAGACGATGAATGCTTGATTATTCATGATGTGTAAATTAAGTCACATATATTGTAAGACCAATTACATATAAATGATAGATTAAATTTAGTTTAATCATTGTGCGAGCATGCTAGCTAGTCATGTAAGTGACATGTGTCCTTAATTATTATTCTATGCTCGTGCCAAGGATGCATGTGGTGACACTACTTTTTTAAGTCTATGTGCACAAGTTTAGGTGGATTAGAAAGATGCCTGGAAAGCAGCCAAATCAAGATTAAGGCACGTAAATGGGCTAGAGAAAGTTCATAGATAATTGCAAAGTGGTGATGATGTACATGAGACTTATTTAAGGCTATAGATAAAATTGATGTCGAATTTTATTGTAAATTATTATTGAAAAATTATTATATAATCATATTAATATTTTTAATAGGTTTTGATCAATCAAGTTTCCAAAGATAAAATCTGTTCAATATTAAAAGTATATAAGTATGCATCATGACTAGAGCATTGGAATTTATGCATGTCTTTATATCCCAATCTAAGGTATTCAATTGGGTGTGATAAGAAAAATAATTCAGGACAAGCATTTTTGAGATTAAGACTAATTATTTTTATCCATTCATGGGTTTGATGCGATGTCATTATTTAGAGAGAGAATTAGCCTTAAAGGTCTCAATTGAATTTATTTAATTAGAGGGTGTAGATTGGGTTTTTTGATTAGGAGGGAGCATAATAATTTAGTATACCTTAAAATCAATATAACACATGAGATATTGTATATTTTTTTTTTGCTCACTCTTTAGTTTTTTATTTTTTGGAACCTCTGCTTTCATTAAACAAAAGGATCTATACAGGGAAAAGAAGGCGGGGCCCCACAATAGGACAGGTCGCACCCCAAAAAGAGCCACATTCGGGCGGCCACAAGAAACTAGACAGGCTGCCTATCATATCCAAACTGCACACCTAAGCTAAAGACTTTCCCCTAAAGACCTGACGGAGAAGCCACAAAAGGAACAAAAAGAAAGCAACTGCCCAACCCGAATTCGCAACCACACCCACGACTACTACCTTTTGAATCTCTTTCTGACAACCCCTAAGCCCACCTTATTGAGGAACAGGAGGCCTCTCACCACCTGAGGGAGAGCCGCAATGTATAGGAAAAGGGAGGAGTCTTGCTTCCCTCACCCTAAATTTGCCATGCCATCCGCCGGCCCATTACCTTCTCTACAAATATGTTAAAAGCGAACATTACCGTAGGAACTGAGAATCCTCATTCTGTCAAGCCAATACTTCCATTTTCAACCCGGGTGAGAGCTGCCCAACAGAAAACTGACCACCATAAACGAGTCGGATTCAACAATGATATTCTTCAGGCCGTGATGGATGCAATGGACACGGACCGCAAGAATCTCAGCCCTGGTATTAGAAGCGATGCCGTAGCCAGTGTAAAATCCAAAAAGAAAATGACCATCCTCAGCCCTGCACACTCCCCCTCCTCCAGCCACTCCCAGGTTACCCCGAGACGACCCGTCGACGTTGAGTTTGACCCACCCACTTGGTGGCTTCATCCAACGCACCACATGGGACTCTTCGTGTTGGGGCTGCAGATCAATCCCTAAAGAAAACAGCGCCCTGCTGTGACTGCCGACACGAGATCCCGGTGAGGCTCGGCTGTTAACAATTCTTCTCAACCAACCAGAAATGCACGATATGAGGATCCCGTCACTCACCAAGATCCCATCGAATCTGGCGGTGTTCCTACATTTCCAAAGCTCCCACGATATAAAACACAGCACGGGATATTGTAGTTTGTTTTTATTAGAATATCTTCAAAATGGAGGTTATAAATATAGGTGTTGGGTTTTGGCTTGAAATATTTCTCTCTTCTTAAGCCTTGCACTAGAAAAATCTTTTTTCTTGAAGAACTTAGTCTACCAAAGTATATAGATCCGATAGTGTGTATAGTGTTCTTTTCCCTAGTGGTTGATAATCAATATCTCTAATGAGCTTTCCTTTGTCTTTATGCTTTCTTTTTTGAAACAAAGATCGATGGTATTTACACATTCAAGGTAATTCTGTTCACAAAATATTTAAATTAGTTTACCTTACGATGCTTCTATTTTAAAAAATGGCCCTTCAAGAGGTGACCAGCACAAGCACAATTACTTAGTATGTGCATTGGGCTATCTACCATTTTTTGTCATGTGTAAGTATCTCTACTGTACATAATATAAGCAATCACGAGCAATTGTACCCCTTCAATTAGTATTCAAGGAGTCTTCCACTTTAAGTTTTAATACTAAAATTTAAAAGAAAGTCGAGGGCAATTAGATCTATTTAGAGCCATGGCTGGTTGGCAATGTGCTCTTCAGATTTTACCTGCAAAAAGCCTTCCCCTTAGATTGTAATGCATGGTACCAAAGCACTTAAAAATTACTTCAAACTTGCATACTTGGAATACAAGTAATTTAAATCAAAATTCCAAAATTATGGGTACCACATTAGATTTATCATGAACAAAAAATTTCACCTATCTATTTGACTACCTAACAATCCAATGGACAATTATCATTTACTAGAGAGTTAAGAACAAAAGATATGCAACAGTTATATTTAAACAATCTAAGTTTCCACAACCAATCTAATGCTAGGACTGTGACTTGCGACAAGTTCTACAAATTAGCAGGTCTAGTTGAGATAATGTATGCCACATTTGAAAATCTAAATTTAATTTCATGGATCTCTGTCTATGATCATGGAGTTTGGTATTCAAAATCACAATTAATTACGCTGAGTTTGCTGTCATGGATTGCTTGCTAAGTGAAACCTTAGGGGGAACTTGGATCTTCCTCTCCTTGGTTTGGTTGGTGACCCAAACACTAGCCAGATAGCTAGTACTGTTAAAGCTCTGTGGGCTCCACCATGATGTATGTGTTTTATTCACATGGTTCATCCATTATTCTAGCTTATTTTCAGGCATGACTGTAAAAATGATTCAAATCCAAATCTCAGGTGCACCACAAAATAGGAAAACAATGTTGATTGAATGTCAACCATTGAAAACTTTATAGTCCCACCGTAATGTTTCTTTGCAATCCAACTTGTTGATAAGGTCACATGGACTTAAATGAAGGGAAAACAAAAATATCAGCTTGATCCAAAAATTCTGTGACGCCCACGATGTTTTCAATGGAAGCCATTCAATCCCCATTGTTTCCTGTGGTGTGGTCCACTTGAGATTTGGATCTGCCTCATTTTCTGGATTATTCCCTAAAATGAGCTGGCAAAATGAATGTACAACATGGATAAAATACATACATCATTGTGGCACCCACAGAGCTTTAACACTTGTTAGCTGGCTGGTGTGGAGGTCACAAGCCCTTTACTACAGGGAGATAACATATGAACATGAACATGGAATGGAAGGTGTAAAGATGAAAGAGAGAAATATTTGATTGAAATATTGTATACTTGTATTGAGCTTTACAAATAAATAGATGTACAATGAGCTATGTATAGAAAAATATATTTGATTGAGTTCTAAAAATAATCTAATTATAGATTTTGTGCAAGTCTTGATTTTGTGCATGTATGGTAAGAAATCTGTTAATACTCCCCCTTAAGTTGGTGCATGGAGGTTCGTAATCTCTAACTTGCGTGAAAAATGATGAAAAAGTTCATATCACAAAGCTTTGGTAAAGATATCGGCAACTTACTCACTAGAAGAAGTGTGGACAGCTTTGAGGAGGCCCGAGTGAATTTTGTTGCGAATAATATGGCAATCAATCTCAATGTGTTTGGTATGCTCATGAAACATAGGATTGTGTGCAATATATAGTGCAGATTGATTGTCACAATGTAGAGTGAATGGCTCAAGATGAGAGACACCAAGATCAGTGAGAAGTTGTTTCAACCAAGTGAGTTCACAGGTTATGACGGCCATGGCTCGATACTCAGCTTCAGCGGAAGAGCGAGCAACTGTATTCTGCTTCTTGGTGCGCCATGAGATCGGACTGGTGCCTAACTGAATAAAGTAGCCGGTGGTGGAGCGGCGGGTGGTGGGACAGCTGGCCCAATCGGAATCTGTATAAGCCGTAACATGTGTACTTTTGGATGAAGGAAAGAAGATGCCTTGGCTGGGGCAGCCTTTGATGTAGCGGAGAACTCTAGTAGCTGCAGTCATGTGGGGGACCCGAGGAGCATGCATGAATTGACTGAGTGTGTTGACTGTATAAACAATGTCTGGTTTGATGATGGTCAGATAGATGAGACGGCCAACAAGGCGACGGTAAAGGCCAGGATTAGGGAGAAGGTTACAATCTTGAGTATTAAACTTCAAATGTTGCTCCATAGGAAAAAGAGCAGTCCGTGCACCAAGTTGTCCACTGTTAGAGAGAATGTTGAGAGCATATTTGCACTGATTAAGAAAGATGCCTTTGGGAGAGCGAGCAGCTTCGAGCCTAAGAAAGTACTTCAAGGAACCAAGGTCCTTCGTCTTGAAGTGAGTGGAGAGAATTTTCTTAAAAAGCTCAATTTGAGAGATGTCGTTACCAGCAACCAGGATGTCATCAACATAAACAAGGACAGGAGTGATGTTGGTGGAAGTGATGAGAGTGAACAAAGAATGATCCACCTGAGACTGATGAAAACCAGCAAAAAAAAGCACAGAGGTTAGTTTAAAAAACCAGTTTCGGGAGGCTTGTTTGAGGCCACGGAGGGATTTTCTGAGGTGACAGACACGGGTCTCCCCCGGAGGACAATATCCAGGTGGTGGTGTCATGTAAACTTCTTCATCAAGATCGCCATACAAGAAGGTATTGTTGATGTCGAGCTAATGAATAATCCAATTTTTGGTAGCTGTAACTGCTAGTAAGCAGCGGACCATGGTCGTTTTGGCGACTGGAGCAAAAGTCTCATAGTAATCAAGTCCTTCAACCTGAGTGTATCCTTTAGCAACGAGCCGAGCTTTGTACCTCTCGATGGATCCGTCGGCTTTGAGTTTGGTTTTAAAAACCCATTTGCACCCAATGGGTTTCTTATCAAGAGGAAAAGGCTCAAGAGTCCAGGTGGAATTATCCTCTAAAGCACGAAGCTCAGCAGACATAGCCTCGCACCAGTGAGAGTGGTGAATAGCATCAAAATAGTATTGGCGGTCAGTATAGGAGGTAAGAGCAGTCAAATAAGTAATAGGTGAAGGGGGAAAATGAGAATATTAAAGAAAAACAGACAAAGGGTGAGCAGTACCTAAAGCCGGTGAAGTAGGTGTAGATGCCGTGGGCTCCGCATGTAAGGTGGGACAGATATAGTCGTAAAGGTAGGCAGGTCGAATAATGGTGCGGCGAGGGCGAGGAGTTGGTGGAGATGTGTTTGATAAGGTCGTGGGGGTTAAGGAATCAAGAGAGTTAGGGGAGTCAGGAGAGTTAGGAGAGGTCAGGGAATCAGGAGAAGGAGACATAATAGATTCAGTGATGGGAAGAGGAATGATAGGAGCGGGAAGGGAAGGAGTGTCAGGAAGATCTTGGAAAGGGAATGTTTATTCGTGGAAGGTGACATCTCGAGAGTAGAAGACAAATTGAGTATTGAGGTTGTGGAGCTTGTAAGCTTTATGTGTGCTTGGGTAGCCGAAAAAGACACATTTAGTGGCACGGGGAGAAAATTTGTTGCAGTGAGCGCTGAGGGTTTGTGCATAATAAAGACATCTGAATACCCGAAGATGATCATAGTTTGGAGGTTTATCGAGCATCATTTTAAAAGGTAATTTATTTTGGAGAGTGCGACTAGGGGTGCGATTGATGAGGTAGGTTGTGGTGAGGACACAATCACCCCAAAAAGGTAGAGGTAAGTGTGCTTGAAAACTAAGACTGTGGGGAACATTTAGAAGGTACCGGTGTTTACGCTCCGCAACGCCATTTTGTTGAGGAGTTTCGACACAGGTACATTCATGAATGATGCCGTGATAAAATTGACGGGAAAGAATTCTTTTCCATTATTAGTTCTAATAATTTTGATTGTGGTGTTAAACTGATTGTGGACAAGAGCGAAGAAGTGCGTTAAATGGATGTAAGCCTCAGATTTAAAACGCATAAGATATACCCATGTGGTGTGAGAAAAATCATTAGTAATTATGAGAAAATAATGAGCACCACATAAAGATGCGGTGTGATAACCACCCCAAATATCACAAAAGATACGATTAAAATGAGAATCACTTTTATTGGCATAATTGGAAAAAGGTAATCTTGTATGCTTAGAACGAGCACAAACATCACATTCAGAAAGAGTACAAGGAGAATTAACAATACTGGGAATAGTAAAACTGGAGGGATGTCCTAGACATTGATGCCATAGGGTCTTATTAGCAGTAGATTGAGTAGCAAAAATGACAGGAGGGTCGGGGCGGTACATGTAAAGCCCGTTGCATAGATCACCCGCTCTAATCGGCTTTATCGATTGAGGCTCCTGAAATAAACAAGTGTTAGAAGAAAAAAGAGATAACACAAGAATTATGAAGGGTGATTTGGGAAATTGAGAGTAAATTAAAGGACAAAAGTGAAACATAGAAAACGTGTTTTAATTTGAGAGAAGGGGAGAGAATGCAAGAACCCAGCCCTTCGGCTGGGATATCTTGTCCTGTTGGAAGCTGAATTTGGTGAGGGGATGCAAGAGGCTTCAAATCGCCAAAAACATCACGTTAGTGGCAGATGTGGTGGCTTGCACCACTGTCCACCACCCAATGGAGGCACCGATTGAAGGAGAAATCAGATGGGGAGAAGAGGTTACCGGCGAAATTTATAGGGGATGGATCATTTGGAGGTTGTAACGGTGTGAGGAGGCTGAGCAACTTCTGATACAACTCAAGTGACAATCCAGGGACCAGACGATGGAGTGAGAGAGACCAGATTCGCAATTGACGGAGGTTGCCTTAAGATGGACGGCGGCGATTTGTTGGTGCGATGCGCTTGGCCTGGAGGGTACCCGATGATGGTCCAATAATGTTCACGAGTGTGGCCATCTTTGCCATATGTTGTGCACTTCAGAGGGGGTCGTGGGCGAGCAGTGGTGCAAGTAGCCATTGCCATCATTTCAGAGGATGATGGTTGAAGGTTGAAGAATCTCTGTTGTTCTTCTTGAAATAAGATTGAGAAGACTTTACTTATAGAGGGAAGTGGATCCATGGCCAGGATTTGGGTATGAAGAGGAGCAAAGAAATCATTGAGCCCAAGAAGAAATTGGAAAACACGTTCATCATCAACCTGTTTTTGCAGGTCCTTAATGTTAGTTGTGGTTTGGAGATGGCCAAGTTCATCCCAAATCTGTTTGATTTGGTTATTATAATCATTGACCGAATTTGTTGTTTGTTGCAGGGAGGAGAGGGCTCGTTTTAGGTGATAGATGCGGGCATTGTTTCCATGATAGAAACGGGAAGAGAGGTTGAGCCAGACATCGCGGGGATCTGTATGATATTCGAGGGAATTGGCGAGAGAAGGACTGATGGAGTTGAGGATCCAGGTAAGGACCATATCCTTCGTTTGGTTCTACTGAGTGTATTCTGGTTTGGTCGGTTCAGGGGGTGTAAGGGTGCTGTCGACAAAACCAAGTTTGTTCTTGGCATTAAGGGCTCTTGTCATGGCTTTTTGCTATTTGGGGTAATTGTCACCTGTGAGAAGGCTATTGATGAGAATTAAATTAGGAGAATCTGACGGGTGAAGAAGATAAGAGGAGGGGATGGATGGGGTGTTGTTGTCGGCCATGGCAGAATGGGTTGATCTTTTTAGGCTCTGATACCATGTAAAGATAAAATTAAGAGAGAAATATTTGATTAAAATATTGTATATTTCGTATTGAGCTTTACAAATAAATAGATGTACAATGAGGTATGTATGGAAAAATATATTTGATTGAGTTCTAAAAATAATTTAATTACAGATTTTGTGCAAGTCTTGATTTTGTGCATGTATAGCAAGAAATCTGTCAATAGAAGGCGACCAACACTCCTTAATTAAGAGCTCCATCTTGAATTTTACTGGCAATCATTCACATGGCTCTTCATGCCCTCTACAAGCTGAAATTACATGTATAAAAATGCAGAGACAAGTATAAGGGGCCTTAGATTCATGTTGCAATTGATCATATATACCAAGATACAATCTCCAGTGGCTTGACCTTGCCACTACTTGATGGTAGGACTTCTGTGGCCCATTATGATGCATGTGCTTTATCCGTACTGACCATCCTTTTTGGCAGATCATTTTATGCCATAAGGCCAAAATTGAAGCATATTCAAAGCTCAAGTGGACCACACCACTAGAAAAGTTAGAGATAATGACATCCACTGTTGAAAGCTTCGTAGGGCCTGCAGTACCGCTTATTTGTCATCCAACTCGTCATAAGCTCATCGTATACATGGATGAAGGGAAAACACAAATATTAGCTTGATCCAAAACTTATGTGGCCCCTAAGAAGTTTTCAATGGTAGGCATTCAATCCCCACTGTTTCCTATGGTGTGGTCTACTTGAGATTTGGATCTGCCTCTCTCTCTCTCTCTCTCTCTCTCTCTCTCTCTCTTTTTAACGTCATTCCCTAAAATGAGCTGGCAAAGTAGATGTACCATATGGATAACATACATACATTGTAATGGCCCCATAGAGGTCACTAGCCAAACCACGTGCCTCTTTAAGATAGCATATGAAAATATATATGGGATGGAGGGGGGACCAAGGCTCCTTAATTAAGAGCTTCATCTCAAATTTTACCTGTCGATCAGTCACATGGCTCTTTTTGTCCTCTACATGCTTGTATTCCATGTACAAAAATACGGAGACAAGTATAAGGGGCCTCATATTCATGTTGTAATTGATCACACCAAGGTACAATCCTAGGTGGCAGGACCTTCCACTACTTGGTGGTAGGACTTTTAAGTGATGTATGTTTTATCCGTGCTGTCCATCCTTTTTGTCGGATCATTTAATTTTACACTATGAGCCCAAAATGAAAACATATCCAAAGCTCAAGTCACGACGTGAAAAATGGAAAAAAATGACGGATTTAGCGACGGTTCTGGACCGTCTCTAAAATTGCTTGGTTTAAAAACGCTTTAGAGGCGGCTGTAAATCGTCTCTAAACTTTTAGACGGCTCTTGACCGTCCCTAATATTGTCTTAAAAAGTTGAGTGTCCAAAAATCATTTAAGACGGTCGCTGACCGTCTTATATGCAGTCATCTGAGACGATCAACGACCATCCGCATTAGAGACGGTCCTTGACCATCTTATATGCGGCCATCAGAGACGGTCATTGCCCGTCTGCATTAGAGATGGTCGCTGACCGTCTTTTACTTGTATTCTGAGACTGCCAAAGACCGTCTCTATTAGAGATGGTCCTTAGCTATCTTATATCCCGGTGAAAGACTGCCTCTATTAGAGACAGTCAAAGACTGTCTCTATTGGAGACGGTCCTAGACTGTCTCTAATGCTCAGTTTAATTCAAAGCCTTGGTGAAAATTAGAGACAGTCTTAGACCGTCTCTATTAGAGACTGTGAAGGACCATCTCTAATGGTCAGGTAAAATATTAAGTTGGAAGACCATAGTGAAAAATTAGACTATCAGAGCCCCTCCCTATTATGCTTAGGTCAAAAATTAAAAAGCTCAAAAAAAATTATGAATTTCGAAAAAGAAATAGTTGAAAAGCTTAGAAAATTAATTAACAATGTTTAAGAAAAATTTAAATTTTGAAAAAAAAAAACTGTGATTTTATAAAAATCTAGATTTTGAAAAAAAAAATTAAGAACTTCGAATAATGTTGATAATTTTGAAAAAAAAATTTGATAAAAAAATGATATTTTGAAAAAGAAAATTTAAAAAATTAAACAAATTTGTGAAAAAAATTGACAAATTGTAAAAAGAACATATATTTTAAGAAGGAAAACTAGATTTTGTATTTTGACAAGAAAATTTTAAAAGTTATATAACAAAAGTGATATTTAAAAGATGAAATTTTGAAAAAGAAAATTTAAAAAATTAAACAAAATTGTGAAAAAATTGACAAATTGTAAAAAAATATATATTTTAAAAAAGAAAACTAAATTTTGTATTTTGACAAGAAAAATTGAAAAGTTAGATAATAAAAGTAAGATTTTGATGATGTGTATATATATAGTTTTTATATCATATGAATGAAATTATATATATATATATATATATATATATATATATATATATATAATTAAAAGGTAATATTTAAATGATTTGTAATATCACATGAAAAAGAATATTGAGAAGTTTAGAAATTTTAACTATGTTTAAGAAAAATTTTGAGAGCAAAATAATGCTTTTGAAGAAAAAAAATCGGCATTTTGAAATTTTTGAGAAAAAAATTTAAAATATGAGAAATTTTTTGAGATTTTGAAAATAAAAATTCAAAATTTGTATTTTAAATATTTTATAATAAAAATGATATTTAGTTAAAAGAGTAAAAACAATATACATTTTGAATAAAAAATGTTAAATTTATTTGTGAAAAATAAAATTAAATAAAAAATGTTAAATTTATTTGTGAAAAATAAAATTACTAAATTATTAAGCACATCCACTAATTGAACCTTTAATTATTTTTGAACAATCTAATCAGTTCAAATTGAAGAGTAAATAACTTCAAATGTTTAAATCAAATTTCACTAAAATCGTTGATCAATCTTGTATGCCCAATATCTTTCTCATATGTAGCCTGATTGAGGCAAGTAACTAGTCAAATTGAGAGTATTGATCAGTAAAATAGAGTGAATGGACCAGACATGTAAAATGGGCCAAATATTTTGGTTAAAAGTGTGACCCAACTTACTGACCTCGTGAGAACCTAAGAATTGATGTTAGTAAGTTTTGTGGGCCCCATCATGATGTGTGTAGAACATCAACACCATGGATTTGATGTGTCCCCTTTAAGTTATGAGATATCTCAAAAATCATCAGTAAACGAAACTCAAGTGGGTCATACCATTTAAAACTATGTGAAGAACATGAGTTAATTTTGGATGCGGTTGAAACTTGGTCTGTCTAATCATCCAAGTGGGACACACATTATGAGTGGGTTGGATATGTGAATCACATTAGGCAATCCTAATATATGATTATGAATGTTTTAAGGAAACCTTTCTCCACTATATTTAAGCGAGTTACTCGTTACCTTTACCAGAGTAAACTCTGTGGGGTTTACCGTTATTTATTTATTTTATCCACTCCATTCGTCCATGTTAATAGATAATTTGAGGTCTAAAGAACAAAAGGAAGCATATCCAAAGCTCAAGTGGACCACACCACAGGAAATAGTGTGATTGAACCTCTACCATTTAAAATCTCGTGAAGGCCATAGAAGTTTTGGATCAAGCTGATGTTTGTGTTTTCTATTCATTTATATATTTTTGATATCAACCTTTAACTGTTTTTGGACAATCTAATCAGTTCGGACATGAAGAGTAAATAACTTCAGATGTTTAAATCAAACTTCACTCAAATTGTTGATCAATCTTGTTTGCCCAATATCTTTCTCATATGTAGTATGATTGAGGCGAGTAACTAGTCAAATTGAGGGTAATGATCAGTAAAATAGAGTGAATGGACTAGACATGTAAAATGGGTCTATCACGATATGTGTCGAACATCAACACCGTGCATTTGATGTCTCCCCTTTAGCTTATGAGATATCTGGACCACATTATAGGAGACAATGTTGAATGAGCGTCGACCATTAAAAACCTTTTGGGGGCTATATAAAGTTTTGGATCAATCTGATATTTTTTTCCCTTCATCTAGGCCTGTATGATCTAATCAACAGATTGGATGTCAAATAAAAAGTACAGTGGGCCTTAGGAGGGTTTTAATGGTGGATATATCCAACCACTATTGTTTTCATGTGGTGTGATCCACACCGTCAATCCATTTTTCCAAATCATTTTAGGGCCCGTTTCGACGGGTGGATTGGAAGGAATTGGAAGTTAAATCCCTAGATTGGCTGGGTGTGCCAAACAAACTGGGTGATATGATCTTGGGATATATAGCAATCCCATGGATCTTAAGACAATCCACTGACAACACCATCATTACCTTTAAATCCCATCCAATCCACCCTAATCTGTTCAAATTTGCCTGGGACATGTTTGGTTCAAGGGATTGGAAGGGATAAGAAGGTTTAATCCCAGGATTGGCCGAGTGTGCCAAACAGACTTGATATAGCAATCCGGGGGATATAGCAATTCCATGGATCTTAAGACACTCTATTGACAACGCCATCATTACCTTGAAATCCATGCCATCCACCCTAATACCATTCGATCCCTTCCAATCCACTCATCCAAACAGACCCTTAGTGGTTGAGTCCACAATTAAAGTATATCCAAAGCTCAAGTGGACCATACCACAGGAAACAGTGGGAATAATGATTTCCACCGTTGAAATCTTTCTATGGCCTACAGTGATTTTTATTTGTCATCCAACATGTTCAATAGATCACAAATACGTGGATGAAGGGAAAACTAAAATATCAACTTGATCTAAAACTTTAGTGGTCTCCCAACTTGATCACAAATACATGTAGACGTTCAATTTATACTGTTTCCTATGATGTGGTCCGCTTCATATTTTTATAGACTTCAATTTTGACCTTACGTAATAAAATTATATGTTAAAATGGATAGATGGAGTGGATAAATTGAATAAATCATAGTGGACCCCACAGGATTTACTCAGTACGCTTAGGGTATAAGGGACCCTATAGGGCCTAAAAAAAAAATATGTGTCTCATCTAAGTCGTCTATATATTTTAAAATATTATTGTAGGTCATGAAACCAAAAATCATCTAGATCGAAGGCTAAAGTGGACCATACAGTAGGAAAAAAATGAATTATAACTCAATCTCAAGTGGACCACATTGCAGGAAATAGTGTTGATTGAATTTTGACCATTAAAAATGTTTTGGCGGCCATAAAAGTTTTGGATCAAGCCGATATTTATTTTTTCCCTTCATCTGGGTCTTTATGTCCAAATCAACAGATTGGATGTCAAAAAAACAGTACAGTGGGCCTTAGAAGAATTTTATTTGTGAATATCCATTCATTAATTTTCTCCTGTGGTGTGGCCCACCCAGGATTTATATCCCTATCATTTTTTGCATCAAGCACTAAAATGATCTGTAAAAATGAATGAACCGAATGGATGAAACATGTACATCATGGTGGGGCCCACAGAGCATCGAACACCAGCCACGGTACGACCCAAATTTGGGCAAGCGCTCAAAATAGAGCCGCGCGCCCAATGTCCCCGGCACCCCCCCATTTCAACAGGCCGCCCGCCCGCCCTCTCTCTATCTTTCCCTCTTTCTCTCTCTCTCTCTCTCTCTCTCTCTCTCTCTCTCTCTCACGTCCCGGTCCCGGACCGCGCGACTCTCTCTCTCTCTCTCTCTCTCGCCATCCCGGTCCTAGACCCGCGCGACTCTCTCTCTCTCCGTCCCCCCGGACTCTCTCTCTACGCTCCCTCTCGTCCCCCTCTCTCTCTCTCTCTCTCTCTCTCTCTCTCTCTCTCCTCTCCCTCCCTCCCTCCCTCTCCGTCCTGGTCCCAGATTTGGTGCGGCCAGCAGCCCCTGCCCTTCATCTCACTACAAGAAATATGGTTTTTACCTACGAAACTTTTACCTACGAAAGTATTTTTTGTAGGTAAAGATGACTTTTATCGACGAAAATTATTTTCGTAGGTAAAAGCATACTTTTACCAATGAAAAACCATCTTTACCTACGAAAATTTTCGTAGGTAAAGGGTGTTTTAACTTTAAACTTTATTTTTGCCTACGAAATTGGATTTTGTAGGTGAAACTCATCTTTACCTACGAAAATATTCGTAACTATAGGGTCTTTTAAATTTTTTCTATAAAACCCATATTTACCTACGAAACTATTCGTAGCTAAAGCGTCTTTTAAAATTTTCTCCATATTTACCTACGAAAATAAGCATAGCTAAAGAGTCTTTTGAACTTTTAAAAAAATAAAAAATTGAAAACTTTACTTTTACCAACGAAATTGAATTTCGTAGGAAAACCCATATTTTTCCTACGAAAATATTTGTAGTTGAAGAGTTAGTCAACGTTTTCAAAAAATAGAAAATTTAAAACCTTTCTTTTATCTACGAAATTTAATTTTGTAGGGAAAACCCATATTTACCTACGAAAATATATGTAGCTAAAGGGTCTTTTGAACTTTAAAAAAAATAAAAAATTGAAAACTTTACTTTTACCAACGAAATTGAATTCCGTAGGGAAAACCCATTTTTACCTACGAAAGTATTCGTAGCTAAAGGGTCTATTAAATTTCAAAATCCTTACTTTTACCTACGAATTATAATTTCGTAGGGAAAAACCATATTTTCTTTCAAAATATAGAAAATTAAAAACCTTTCTTTTACCTACGAAATTTAATTCCGTAGGGAAAACCCATAATTACCTACGAAAATATTCATAGCTAAAGGGTCTTTTGAACATTTAAAAAAACAAAAAATCAAAAACGTTACTTTTACCTACGAAATCAAATTTTGGTAGAGAAAACCCATCTTTGCCTACGAAACTAGTCATAACTGAAGGGTCTGAAATTTTTTGAAAATAGAAAATCCAAAACCTTCCTTTTACCTAAGAAATTTTATTTCGTAGGTAAAACCCATATTTACCTACGAATATTTTCGTAGGTAAAAGGTGTTTTAATTATTTTTTACCTCTTTCCCTACGACAATTTTTGTAGGTAAAGGGCATTTTCAAATATTCACATTACAAACAAACGACTTCCAAAATTTGAATATGTAAAAGTCATCTTTCCCTACGACCATTTTCGTAGGTAAAAGTCAAAATTTGAATCTATAAAAGTCATCTTTCCCTACGACCATTTTCGTAGGTAAAGGGTGTTTTCAATTTATCAAAATTTATATAAGTCATCTTTCCCTACTACAATTTTCGTAGGTAAAGGGTCTTTTCAAATTTTATTTACCTACGAAATCTAATTTGGTAGGTAAAAGCCATATTTACCTATGGAAATTGTCGTAGGTAAAGGTGTTTTGAATTTTTGAAAAAACCAAAAATTGAAAAGTTTACTTTTACCTACCAATGGTTTAGTAGGTAGGAAAACGTCTATGAGACTTTTACCTACGACTATTTTCGTATGTAAAACATACATTGAGACTTTTGCCTACGAAAATTTTTGTAGGTAAAAACGTTTCTACGTATTATGTAAAAGTCTTTTTTAAAAAATAAAATTTTCAACTCAAAATTCTTGACATACACCTGTTACAATATACTTCATCATATTCTTCCTAATATACACCTATTATATAATATATTTCATCATATTCACATTCACATCCATCTAAACCCAAACTACGTAAATCCATCCAAACATAAACTGCATTCATCCAAACATAAACTACATCCATCCAAACACAAACAATCTTATCCACAAGACATTCATCCATGCATAAATACATATAAGTTTAACATCATAAATAAAATACAAAAAATTATTCATAGCGTTAGGGAATTGAGCATAGGTTAAGGTTTAGGTTTAGGAAATCGGGTTCCGGTTCGGGATCGGGTTTTGGTTTGGGTTTTCAAGCTTAGTTTTAGGTTTAGGTAAGGGAGTTGAGATTAGCATTAGGTGTAGGTTTAGGTTTAGGGATTTGACAACACATTTAGGTTTTAGGTTTAGGTTTAGGTTTAGGTTATAGGTTATAGGTTATAGTGTAGGGAATTGAGAATCGGTTATGGTTTAGCTTTAGGAAATCGGGTTCGGGTTCGGGATTGGGTTTTGGTTTGGGTTTTCAAGTTTAGGTTTAGGTTTAGGTTAGGGAGTTGAGAATAGGATTAGGTGTAGGTTTAGGTTTATGGATTTGAGAACACATTTAGATTTTAGGTTTAGGTTTAGGTTATTAAGGTTATAGGTAGGTTATAGGTTATAGCTGTAGGGAATTGAGAATAGGTTAAGGTTTAGGTTTAGGAAATCGAGTTCGGGTTCGAGATCGGGTTTTGCTTTGGGTTTTCAAGTTTAGGTTTAGGTTTAGGTTAGGGAGTTGAGATTAGTATTATGTGTAGGTTTAGGCTTAGGTATTGGAGAACACATTTAGGTTTTAGGTTTACATTTAGGTTTAGGTTATAGTTTATGTTATAGGTAAGTTATAGGTTATAGCTATAGGGAATTGAGGATAGGTTAAGGTTAAGGTTTAGGTTTAGGAAATCGGGTTTGGGTTTGGGATCTTGTTTAGGTTTGGGTTTTCAAGTTTATGTTTAGGTTTAGGTTAGGGAGTTGAGATTAGGATTAGGTGTGGGTTTAGGTTTAGGGATTTGAGACACATTTAGGTTTTAGGTTTAGGAAATGGTTTAGGGTTATAGGTAGGTTATAGGTTATGGCTATAGGGGAATTGAGAATCGGTTATGGTTTAGGTTTAGGAAATTGGGTTCGGGTTCGGGATCGGGTTTTGGTTTGGGTTTTCAAGCTTAGTTTTAGGTTTAGGTAAGGGAGTTGAGATTAACATTAGGTGTAGGCTTAGGTTTAGGGATTTGACAACCCATTTAGGTTTTAGGTTATAGGTTTAGGTTATAGGTTATAGCTGTAGGGAATTGAGAATCGATTATGGTTTAGCTTTAGGAAATCGGGTCGGGTTCGGGTTTTGGTTTGGGTTTTCAAGTTTAGGTTTAGGTTTAGGTTAGGGAGTTGAGAATAGGATTAGGTGTAGGTTTAGGTTTAGGAATTTGAGAACACATTTAGATTTTAGGTGTAGGTTTAGGTTATTAACGTTATAGGTAGGTTATAAGTTATAGCTATAGGGAATTGAGAATAGGTTAAGGTTTAGGTTTAGGAAATCGAGTTCGGGTTCGAGATCGGGTTTTGCTTTGGGTTTTCAAGTTTAGGTTAGGGAGTTGAGATTAGTATTAGGTGTAGGTCTAGGTTTAGGTATTGGAGAACAAATTTATGGTTTAGGTTTACATTTAGGTTTAGGTTATAGGTTTAGGTTATAGGTAGGTTATAGGTTATAGGGATTTGACAACACATTAGGGAATTAAGGATAGGTTAAGCTTTAATTAGGAAATCGGGTTCGGGTTCGGGATCTTATTTAGGTTTGGGTTTTCAAGTTTATGTTTAGGTTTAGGTTAGGGAGTTGAGATTAGGATTAGGTGTGGGTTTAGGTTTAGGGATTTGAGAACACATTTAGGTTTTAAGTTTAGGAAATGGTTTAGGTTTAGGTTATAGGTAGGTTATAGTTATAGCTTATAGGGAAATTTCGAGAATCGGTTTTCATTTAGGTTTAGGTTTAGGAAATTATTATTAGGTGGGTTTAGGTTTAGGGATTGGGTTTTGGTTTTAGGTTTACGTTTAGGTTTAGGTTATAGGTTTAGGTTATAGGTTCAAGGATAGGTTAGTTTAGGTTTAGGTTTAGGTAAGGAGTTGAGAGGTTAGCATTAGGTGTAGGTGTAGGTTTAGGGATTTGACAACCCATTTAGGTTTTAGGTTTAGGTTGGTTTAGGTTATAGGTAGGTTATAGGTTATAGTTATAGAATTGAGAATCGGTTATGGTTTAGCTTTAGGAAATCGGGTTCGGGTTTTGGTCGGAGTTTTGGTTTGGGTTTTCAAGTTTTAGGTTTAAGTTTTAAGGTTAGGGAGTTGAGAATAGGATTAGGTGTAGGTTTAGGTTTAGGGATTTGAGAACACATTTAGATTTTAGGTTTAGGTTTAGGTTTTAGGTTAAGGTTAAACCTATAACCTAAACCTAAAACCTAAACCTAAACCTAAACCTAAAACCTAAATGTGTTCTCCAATCCCTAATCCTAAACCTACACCTAATGCTAATCTCAACTCCACTAACCTATACCTAAACCTAAACTTGAAAACCCAAACCAAAACCCGATCCCAAATTTCTAAACCGAAACTTATTCTCGAACCCTAATTCCTTAAAGCTAAACCATAACCACTTCTTCATTCCCTACTCCCGAACACGGTGAACTGATTTCTAAACCTAACCTAAACCTAAACCTAAACCTAAACCTAAACCTAAAACCTAAAACCTGTGTTGTCAAATCCCTAAACCTAAACCTACACCTAATTCTAATCTCAACTCCTTACCTAAACTTAAAACTAAGCTTGAAAACCCAAACCAAAACTTGATCCCAAACCCGAACCCGATTTCTTAAACCTAAACCATAACCGATTCTCAATTCCCTATAGCTATAACCTATAACCTAAACTAAACCTACTAAACCTTAACCTAAACCTAAAATGTGTTCTCAAATCCCTAAATCTAAACCCACACCTAATCCTATTCTCAACTCCCTAACCTAAACCTAAACCTAAACTTAAAAAACCCAAACCTAAACCCGATCCCGAACCCAAACCCGATTTCCTAAACCTAAACCTTAACCTATTCTCAATTCCCTACAACTATAACCTATAACTCTACCTATAACTTAAACTTAAAACCCAAACCTAAACAGACAATTCCAAAAACCTAAATGTGTTCTCAAATCCCTAAACCTAAACCCACACCTAATCCTATTACCAACTCCCTAACCTAAACCTAAACTCTAAACTTAAAACCCAAACCTAAAACCCGATCCCGAACTCGAACCCGATTTCCTAAACCTAAACCTTAACCTATTCTCGGTTCCCTACGGCTACCTAAACCTAAACCTAAACCTAAACCTAAACCTAAACCTAAACCTAAAAACCTAAACCTAAAACCTAAATGTGCTCTCAAATCCCTAAACCAAACCTACACCCAATCCTAATCTCAACTTCTAACCTAAACCTAAGCCTAAACTTGAAAAACCCAAACCTTAACCCGATCCCGAACCCAAACCCGATTTCCTAAACCTAAATCTTAACCTATTCTCACTTCCCTATAGCTATAACCTATAACCTTAACCAAAACCTATAACCTTAACCAAAACTTATAACCTTAACCTAAACCTAAAATCTAAACCTAAACCTAAACCTAAACCAAAAACTATAACATACTTAAACCAAAACCTATATCCTAAACCTTAACCTATAACCTATAAGCTATAACCTAAACTTATAACATATAACTTAACCTTAACCTAAACCTAAACCTATAACCTAAACCTAAACTTAAACTTTAAACCTAAATGTATTCTCAAATCCCTAAACCTAAACCTAAACCTACACCTAATCCTGATCTCAACTCCCTAACCTAAACCTAAACATGAAAACCCAAACCTAAACCTGATCTTGAACCTGAACCCGATTTCGTTAACCTAAACCTTAACTTATTCTCAATTCCTTAAAGTTTTAACCTATAACCTAAACCTAAACCTTAACCAAAACCTATAACCTTAACCTAAACCTTAACCAAAACCTATAACCTTAACCTTAACCTTAACCTAAACCTAACTTATACTTATAAATCCTAATTTATTTAATAAAAGTTCATTTACAGTTAAGTTATTTTCTTAATAAGTTTATGGTCTTAATCTATTATTTACGAAATTACAGGATAAATTTGAATTGGATTTGAGTGTTTCACACATTTCCTTTGCTTTAATCTATTATTTTTTGTATTTTATTTATTATGTTAAACTTATATGTATTTATACATGATGTAGTTTATGTTTGGATGGATTTATTTATGTACTTTGGAGTTAAATGGATGTGAATGTGAATATGATGAAATATATTACATAACAGGTGTATATCAAGAAATATATTGTAGTTGAAAAAAAAAATCTTTTACCTACGAAAATTTTCATAGGTAAAAGTCTCATCCAAGTTTTTACCTACGAAAATTTTCATAGTTAAAAGTCCCATCCATGTAACGTAAGTAGTTTTATAAATACCTTTTAGCTATGAAACGATTGGTAGGTAAAAAGTGTTTTCAATGTTTTTAGTTACGAAAATATTCGTAGGTAAAAAGTCTTGTAAAAAGTTTTAGCTACGAAATTGTTGGTAGGTAAAAAGTGTTTTAAATATTTTTACCTTTGAAATTGTTGGTAGGGAAAGAGTCTTGTAAATATTTTTAGCTACGAAATTGTTGGTAGGTAAAAAGTGTTTTAAATATTTTTAGCTATGAAAATATTCGTAGGTAAAAAGTCTTGTAAATATTTTTAGTTACGAAATTGTTTGTAGGTAAAAAGTCTTGTAAATAGTTTTAGCTACGAAATTGTTGGTAGGTAAAAAGTGTTTTAAATATTTTTAGCTAGGAAAATATTCGTAGGTAAAAAGTCTTGTAAATATTTTTAGTTACGAATTTGTTGGTAGATAAAAAGTCTTGTAAATATTTTTAGCTATGAAATTGTTGGTAGGTAAAAAGTGTTTTAAATATTTTTAGCTCTGAAAATATTCGTAGGTAAAAAAATCTTTAAATATTTTTAGCTACGAAATTGTTGGTAGCTAAAAAGTGTTGTAAATATTTTTACCTACAAAATTATTCGTAGGTAAAAAGTTTTGTGAATATTTTTTCCAACGAAAATTAGTGTTGGTAAAATGTTTTGCCTACGAAATATTTCGTCGGCAAAAGTCTTACCTTTGCTAATGAAATTTTTTTTTTTCATGGGTAAAAGGTTTTCCTCTCAGACTTTTAGCAAGGAATTTGCCAACAAAAATTTTCATAGGTAAAACTTTTTGCCTACGAAAATCAGACTTTTGCCTACGAAAATTTTCGTTGGTAAAAGTGGCTTTTCTTGTAGTGTCTCTTCCCCGACCAGGTACTTATTTCTGTGAATGTTTAAGGTGTGCACAACATGTGTTTGATGAAATGTCTCTGCTGGAGAAGGTGGATTGCATACTTTGTAACTCAGCATGCGAGTAAACTCTATGGGGCCACTGTGATGTGTGTGTCTTATCCATGCAGGCCATCTATTTTTCAACTCATTTTATGGCATGAACCCAAATGGAAGCATATCCAGTGCTCAAGTGGTCCCACCACAGGAAACAATGGGAATCGAAGACCCACTGTTGAAAACTTCTTAGGGCAGTAGAAGTTTCGAATCAAGCTAATATTTGTGTTTTCCCTATGTTTATGTCAGCTTATGAACAAGTTGGGTGACAAATAAACATCGATGTGGGCCTTACGAAAATCTCAACTGTGGATGTCATAATCCCCACTCTTTCCTGTGTGTGTTCCAAAATTGGGCTAGGCTGGGTGTGGCCAGGCTGAAGCATGCAAGGCCGACAAATGGGGCTAGGCTGGGTGTGGATAGGCTAAAGCATGCTCAAGTCCAATACATGAGCTGAGGACCTGAGTCGAGGCTCACATGAATTGGGCTCCTGCCACCCAGGGTGGATGATGAAACCAACAGGCTGCAAGGCTCAGCCCAGTCTCTTCGTCTCCTGCATACAGTTACTGTTCTTCTTAACCATTTATTTGTACGCCACAAATAAAAAATGTTAAGAATGGCATTGGTTAACAGCTCACCAAACTAGCAGAATGGAAAGTAGATTCCTTCTCTTTTTTACTCAATAACTTCAAAAAACACAATACCATGAATTTCATTACTACAACTTCTTTTCCATTTCCATGCACAAAACTAGAATGACCCTTTTAGCATTAGAGCTTTGGAAGCTCCAAATCAAAACACAAAACCAAACACCATTTGGAATTTCTTGTAATGGGTATCTAGAAAAAACCCCCCAAAAACATCAATTTCTGCTGAAATTATTTAGAAATGGAAATTTGAGGGACTGGTTTATGGTTACAGGCTTACAGCAGACAATAATAGTACTTTTTTGCCAAATGGTGTGTCCTAACCATTGCATTTTGATTGAGTGTTGACTGTTGCTGTATTTTCTTTCTTGCCCATCTTTTTGTTGAATGTGAACCTCTGAAATGGCCAATTCCAGAGCATAAAACAGGAAGGTTGATCTAATAAAATTGTATGTGTCTGCACATAGATTAATTATATGTGAGTGATAGCTGCTAGAGCATGATTTGCAGCATGTTCCAGCTCACCATCATCCAGATTTATGCAAAGTGGGTGTTTACATGTATGTTTTTGGGGAATGGTCATATTTGTAATGGTGTATGTTACCATCCACCACTGGGAGTGGTCCCAACATGTTACACATACAATATCTGAGATGTTCAAAACATATACCTCCCAACCTAGAAAAAAAGGTTTTTTGGTGCAAAAATCAGGCTGGTCCACCCATCAGGTGGGCCACATAAAATGAAATAATGGGCTGTTTAAGTTAGATCTGCTGACGGTCTGATTCAATGCACTTGTGGTCCACCTAATGAATGGACTGTCCATATGCGATTTCATGCTGGGGTTTTACTTTTCATGACTCAGATGCTATATACACATGACCTGTTGCCATGCTTATTGGGATGGATGGTAACTTGCAGTCCAATCAGTGCGAATGTGATCATTCCTATAATATCTTTTGACTGCTTGCTAGGGATCAACTTGGATCTGGCCTTGTTTTAGCTCACTTGCCATTTGTATTTGAAGGATGCCCACTCATTTCCTTTATTTATGCGATTTCCAAAATTGTCACTTTGATATAAAAATGTATGCATGCATGGATGGAAGATTGGATGGATGGATCATCACGCATGTGTGTGTATGTGTGTATGCATGCATGGATAGATGGATGGATTGTTAGACCATGGATGGATGGATCATCATGCATATGTTTATGTATGAATGCATGCATGGATGGATGGATGTATCATCATGCATGTTTGTATGCATGTTTGTATGTATGCGTGATCCCAAACCTAAACCCGATCCCAAACCCGAACCCGATTTCCTAAACCTAAACGTTAACTTATTCTCAATTCCCTAAAGCTATAACCCATAACCTAAAACCTACACCTAATCATGTGCATATATTTGCGGATATATATAGATCTATATTTTTGTCTGTGTAAGTCTGTATGACCTCCAATCCATCCAATTGGTTTGCCCCACCATGAAGATCACTTGGTGCAAAAGTCCAAATTATCCGCTCATCAAGTGGTCATACTTGTACATAGGACCAGTTTGGTGGTTGTCCATTGTTTTTTGTGGTCCACATGATGAGGGGATTGGTCTGATTTTTGCATCAGGTGTTCTTTGTGGTGGGGCCAAGCAATGAGTGCATCATCACAGTTTTTGCATTTATGTATTTCTATTTTATTGATGAATTACTTTACTATGAATAATTGCACATCATTTTTAGGCTTTAACTAGATATTTAATTTGTACTCTCTAGATTTTATAGGTGATGCTACTTGCACATTTCAGGCGATTGATGAGAGAGTTTACACATATGCATGACCAAGCTATTCATCCAAGTTGCTTAAACTATATCTAAGCTATGCAAGTTTATATATATATATATATATATATATATATATATATATATATATATATGTTGTTGTTTTCCATTTGGCTTAAACTATATTCTAGTTCCTTTTTAACAAGCAGCTTAAACTATATCTAAGCTGTGTAAGTTTACATCTCATTGCTTTGGAGACGAGTTAATAGCCGAAAAATGTTAACATGAGAATGACCTATACTACTGTATGCATTTGGCACCAATTCTTAATGTTGGCAACTCACCGACCCTGCACATGGCATACCTGTACCTCTCCAAAGGTCACACTGATTGGATGATCTTAACTGTCTGAAATTGCCGTTGGATTTGGACCATTTTCTTTATGACTATCCTAAAGAACTTTGAGTTGTACTATTCTTTTTAAACATCGATATGCTTCAATCTCCTTTGATCTGCACTCAAACCTATTGTGTTGAAGGGCGCATCCATTCTGTTGGGTAAAACACTTATTTTAATATCACAATGATTGGATAATCTCAACCATCTGATATTACCCTTGAATTTAGACAATTTTGTTTTTGACCAAGGTATTGATGAACTTTGAGTTGCACTCCTCTTTCTTAAACGTGTACATTTTTTCTTAACCTCTAGTTACACTCTTCTTCTTCTTCTTTTTTCACATTGACATGTTTTAATCCCACCTTGTGTTTTGTAGGTCACATCCATTCAATTTGGTATAGATCCCTTTTGTTAATTTTACACAAGTACACATTTGTTAAAATATCATTGTAAAGCCTTTTCTTATAAAAAACTCATTCTGAGAAGGCAGCATTCACTGTGATGGCACTTCATAGCATGCTTTTTATCATATAATTTCGTTGTGAACAGGGAACTACAGTAAGAATAGAATTTGGTGATTCCACCACTGCTGTAGATCCTTCTGATGCCCACACGATCAGCCAGTCCTTTCCCCATACGTATGGTCAGCCGTTGGCTCACTTCCTGAGAGCAACTGATAAGATCTCTGAGGCTCAAATCTTCGCCAACTTGACAGAAAGACAAATAGCATCAGTGGCCACAAATTGCAACCTGGATTTAAACAAGGTTCGAGGTGCCGTCAACAATACTAATAGAATCCTCCAGGTCAGATTGTTGATTGGACCTGATTTTATTTAAATGATCTTGATAATTCATTTTATTTAAATGAGGAGACCCGGATGTGCGTCGGAGCTATCCGGATGGATGATGAATGTATTTGCGAATGTAAATGAAATTAAAAAACTTATTATATATATATATGTTATCAATAGAGGATACCTTGTTTAGGGGGACATGAAATTCTTGTAGCTTATGGTATGGTGACCCAATATTGGTTGTATGTTACTAGTATGTAGTAGATAATACTAGGTTTAATAGTAGATAATACTAGAGAATACCTAAACCTAAACCTACACTTATAACTTATAACCTAAACCTATAACCTAAACCTAAACTTAAAACCCAAACGTAAACCCGATCTCGAACCTGAACCCGAACTCGATTTCCTAAACCTAAACCTTAACGTATTCACTACCAGAAAACAGGCCAAAGGCTACGGCTAAAAACCGTAGCCAAAAGCCTACGGCTACGGTTAATATCCGTAGCACGACCGTAGCCATTGGTGCCGTAGCCGTAGGTCTAAAAGCTATGGCTACGGATAAAAGTCGTAACTGTAGACATAATGGCTATGGACTTAATCCGTAGCCGTTTCTTCTGTAGCGCTAAAGTTTTACAGCTACAGATTATTTCTGTAGCCAAAAGTTGAGAACAAACCGTAGCAATAGGCTTAAATTACCAACAGCTACGGTTTTTAGATATAGGCTACAGTTAATAGCCGTAGCTAATGAGACAATAGGTACGGATTAAATCCATAGCAATATTGTCTGTAGCTTAAATTATATACAACTACGAATATTACTTGTAGCTAAAAGTCCGTAGCAATATGCCAAATTTAATAAAGGCTACACTTGTCAGATTTGTGGGTACGGTCAATATCCGTAGCTATTTTGTATATTAAAAAATTATTTATAATCATTTGTTCATTCAATTACCACCTGTACAATCATTCATTCATTCAATCAATTACAATCCAATTCATTCAATCAATTACAATTACAATTACAATAATGCTGAAAATACAAATCTTTGACTTCATTAGAGAAATATGCTCGACTTCACCATGAAATTTCAACAACTTCGTATATTCCCTCATCCTACAAACAGTCATGTCATTCATAAATTAGAATGCCCATTGGGGAAAAGAAAGACAAAGTGAAAGAAGTGCATCATATATAACCACTTTTTTTTTTCTTAATGAATTAAAAAAAAAAAAAACTCAAAGAGGAATGAAATTGACACAAAAGAAATGGTCTCACCATATGATTATAGGTTTTAGTTTAGGTTATAGGTTTAGGTTAAGGTTAGGCTATAGCTTATAATTAAGTTTAGGTTATAGGTTACAGGTTAAGGTTTAGGTTATAGGTTTTGGTTTAGGTTAAGGTTATAGGTTTAGGTTTAGGTTAAGGTTTAGGTTTAGGTTATAGGTTTAGGTTATAGCTTAAGGTTTAGGTTAAGGTTTAGGTTATAGGTTATAGATTTTGGTTTAGGTTATAGGTTATTGGTTTAGGTTAAGGTTTAGGTTTAGGTTTAGGTTATAGGTTTTGGGAATTGAGAATGGGTTTGGCTTTAAGTTATAGGTTTTGGTTTTGGTTTAGGTTATATGTTTTGATTTAGGTTATAGGTTATAGGTTTAGGTTTAGGCTTATGTTATAGGTTTTGGATTTGAGAATGGGTTTGGGTTTAGGTTATAGGTTTTGGTTTTGGTATAGGTTATAGGTTTTGGGATTTGAGAATGGGTTCGAGTTTAGGTTATAGATTTTTGGATTTAGGTTTAGGTTATAAGTTTTGGATTTAGGTTTGGGTTATAGGTTTTTAGATTTGAGAATGGGTTATGGTTTAGGTTTAGGAAATCGGGTTCAGGTTCGGGATTGGGTTTAAGTTTGGGTTTTCAAGTTTAGGTTTAGGTTTAGGTTAGGGAGTTGAGATTAGGATTAGGTGTAGGTTTAGCTTTAGAATTGAGTTTAGGTTATAGGTTTAGGGAAATGTTAGGTTTAAGTTATAGGTTTTGGGATTTGGGAATAGTTTTAGGTTATAAGTATAGGTTTAGGTTAGGTTATAGGTTAAGGTTTAGGGATTTGAGTTTCGGTTATAGGTTTAGGTTTAGGTCTAGGTTTTGGTTTAGGTTTTAGGTTTTAGGTTTAGTTAAGGTTAAGGTTTACATTATAGGTTTTTGGATTTGAGAATAGGTTCCGGTTTAAGTTATAGGTTTTGGTTTTAGTTTACGTTATAGGTTTTGGGATTTGAGAATGGGTTTGGGTTTAGGTTATAGGTTATGGTTTTGGTTTAGGTTTAGGTTATAGGTTTTGGATTTGAGAATGGGCTTGGGTTTAGGTTATAGGTTTTGGTTTTGGTTGTAGTTTAGGTTATAGGTTATAGGTTTTGTTTTAGGTTATAGGTTATAGGTTTAGGTTTAGGTTATAGGTTTTGGGAATTGAGAATGGGTTCGGGTTTAGGTTATAGGTTTTGGGATTTGAGAATGGGTTCGGGTTTAGGTTATAGGTTTTGGTTTTGGTTTAGGTTATAGGTTTTGGGGTTTGAGAATGGGTTTGGGTTTAGGTTATAGGTTATGGTTTTGGTTTAGGTTTAAGTTATAGGTTTTGGGATTTGAGAATGGTTACGGGTTTAGGTTTAGGAAATCGGGTTCATGTTCGGGATTGGGTTTAAGTTTGGGTTTTCAAGTTTAGGTTTAGGTTTAGGTTAGGGAGTTGAGATTAGGATTAGGTGTAGGTTTAGCTTTAGGGAATTGAGTTTAGGTTATAGGTTTAGGAAAGGTTAGGTTTAGGTTATAGGTTTTGAGAATTGAGAATGGGTTCGGGTTTAAGTTATAGGTTTTGGTTTGGTTTAGGTTATAGGTTTTGATTTAGGTTATAGGTTATAGGTTTATGTTTAGGCTTAGGTTATAGGTTTTGGATTTGAGAATGGGTTCGTGTTTAGGTTATAGGTTTTGGGATTTGAGAATGGGTTTGGGTTTAGGTTATAGGTTTTGGATTTAGGTTTATGTTATAGGTTTTTGGATTTGAGAATAGGTTATGGTTTAGGTTTAGAAATCGGGTTCATGTTCTGGATTGGGCTTAAGTTTGGGTTTTCAAGTTTAGGTTTAGGTTTAGGTTAGGGAGTTGAGATTAGGATTAGGTGTAGGTTTAGCTTTAGGAATTGAGTTTAGGTTATAGGTTTAGGAAATGTTAGGTTTAGGTTATAGGTTTTGGGATTTGGGAACAGTTTTAGGTTATAAGCATAGGTTTAGGTTAGTTTATAAGTTAAGGTTTAGGGATTTGAGTTTAAGTTATAGGTTTTGGTTTAGGTCTAGGTTTTGGTTTAGGTTATAGGTTTTGGGATTTGAGAATAGGTTTAGGTTATAAGTTAAGGGTGTGGTCCCTGCAAATACAGATATAAACATGGCCTGTTCCAATTGGTCAGGCCCTTTCAATACTGTCCATAGGAAATGGATAGCTTCATCATGGTTATAACAGCGGTTCCCACCTTTCAGGGACCCCCGTTCAACATCCGGATAGCTCCGACGCACATCCGGGTCTGCTCCATTAATTTCAATCAAATACATAAACATGGCCTGTCCAAATGGCCAGGCCCCTCCAATACTGTCCATAGGAAATGGACAGCTTCATTATAGTCATAACAGCGGTTCCCACCTTCCAGGTACCCCTGCTCAACATCCGGATAGCTCCGACGCACATCCGGGTCTACTTCATTAATTTCAAGCAAATACATAAACACAGCCTGTTCAAATGGCCAAGCCCCTCCAATGCTGTCCATAGGAAATAAATAGCTTTATCATGGTCATAACAGCGGTTCTCACTTTCCAGGGACCCCCGTTCATCTGAATAGCTCCAACGCACATCCAGGTCTGCTCCATTAATTTCGAGCAAATACATAAACACTACCTGTCCAAATGGCCAGGCCCCTCCAATGGTCATAACAGTGGTTCCCACCTTCCAGGGACCCCCGCTCAACATCCGGATAGCTCTGATGCACATCTGGATACGTAAATGGGTACAGTTTCAAATAACATTATTAGTAATATTTTAAACGCATACCTCCTTTAGAAAGTTCTTCAGTTGATCCTCATGAAAGTTTTGATCTATAAGAACCTTAACGGCAACATCCTGCATTCCATGATTGAATAAATAAGAAGATGCATCACCTTTACTTTCAAGTCAAACAAAAATGAGACAGAGAACCATGTAAGAAACACAAAGAAAAATGTGGATTTCTTTGAATATGATAGAGAGATTGGTCTAGGAACTGAACCGCAAATTTACTAATATTTACTAATATTTCCATTTTTCTATTTTTCAAAAGAATGAGTTCGGACTCCGAAAGCGTCGGCTCCAGCACTCGTACTTTCAGCCCAATCCCTAACCAAGGACTCCAAAATTACCAAGTACTCATAAACATTCATTACAAGCATTTTGTCTATGTGCATAATATTATTGGTGTAGCCAATCCCAGTTAGTTGGTACAAGGCTTAGATGATGGTGTTGACGACTAAGCATCCGTGTCTTGTCAGATTCATCTAAAATAAAAGTTCTCAATATGCATCTTTTATGAAAGTACAATGTACCAGGCTAGAAAGGAAACACAGAAGTAATAGAGAAGTCTATGTTACATCTAGTAAAAAGATCAAAATTAACCATGCTTAAAAAAAGAGCACCACACATTCTTCAAGCCTTGTTGTCGAACAAAATCTAGACATTGTTTCACAAGCTGCACCAGATCGAAATTTGTTAAAGCATGAAAGTTGCTTTCACCAATTAAAAAGAAAAAAGAAATATTTTCCTTCTTATTTATTTCCAGCCCAAGAAAATTCACAATTTTACATCTCGTAGCCACTTTAAACAGAAACAATCACGAAGAGTAAAACATCATACAAAATAATACAGCTTCTAACAGGAACTTTATTTCCATCAATGAAAATATTCCATAAGTTCTCAAGACATAAAAAGCATAGCTAAACCAACATGGAAGTCAAAAGATGAAAGGTTGTGCTTGAGAGAGATCCATGAGCCATGATATTAGAATGGTTAAAAAGAAAAAAAATTGAAATGATGAAACAGAAATTCCATTTCACTAGCCCATAAGTGGCAGCCCAGATATGTTGATCCACTAGCTACACATGTACTTACATTCATAGGAAAATAAAACTCTACCTTAATGATCTGTATCAAATGCAATTATGTCGGCCACACATATACATGTATGTATTTGTGATTGTACATACGGCTCATAGATCCAAACTCACCTTTTTATATAATGCCATAAGGTTTGTTTCTTCAAAAGGCAAGTAACCTGCCATAAGAACAAAAAGGATTACCTTGCATGACCAGAGATTTGCCTTAGCCCCATCATAACATTTGTTATTAATCACTTGAATAATCACTGCATGCCCTGTTTCCAATGAATCATATCAGTAAACAAGAAGAAGAAACCATATGTTTCACTACAAAACATGAGTATGATCCTATCGATGGCACAAAGACCTGCAACTGCAAAAACATGTGGACTTAGCTCACCAAATCTTGCACCTTTGCATTGCTCCATCATGTGAGCATCATATAGATGAGGCAATCTTTGAAATGGGGCCTATGTTCAATAATCCAGACCAATGGATATCCCAATTAACAGAGATAAGAAGCATTTGCCTACAACTGAAAACATCTGAATTTAAGGGCTGAAATGTTGGAAGGGCTGAAATGCAATGTTGTTTAACCCATCTGAAATCTAAAACCAATGGGTCAAAATTGAAAACCATATCAGGTAGGAGAGCTAAAATGGTTGGTTATGATTTTGTAAGTCTAGATCATATTATGTGGAAGTAGGATGTCAAAGAGGGCTGCATGAGGCAAAGTAAAATCAAAACTTTGAATAAGTCCAGCCTGAATAGTTCAAAATCAGGGCAGAAGTTGACCCCAGGCCTGGCCCATTGAAATCCATATGTGATTAGTTTTCTGACTTCAAATTTAGATTTCAGATTCAGACTTCGAATTTCAGATTTAACAAACAGGCCATTAGTCTTCCATCCTTCTTGAGTCATTCAAATCCAATTCATGGAACAAGAGTACTCAAGGGATGACAATTTTACCCTGTTAATTTGGTATCTTTGATAGGCATTTCAACAGAATAAGGTTTGGTATTTCTTTTGGATGATTTCAAATAAGTTTTTAAAAGATGGTCCTATTTATCAATTGGGTGATTTTAACATTTCAACAGCTATACCAACATTTTCAATATTTCAACTTCCATAAAACCAACATGCATATAAATAAATAAATAAGGCTCCCTCAAAACATAGTTGACTAGCTATAATTTGTAACCTCGCCACTCAACGAAATTACAAAGCTTTGGGCCTCGGTTAAGAATCACTCTACTTGAAGTTCTGGATTACCTTCGAATACAATCAGTTGAAAGCGTGCGATTATGTGAAGCTGGATGGAAAGCAATGAAACAAACATTGAACTTTAGTTCTGAAAATTCAAGTGCTTGTTCCCATCAAGCAAGCTTTACAAAAGGTGAATTTTCAATTTTCTAGACACTTGCTCTCCCTGCTGCTGCTTGGAATGAAGATTGTTTTTTTTTTTTCTCTTCACAAAGAAGGCCAAACAGATGCTTAATGCATGAACAAAACAACAACCACAACCACAAAATTTTAAAACAATTCCAAGACAAGATGTAGCAGTTCAGATGAAGATGGGAAGATTTATAAAAGGCAGATTCCAAATTTCTAAAGAATTATTAGAAGAACCTTAAACACATCCCTAAATCTCTAAAATAACAGCAACATATTGTTCTATTTTTTTAAACATAATTCGTTCTTCATAGAGAAGGCCCAACAGATCCTTAATGCATGAATGCAACAGCAACCGCAACCGCAACATTTTAAGATGATTCCAAGATAAGAAGTACAGTTCTAAAGGAGATGAGAAGGAAATTATCAGTCAAATGTATTTGAACTTAGGAAGATAGAAAAAAAAAAACTCTGTTGTTTCAACAGAAGCCAAGTCATCACCATCATCGTCATCATATCCTTGCACATGATGAACCATCTGACTGCATCCTCCATTTTATCTCCTAAGCGAAAACTTTCAGGATACATCGGATTACCTCTTCCTTAATTCTATTCTATCCTTCATATTCTTCCCACACTTCCACCTGGTGCATGTTTGCCTCCTGACAGCCCAAAACTCAGTTAATAAAGTATTGTTGGTAACATAGTTTGCTCATAACATCTTTCCTCAAGTTCCAAAGGCATGTGACAAAAAAAATCTAATATCATAGAAGGGCAATGTTTGATCAACTCTGTTAGAAGCTTCTGACATTTTGGACAATAAACAAACCGTACTTTAATGGTTTTGCTGGCCATGTTTCTTAAAACACACTCCAAGTATGAAGCTACCTGAAAACTGTAAAACTGCCTATTGTGACTCGTATTCTAAAGTTATCTGCTTTGGGTAATTTGATAGATTCTAAAAATGATTCAGCTATCAGTAAGGTTGTTCAACAACTTGGCTTTTTGGGGCTCAACTTTATGACCGAGGGAAGTTTTATTCAAGGCGTTTAGTTAAGGATATGAGTTTCCACTTCCAAAATAAGTATTTTGTTAATGGTGTTGACTATCCTTCTGAGGCATTTGGGTTAGTTAAGAGCTCCTTTTTTCAAGGTCTGACCCCCTATGAAGAGTTGGTCCATTCCATATCATCCAGGGAAGTGTTGATCCGTTCTTCCAGAGGACTTACTGAACCAGGAACTTTGTTTAAAAATCTAATGGCCACACTTAGAGATGTCATTATCTATTATGATGGGACAATGAGAAACCTCTGCAGCAATTCTATAATTCAATTTGAGTATGGACAGGTGGACGAAAATAGTCCTGGAAGTTCTCTTGCTGGTTAACCGGTTGGTGTATTAACTGCTACTACAATATCAAATCCTGCATATAAAGTAGTTCTTGATTCTTCTCAGAGCAACAATTCTTCATGGAAATCGATGAAGGAAATACTTTTGTGCAAAGTTAACTTCAAGAATGATATTATTGATTATTCTATATTTGAATGAGTGCTTCTGCGGGAAAATGCATTGCAAGGAGAATGTAGCATATTTAGTTTAAAATCGTTTGAAAAAGTCACTTTAAAGGATGTTGCTTTTGACTTCTCCATTGAATACCAAAGGCATCGACAAATACCTGAAAGTTCAAAAGCGGATACAGGCCTTGTTGGCCACATTCACCTTGATAAGATGCGCTTGAAAGGACTCGACTGGAGCATGGATGAGATCCTGCACTCTTTTCAAGAGGTTATAAATTGCTTTGGGAGAAAGAAGCACGCTCTTTCACCTTTTTTTAAGAAGTGAAATCAAATGGTTGGGGTGGCTAGGATGTTGATAAACATCCCAATTCAAGCAAAAATGATATAACACCATCCAAAACAAGTGTTTGGTCTAGTTGGGATACTAATAAAATGGAAACAGAGGCAACTCAAGCTATCTAATAATCAGAGTTGCAGGTCCTCTGAACTAAATAGCAGTGTCAAAACATTTCAAGTCTCAGAGATGTGTGTTCACTCCCCAAGTATAGGGTTGTGATGTAGTAATAACTCGGTAAGACTGAGGTCGAATCCCAAGGGACTGGAACTTGTACGTAATCTGAAACTAAGTAGAAATAGAACTAGAATGAGATGAAATCTAAATCGATTGGAATTTGAAGAATAATGATGAAATATTTATCTAAAACTTAAGAAAATTCAGAGAAGGGAAACTAGGGATTCAGAGGATCCACTTGTAGAGATCAGGGAGATCTTATGCCTGAATTAAAAATCAGGTAAATTAACTGAACTGCCATTGATAAAGTTTTCAAGAGATGAAAGGTATATGAATTAGAATGGATTCCATCACCAAACTATGCCCAGGAGACAAAGCAAACAACAGAATTAAACTAATTACCAACCAATCAAAGTATGAAGGTTAGGAAGGGTACCGACATCCAACCATGCCCAGGAGACGATGGTGAACAACAGGGCTTCCTGACGTCATAAACATAAAGAGGAAAAGAACATGCTCAAAGCCATTGCAGACCCATTGTAATTTCAGTCACAACAGACCATTAAAGACTGAAAACATTCCCTTAATTAAACCCAAATCAATATCAGATCAGTCTAAACAAAGGGCACAAGCAAAGAGGCCTCCCATCACGCTACAAACTTCACCTCTTAGCCCTAGCTAAGAGGTTTTAGCCACGCATGAGTGGACTAGATCTCTTAAACAAAAGAAAATAAAAATAAAAATAAAAGAAAGAAAATTTACTCCCTCTTCTCTCTCTCTCTTCACGTCCAGTCTCCTCACGAGCTCCCGACTTCGGTAGATGCTTCCCCTTTTTCTTCTTCCTCCCTTTCTTTTATAGAGCAAGTGGAGAGTCATGAAGAGTCCCGGATGGAGTCGGGCTTTATGAAACATAACAGGAACAGCTGTTTACGTAGCTGTCTCGTACGCAGGAAGACAACGTCCCTTCAGAAGATCGGAGCCTCTAATCTTGCTCCTTCAGAAGATTCAATGTAAAGGAACAACGTCCCTTAGGGCGTTTTCGAGTGGCCAACACTATGGACGGATCAGATCTCACCTCCGATCACCACCGAGACCACCCACAGCTTAAAAAAAATCGGGTTGGGTTCGGTCGTAGAATAGGGACCGCGGAAACCTTCCGCTGTGAAGTCTGTGGTCCCATTCCACTCTTTTCCTGAGAAATCCCCTCCGTCCACTGGATGAAGAATAAAAATTCAGTCGGAGATACAAAGTTTTGGATCATATTTGTGGTGGCCCACAGGATTTTAAACCCACCGTTCGTCTTTCGTTTAGCGCCTGGGATCTTGCACTAACTCGCATGGTAGCAAAGAGATGCCTAGGTGAGGGTAATACCCTCCTTCTGAAACCATTGAAAGGTTCGGATCATTGAACCGGAGCGTTTGTGGGGCCCACAAACTTCAGCCGCACGTTCTGTCTGCGAACAGAGCTTGCGCAAGTTGCGCTGGTGATTCGCGGGACCCACATTCCCTGATTTTTGAGAAATCCACACCGACCATCATCTTAGTCTCAAAAAACCACTCTAATATGGTCGGTTTTGGATTGTTTTTGAGGTGGTCCACTTGATTTTTTATTCTGCCGTCCAACCATCGTTTAACGGCTAGGATTTTTCCATAGATTTCCTGGTGTCAAAAAGACACCTAGGCATCGGTTTTAGGTGCCCCACGTGACGTATGGACTGGGTTCCGATCTTTCGAAAAAATGACGAGTGGGGCCCATGGAGATGAACCGGCGTCACAGTAAGACGCCGTTTGAAGATTTGGATTTTAAAGAAATCCTCGGTCGCTGCGACCGAGCTTGTGAAGACTCTTGAATACGGTGCACGTGGTGAACTTATACCGTGTACACACCTGTGTACATGTGGGGTCCACTGTAACGTTTGTAAGAAATCCAATCCATTCATCCACTTTTTCTCCTCATTTTAACGGTTGAGACCAAAATTGAAGTGTATCCAGAGATCAGGTGGGCCCCAGTTTGACAATTTGTGGGCTGATATGACCGTTGGCCCACTTCCAAAAAGATCCATTAGCTAAAATTTGACGTGTACGGTCAATTTATGGTCCTCAGGCCATGTATGAATTTTCGAACCAATCGGATGGCGAAAACCCTGTGATCTTGCATTCTGTACTAGTTCGGGCCTCTTTTATGTGAACGGCTTGATTTTCTCAACTCCCTGGTATATAATTTCTTCAATATTGGTCCTCTGGAGTCCGTCCCTTGCTTGTGGTGTCATCAGAGCATTAAATACACACATTTAACACCTTTTTGTAGTCCCCACTTGCAAATGTACCTTGCATTACAAACATGATTAAACTAAGATTTTAAACGATATTATGTTTGTAAATCCAAGCAGTAATTAGGGTCTGATATGCAATATTTGACCCTCAACACAACCCCTAACCAGCATTTTGCTAGTCCCGAGCAAAATATGCGAAAATTAAGTTGAAAATTACGAAACAATTCTTGTGAAGCCGAGTGATATTTTGAAAAACAATCCAGATATAAGAAATCTTAAGATTCATGAATGGTGATTATCAATTTCTCCTGGCCTCTCATAATCAAGTTCAAATATTAATCCATAAACTAGAATAATTTTAAACATTGAGTTCCATGGGTGTATAGTGAAATCTCAGCCTATCATCATTAAGAGATCAAATTGTCGATTTCATGATATCATTAGTAATCAATCAGAAAAATTCATAACAACCATCACCTAAACCAGTACTTTGCCTCACAGATCATTTGTTCATTTTTTTTTTATTATTATTTTAAGACTGAAAAAAAAACTATGGGAATCAAATTTTCACTTATAGGGAGCAAACCTATGGTGAAAATAATGCCCACTGCCTAAATCTAATCATTAATCATAGAAAATCAAATCCACACCTATAGGGAGCAAACCCATGGTGCAATTCTTTTTATACCCTGATGGCCAAATCTTTTAAATTTGGTTTCTTTCATGCTCAGTGATTACCAAGTTAATCATTCAATATCAATCTGAAACCTCAATGTGTAAGTGAGATGTGGTATGTGAAATCATGACTCAATCAATGTTTACAACTTCTAATCATGGATTAACAATTCAAACTTAACTGTGAAAGAATTACCAACATTACGTATCTTATAATTCTAAACTAGAATATCTGTCAAAATCACTTTGAATTCACTAGAAAGTCCAGAAAAAATTTAAAAATTTTCACAAATTTTGCTCAAGACGAAGAAAACACTGATTAGGTAACAATCTCCCACCCCCAACCTAAAAGCTACATTGTCCTCAATGTAAAAGATATGAGCATGGAATGCACATGGGACAACAAAAGTAAATGTGAAGTGATGGGAAGATAATACCTGGATGATGAATCGTGAGAGACTTTCTAAGAGATCGCAGCATGGAATCCAGTCAGCACGAAAGAGAAAGCAGAACAAAAATAATAAAATCCTACCTATACCACTTTCGCAGGTGCTCTCGATTGCATTTAGCATATGCAACAAGTCTTTAAACCCCTAGGTTACCCCTAGTGGACGAGTTGTAGTCTCGTGAGGGTTTGCAGTAATGTTACCCACAAACATTGAACTAACTAGGAAAATGAAATAAGTTGAAAAGCTGGGTTGCCTCCCAGGAGCGCTAAGTTTAACGTCTTTAGCCAGACCAAAGCAACTACCTTAATCCTATGAAAGCGATAAACCTACCTATACCTCCATCAGACTAGGAGATCAGTCCTGGTAAACAGGATCAGTCAGAGGCATGGACATGTCCTCTAAATCAAATTTCTCGACAAATGGCTTTAAGCGATGTCCATTTACTTTAAATTCCTTACCATTGTCGGGATCTCTTATCTCGACGGCCCCATGAGGATATGGGGTAACAACAATGTAAGGGCCAGTCCAACGAGATCGAAGCTTACAGGAAAGAGAGATGTAATCGAGAATTATACAAAAGGACTTTCGACTGGCGTGAATGATTTTCGTAGAATATGTTGGTCATGAAATGCCTTCATCCTGTCCTTGTAAATTCTCGAGTTCTCGTAAGCGTCGTTCCGGATTTCTTCAAGTTCATTTAATTGAAGTTTGCGTAGCGAGCCAGCGTTGTTCAGATTGAAATTTAAAATTTTGATCGCCCAATAGGCTCTATGTTCCAACTCCACAGGTAAGTGGCAAGCCTTCCCATAGACAAGTCTAAAGGGAGACATTCCAATAGGGGTTTTAAAAGCAGTACGGTACGCCCATAAGGCATCAGTCAATCGGATTGACCAATCCTTACGATCAGGGTTAACCATTTTCTCCAAAATGTGTTTGATTTCCCTATTAGAAATCTCAGCTTGCCCACTTGTCTGTGGGTGGTATGGGGTGCTCACCTTATGAGAGATACCGTATTTCTTCATTAAACTCTCGAATGGCCTATTACAAAAGTGTGAGCCACCATCACTAATAATAGCTCGAGGCGTTCCAAATCGGGAAAGAATGTTCTCTTTTAGGAATTTAATGACCGTGCGATGGTCATTATTCCGACATGGAATCGCTTCGACCCATTTAGTGACATAGTCTACAGCAAGCAAAATATATAAGTTCCCAAAAGATTGGGGGAATGGTCCCATGAAATCGATGCCCCAGCAATCAAATGCCTCTATGATAAGAATGAGATTCAAGGGCATCATATTTCGACGGAAATGCTCCCAATTTCTGACAACGCTCACAAGCTTTGCAAAACTCATGAGTATCCCTGAACATAGTGGGCTAATAGAAGCCACACTGCTAGAATCTTGGCCGTGGTCTTTTTGCGAGAAAAGTGACCACCACAGGGCTGTGAGTGACAAAAGGAGATGACACTCGATGCTCATCGTCGGCACACATCTCCTCAAGATTTGGTCAGGCAATATTTAAACAAGTATAGATCATCCCGGAAGAAGTTGCGCACCTCGGTGAAAAATTTCTTCTTATCTTCTGTGATCAATGTGTCGGTATGGAACCCGTAGCAAGATAATTAGCAATATCGGCGAACCAAGGTGAATGGGAGACTCTGACAGTTGTTCATCGGGAACATGTCATTGATATGTGTCGTCTCAAGGGAATCGAGGTATTAAGGCGAGAAAGGTGATCGGCCACTACGTTCTCTACTCCTTTTTATCTTTAATTTCCAAATCAAATTCTTGGAGTAGAAGGATCCATCGTATCAAGCGGGGCTTAGAATCATTCTTAGAAAGAAGATACTTGATGCGCATGATCTGTATAGATAATGATCTTGGATCCGATCGGTATGACCTAAATTTGTCCAAGGCGAACACTACGGCTAAAAGTTCCTTTTACGTAGTCGAGTAGTTCACTTGGGCAGGATTTAAAGTCCTACTCGCGTAATGGATGACGTAGGGCCTCTTATATTTTCTCTGGCCTAGAACCGCTCCAAGAGCATAATCAGAGGCGTCGCACATAAGCTCAAAAGGAAGGCTTCAGTCGGGTGGCTGCATGATAGGTGCAGTGGTTAACATGCCTTTAAGCTTAGTGAAAGCTTCCTGGCATTGCTCAGACCACTCGTATGGAACATCCTTTTGAAGAAGATTACATAAAGGACGAGAGAGGAGACTAAAGTCTTTTATGAATCGCCTGTAAAATCATGCATGTCCTAAGAAGGATCGCACGTCCCTGATGTTCTTAGGTGGAGGTAGGTTAGAGATAAGATCGATTTTTACCTTATCTACCTCAATTCCCTTGGACGAGATGATATGTCCAAGGACAATCCCCTTATGAACCATGAAATGACACTTCTCCCAATTAAGTACCAAGTTCTTTTCTTCACATCTTTTCAGCACACATTTAAGACTTTCCAAGCACTTGCTGAAAGATGAGCCATAGACAGAGAAATCATCCATGAAGACCTCTAGATATTGCCCCACCATATCAGAAAAGATACTCAACATACATCGCTGAAAGGTGGCAGGGGCATTACATAGTCCAAATGGTATCCTTCGGTAAGCAAAGGTGCCGTAGGGACATGTAAATGTGGTCTTTCCTGGTCCTCGGGGCAATTTCAATCGATTGTAGCCCGAATACCCGTCAAGGAAACAAGTAATAGGAATGACCAAACTAGCCTTTCTAAGATTTGATCAATGAAGGGCAAAGGAAAGTGATCCTTCCTTGTGACGGTATTCAACTTTCTGTAGTCAATGCACATTCTCCAACCAGTAGTGACTCTAGTTGGCACGAGTTCATTATTAGCATTGGCTACGATGGTGATTCCGGACTTCTTAGGAACCACCTGAGTTGGACTCACCCATTGACTATCAGATATAGGGTATATGAACCCACATCCAATAGTTTGAGAACCTCGGCCTTAACCACTTCCTTCATGTTTGGATTTAATCTACGTTGTGGTTGCCGAGCGGTCTTCGCATTTTCCTCAAGATATATGTGGTGAGTACAAATCGAGGGATCGATTCCTTTGAGGTCCGCTATCGTCCATCCTAGGGCTCCTTTATGCTCAATGAGAGTAGATTGAGCATACTCTCCTGTTCTTTCTCCAGGTGGGCAGAGATCACCACCGGGTATGTCTCATCTTGACCTAAATAGGCATATTTCAAATCAGAGGGCAAAGGTTTTAGGTCAAGCTTCGGTGCCTTGAGGTTAGACGGTAGAGGCACTACATCAGTTTGTGGTAATTCTTCAAATTGTGGCCTCCACCGGTTAACTTCAAGTACCGGTGCAGTATCAAGCAAGGCACACGTCTCCCTAATTATATCATCATTAAACTCATGGGAGTGGGCCAAGCACGTCTCTAGAGGATCAGAGGATAAGGTAAGGGGTGTCCTATCTTCCACGAAAGTATCAATCATGTTAATGTCGTGGACATCGTCATCATCCTCTGCGTTGCTGCCGTTATTGAAAAAGATGTTTGACTCCAATGTCAAATTTCCAAAAGACATAGTCATGACACCATTCTGCCGCAATTGATGATTGCATTTGACGTGGCAAGGAATGGGCGACCAAGAATGACGAGAATCGAGTGCTCATGTTGTTGATGGGTTCGGTGTCCAGGGATGATAAAATCTACGGGGTAGTAAAATCTATCGACTTGGACTAACACATCCTCAATAATCCCTCTTGGTATACGAACGATTCGATCAACAAGTTGTAGTGTGGTTAGGGTAGGTTTTAGCTCACCCAAACCTAACTAATTTTTGTATCTGAGTAGGGAATTAGATTGGCGCTTCGCTCCCAAGTCAAGAAGTGCATGATCAATTCGATGGTTCCCGATTACACATGATATGGTTGGGCCTACGGGATCCTTTAATTTACGCGCACGTCTTGCTTGGGATGGCACTCACTTTCTCGGTCGAAGATCTTCTTTTGAATGCTTTGCTTAGTCTTTTGGTCGTACATAGGTCTTTCAAATTTTGCATATAGAGGAACCTGTTTTACGACATCAAGTAGAGGAATGTTGACTTTCACTTGTTTCAACACCTCGAATATCTGAGAGTTAGAAAGACGTTTTGGTGCAACCAACCGTTGGGGGAACGAGCAACTGGCTTCTCTAGAAGTTCTGGTTCTAAATTTTGTGGGACATCACGAGATCCATCATTATTGTCCTCTTCTGGTTCTTGAGGCTTTTCGGGCCAACCGGAAGGGTTTTATCAATGATCTTCCCACTCCTAAGAGTGGTGATGGATTTAGTTGTTCCATTTGATTTGAAGAGCTGGGATCATTTATCTCGTATTGCGGTTTAGGATTGGGGAGCGGTTGTGCAGGAAGCATCCCCTTTTCTATAACCGTCATACATGAATCTATTTTCTGCATAAAGTCTGTAAGTCCATCTTGCTTTGCCAGTCGACTCTTGTATGAGATTTTGAACCAGGTTCTTCTTGAGGTTTCCCGATTTGGATTTTGATTGAAGAAACTTTGAGGGGTAGCAGTTTGTCCATTCCTCCAACTAAAATTTGGATGATTTCTCCAACCAGGATTGTATGTATTGGAGGTAGATCCATTGAAAGGTCTTTGATAGTTATTTACGGCATTGGCTTGCTCATTCAACACTCCTCAAAAGGCAGATATGGTAGGATAATTTTCAGTTGTGTGAATGTTGCAATCACATATGCCGCAAACAATTTCATTAACCTTCTCCTTCTTTCCTTCCATGGCCTCGACTCTTCGAGTGAGATTAGTCACTTTAAAATTTACATCGTCCTCTTCTTTCGGAGATATACCCCACCTTTCTCCTTAGATTGAGTTGGCCTAGGCGTGGTGTTTGATTTTGGGTAATGGTCCCATGATTGTGCATTCTCGGTAAGTCTATCGAGGTAATCCCATACCTCATCGACTTCTTTATTCATGAATTCTCCATTACACATTGTCTCGACCAGTTGGCGCATGGAAGATGTCGATCCATCATAGAAAAAATTTGTAATGCGCCACATTTCAAAACCGTGTTGTGGGCATGGTGACAAGATCCTTGAACCTTTCCCAACATTGGTAGAATGTTTCATCTTCCTTTTGGGCGAAGTTCATGATTGCTTTTCGAGGGTAATGTCGTTTTATGGTGTGGGAAAAATTTCTTTATGAATTCCCTCTAAATCATTCCATGTGCCAATGGATATAGGGCGCGAATGAATGTAACCACGTCTTAGCCTTCTCTTTCAAGGAAAAAGGAAAGAGTTTCGGCTGATTGTATCCTCGGATACATTGGGAAAGTATAAGGTGGCTATAATCTCATCGAACTCTTTCAAATGTAAGTATGGACTTTCGATTCAAGCCCATGGAATTTAGGAAGGAGTTGGATAACTCTGGCTTGATGTCCATATGTCTGTGTTTTCGAGAAAAATCATGCATGAGGCGTGCTCACCCCGCCGGTTGTAAATAATCTCGTAAGGTACAAGGCGGGGTGCTTGAAGCACCTCATTCTCATCATGTACTTCCTCATCCATCTGTTGAGGTAGTGCTTAGGTTGATTTTCAGCCATAACCTCAATTAACTCGGGAAATTCGGCGGTGTCTAATCTGCGATGGACGGTCAACCCCTCAACTAACCCTCCTTCGGTCAAGAGATGTCGAGTGTCGTCACGGGCCTACTTGGGCATGAAACACTGCATGACCCTCAATCAAATTCTAAACCTAATCCTAAGAAAGAAAATGAAAATCTAGAAAGAAAGAGAAAGTCGGAAGGAGATTACCAACTTGAAGTCCCTAAGCTAAAGTCCTGCAAAACAAAACAAAATAAGTTAGTTTCTAAATAGAAGAAATTTCTAAAGCAAATCAAATCTAAAGAGTTAGAAATTCTAGAAAATCAGAAAGAGTTTACCAAGTTAGAAGTTCTATCTTAACAACCTACAGAATAGAAAATAAGTTAGTTCTATGAATCAAAATTAAAAAGTAAAATCCTAATCTTAAACTAACTCTAAATCCAATTAATTTCAGAAAATCGTAGCCGTCAGTCCCCGGCAACGGCGCCAAAAACTTGTTCACTCCCCAAGTATAGGGTTGTGATGTAGTAATAACTCGGTAAGACCGAGGTCGAATCCACAGGGACTGAAACCTGTACGTTGTCTGAAACTAAGTAGAAATAGAACTAGAATGAGATGAAATCTAAATCGACTGGAATTTGAAGAATAATGATGAAATATTTATCTAAAACTTAAGAAAATTCGAGAGAAGGAAACTAGGGATTCGGAGGATCCACTTGTAGAGATCGGGAGATCTTATGCACGGATTAAAAATCGGAGTAAATTAATGAATCGCCATTGATAAAGTTTTCAAGAGATGAAAGGTATATGAATTAGAATGGATTCCATCACCAAACTATGCCCGGAGACAAAGCAAACAACGAATTAAACTAATTACCAACCAATCAAAGTATGAAGGTTAGGAAGGGTACAGACATCCAACCATGCCCAGGAGACGATGGTGAACAACAGGGCTTCCGACGTCATAAACATAAAGAGGAAAAGAACATGCTCAAAGCCATCGCAGACCCATTGTAATTTCAGTCACAACAGACCATTAAAGACTGAAAACATTCCCTTAATTAAACCCAAATCAATATCAGATCAGTCTAAACAAAGGGCACAAGCAAAGAGGCCTCCCATCACGCTACAAGCTTCACCTCTTAGCCCTAGCTAAGAGGTTTAGCCACACATGAGTGGACTAGATCTCTTAAACAAAAGAAAATAAAAATAAAAATAAAAGAAAGAAAATCTACTCCCTCTTCTCTCTCTCTCTCTCTTCACGTCCAGTCTCCTGAGCTCCCAACTTCCAGCCGATGCTTCCCCTTTTTCTTCTTCCCTCCCTTTCTTTTATAGAGCAAGTGGAGAGCTGTAAGAGTCCCAGATGGAGTCGGCTGCGAAACATGACAGGAACAGCTGTTTACGTAGCTGTCTCGTACGCAGGAAGACAACGTCCCTTTAGAAGATCGGAGCCTCCAATCTTGCTCCTTTAGAAGATTCAATGTAAAGGAACAACGTCCCTTAGGGCGTTTTCGAGTGGCCAACACTATGGACGGATCAGATCTCACCTCCGATCACCACCGAGACCACCCACAGCTTAAAAAAAATCGGGTTGGGTTCGGTCGTAGAAAGAGGACAGACTGGACCGCGAACCTTCATTTGTGAAGTCTGTGGTCCCATTCCACTCTTTTCCTGAGAAATCCCCTCCGTCCACTGGATGAAGAATAAAAATTCAGTCGGAGATACAAAGTTTTGGATCATATTTGTGGTGGCCCACAGGATTTTAAACCCACCGTTCGTCTTTCGTTTAGCGCCTGGGATCTTGCACTAACTCGCATGGTAGCAAAGAGATGCCTAGGTGAGGGTAATACCCTCCTTCTGAAACCATTGAAAGGTTCGGATCATTGAACCGGAGCGTTTGTGGGGCCCACAAACTTCAGCCGCACGTTCTGTCTGCGAACAGAGCTTGCGCAAGTTGCGCTGGTGATTCGCGGGACCCACATTCCCTGATTTTTGAGAAATCCACACCGACCATCATCTTAGTCTCAAAAAACCACTCTAATATGGTCGGTTTTGGATTGTTTTTGAGGTGGTCCACTTGATTTTTTATTCTGCCGTCCAACCATCGTTTAACGGCTAGGATTTTTCCATAGATTTCCTGGTGTCAAAAAGACACCTAGGCATCGGTTTTAGCTGCCCCACGTGACGTATGGACGGTTCCGATCTTTCAGAAAAATGACGAGTGGGGCCCACGGAGATGAACCGGCGTCGGCAGGCTAAGACGCTGTTGAAGATTTGGATTTTAAAAGAAATCCTCGGTCAGCGCTTGCTGACCGAGCTCTTGAAGACCGGTGCACGGCTGGTGAACTTATACCGTGTACACACCTGTGTACATGTGGGGTCCACTGTAACGTTTGTAAGAAATCCAATCCATTCATCCACTTTTTCTCCTCATTTTAACGGTTGAGACCAAAATTGAAGTGTATCCAGAGATCAGGTGGGCCCCAGTTTGACAATTTGTGGGCTGATATGACCGTTGGCCCACTTCCAGAAAGATCCATTAGCTAAAATTTGACGTGTACGGTCAATTTATGGTCCTCAGGCCATGTATGAATTTTCGAACCAATCGGATGGCGAAAACCCTGTGATCTTGCATTCTGTACTAGTTCGGGCCTCTTTTATGTGAACGGCTTGATTTTCTCAACTCCCTGGTATATAATTTCTTCAATATTGGTCCTCTGGAGTCCGTCCCTTGCTTGTGGTGTCATCAGAGCATTAAATACACACATTTAACACCTTTTTGTAGTCCCCACTTGCAAATGTACCTTGTATTACAAACATGATTAAACTAAGATTTTAAACGATATTATGTTTGTAAATCCAAGTAGTAACTAGGGTCTGATATACAATATTTGACCCTCAACAATGTGCAAGGATAAATCAACAAGTTGAACTTAGCAACATTTTTTGAAGATAGAAAGGGAAAATGAAAACACTAAACCTTAAGCGCTAATAACTTCAGCTTTCGCCTCTGCAATTGGTTCATCTGCTGGTTAACCATGATTTCCCTCATTTTTCTGCGAATCCGTCTGATTTGGCTTGACTGGGCATAACAGGTTCGCTTAACCTGGTTAGGGCGCCTCTTGGTGAATCCAATGCAAAACATTCTCAGGGTGTAGTTGTCTGTCGTCTTCACATCTACATGCGCCTCGGTCAGCCTGAAGGTCAGCCAAGGAACACTCAAACACTTGGTGTTTGAGACCTGCATACTGCAAGTTACAGACATTAAAATAAATGTGAGGCTTGTCACTTTAAACAGACATTAAAAATACTGTAATAATGTCTTCATACTACACTTCTAGCAGCAAATATTCAGCATACAATTTGCTCCTTGGATTTCCACCATTGGAAACTCATTTTCTAATTATTAAATAGTATCATTTTCATTACGGCTAAGTGCGTCAACACATTTAATAAGCTGTCCTTCATATTCCAGTAATACAAATATGTCAAATATGTCAAATAAACTTTCCAAATCATGACTAAAAGACTTGGCAACTTGATTTGACTTAACTGAGTCCAAGTCAACTCAGACAAGTCACATTAATCTCGTTTTGAGTCTTAAAACCATTGTCCAGATTATGGTTCTGAATTTAGTTAAATGGTGAGAAAAAATTACTGTTCGTTTGATTATCTGACTATCAGATTGGTGGACATTCATTGGATAGTTAAGAATGAAAAAAAAAATAAAAAAATCCAATAATCCTATTTTAACAAACAAGTATCCATGAATTAGAGGTTTGGACTTTTAAACAATATGATTTTGGGATAGTGACTTGGCCCCTATGAGACAATTTAGATGGTTATAACTTATGTACTTCAGGGGTACAAGTTCTGAGTACTTATGTATCAAGAGTCATATGCTCTACCTGAGCATCAATATACCAAAAGCTTTTAAATAACACACAGGATAGTCCATCATCTATCAGGACACTCCATTGATTTTCATATTTCTGTATATAAAAATCAGAAATCAAGCTATTTTTTTTTTCAAAGAAAGTAAAAGAACTTGCAAAAAAAAAAAAAGAAAAAAAAAAACCAAGATCAAGAAATCAAGACCCACATATAAGAAAGTCATCAGAAGAGAAGAACATAGAAATGCGAAGTGCATCTATCAATATCAAACACGCAGATGAAATAACGTACAACGAAACGGATACAAGAAAGAAAGCAAAAAGGAACCAGGCAAAGACCCACAAAAAGAAACAACTTTCTATTGAAAGGAAAAAAAAACCCCTTTTATGAATCAGTGGCCAAAAGACCCAGATGATAACCAAAGAAGACCAAAATATCAAGACTTTAAGAAAAGAAAATCAGCAGAAGAAAACACCATCACAGATGAAGAAAATAACCAAGAAGAGCCATAAATGCATTTTAAAAAAAAAACCTTTGTTTCTATTACTGCCCACAACCAGAACAAGACACAGATCAGAAATCAAGAAAGTGAGCCAAACAACAAAAGGGGAGAAAAGAGAAAGAACCCATCATCTCAGATGAATGCATTTTCAGATACAAATCTTCAAAGAATCTGTTTTTCTTGTTTTTTACTTCACCTCATTACCTTTCCCGAAGAACCCAACAAAGATAATGACAAAAGAAAAAAAAACAGAGAGAGAGAGAAGCAATTCAAACATACCCAAAAGAGATTAGTTCCTTGCTATTGCCTGTTTTTTTTTTCTTCCTTCGATCTGCTTACGCTCACACCAGTAGTGTATGTGCCGGATTATAAGGGGATGAAAGGAGAGAGAGAAACAAGGCAGCTACACCTACCCACAGCGGCACTGCAACCAACAACAACAACAAAAATAGGAGCAACAACGACAACAACAACTACAACAATGAGGGAAAATATAAAAGTGACAAAAGGGATTTCTGGTGTGATGCGCCGTTTTAAAATTTTTGAAATGTATGAGAGAGAAAAGGGGCGTGGGAGATCGAGAGAGAGAGAGAGAGAGAGAGAGAGAGAGAGAGAGAGAGAGAGAGAGAGAGAGAGAGAGAGAGAGAGAGAGAAGCGGGAGATTGAGAGAGATAGAGAACATGCAAGGAGGCGTGAGATTGAGAAGAGGGGCACGGGAGATTGAGAGAGGGGAGAGAGGGATGCACATGAGGGGGGAATAGGGTTGAGTAAGGGGAGGGAAATGAATTTCGTGAAGAGGGGGAAAAGAAAAAGGCAGCGCAGTTTTTTGCATTTTTTCTTGCTACGGTTCTGCTACGGTTTTTAACCATAGCGAAAATCAAATATGACCGTAGCAATTGATCAATCCGTAATGGCCCCTCCACGGTTCACATTTGACGGGATCTGGACGAACGGCCTTGTTAAGGGCTTTGTGGGGTCCATCTTGATGCAATCGATACATCCACTTCGTCCATTAATTTTGTATTTTTTTTTATAGGGAACGAACCTAACATCTAGGCAAATCTAAGTGCTAATTCACCAACACCATCGATCAATGGCTTAATCTCTATTCTTTCCTACCATGTGGTCCACTCGAGCTTTCGATCTACATCATTTTTTCGGTTCTTACACTTAAATATTCTTAAAAAACGGATAGACGTATTAGATGGATTACACACATTTTAATGGGCCTCGTAAAGTCCCTTGTGAGGTATCTAAGGTTGTACGTACGTCTGGCAGGGTTAGCTTTTCGCTACGGTTTGGACAGCTTTAGCTACGGTTTTAAGCCGTAGCAACTAAGCTACGGTTTATAGCCGTAGCCAAAAACCAGAATAGTCCGTAGCCTTTGGTCGTTTTTTTAGTAGTGATTCTCAAATCCCTAAATTTAAACCTACACCTAATCCTAATCTCAACTCCCTAACCTAAACCTAAACCTAAACTTGAAAACCCAAACCTAAACCCGATCCCGAACCCGATTTCCTAAACCTAAACTTATAACCTTAACCTAAACCTATTCTCAAATCCTAAAACCTATAACCTAAACCTAAACCTAAACCTTAACCTATAACCTAACCTTAACCTATAACCTAAACCTATAACTTAAACTCAATTCCCTAAACCTTTAACTTATAACCTAACCTAAACCTAAACCTATAACCTACACTTATAACCTAAACCTATAACCTAAACCTATAACCTTAACCTAAACATAAAACCTAAACCTAAACCTATACTTATAACCTAAACCTATTCTCAAATCCCAAAACCTATATAATAAACCTAAACCTTAACCTAAACATAAACCTATAACCTATAACCCAAACCTAAAACCTAAACCTAAACCTAAACCTACACTTATAACCTATAACTATAACTTAAACCTAAAAGCTAAAACTAAACCTACACTTATAACCTATAACCTAAAGTTAAATATAAATCTATACTTATAACCTAAACCTATTTTTATAACCTATGCCTATTCTCAAATCCCAAAACCTAGAACCTAAACCTACACTTATAACCTATAAACTAAACCTATGACCTAAACCTAAACCTAAACCTAAAACCCAAAGGTAAACCCGATCTCAAACCCGAACCTGATTTCCTAAACCTAAACCTTTACCTATTCTCAATTCCCTAAACCATAACCTAAACCAAAACCTATGACACTACGCCAAAACAGCGAAAAAAGGACGGTCCAAAACCGTCTCAAATGACCAAAAAGGACGGTCATGGACCGTCGCATAGGCAGTCAAATTTTGATGTGTCTTATTACTTAAAGGACGGTTGAAAACCGTCATTCTTATTGACGTAAAAAAGACAGTCATGGACCGTCCTTAAAATGGACTGTCATAGACCGTCTCTTATGAGCCTAAAAAGGACGGCCATGGACCGTCCTTTAAAAGGATTGTCATGGACCGTCCTTGAAAAAGACTGTCATGAACCGTCTCTTATAGGCCTTCATAGGACGGCGATAGACTGTCATGGACCGTCCTTTAAAAGGATTGTCATGGACCGTCTCGTATGAGCCTTCAAAGGACGGTTATAGACCGTCCTTTAAAAGGACTGTCATGGGCCGTCCTTTAAAAGGACTGCTATGGGCCGTCTCTTATGACCCTTAAAGGACTTTTCAAATTTGACCTATTACAGTCTTCTTCCTAATATACACCTGTTATACAATATATTTCATCACATTCACATTCACATCCATCTAAACCCAAACTACGTAAATCCATCCAAACACAATCTTCCTGATATACACCTGTTATACAATATATTTCATCACATTCACATTCACATCCATCTAAACCCAAACTACGTAAATCCATCCAAACACACAATCTTCCTGATATACACCTGTTATACAATATATTTCATCACATTCACATTCACATCCATCTAAACCCAAACTACGTAAATCCATCCAAACACAATCTTATCCACATTACATTCATCCACGCATAATACATATAAGTTTAACTTCATAAGTAAAAAAACAATCTTATCCACATTTCATCACATTCACATCCATCTAAACCCAAACTACGTAAATCCATCCAAACATAAACTACATCCATCCAAACACAAACAATCTTATTCACATTACATTCATCCACGCGTAATACATATAAATAAGTTTAGGTTTAGGTTAGGTTATAAGCTATAGGTTTAGGAAATTGCGAATAGGTTAAGGTTTAGGTTTAGGAAATCGGGTTCAGGTTCGGGATCGGGTTCAGGTTTGGGTTTTCAAGTTTAGGTTTAGGTTTAAGTTAGGGAGTTGAGATTAAGATTAGGTGTAGGTCTAGGTTTAGGGATTTGAGAATAGGTTAAGGTTTATGTTTAAGAATTCGGGTTCGGGTTCGGGATTGGGTTTAGGTTTGGGTTTTCAAGTTAAGGTTTAGGTTAGGGAGTTTAGATTAGGATTAGGTTTAGGTTTAGAGATTTGAGAATAGGCTAAGGTTTAGGTTTAGAAAATCGGGTTCGGATTCGGGATCGGGTTTAGGTTTAGGTTAGGAGTTGAGATTAGGATTAGGTGTAGGTGTAGGTTTAGGGATTTGAGAATATATTTAGGTTCAGGTTTAGGTAAAGGTTTAGGTTTAGGTTATAAGCTATAAGTTTAAGGAATTGAGAATAGGTTAAGGTTTAGGTTTAAGAAATCGGGTTTGGGTTCCTGATCGGGTTTAGGTTTGGGTTTTCAAGTTTAGGTTTAAGTTTAGGTTAGGGAGTTGAGATTAGGATTAGGTGTAGGTCTAGGTTTAGGTTTAGGGATTTGAAAATAGGTTAAGGTTTAAGTTTAAGAATTCGGGTTCGGGTTTGGGATTAAGTTTAGGTTTGGGTTTTCAAGTTTAGGTTTAGGTTTAGGTTAGGGAGTTTAGATTAGGATTAGGTGTAGGTTTAGGTTTAGGGATTTGAGAATAGGTTAAGGTTTAGGTTTAGAAAATCGGGTTCGGGTTCGGGATAGAGTTTTAGGTTTGGGTTTTCAAGTTTAGGTTTAGGTTTAGGTTAGGGAGTTGAGATTAGGACTAGGTGTAGGTTTAGGTTTAGAGATTTGAGAATACATTTAGGTTTTAGGTCATAGGTTTTGGTTTAGGTTAAGGTTATAGGTTTAGGTTAAGGTTTAGGTTTAGGTTTAGGTTATAAGCTATAGGTTTGAGGGAATTGAGAATAGGTTAAGGTTTAGGTTTAGGAATCGGGTTCGGGTTCGAGATCGGGTTTAGGTTTGGGTTTTCAAGTTTAGGTTTAGGTTTAGGTTTAGGAAATCGGGTTCGGGTTCTGGATCGGGTTTAGGTTTGGGTTTTCAAGTTTAGGTTAGGGAGTTTAGATTAGGATTAGGTGTAGGTTTAGGTTTAGGGATTTGAGAATAGGTTAAGGTTTAGGTTTAGGAAATCGGGTTCGGGTTCGGGATCGGGTTTAGGTTTGGGTTTTCAAGTTTAGGTTTAGGTTTAGGTTAGGGAGTTGAGATTAAGATTAGGTGTAGGTGTAGGTTTAGGAATTTGAGAATAGGTTAAGGTATAGGTTTAGGTTTAGGTTTAGGTTTAGGTTAAGGTTTAGGTTATAAGCTATAGGTTTAGGGAATTGAGAATAGGCTAAGGTTTAGGTTTAGGAAATCGAGTTCGGGTGGTTCGGGATCGGGTTTAGGTTTGAATTTTCAAGTTTAGGTTTAGGTTTAGGTTAGGGAGTTGAGATTAGGATTAGGTGTAGGTGTAGGTTTAGGGATTTAAGAATACATTTAGGTTTTAGGTCATAGGTTTTGGTTTAGGTTAAGGTTATAGGTTTAGGTTTAGGTTAAGGTTTAGGTTTAGGTTATAAGCTATAGGTTTAGGGAATGAGAATAGGTTAAGGAATAGGTTTAGGAAATCGGGTTCGGGTTCGAATCGCGTTTAGGTTTGGGTTTTCAAGTTTAGGTTTAGGTTTAAGTTAGGGAGTTGAGATTAGGATTAGGTGTAGGTTTAGGTTTAGGGATTTAAGAGTACATTTAGGTATTAGGTCACGGGATTTGGTTTAGGTTAAGGTTATAGGTTTAGGTTTAGGTTATAAGCTATATGTTTAGGGTATAGGTATAGGAAATCGAGTTCGGGTTCGGGATTGGGTTTAGGTTTGGGTTTTCAAGTTTAGGTTTAGGTTTAGGTTAGGGAGTTGAGATTAGGATTAGGTGTAGGTTTAGGTTTAGAGATTTGAGAATACATTTAGGTTTTAGGTCATAGGATTTGGTTTAGGTTAAGGTTATAGGTTTAGGTTTAGATTTAGGTTAAGGTTTAGGTTTAGGTTATAAGCTATAGGTTTAGGGAATGAGAATAGGTTAAGGTTTAGGTTTAGGAAATCGAGTTCGAGTTCGGGATCGGGTTTAGGTTTGGGTTTTCAAGTTTAGGTTTAGGTTTAGGTTAGGGAGTTGAGATTAGGATTAGGTGTAGGTTTAGGTTTAGGGATTTGAGAATACATTTAGGTTTTAGGTCATAGGTTTAGGTTTAGATTATAGGTTTAGGTTTAGGTTATAAGTGTAGGTTATAGGTTTAGGTTTAGGTTTAGGTTAGGTTATAGGTTAAGGTTTAGGAAATTGAGAATAGGTTAAGGTTTAGGTTTAGGATGTTGGGCTCGAGTTCAGGATCAGGTTTTGGTTTAGGTTTTCAAATTTAGGTTTAGGTTTAGGTTAGGCAAATGAGATTAGGATTAGGTGTAGGTTTAGGTTTATGGATTTTAGAATACATTTAGGTTTTAGGTTTAGGTTTAGGTTATAGGTTATGGGTTTAGGTTATAAGCTATAGGTTTAGGGAATTGAGAATAGGTTAAGGTTTAGGTTTAGGAAATCGGGTTCGGGTTCGGGATCGGGTTTAGGTTTTTTCAAGTTTAGGTTTAGGTTTAGGTTAGGGTGTTGAGATTAGGATTAGTTGTAGGTTGAGGTTTAAGGATTTGAGAATACATTTAGGTTTTAGGTCTTAGGTTTAGGTTTTAGGCTTAGGTTTAGGTTATAGGTTTAGGTTTAGGTTATAAGTGTAGGTTATAGGTTTAGGTTTAGGTTTAGGTTAGGTTATAGGTTAAGGTTTAGGAAATTGAGAATAGGTTAAGGTATAGGTTTAGGAAATCGGGTTCGGGGTTCGGGTTCGAGGATCGGGTTTAGGTTTGGGTTTTCAAGTTTAGGTCTAGGTTTAGGTTAGGGAGTTGAGATTAGGATTAGGTGTAGGTTTAAGTTTAGGGATTTGAGAGTACGTTAAGGTTTAGGTTTAAGAATTCAGAGTTCGGGTTCGGGATTGGGTTTAGGTTTGGGAATAGGTTTAGGGAATGAGAATAGGTTAAGGTTTAGGTTTAGGAAATCGGGTTCGGGTTTGGGATCGGAGTTTAGGTTTGGGTTTTTAAGTTTAGGTTTAGGTTTAGGTTAGGGAGTTGAGATTATGATTAGGTGTAGGTTTAGGTTTAGGTATTTGAAAATAGGTTAAGGTTTAGGTTTAAGAATTCGGGTTCGGGATTGGGTTTAGGTTTGGGTTTTCAAGTTTAGGTTTAGGTTTAGGTTAGGGAGTTTAGATTAGGATTAGGTGTAGGTTTAGGTTTAGGGATTTGAGAATAGGTTAAGGTTTAGGTTTAAGAAACCGGGTTCGGTTCGAGGATCGAGTTTAGGTTTGGGTTTTCAAGTTTAGGTTTAGATTTAGGTTAGGGAGTTTAGATTAGGATTAGGTGTAGGTTTAGGTTTAGGGATTTGACAATAGGTAAAGGTTTAGGTTTAGGAAATCGGGTTTCGGTTCGGGATCGGGTTTTAGGTTTGGGTTTTTAAGTTTAGGTTTAGGTTTAGGGAGGAGTTGAGATTAGGATTAGGTGTAGGTTTAGGTTTAGATATTTGAGAATACATTTAGGTTTTAGGTCATAGGTTTTGGTTTAGGTTAAGGTTATAGGTTTAGGTTAAGGTTTAGGTTTAGAGATTTGAGAATACATTTAGGTTTTAGGTCATAGGTTTTGGTTTAGGTTAAGGTTATAGGTTTAGGTTAAGGTTTAGGTTTAGGTTATAAGCTATAGGTTTAGGGAATTGACAATAGGTTAAGGTTTAGGTTAAGGGAATTGGGTTCGGGTTCAGGAACAGGTTTAGGTTTGGGTTTTCAAGTTTAGGTTTAGGTTTAGGTTTAGGAAACCGGGTTCGGGTTCGAGATCGGGTTTAGGTTTGGGTTTTCAAGTTTAGGTTTAGGTTTAGGTTAGGGAGTTTAGATTAGGATTAGGTGTAGGCTTAGGTTTAGGGATCGAGAATAGGTTAAGGTTTAGGTTTAGGAAATCGGGTTGTGTTCGGGATCGGGTTTAGGTTTGGGTTTTCAAGTTTAGGTTTAGGTTTAGGTTAGGGAGTTAAGATTAGGATTAGGTGTAGGTTTAGGTTTAGGGATTTGAAAATAGGTTAAGGTTTAGGTTTAGGAAATCGAGTTCGGGTTCGGGTTCTGGATCGGGTTTTAGGTTTGGGTTTTCAAGTTTAGGTTTAGGTTTAGGGAGGAGTTGAGATTAGGATTAGGTGTAGGTTTAGGTTTAGAGATTTGAGAATACATTTAGGTTTTAGGTCATAGGTTTTGGTTTAGGTTAAGGTTATAGGTTTAGGTTAAGGTTTAGGTTTAGGTTATAAGCTATAGGTTTAGGGAATGAGAATACGTTAAGGTTTAGGTATAGGGTGGGTTCGGGTTCGGGATCGGGTTTAGGTTTGGGTTTTCAAGTTTAGGTTTAGGTTTAGGTTAGGAGTTTAGATTAGGATTAGGTGTAGGTTTCGGTTTAGGGATTTGAGAATAGGTTAAGGTTTAGGTTTAGGAAATCGGGTTCGGGTTCGAGATCGGGTTTAGCTTTGGGTTTTCAAGTTTAGGTTTAGGTTTCGGTTAGGGAGTTTAGATTAGGATTAGGTGTAGGTGTAGGTTTAGGAATTTGAGAATAGGTTATGGTTTAGGTTTAGGTTTAGGTTTAGGTTAAGGTTTAGGTTTAGGTTATAAGCTATAGGTTTAGGGAATTGAGAATAGGTAAAGATTTAGGTTTAGGAAATCGGGTTCGGGTTCGGGATCGGGGTTTAGGTTTAGGTTAGGGAGTTGAGATTAGGATTATGTGTAGGTTTAGGTTTAGGGATTTGAGAATACATTTAGTTTTAGGTTTCGGTTATAGGTTAAGGTTAGGTTATAGGTTATAGGTTATAGGTTAAGGTTTTAGGTCAAAGGTTTTCGTTTAGGTTAAGGTTATAGGTGTAGGTTTAGGTTTAGGTTAAGGTTTTGGTTTAGGTTTAGGGAATTGAGAATAGGTAAATGTTTAGGTTTAGGAAATCGGGTTCGGGTTTAGGTTTAGGTTTTCAAGTTTAAGTTTAGGTTAGGGAGTTGAGATTAGGATTAGGTGTAGGTTTAGGTTTAGGGATTTGAGAATGCATTTAGGTTTAGGTTTGGTTATAGGTTATAGGTTTAGGTTTAGGTTTAGGTTATAAGCTATAGGTTTAGGAATTGAGAATAGGTTAAGGTATAGGTTTAGGAAATTGGGTTCGGGATCGCATTTAGGTTTGGGTTTTCAAGTTTAGGTTTAGGTTTAGGTTAGGGGTTGAGATTAGAATTAGGTATAGGTTTAGGTTTAGGGATTTGAGTTTAGGTTATAGGTTTAGGATATAGGTTATAGGTTTAGCTTTAGGTTTAAGTTATAGGCTTAGGTTATAGGTTATAGGTTATATGTTTAGGTTAAGGTTTAGGAATTCGGGTTTGAATTCGGGTTTAGGTTATAGGTTTTGGGATTTGAGAATAGTTTTAGGTTATAAGTATAGGTTTAGGTTAGGTTATAGGTTAAGGTTTAAGGATTTGAGAATAGTTTTAGGTTATAAGTAAGGTTTTAGGTTTAGGTATAGGCTTAAGTTATAGGTTAAGGTTTAGGAATTCGGGTTCAGGTTTAGGTTTGGATTTGGGTTTAGGTTATAGGTTTTGGGATTTGAGAATAGTTTTAGGTTATAAGTATAGGTTTAGGCTGGGTTATAGGTTAAGGTTTAAGGATTTGAGAATAGTTTTAGGTTATAAGTAAGGTTTTAGGTTTAGGTATAGACTTAAGTTATAGGTTATAGGTTATATGTTGAAGTTAAGGTTTAGGAATTTGAGTTTGGGTTTGGGTTTGGGTTTGGGTTTAGGTTATAGGTTTTCGTTTTAGTTTTGGTTTTCGTTTTGGTTATAGGTTTTGGTTTAGGTTTAGGTTATAGGTTATGGGATTTGAGAATGGGTTCGGGTTTGGTTATAGGTTTTGGTTTTGGTTATAGGTTTTGGTTTAGGTTATAGGTTATAGGTTTAGGTTTAGGTTACGAGTTTTTGGGATTTGAGAATAGGTTTAGGTTAAGGTCATAAGTTTAGGTTTAGGAAATCGGGATTGGGTTCGAGTTCGGGTTTACTTTTGGCTTTTCAAGTTTAGGTTTAGGTTTATGTTGGGGAGTTGAGATTAGGATTAGGTGTAGGTTTAGGTTAGGGAGTTAAGATTAGGATTAGATATAGGTTTAGGTTTAAGGATTTGAGAATACGTTAAGGTTTAGGTATAGAAATGGGTTCGGGTTCGAGATTGGGTTTACGTTTGGGTTTTAGGTTTAGGCTAAGCGTTTAGGGATTGATTGAGTGTTCGGGATCGGGTTTAGGTTTGGGTTTTCAAGTTTAGGTCTAGGTTTAGGTTAGGGAGTTGAGATTAGGATTAGGTGTAGGTTTAAGTTTAGGGATTTGAGAATACGTTAAGGTTTAAGTATAGGAAATCGAGTTCGGGTTCGAGATCGGGTTTACGTTTGGGTTTTAGGTTAAGTGTTTAGGGATTGATTTGGGTTTGGGATTGGGTTTGGGTTTGGGTTTAGGTTTAGGTTTAGGTTTTACGTTTAGGCTAAGGTTCTGAGTTTAGGTTATAGGTTTAGGTTTAGGTTTTACGTTTAGGCTAAGGTTACAGGTTTAGGTTATAGGTTTAGGTTTAGGTTATAAGTTACGGTTTAGGGAATTGAGAATAGGTTAAGGTTTAGGTTTAGGAAATCGGGTTCAGGTTCGGGTTTGTGTACGAATTTAGGTTTGGGTTTTCAAGTTTAGGTTTAGGTTAAGGAGTAGATTAGGATTAGGTATAGGTTTAGGTTTAGGGATTCTCTAGCATTATCTACTATTGAACCTAGTATTATCTACTACATACTAGTAACATACAACCAATATTGGGGCACCATACCATAAGCTACAAGTATTTCATGTCCCCTTAAATAAGGTATCCTCCATTGATAACATATGTATATATATAGTATAAGTTTTTTTATTTTCATTTACATTCCCAAATACATTCATCATCCATCCAAGAAAATTGAAACAAGTACTGTCAATCTATCTTATCTTACCGACCGCCTTATATTTCTTTTCACCTTTGTAGCTCTCGTATTTGTTGCAGCTGCTAGTTTACCATCGGTAATATCCCTAACCAAATCTTTGTGTAGTCCCTCTATTTGAAGCAGTGGCTGAAGTTACAAGAAGTAGGACTGATTAGTCTTTCCATGTTTTGAAAAAAAATCAAATTCTTTATTTTTGGCTGCAAGTCTACTTATAATTATCATTGGCTCTTAATATATTTATAATGAAAATCTTAAATATCACCTGATAATGCTCCTTTGATAAATGTCCTGTTTGGAACAAATAATTTGTTTTATCATAAATGTCCTGTTTGGAACAAATAATTTTTTGGTGGCACATATTAAAAAATAATGTTACTGTCAGCAATGTAACAAATATCATTCAGATTTTGAAATATTGCAAGAAATACATTTGTGGGCTGAATTTATTTGGGAGCTTGGGAGTTGGATTAGAGTGAATATACCTTTCAAAAAGAGGATCCAAAGGTTTATGCTGACTCATATTCCCATTTTTCTATTTTTTAAAAGAATGAGTTTAGACTCTGAAAGCGTCGGCTCCAGCACTCGTACTTTCAGCCCAAACCCTAACCAAGAAGGACTCCAAAATTCATTCAAAATTATACATGGCAGAAATAGTAAGGATGATAAAAGGAGGGCATCATCATTCAAAAGAAGAAATGACCCAATTCATCCAAGGCAGTTTGTATGAGTGAGGTCCATGGTTAGTGATCCAACAGTTGGATATGATTAGCCCCTCTTAACTCAACATGTCACAAAAATCACCTAAGCTTTGATGGTCTTAACCATCACATATCTTGCCTTCTTTTACTATTGAATGTTGAAAACCATGTATTTCTTTCCTTAAACCAATCAGTGGGTCACGACTGTCCCATCAAGGAGATATTGTGGGCACAGTCCACCCACTTTGGTGTCCGTCAGATCAGTTGTCTAGAGCACTGACCATGGACCCCACTTGTACAAATGAAAATTGATGGAAGGCTAGAGCACTGACCATGGACCCCACTTGTACAAAGATTACAAGGCACAACAAAGAACAAGAAAATCAAAATTGATGATTGTAGATTAGTGAACAAGAAAAAAATAAAAAAAGATAACCTTGGATTGTGAAAAAGACCCACTTTGTTTGCATACAAAGGGCTTATCCTGACTTCCAATTCAAAACCATTATTGCAAAATATTTTCTTTCAATCTAACAATATTTCTCCACATGTTTAATGTTAAAGGGGAGGCATTTCTTTCTTGCTAGAGGACTAGAACCATACAACTCACCCTATATTAGTTGGTTTTTATCCTGTTTTGGCATGGTGGCCCATTTAATTTTGGACCAAAACCAACGGACTCAAGAAGATAACGAATTGTGTCAGATGATTTTCTAAATCATCCCTGGATCCCTCTCACATGCATTCCAGGGACATCACATGCTGCCGCAATAATGCAATGGAGTATTCAGTGCCAAATATCTACTCTTGAGATAAAATGGAATAAAAATAAAAGAAGAAACTCCATCAACATACTTGCAACAGACACATCGGCTTTCACGATTTTCTTGCTTGTAGCCTGACAAACAAGGAATAATATTCAAAGAAATGTTACTCAACACTACACAACAAGGAATAATATTCAAAAAAATCAGAGCATGCCAAGCAGCCACTCAAAATGCAGAAAACTTCAGCTTCTACGCCTCCTTGCGAACCAGAAGCAAGGAGACAATTCCTACTCACCCACTTCTTGAGCCCCATGCTCACCCTCCGCTAGCTACTATCCTTCACTCTGCATTATCTAGATACCCTAAACAAACAAACAAACAAAAAACCTGCAGCCTAAGTCTCTACAACAGATAGACCAGATCTGCCCCGCCCTCCCATACAAAGTCTTTGAACGTAGCCCAATTGCTACTGAGAAAATCATTTCCTTTGGCGATTGCATCTAATGACTGAGCAACAATGCAGACAACTAGCGAAATTTGCAGACAATGTATTTGATCATTTCTCCTCTCTATCAGCAGCATTCACCAATTTGCAACTGCAGGCTCTGCATAAACCATCATGGGGAAATGGCGTGAGATCCTGGTCTTTCACTAGGTGGGCCATCATGGGAATGTTCCCTACCGCAAAAAAATAAAATAAAATCTGGATTGTTAGTTCATTAGGTAGTCCAGTTGAATGTGGACATATGCACATTCACCACTTGACCACCTACCAAATGAACGGCTGAGATCTTACACGTGTGTGGAACTAGTGTTAGGCACAGGACCAATTGCAATTCCATCCCACCTAATCCCTTCTAATCCTACTGCCCAAACAAGCCCTAAATCCCCAAATCCCCAAATCCCGAAATTCCAAAATCCCCAAATCCCCAAATCCCTAAATCGATATTGAGATTGTGAGAGATTGAGAGAGAGAGAGAGATACCTCACTATCGTGAATGACTTTCAACCGAGCTTCAGAGAGAGAGAGAGAGAGGGCATGCCTGGGTAGGGCGTTCAGCAACGGACCGCAAGAGACGGAGAGGGAGGGACGGATTGGGGAACAGAGACAAATCAATAAAAGTACAAGGCAACAAGAAGAAATCACACATGCATCTTTGTTTTGGTAAATCACACATGCATGCATGATGCACCAATTACATACTATAAAAAACAGCAGCATCCAAGAACCCACACATACATACAGAGATGTGTGTGTGCGCGCAAGCATATTTCATCAAGAATCTGCATGCATCAGTGATCCTAGCCTACTCCGAACACACATACATTTAAAAAAAAAAGTTCTATTAAGATGGCATTTAAAGACAAAAGCCACATAATTCTCAATGAATATGAAAGAATACATCAAACATCTTCCAATCTTCCAAATAAGAAAAGAAATTCACATACATTCCCCCACAAACCGAGCCAGAAAACCACACATACATCAGTTAACATTGCAATTCAACATCCTAAAACGACAACATGGAAGAGATGCTTGCTTCCCAAATTAAAATAATATCAAATGCATTCCAGATAAGACCAAAAATGAACAGATAACGAATTGGGGCAGAAAAAGCAGAAAAATCATAATTGCAGACATCATGGTTTTGGTTTTCTTCCCTTGCTCAAAACGACTGCAGGATCGATGAACATTCATTCTGCCAAAATATAATTCCCGTTTGCAATTTGGGACCCATCCAAACGCACCCTAATTCCCTAAAGGCACTTAATCCATCGAAAAAGGAAAACCATGTTTAAAATCCAAACATTTTCCAACAAAATCGAGCAAACAAACAACAACCCACATTGTGGAACATGGCCAAAGAATCCAAACACGCCAAGATCAAGAAAATCCCACAAAATCTAACCAAAATTTCAACAAATCCAATCAGAAAATCAACAACCCACATCATTAAAAAAAGTGACAAAAAAAGAAAAGAAAAAAACAGAACCTACTATTCCATTTCAAGAGAAAAATCTAGTCATGGGCTGGATAGTTGGAAAAGAAGAAAGCAGGAAGACTAACTTGGTATTGGTGCGAAGCGTCGAGGCCATAAAAAACCTAGAAGATCTGCCATGGCCGTGTCCGAAATGTGGGAGTTTCTGAGGTTGGAAGGTGAGTGGAGATAACTTCAAAGCCATTTGTGAAAATGCCTGAGAGAGACGGAGAGAGAGAGAGAGTATGCTACAAAAACCAGGTGATAAGAACTGCGTGCCCGCAATCGGAGAATAGAGAGGCGGCCATTGATAAGAGAGAGAGAGAGTGAAATGAAAAAAAAATGGGCGCGACTCTTTTTTGAGCGCGCGCCCAATGTTGGAAACGGTGGTCGGTGCTTTGTGGAACCCACCATGATGTATGTGTTGCATCCATGCCATCCATCTATTTTTACAGATCATTTTATGATATGAGACCAAAAATGGGGTATATCCCAATCGCAAGTGGACCACATTACAGGAAACAGTGTTGAATAAGCGTGACCATTAAAAACATTTTGGGGACCATAGAAGTTTTAGATCAAGCTGATTTTTGTTTTTTCCCTTAATCTAGGCCTGTATGACCTAATCAACAGATTGGATGTCAAATAAATAGTACAGTGTGCCTTAGGAGGATTTTAATGGTGGATATTTAATCACTATTGTTTTCATGTGGTGTGGTCCACCTGAGATTTCTATCCCTCTAATTTTTTGGATTAAGCCCTAAATTATCAGTAAAAATGGATGAAATACATACATCATGGTGGGGCCCACAGATGGCTGGTGGTAGGGGGAGTAGCCAATCTGTTTTCTGTGCTGGGTCCACTGGAACTTCGGGTTTAACTCGTTCTTTGGACATTGCCGTAAAATGATCTCTCCAAATGGATGGAAGGTGTGGATACAAAACATACATCATGGTGGGGCCCAAAAATGAGAGGTATATAAATCTCAGGTGGACCACACGACATGAAAACAATAGTGATTGGATATCCATCATTAAAATCCTCCTAAGGCCCACTTTACTATTTATTTAACATCCAATCTGTTTATTAGGTCTTTGTTGCCTAGCTCCTTTGGCCTAACCTCAGTCAACCTGATGCCAGACATGACCTTGGGCCTACTTTGATTTATATATTGTATATCCATATGGTCCATTTGTTTTGCCAACTCATTGTAGGATATGAGCCCAAAAATGAATCATATTCAAATCTTAAGTAGACTATAACATAAAAAAACAATGCTAATTGAACACCCACTATTAAAAACTTTATGGGCCCACCTTAGTGTCCACTGTAATATTTATTTTTATTCGACCTGTTGATTAGGTCAGACATAAAGGAAAATATAAATAAAAAAAATAAATACAAATATCAACTTCATCCGAAATGTGGTGTGGTCCTAAATTGAGAGGTATATAAAGATCATTTTATGACTTGATCTCAAAATTGAGAAGTATATAAATCGATATCTCAGGTGCACCACACCACATGAAAACAATAGTGATTGGATATCCTTCATTAAAATCATCTTAAGGCCCACTGTACTGTTTATTTGACATCCAATATGTTGATTAGGTCATACATGGCCAGTTGAAGGGGAAAAACAAAAATCAGCTTGATCCAAAACTTTTATGGCCCCAAAATATTTTTTAATGGTTGACGCTCATTCAACACTATTTCCTGGAATGTGGTCCACTTCCGATTTGGATATATCTCATTTTTGGTCTTATACCATAAGATGATCTTTAAAAATAGATAGACGACATGGATTAAACACATACATCATGGTAGGGCTCACAGAGCACCAACCACCAGCCATTGGATGGTGTCAGGGGGAGTAGTCAATCCGTTCCCCTTATTTGAAGTGTGGTCCATTTAATCTTTAGATTTGATTCATTTTTTGGATAATTCTCTAAAATTATCTTGAAAAATGGATGAATGGTGTGGGTTGATCCCAAATTTTCTGTAAATCAAAAACTCAAGTGTACCATGCCACACCAAACAGTGTGGAATAATGATTTTCACCGTTGATACCTTCCTTGGGCCCACAATAATGTTTATTTGACATCCAACATGTTCATAATATCAAAAAGATATAAATGAAGAGATATCTCATAACCTAAAGGGGACACATCAAATCCACAGTGTTGATGTTCGACACACATCATGATGGGGCCCACAAAACTTACTAACATCAATTCTTAGGTTCTCACGAGGTCAGTAAGTTGGGTCACAATTTTGACCAAATATTTGGCCCATTTTACATGTCGGTCCATTCACTCTATTTTACTGATCATTACCCTCAATTTGACTAATTACTCACCCCGATCATGCTACACATGAGAAAGATATTGGGCAAACAAGATTGATCAACAATTTGAGTGAATTTTGATTTAAACATTTGAAGTTATTTACTCTTCAATTTGGACTGATCAGATTGTCCAAAAATGGTTAAAGGTTGTTCATAATATCAAAAATATATGAATGAATAGAAAACACAAACATCAGCTTGATCCAAAACTTCTATGACCTCTAAGAAATTTTAAATGGTAGAGGTTCAATAACACTGTTTCCTGTGGTGTGGTCCACCTGAGCTTTGGATATCCTTCCTTTTTGTTCTTTAGACGTCAAATTATCTATTAACATGGATGAATGGAGTGGATAAAATAAATAAATAATAGTAGACCCCACAGAGTTTAATTACTCTGGTAAGGGTTACGAGTAATTCACTTAAATGTAGTAGAGAAGGGTTTCCTTAAAACATTCATAATCATTGGGCCTGCCTAAATGTGATTCACATATCCTGTATTTAGGAAGGGTTTCCTTAAAACATTCTTTTTGACCAAGGTATTGAGGAACTTTGATTTGCACTCCTCTTTCTTAAACGTGTATATTTTTTCTCAACCTCGAGTTGCACTCTTTTCCTTCTTCTTCTTCTTTTTCTTTTTTCTTTTCACGTTTGCATGTTTTAATCATACCTTGTGTATTTTAGGCCACATCCATTCAATTTGGTATAGATCCCTTTTTTTCAATTTTTCTTGTCAAAATACAAAATCTAGTTTTCTTTTTTAAAAAATATATATTTTTTACAATTTATCAATTTTTTCACAATTTTGTTTAATTTTTAAAATTTTCTTTTTCAAAATATCATTTTTTAAATATCACTTTTGTTATATAACTTTTTAATTTTTCTTTTCAAAATACAAAATCTAGTTTTCTTTTTTAAAAAATATATATTTTTATAATTCGTCAATTTTTTCACAATTATGTTTAATTTTTTAAATTTTCTTTTTCAAAATATCATTTTTTAAATATCACTTTTGTTATATAACTTTTTAATTTTTCTTTTCAAAATACAAAATCTAGTTTTCTTTTTTAAAATATATATCTTTTTACAATTTGTTAATTTTTTCACAATTTTGTTTAATTTTTAAAATTTTCTTTTTCAAAATATCACTTTTGTTATATTACTTTTTAAATTTTCTTTTCAAAATAGAAAATCTAGTTTTCTTTTTAATATATATATATATATATATATATATATATATATATATATATATATATATTTACAATTTGTCAATTTTTTCACAAATTTGTTTAATTTTTTAAATTTTCTTTTTCAAAATATCATTTTCTTATCTAATTTTCTCTTTTCAAAATTATCAACAATATTCAAAGTTCTTAATTTTTATTTCAAAATGTAGTTTTTTATAAAATTACACTTTTTTTTAAATCTAAATTTTTTTCTTAAACATTGTTAGTTATTTTTCTAAGCTTTTTAAACTTTTTTTTTTTTTCGAAATTCATAAATTTTTTTGTTCTTAATTTTTGACTTGAGCATTAGAGATGGTTTACGACCGTCTCTAATACAGACGGTCTTTGACAGTCTCAAATGACCACTATAAGACGGCTAAGGACCGTCTCTAATAGAGAGGGTCTTTGACAGTCTCAAACGGGGCCTGCTTAGGATTTACATGGTACTTATAAACCAGTAAAAGATAGACGATGACTGTCTATAATTAAGACGGTTCTTGGCAGTCTCAAATTATCAATAAAAGACGGTCAATGACCGTCTCTAATAAGGACGGTCTTTAACCGTCTCAAATGACCGCATATGAGACGGTCCAAGACCGTCTCTCATAGAGATGGCCCGTGACAGTCTCAAATGGAGACAGCTAAGAACCGTCCGTATTTCAGACAATTTTTGGCAGTCTCAAATTATAGGGAAAGGCGGCTAATGACCGTCTCTAATTGAGACGGTCCTTGACAGTCTCAGATTACCAGTAAGAGACGGCCAATGACCGTCTCTAATACGGACGGTCTTTGACCGTCTCAAAATTTAACATATAAGACGGTCAGAGACCATCTCTTATTCCAGACGGTCAATAGCCGTCTTTTATCCGCAGTTAACGACGGTTTTTTACCGTCTTAAATGATTTGTAGACGTTAAAATTTTTAAGACAATATTAAGGACGGTCAAGGGCCGTCTAAAAGTTTAGAGACGGTTTACAGCCGTCTCTAAAGTGTCTTTAAACCAAGCAATTTTAGAGACGGTCCAGAACCGTCTCTAAATCCGTCATTTTTTTCCATTTTTTACGTAGTGTGACCGAAAACCTTAACCTATAACCTATAACCTAAACATATAACTTATAACCTAACCTTAACCTAAACCTTAACCTATAACCTGAAACCAAAAACTAAATGTATTCTTAATTCCCTAAACCTAAACCTACACCTAATCCTAATCTTAACTCCCTAACCTAAACCTAAACCTAAACTTGAAAATCCAAACCTAAACCCGATCCCGAACCCGAACCCGATTTCCTAAACCTAAACCTTAACCTATTCTCAAATCCCTAAACCTATAGCTTATAACCTAAACCTAAACCTTAACCTAAACCTAAACCTAATCCTATAACCTATAACCTATAACCTAAACCTAAGACAATAATCTCAATGTATTCTCAAATCCCTAAACCTAAACCTACACCTAATCCTAATCTTAACTCCCTAACCTAAACCTAAACCTAAACTTGGAAACCCAAACCTAAACCCGATCCTCGAACCCAAACCCGATTTCCTAAACCTAAACCGTAACCTATTCTAAATTCCCTAAACCTATAGCTTATAACCTAAACCTTAACCTTAACCTAAACCTAAACCTAAACCTAAGCCTTAACCTAAACCTAAACCTAAACCTATAACCTATAACCTAAACCTAAGCCTAAACCTAAAACCTAAAACCTAAATGTATTCTCAAATCCTTAAACCTAAACCTACACCTAATCCTAATCTCAACTTCAAAACCCAAACCTAAACCTAAACCTAAACGTCAAAACCCAAACCTAAACCCGAACCCGAACTTGAACCCGATTTCCTAAACCTAAACCTTAACCTATTCTCAATTCCCTAAACCTATAACTTATAACCTAAACCTAAACCTAAACCTAAACCTAAACCTAAAACCTAAATGTATTCTCAAATCCCTAAACCTAAACTTACACCTAATCCTAATCTCAACTCCCTAACCTAAACCTAAACATAAACTTGAAAACCCAAACATAAACCCGATCCCGAACCCGATTTCCTAAACCAAAACCTTAACCTATTCTCAATTCCCTAAACCTATAGCTTATAACCTAAGCCTAAACCTAAACCTAAACCTAAACCTAAACCTATAACCAAAACCTAAACCTAAAACCTAAATGTATTCTCAAATCCCCAAACCTAAACCTACATCTAATCCTAATCTCAACTCTTTAACCTAAACATAAACCTAAACTTGAAAATGCAAACCTAAACCCGATCCCGAACCCGAACCCGATTTCCTAAACCTAAACCTTAACCTATTCTCAATTCCCTAAACCTATAGCTTATAACCTAAACCTAAATCTTAGCCTAAACCTAAAACTAAAACCTAAATGTATTCTCAAATCCCTAAACCTAAACCTACACCTAATCCTAATCTCAACTCCCTAACCTAAACCTAAACCTAAACTTGAAAACCCAAACCTAAACCCGATCCCGAACCCGAACCCGATTTCTTAAACCTAAACCTTTACCTATTCTCAATTCCCTAAACTTATAACTTATAACCTAACCCTAAACCTTAACCTAAACCTAAACCCAAACCTAAACCAAAACCTATGACCTAAAACCTTAACCCATAACCTATAACCTAAACTTATAACCTATAACCTAACCTTAACCTAAACCTTAACCTATAACCTAAAACTTAAACTTAAACCTAAAACTAAATGTATTCTCAAATCCCTAAACCTAAACCTACACCTAATCCTAATCTCAACACCCTAACCTAAACCTAAACCTAAACTTGAAAACCCAAAACCTAAACGCGATCCCGAACCCGAACGCGATTTCCTAAACCTAAAGCTTTACCTATTCTCAATTCCCTAAACCTAAACCTTAACCTAAACCTAAACCAAAACCTTAACCTTAACCTAAACCTAAACCTAAACCTATAACCTTATCCTAAACCAAAACCTATGACCTAAAACCTAAACTTATAACCTAAACCTTAACCTATAACCTGAAATCTAAAACTAAATGTATTCTCAAATCCGCAAACCTAAACCTACACATAATCTTAATCTCAACTCCCTAACCTAAACCTAAACCTAAACCTAAACTTGAAAACCCAAACATAAACCCGATCCCGAACCCGAACCCGATTTCCTAAACCTAAATGTTAACCTATTCTCAATTCCTTAAACCTATAGCTTATAACCTAAACCTAAACCTAAAACTGAAATGTATTCTCAAATCCCAAAACCTAAACCTACACCTAATCCTAATCTCAACTCCCTAACCTAAACCTAAACCTAAACTTGAAAACCCAAACCTAAACCCGATCCCGAACCCGAACCCGATTTCCTAAACTTAAACCTTTACCTATTCTCAATTCCCTAAACCTATAGCTTATAACTTAATCATAAACCTTAACCTAAACCTAAATCAAAACCTTAACCTAAACCTAAACCTAAACCTAAACCAAAACCTATGACCTAAAACCTTAACCTATAACCTAAACTTATAACCTATAACCTAACCTTAACCTATAACCTAAAACCTAAACCTAAAACTAAAACTAAATGTATTCTCAAATCCCTAAACCTAAACCTACACCTAATCCTAATCTCAACACCCTAACCTAAACCTAAAACTAAACTTGAAAACCCAAAACTAAACTCGATCCCGAACCTAAACCCGATTTCCTAAACCTAAAGCTCTACCTATTCTCAATTCCCTAAACCTAAACCTTAACCTAAACCTAAACCAAAACCTTAACCTAAACCTATAACCTTATCCTAAACCAAAACCTATGACCTAAAACCTAATCTTATAACCTATAACCTAAACCTTAACCTATAACATGAAATCTAAAACTAAATGTATTCTCAAATCCGTAAACCTAAACCTACACCTAATCCTAATCTCAACTCCCTAACCTAAACCTAAACCTAAACTTGAAAACCCAAACATAAACCCGATCCCGAACCCGAACCCGATTTCCTAAACCTAAATGCTAACCTATTCTCAATTCCTTAAACCTATAGCTTATAACCTAAACCTAAACCTAAAACCGAAATGTATTCTCAAATCCCAAAACCTAAACCTACACCTAATCCTAATCTCAACTCCCTAACCTAAACCTAAACCTAAACTTGAAAACCCAAACCTAAACCCGATCCCGAACTCCGAACCGAAACCCGATTTCCTAAACCTAAACCTTTACCTATTCTCAATTCCCTAAACCTATAACTTATAACATAACCCTAAACCTTAACCTAAACCTAAATGAAAACCTTGACCTAAACCTAAACCTCAACCTATAACCTTAACCTAAACCAAAACATATGACCTAAAACCTTAACCTATAACCTATAACATAAACTTATAACCTATAACCTAACCTTAAACTAAACCTTAACCTATAACCTAAAACCTAAACCTAAACCTAAAACTAAATGTATTCTCAAATCCCTAAACCTAAACCCGCACCTAATCCTAATCTCAACTCCCTAACCTAACCTAAACCTAAACTTGAAAACCCAAACCTAAACCCGATCCCGAACCCGAACCCGATTTCTAAACCTAAACCTTTACCTATTCTCAATTCCCTAAACCTAAACCAAAACCTTAACCTAAACCTAAACCTTAACCTAAACCTAAACCAAAACCTTAACCTAAACCTAAACCTACACCTATAACCTTAACCTAAACCAAAACCTATGACCTAAAACCTTAACCTATAACCTATAACCTAAACTTATAACTTATAACCTAACCTTAACCTAAACCTTAACCTATAACCTTTGAAACCTAAAACTAAATGTATTCTCAAATCCCGAAACCTAAACCTACACCTAATCCTAATCTCAACTCCCTAACCTAAACCTAAACCCGATCCCGAACTCCGAACACGATTTCCTAAACCTAAACCTTAACCTATTCTCAAATCCCTAAACCTATAGCTTATAACCGAAACCTATACCTAAACCTAAACCTAAACATATAACATATAACCTAAACCTAAACCAATAATCTAAATGTATTCTCAAATCCATAAACCTAAACCTACACCTAATCCTAATCTCAACTCCCTAACCTAAACCTAAACCTAAACTTGAAAACCCAAACCTAAACCCGATCCCGAACCCGAACCCGATTTCCTAAACCAAAACCTTAACCTATTCTCAATTCCCTATACCTATAGCATATAACCTAAACCTAAACCTATAACCTATAACTTAAACCTAAACCTAAACCTAAAACCTAAATGTATGATCAAATCCCTAAACCTAAACCTATACCTAATCCTAATCTCAACTCCTTAACCTAAACCTAAACCTAAACCTAAACTTAAAAACCCAAACATAAACCCGATCCACGAACCCGAACCCGATTTCCTAAATCTAAACCTTAACCTATTCTCAATTCCCTAAACCTAAACCTATAACCTATAACCTATAACCTAAACCTAAACCTAAAACCTAAATGTATTCTCAAATCCCCAAACCTAAACCTACATCTAATCCTAATCTCAACTCCCTAACCTAAACATAAACCTAAACTTGAAAATGCAAATCTGAAACCCGAACCCGATTTCCTAAACCTAAACCTTAACCTATTCTCAATTCCCTAAACCTATAACTTATAACCTAAACTTAAACCTTAACCTAAACTTAAACCTAAAACCTAAATGTATTCTCAAATCCCTAAACCTAAACCTACACCCAATCCTAATCTCTACTCCTTAACCTAAACCTAAACCTAAACTTAAAAACCCAAACCCTCGAACTCGATCCCGAACCCGAACCCAATTTCCTTAACCTAAACCTTTACTTATTCTCAATTCCCTAAACCTATAGCTTATAACCTAAACCTAAACCTTAACCTAAACCTAAACCTAATCCTAAACTTAAACCTATAACTTTAACCTAAACCAAAACCTATGGAGAAAAACCTTAACCTATAACCTATAACCTAAACTTATAACCTATAACCTTAATTTTAACCTATAACCTAAAACCTAAATCTAAACCTAAAACTAAATGTATTCTCAAATCCCTAAACCTAAACCTACACCTAATCCTAATCTCAACTCCCTAGCCTAAACCTAAACCTAAACTTGAAAACCCAAACCTAAACCCGATCCTCGAACCCGAACCCGAATTCCTAAACCTAAACCTCAACCTATTCTCAATTCCCTAAACCTATAGCTTATAACCTAAACCTAAACCTAAACCTAAACCTAAACCTTAACCTTAACCTCCTATAACCTAAACCTAAACCAATAATCTAAATGTATTCTCAAATCCCTAAACCTAAACATGCACCTAATCCTAATCTCAACTCCCTAACCTAAACCTAAACCTAAACCTCAAAACCCAAACCTAAACTCGATCCCGAACCTGAACCCGATTTTCTAAACCTAAACCTTAACCTATTCTCAATTCCCTAAACCTTAACCTATAACGTAACCTAAACCTAAACCTAAACCTATAACCTGCACTTATAACCTAAACCTATAACCTAAACCTAAGCCTAAAACCTAAACCTAAAACCGATTGCCCTAATAGCATTGAGATGGCTCTGATGGATGTACACAAACAAGCCACTGCAAACCTACAAAGTGGAGATAAGAAGAAATATCTCCAATTGCTTATTATCATTTTACCTGACATGAGTGGTTCATATGGTGAGTGCAAACAAGACCCTAAATCCTAGAGAGATGGAATGAATCAACTAAAACATTTTATTTTCTGATTTTGCAGGAAAGATAAAATATGTTTGCGAAACGGAGTTGGGCATAGTGTCGCAGTGTTGCCAACCGAGACAGGCATCCAGAGTCAATAAACAGTATCTTGAAAATGTTTCCTTAAAAATTAATGTCAAGGTTTGTGATTCTTTGATGTTGTTGAACTTTGAATGTCTGATGTGTTTCTTCTTTTGCCTCTTTTGAAGTTGTTCTCGGCACAGCCGCATTAGCAGGAGCTAATAAGAGATCTTTTTCAAGTTGCGCAGGATCCTCAGAAAGGTTCTATGAACAAAGGGATGATCCGGTAAGTCTTTTTCTCCTCTGTTTTTGTATGATCTTTGGTGCAAGTGTTTGAATTCAGTGTTTAAAGAATATCTATGGTATTTGGCAGAAAACAACTGATTGCATTAAGGCAAGCAACGGGACAGAAGCCTCATCACACATATTTTATAGGTAATTCTTCACCTCGGGAGTCTCTATAGAGTATGAATATTATGATTTAGTCTTGGTTTTTGTTGGATGAGAAACTGTTTGGTATTTTTAGCTCATGATTTGGAGTTTTGCAGGGTTGGTGTGAGCGTATTTATGCGTGGATGAATGTAATGTGGATAAGATTGTTTGTATTTGGATGGATGTAATTTATGTTTGGATGAATGTAGTTTATGTTTGGATGGATTTATGTAGTTTGGGTTTAGATGGATGTGAATGTGAATATGATGAAATATATTATATAACAGGTGTATATCGGAAGAATACGATGTTGTAACAGTGTATATAATAGTGTATATTAGGAAGAATATGATATTGTAAAAGGTGTATATTGTTTGTGTTTGGATGGATGTAGTTTATGTTTGGATGAATGTAGTTTTTGTTTGGATAGATTTACGTAGTTTGGGTTTAGATGGATGTGAATGTGAATATGATGAAATATGTTATATAACAGGTATATATCAGGAAGAATACGATGTTGTAACAGGTGTATATTAGGAAGAATATGATATGAATAGGTGTATATGCAAATATGAGACGGCTGAAGACCGTCCTTTTAAAGGACGGTTCACGACCGTCCTTTTCAAGTCATAAGAGATGGTCCATGACCGTCCTTTTCTGGTTCATAAGAGATGGTCTATGACAGTCTTTTTCAGGTCATACGAGACGGTCTATAACCGTCCTTTTTATTGACGGTCATGGGCCATCCTTTTAACGGACGGTCAGAGACTGTCCTTTTCAGCTTCATACAAAGTTCACTACTACCTACCATTATAGACGGTCTATGACCGTCCTTTTTTAGAGACGGTCCATGACCGTCCTTCTTTAGAGACGGTTTATGGCCGTCCTTTAAAAAATATGACACGTCAAAATTTGACGGCCGTTGCGACGGTCCAGGACCGTCCTTTTTGGCCTTTTGAGACGGTTTTCAACCGTCCTTTTTTCGCTGTTTTGGCGTAGTGAGTGAACTACACCATAAGAAAAATTGGAGATATTGACCTCCACCGTTGAAAGATTCCTAGAGCTCACGATGATGTTTATTTGCCATCCAACTTGTCATAACCTTACATAAACTTGGATGAAGGGAAAACACAAATATCAGCTTGATCCAAAACTTTTGTGGCCCTCAGAAGTTTTCTAGTCATTAAATGCACACAATTTTCTTGGAAGGTGTTGCGGGGGCGATCCCCACTGATGACAGAGTGCAGAAGAAAGGTATTTATCTGGCGTCTATTTGCTCCTGTTGTACTGATGCAAACATTTCCTTGCCGAACCAGGAATCCATCCAGCATCTGTTCCTTCTTGGGCAAATTGCCACTCAGGTCTGGTCCCATTTTGGGGCTCTATGTGGGGTTTCCCTCATCCATCATCATTCGAGGGAGGATAGGCTGGTCCGATGGAAATATGGTGAGGCTTAGGGCGCGGCGGCAGCCCCCATCAGGAGGGTCATCCTGATTCTCATTCTTTGGGAGTTACGGCGTACAAGAAACAGTGCGAGAAAGGAGAATCGACTTATGTCTGTTATCCAATCCATTGCTAGGATTAATTGGTGGGCCATGAGCATTTTGGAGGATCACCCGGACTGCCTCCTGCATTTGGGCGGGGCTGGTTTTGCTACTCGGTCTCACCCCACGCAGGCTCCTCCCTCGCAGACAGTTTATTGGGCTAAGCTGGCAACTGGTTGGGTTAAACTTAATGTAGATGGATTGGTGCGCGGTAACCCAGGCTTTTCTGGAGGAGGCAGGATTTACAGAAGGGATGATGATAGCTTTGTTTTTGCTTTCTCGTCTGCCTATGGGGTTGGTTCCAACAATAGAGCGGAGCTTCGGGCGATTTATGAAGGTATGGTCCTCTGTCTAGATAAAGGTTTCTCAAAAATTGTGGTGGAAATTGATTCCACGGTTGCGGCTGGCCTCGTGTCTAGGAATTCGATCACCCCGTGGAAATGGAGCCCTTGGGTCTCAAGGATCAAGAGCTTGGAACGGAATGCGGAGTTTGTTTTCTCGGTGATTCCTAGGGCCTGTTTGTTTTTCAAAGAAATGGTAAATACACAGTAAACGGTAATTCCCCCTGTTTCACCTGTTTGAAACTTCATCGAAATTTGTGTGAGGGAAATTGGTTCAAAAGAGGTAACTTTAATTTTTGAGCCGCATGATAATGAGTATGATATATCCATTCCGTCCATCTGTTTTACTACAATATTTTGAATCATGAGATAAAAAATGATGTAGATCCAATACTCAAGTGGCCCACGCCAAAAGAAACAGTGGCCCTACAAAGTTTTTTACAGTCAGTATTCAATTTCCTTTTTCTTATGACGTGGTCCACTTGAGTTTTGGGTATGCCTCATTTTTTTACCCATGCTATAAATTCGAATGGAATAATGAATGAATGGTGTGGATAAGCAAAATGCATCACAGTGGGACCCACGAATATTTTGTAATATTCTTGGTTTTTGTGTAAAAAATAAACAGTCAAATCAAGTATGATATAAATGCACAGGGAAATAATTATTATTTTTTTACATGGTATTTACCATTTCACCCGAAAATCAAACATGCCCCTAGGGAAGGGAATGGCCCGGCTGATGGTATGCCCAGGGAGGTTAACGAATCCCAAACTTCTAGTGTCATCTCTCATCATAGGGATCTCCCTCCTTATATTCATGGTCTTCTTTTCTTAGATAAAGTTGGGTTAGGTGTGGTCTATGATATGTCCGTCGGAGATTGTAAAGTTTATCTTAGTGGTGTTTGTGGATAGGTGGTCCCCAGGGTGCGGCAGCCCTGTTTTCTATTTTCTTTTCTTTCTGTGCAGCTCATGATAGGTGGTCCCAGTCCTTTTTGTTTGGGACCTCCCGAAAGGTTGTAAATCTTTTTTGTTGAATGAATCTGTGGCTAGAGCCCACCTTAAAAAAAATAAAATAAAAAATGCACACAATTTCTCGTGATGTGGTTCACTTGAGATTTGGATCCGCCTCATTTTCTGAATCTTTCCCTAAAATGAGTTAGCAAAATGGATGGAAATGAACATGGGATGGAAGGGGGACTCTTTAATTAAGAGCTCCATCTCGTACCTTACCTATCAATTAACCATACACTCTTGATGTCCTCTAAATGCTTAAGTTCCATATACAAAAATATAGAGACAAGTATAAGGGGGCATTGGATTCATGTAGCAATTGATCACACCAAAGTACAATCCCCCATTATGTGACCCTCCCACTACTTGGTGGTAGGAATTTTGTGGCCCACCATGATGCATGTGTTCTATCTATGCCGACCATCCTTTTTGGCAGATCATTTTACGTCACGAGGCCAAAATTGAAGCATATCCAAAGCTCAAGTGGACCACACCACTAGAAAAGTTGTAGATAACACTACAAAAAATATCTATATTAGGGGCGTTTTTATTACAGGCGGCCACAACAAACCGCCACTGTATATGGAAATCAGGGGCATTTTTGTATGGGGGCCCGTGTAAAATGAAGCCACCACCGCCTGTTTTAAATGAAAAAAAAAACCTAAAATTGATTTTTACCCCCAAATCGCGCGCCCTCCCCAAATCGCGCCTCTTCTCTCCCGCGTGCCTTTCTCTCCCAAAAACCCTTCCCTCCTCTCCGATTCTTCTCTCCCAAAACCCTTCTCCCCTCTTCTCTCCTCCCTTCAATAAATGACGGAATCTCTCTCTCTCTCTCTCTCTCTCTCTCTCTCTCTCTGAAGCATTGCGGGATACGATTGTTGCCCATTGTAACCTAGATCCGGCGATACAATAGCCATCGACATAGATCCGGTGATACAAAGCCGCACCGTCAATCATCTTCTCCAACAAAGGTACGCATCACTCATCGGTACTAAACCCAACAAGGGTTTGATGGTAGATTTGGTGGAGTTAATGTTCGTTTGTTCATGTTTTGTTGATTTCGAGGGTTTTGATGACTAATTTGGAGGGTTTGATGTTCATTTGTTCATGTTTTCTTGATTTTCAGGGTTTTAATGGCCGATTTGCATGTTTTGGTGTTTACTTCTTTAACTTTTTTAGATTTCTTAATTTTTTTGGACCGATTTGGAGGTTTTGATGTTCTTCTTCTTCTTCTTCTTCTTCTTCTTCTTCTTTTTTTTTTTTTTTTTTTTGGGTTGATGGTCGTGATACCCTGTGGTGGTGGGGCCACTTTTGTATTCGTGAACTGCTGTGTAGTTTTCTTGCATTTGGCTGTGTTGGGCGCACATGAATGTATGAATGCTTTCAGCTTTTAAAAAAATCTCTTGTTAGGGATAGACTTCATTAAGTTTGGTTCATTTGGAAATGGCTCTTTTTAGTTTATTTGGGAATATGATACTTTTCATTTCACAGGAATTCTGTTTTGCGACATTGTCTTTTTCTTATGATGCATTTCACAGGTTCTTTCAATCTCCTTTTTTATTCCTGCATTATTCATTGGCTCTGATTCTATTTCTCAGGCTCTCTTGAGCCTCTTGGATCACTTATTTCAAGAAGCATTGTTGAGATAACTCAGGGATGGCCTGCTGCACAAATGGCATTGAATATGTTAAGGGCTGATATGCATTGCTTTTACTACCTGCCCTTTTCAATGGTTGGCAATTGTTTTACATAGCCACTAGCCCTGTGATATAGTTTGTAGCTTAAAAATCTTATCTTATGCGAGTGTGTCTAGAGATGGGCATTGGATTTTTTCAAGAACTCACAACAACAAAATTTGCATTGTTGGGAGACTTAAAAAGATGTTTTATTTGTAGCTCATCAGATGATCTTGATATGTGATTAAGCACAGATGTTTTGATTATGAGGAATCTCTCTATTCAGCTGTTAGTGATACCCTGGAGAAGTATACTTTATTTGCTTCTTGTGTTATTTACTGGTTTGTCATAATGAATAAAGTAGATACCATTTAATTACTTAGGCTTCTTTTGTTTTCTGTTTGGATGAGCTTGTAAACTCCAAAGGAAATAGTTTTTATGTTTATGCAATTAAGAAATAGACAACTATTGGGACACCAGGACAAGGAAGTAATGTTGTATATGATGTGTTTGATTGATTGCCTGTATGAATTTAGTAGGTTGTTGGCACAATATTTCTATATTTGTTACAAGATTATGATATCGTTAAGGATAGAAGCTTCTTCAATGATCTGATTTGCATGATTTTTGGTTCTTATAGTTACAATAATGATGCCAACTGTGGTAGCATTGATGATGCCTTGAGGCTATTTGGTAAAATGTCTGAGAGAAGGTATTTATAGCTTTTCCACAGCTTCTGAAGTACTCAAGATCACAGGCTAATGTTTGTTTCTTTTGACTTTAAATATTGGACAGGTAAATGACAGTAAGTTCAGGCAGGAGTATAAAAAAGTGCCATTCTTCCCCATTTGTGGTAAGCTCCAATAAGAACATACAGGGTCAGATTTACTTTTCAGGTTACTGTACAAACCTAATTAGTATATCAAATATAAATGGTTCAAGAAGCTTCGTTGCATGACTAACAAACCTAAAGTCTGCTTATGTTAGATTTCTAAGCTTCCCTAGCAAAATGAGAGTGCCTTTGCTTTCTTCCTATAAATAATCTGGTTAATAACTGAACTTTACTTTTTGAACTAGAAAAATGGATTAAGGAAGCTCAGGCTATTCAGCTATGAATGTTTTACTCTTGCTTAATCTTAGATATGATGGTTGACTAATTAGTGTTCTAACATTTGCAAGGTGAGTTGTTGTTCATGGATATTACTATGTTAATGTGTGGTTTATTAGTATTCATGTGTAATTCTTATGGGCCATGCCTGATATCTGATGTTTCGGGGCCATCTATCTTACCCAAGGCCATGGTTTATTGTTGAGTTTAGAAGCTGGGAACTCAATAAAAGGTGCAGGAAGGCAATTATTTATGATTCCATAGAAATGGAGAGATAAAAAAGTTTTCCTTAGTCTTCCTTCCCCTGTTGTTGCAGGAATTGGTCAAATGAGATCTAGGCATTGCTTATGGTTTTATTTTAAAATATAAAATATCTTAGAAAATGATCTTTTTGGACATTTTTAGGTTCCCCCTCTTAAATTATAGAATAAATGGCTTGAATTATTCAGGATGTTTTCTGAATTAGGAATAGTCCACAATTTAAAAATTGATGAATCTGGCATCATTGTTTGTTGTGGAGCCAATTTCCAAATGCTTTCTACAGGCAAAGTACGGGTTGTTCAGGTGTGGAGCTTAATAAATACATAAGGTATAATTATGTGAGTACTTTGATGACATAGGTTAACTTTGATGCTATTGACAAGAGTAAATACATATGCTTTATTACATATTCCAAAAGGGGCTTAGGAGAGTCACCTTTGGTTTCAAATTTCAGGCACAGTTGTTGTTCATAAACTATTCTTTCTTTTTCTTGCAGAATCTATGAGCCGTGCATGTGTGTTCACGTGTCTCCCTTCTTGGGAATGGAGCAGTTGCCACAGTTTCCACATTTACAACAATGGCTTGGCCTTGCAATTACTGGTACTATAGAACTTGGTCGTCGTATTGTAGACCCCCCTGTCATCAGAACAACAACATCCATTGTTCCTCTTGCATGGAGTGGTGTTCCTCTTCATGTTAATCATTGACAGTTTGGCCTACTTCTCCAAAAAAAAAAAAAAAAAAACTATTCCTGCATTTTACCAGTGACTTTTATGCATTAAAAACAAGGTCCCACAGAAGTCTAGAGACAACATATATCATAGTTGTTTTTTCCTCTGTTTCAGTCATCAAAATTAGAAAGGGCAAGCATAACAACTTTCATGAGCATTCTCCAATGAAACATTACCACATATCATTTCTTGCATGAGACATTTGATCTTCTGTAACTTTTGGGTGTATCTAGATTCCCTGTCAAGTTTCTTCTAGGCTCACATGAAAATTGTTAGTAGGCTGATTTCATACAATGATTAAAGGTCATCTTTAACTTCTTGAGTGTGTGTACATGTGGATGCACATGGACGCTGTTTGCAACAACTAACTGCTGTTACTTTTGGTCAGATTGATGCTTGGAAAGCTTGTTGAAGAGGTCTTCGAGGTCAAAAAGTGTTTTCTCTTCACCTGTAAAGAACGTAAGGCACCTCTTGGCAGTTCATTGTTGTGGGACCTTAGATTTGGGTCTAGCATTCTTCAAACACTCAATCTTCACCAAATTATATTAGAATGGTCCATTAGTTCTTTAATCATGACCATACATTCTTCATAAAGTCCATTCATTTTTGAAACAGATTCACTACACTGCAAGGTTTGCTGATGGAATAGTCTTTGACAGCAACTATAAATGTGCAAGACCACTCACTATGCGTATTGGCATTGCAAGGTATGTAAGATGGTTTTCGCCGAAAAACTAATGCATAAGTTCCATCTCTAGTCTATCATGCCCAAAGTTCTTGTTTATACTTTAAAGGACACCAGGGAGTTAGTTACCCACATTATGTTAAGTGGGCAGTAGGATTTTATATTTCCAATCATTAAAATACTCTTCTAGTTGGTTCTTTTTTCTCATCATGTAGGAGAAAACTAAGATTTTTTCCTTTTCCTTAGTTATTGGTATTATGGAGCATGAGCCCATGAATTCTTGTTTTACATCCATTGCTCATTTTATTTATTTGAGTGTAGGTCATAAGAGGACTGCATTAGGGGATTTTCGCTGGTGGTGGTGTACCACCAATGCTCGTTGGTAAAAATCTGATGAATTTTACACTTACTCTCGTTATTTTTTTATGGCTTTTTTGTTTATTCCCTGGGTCAGTATGTCACTCCAAGCCCTTTATCTTTATGCCTCAAATCTTTTGCAGGTGGAAAACGTAAACTTCATATACCTCTAGAGTTAGCATATGGGCCCGAACCAGCAGGATGCTTTTCAGGTAAAGCTTGAAACTGACATGATCTTGTCTTTTTGTTGAACATTTCAAAATTGAATTGACATCCTAAACTTAATTTCTCATCACTTAGGCATACACTTCACCTAAAGCGCAGATGGGGGACTATAGAGTCCTGAGCCTAAACAAACGTATAGCTTATTGAGGAAAAAAATTCTACACACGTGGAGCCATTGAGCTGATGGATCCTAAAGTGAATAGGAGACTCCTCAAATATCTCCCACATAAGAATATCCAAACCGTCCAATGTGGTGAAAATTTACTTCATTGTTAACAACTATAAAACTCATTTTATAGGTAACTTTTATAAAGGTTGCTTTTTGTAGGCAAAAGCAAATTTGAAACCTATGTTTGGTAGTGAAAAGGAGAGTTGCAAATTGCTAGTGCTGAGAAAAGCTGATGGAGGTATAGGCTAGAGAAAGAATGGGAAAATACTAATGTATGAACTCTTTTTGAGACCCAATATGTAAATAACAATATATACTATATAATACTAGGGGTATATCATACTTAATGCACTGGAGAGAGGGAGTGGCATGCATGACGTGCGAGAAAAGTGCCACCTGAAGAGTGCCACCTTATGTAACGCTCTGATGTCCCCCACTAATGTTGCGTGTGGGCTGGCAAACCTCTAGTCCTATGATTAAGGGAAATTTTGGAAAACGAAAAAACAAATTACGATGTCAAGTTAAGGTGTATGGAGCGAAATCATTGCAGGTGCTGACATTGCCACTACAAGAAAATGCATCTTTGTTGACGGAATGTCCGCCTTTCAGATGGCTGGGATTGTTCAGTGGAAGTCCATCAATCCCACTATAGGGACCTGCAGATGAACAATCTGGATCAAGAATGGCGGCTCCACATGAACACAATGTAAGTGTGAATAGGAAAGATGTCAATTTCATCTGATTAGCTGAACATTGAACACTACCTTCTCACTTCACTTCCAAAATGTGTGCAGTTCCCTTTCTTCAAACCGATTGACGGGCGAGTTACCTATAGAACTGGCTAGGCTGACCAATCTGGTGGATTTGTAAGTATAATTTCTATTCTCATCTTGCGAGTTTTTTGCTGTAGTCAATAACCCAAACTATTAGTGTTGAAGTGGCAAAACTCACTTTTGTTGATGCAATGCAGTCGGATGAGTGACAACAATTTCTTTGAAAAATTACATGATTTCATCCAAAACCGGAAACAGTTGAAAACATTATAAGCGTTTCATTCCTAAAACATAGGGGCATAAATCATAATATTTATTATCATTGAACTCTATATTAATGTCTCACAGGCGCATTCAAGGCACCTCATTGGAAGGTCCTATTCCTTCCGGGATTTCTTCCTTGAAAAACTTATCTAACCTGTTAGTGATTCCTACGACTTATTTTGCCTCTGTTCCGGAATGGGTTCAACGATTGTCATTAAGTTCAACTACTTATCAAATGGGGTCGCTGGTTGTAAGTTTAGCTCGCTTTAATTCGCAACTACCACTTCCAAGCTCCCACACCCAATTCTTGATCCACTTCTTCCAAGCAGACACATGGGGGGATTTCTTTTTTCTTTCTTTCTTTTTATTTTTAATCTTTCTTTTCTTTTATTTTCTTTTTTGAAATGAAACTACGATGGTATATCAAACATACAGTTTTTTACTTCAGTGATGTATTTAAAGTGAACAGAGGAAGAATACATGAAGAGAGTTTTGAATTTACTGCTAATGAAATTGTTGTTCATATTTGGGCTTCACTCAAGTGGGACAGTTTGAACACAATGTTTCCTACTCAAACATATGCAGACTAATCTTTCTTTGGCACTCGAAAAGTTTTTTTTTTCTTGTATTTTTGTACCAATAAGGTCTATTATGGTCATGCAATTTTGGAATGCTGTGATCTTTCGTACAATGATTTCACACCAGCAAAGTCGATAACATCTCAGTGTCAACTAGGGAATGTGTAAGTGCATGCACTTCATGGCTTTTTCGAGCTTGGGTTTTCAGGAGGTTTAGTGCCTTACTGATAGTTGAATTTACATTTTATCATGCCAGCAATCTGTTTACAAGCCACTCTTTGATGGCGAACAACATGTAAGCTTCAATATCATTAAATCCATCTGTTGTTGTTAGCTTCAAAAACAATATCATTATAAATTATTTGTTTAAGATCCTTCTGAACTTCTAACCATGTTTTGATGAAAATAGATATGCAAATTGCTTGGAGGACAACTCACGCATTGATGAGCTCAAGCCTTGGAGTGAACCTTGTGTTTAGGTTTTGATAAGGGTTCGACCTATCAATAGTACAGAAAGGGCTTTGCAAGGGTCTGGTAGATGCTTAAGGCAAGAGAGTGCATAGACTTTAACATGGCTAAGGCATCCGGAGACCAGATTTACCTTTGATCATGTAGCATGCGAGACTATATCACAGGTGTGGCTTGATAAAAATATCAGATTGTAGGATTTTGTACATTGTCTTCTAACAATATATACTTTGGATGGACTGGTATCTAATGTATGGTTTGAATTTTGTAAAGGAAAAGCTTTTTGAGGTTGCAGGCTTGCCAGTTGTGGAGAATTGCATGTCTGGGTATAATAGTTGCATGTTTGCATATGGCTAGGTAGGTCCCACTAAAGCTTTTGGTGGTTGTAAAGGTATTGTAGGAGAGCTGATGAGTTTTTGGATGTCTTCATGCAGACTGGGAGTGGGAAGACATACTATGATGGGTGACATGTGAGATGGACAATGAACTTAGTGAAGATTGTGGGATGACACCTCGTAATTTTGAATATCTATTTATGCAAATTAGAGAGTTAAGATACTCATCAACTTAGTGGTTGCCTCTACAAGAGCATTCTAAGCTTCTCTCTCTCTCTCTCTCTCTCTCTCTCTCTCTCTCTCTCTCTCTCTCTCTCTCTCTCTCTCTCTCACTCAGTCACTCACTCACTCACATACATACACACAACTTCATTTGGGTACAGGAAGAGGAGAATCGGAGAGATGAAAGATTGAAGTATAGTTGCAAGTGTTCCTTTCTTGAGATGTATAATGAGCAGATAATAGATCTCCTTGAGCCAGCATCAACCAATCTGCAAGTAATTTGAAGCATGATCAAAGTTGCTCATCAGGTACAAGCCACTATATGGCTTTCCTTGTGCTGAATTCATGTCCATCCACTCATCTGAAGGGCCAAACATTTATATTAAATGTCGATTGTCCATTTCTTCTGCATATGTTTAGCTCACCAGATCTGAGATTGACCTGATTCTTAGATCCAAGGCATAAGTTTTGTGTGAGGTTAACTTTTTTTAAAAAAATAAAATAAAATAAAATTGGGTGAGGTTCATAAAGATCACACATTTGTGGAGCCTTGCCAACCACATGCACCAGAATAGCATACAGGTGTGAGGTAAGAGCCTTCCATCAAATTGACCATTGTGTATAAAATAAATGGATGTCTAGAATAAACCTGCATCTTTTTTTTTCTTTTTTTTTTTTTTTTTTTATAAAAAAATTTCCTTGTTAGCTTGTTAGCACACCCCACTGTCAGATCACACATCGCTAAAAAAGGTATTTATTGTTTCCTTTTATTTTATATCAAATTTGTTTTTGGTTATTTTATTTTATTTTGTAAACTTTTGTCTCTGCATTGGTAACTGAAGGTGGAGCATTTGGGATGAAATGTGGTAGCCCAGAGGGGGGCTTTCTTGCTTCATATGGGGATGGATATGGACTTCATTCGGTATGGTTGTTTTTGCAGGAAATATTTATGACTGAAAATTTAATTTTAGATAGTGTAACTCAGATTATAAGTGTACATACTGTTTTTTAAGCTCACCTCTACGCATGGCAGGGAGCTGTTGACAAAGGTCCTCTACATGGCATGAGTTCTGGTTCTTGGGGTGTATTTGAGAAGTCTCGCATCGAGTGTTGCTGAAATCCGTTGCTTTTTTTTTTTTTCCTCATGCTTTTCATCGAGGTTACATGGCATGAGTTCTGGTTCTTGTGTCTCAATCTGTAAATTTTTTGTCCATTATGTAACCTTTCATTCTTAGGCTCCCTGTAAATGAGGCTAGCTGTAAATGATTTACAGGTTGTGTTTAAATGCTAATTTAAGCCTGTAAAGGTCTGTTTGAATGTTAATTTAAGCCTGTAAAGGTCTATTTGAATGCTAATTTAAGCCTGTAAAGGTCTTTTGATTTAGAAGATTCAGCCTAGCAGAATTTTTAATTGCTTGTTTTATTTTTATTTTTTACACTGTAAACGATTTAGCGGCATTTTTTTTTTTACAGATTTTACGGGCGTTTCTTAATCTCTCATGAGCACTTATTACAAATTTCACCGGCATTTGCATTTTGGACAGTTATGACGGCTAACAGAAGCGCCGCTAAAGAATAATAAGCGCCGCTAAAATTGCACTTTTAGCGGCGGCCACCAAAAATGCCGCTAAAAAAGCGACCGCCGGTAAAAGACACGGCGACGCCCCCTTTAGCGGCACGCCTCCGACCGCCGGGAATTCTTATACCAGCGGTTTTTAGGACTTTTAGGGGCGGTTTTGGCCACCGGTAATGCCTATTTTTCTTGTAGTGTAATGACATCCACCGTTGAAAGCTTGTTAGGACCCGCAATGACATTTATTTGTCATCGAACTTGCCAAAAGCTCACATATACATGGATGAAGGGAAAAGACAAATATAAACTTGATCCAAAACTTTTGTGGCCTCCCAAAAAGTTTCCAACATAGTCATTCAATTCCCATGGTTACTTGTGGTGTAGTCTACTTTAGATTTGGATATGCCTCATTTTCTATAGCTTTCCCAAAAATGAGTTAGAAAAATGGATGGACAGCGTGGACACGTACATCATAGTGGGGCTCATGGAGCTTTGACACTAGCTAGCTGGCTGTTGTTGGGGTCACTGGCCAAACCGCATCCCTCTTTAAGATAGGGAAAATAGCATATGTACATGTACATCACCAAGACTCCTTACTTTAGAGCTCTATCTCAAACTCTACCTGTCAATGATCAGTCACATGGCTCTTTATTGTCCTTTACATGCTTAAATTCCATGTACAAAAATATTGAGTATAAGGGGCCTCAAATTCATGTTGCAATTAATCACATCAAGGTACAATCCTAGGCATGACCTTGTCAGTACTTGATGGTAGGACTCTTTTGTGGCCTGCGGTGATGTATGTGTCTTATCCGTTCTGTCCATTCATTTTGCTTGATCATTTTACCCAATAAGCCTAAAATTGAAGCATATCCAAAACTCAAGTGGACCACACTACATGAAAAGTTGATATAATGACGTTCACAATTGAACCTTGTTAGGGCCCCCAATGGTGTTTATTTGTCATCCAACCTGGCATAAGCTCACGTAGACCTGAATCAAGGGAAAACAAAAATATAATCTTGATCTAAAACTTCTATGGCCTCCGAGAAGTTTTCAATGGTAGGCATTCAATCCCACTATTTATTGTGGTGTTGTCCACTTGAGATTTAGATCTACCTGATTTTCTGGATTAAAATGAGCTCGCAAAATGGATGGATAGCATGAATAAAACACATACATCATAATGGGGCTCATAGAGCTTTGACACCAGCTAGTTGGCTGGTGCCGGGTTAAACTAACCAAACCGTCGTCCCTCTTTCTAGCAAGGAAGATAGCATTTGAACATGGACATTGGACCCTTAAATAGGAGCTTTATCTCTAACTTTACCCGTCAAACCATCACATGGCTCTTCATGTCCTCTACATGCTTACATACATCTATAAAGATATAAAAATATATTGAAGAGTATAAAGGGTGTCAGATTCATATTGCAATTGATCTGACCTTATAATCTGACGCAGGGGAGGACGTGAGGTCGAGCACCGTCTTCCTCAAGAGGATAATTATTCCGAATCCACGGAACTTCTCCGGACTCCTCACAGAGACTTTCTCGAATCCACGAGAAAAGAGAGCAGAAAATAGAAATAAATTCTAAATAAATTCGAAATAGATTAATGAATCCATAAAAACGAGTTCACAACCCTTTAAATAAGGGTACTAAGCAATGGAAAAGAAATCAGAATCAAACTACAACTAAAACTCCTAGAATTCGCGACTTACTATAAATAGTAAACTTACTATTTATAGACGGTCGTGATGTCTACTAGTGCGCAAGGTTTTCGGCCAAAAATAGTAAGTGTCCTATTTGGTTTCACCAAACCGTTCCCCTAATTATTCTAAGCTCTTTTCACATTGGACGCAACTCCTAAAGCCCGACGGATGAAGAGTTATAAGCAAACTAAAACTTACTATTTATAGTAAAAACGAAATTGAAACAGGGAAACGACCATTAAATCAGGGGTTTCTTGCAATTCCGAGCGTTGCAACCATCACATAATGGGGCTCATAGAGCTTGCGTAGCTGGGTTGGTTAGGCTAAAGTAGCTCGTTCTACCCCAAAATCATATATTTTTCGTCGGCTAACTCATCCCGGATTGTGAGATACGCCTGATTTAAGGTCTGATGGTCCAGATCACTTCTTTCGCCGACCGGGCCTTTTCTGATCCATCTTTGCCATGTAATTGTCCGCGACCTGCTCTACATCATAATCTTCGGTGGTGTGACCCTGCCACTGGTTGGTGGTAGGACTTTGTGGCCTACTGTGATGTATGTATTTTATTCATGCCGTCCATACTTTTCACTAGCTCATTTTACGCCATGATCCCAAAAGTGAAGCATATCCACAGTTCAAGTGGACCACACTACACAGGAAAAGTTGGAGATAATGACATCAACCGTTGATAGCTTTACGAGGCCCACAGTGAAGTTTATTGGTCGTCCAATCTGCCATTATCTCTCACTGACTTGGATGAAGGGAAAACACAAATATTAGCTTGATTCAAAACTTTTGTGGTCCCTCCGGCTGTATATCGAGCCGAGTTGAGTCTAGACAATGTGGGCCAAGCTTGGCTTGACTGCTACGTGCTCTCCTCAAGCTCGAGCTCACACTCGATCTTACCATTGGATCTTGGCTTATTTGCCAAACCTTTCGAGGAGAACTCGAGGTGAGCTAGTGGATCGAGTTGAGGCGAGCTTATCTCGAGTTGAGTTGACCCAACCCAACCGAGCCTAGCACCCAACCCGAACCCAACTTGACCCAACACCCAACCTAACCGAACCCAATGGCCAACACCTACCCAACCCGACCCAATACAATGGCCAACACCCACCCAACACCCACACCCAACCCAACCTAGCACCCAACCCAACCCAGTCATTCAATCCAACTCCCAAATCAAAGATACAAAACCCCAAATCTCAATTTTGAAAATTTGAGTTTTCAATTACATAGATAAAAAATATAAAAAGATTAGATTTAGATATAGGTACATTAATGTTGAGAGAGAGAGAGAGAGAGCTCGGGTGAGTGGCCGAATGTGGGCCGTACGGCCGAGGTGAGTTGGGCATACGTTGAGTTAAGCTTGGTGAGTGGTCGAGCTTGAGAGAGAGAGAGAGAGAGAGAGAGAGAGAGAGAGAGAGAGAGAGAGAGAGAGAGAGAGAGAGAGAGGAGCTAGGGCGTGGCAGGTTGGGTAATGAAAGGAAGGAAATGGATAGATGGGTAGGATAAAATTTTAAGTTTATATATATATATATATATATATATATATATATATATATATAGCTCATGGGAACTTCCCATGAGGTCGAGTTGTGTGGACCCACCGTGATGCGTGTCGAACATCTACCCCATTAGTCAGATGCACCATTCCATGGTGGGCTTAGGACTTTTTTTTTTTCCAAAAAACTGGACTTTATTGATGAAGCAAACGAAAATTACAGCCATTCGGGCAGGCCCCAAACAAAAAAAGGATCCGGGCCTTGCCTATCATATGGGACAACTAACACAAGGCTATACAGAAAACAAACCAGAGGCCAAAGGCAGCCCAACTACAGCAGCCTCCCAGCTTTTTTTTTTTAATTTTTTTTTTATTTTATAAGCAAAACAAGAAAAATCAGAAAAACCAGAAACAAGATCTGGGGAAAATTCTCCAAACCGAGGCTCCCCTAATTGCAGGACTGGACCTCCCCATTTCCACAGAGGGGGCAAGAGCAACCAACATAAACCACTACACCCAAGCAAACCACCACAGCACAAATCGGCCGGACTAGAGGAAGAGGCTGCCCTGCCAACACACAGACTGAACAGAACAGAAAGATCCTTTAGGCAAAAGGAGAAGGGCTAGCGTTAATACTGAGAGGAGGAGATCCGGTCATGAATGGCTCCCAGCCCGGTTTTGTCCAAAAGGATCTGACCTCTGATGAAACAGGGAAGAGCAGAGCAATCTGAGAAAATGTTGTTCGTCTGCTGCTTGCTTCTAATCTTTGCGAGGCTATCCGCTGGCCCACTAGCTTCACGCAGGACATGAGAAATCATGAAGGACCCTTTGTCAATGCGGGATTTGATTTTGGACAGCCAGTAAGTCCATTTCCAGGAAGGGACCAACTTCTGCTGCAGTAAATGGATTGCCCACTTCGAGTCTGATTCTAATATGATATAATGATGCCCATGGCTTAAGACTTAAAAATCAAGTCAATCTATGACTTGTGTAGACCACATCACATATAAAAGTTGAGAGAGGTTACCCTCCATTAAAACATTCATAATCATTTGTTGGGCCCACTGAGATATGGTTCACAAATCTAGCCCATCCATTATGTGTGTCCCACTTGGATGAGGGGTCATACCAAGTTTCAGATGCATCCAAATTTCAGGTGGGCCCCACCAAGTGCTTTTATATGTTTTAAGCATGTCTTTACATGATTTTAGATGGTATAGCCTACCTGAGTTCCGTATACGGCTGATTTTTGGGATATCCCATAATTTAAAGGGGACCCATCAAATGAGCGGTGTTGATGTTTGACATACATCATGGTGGGGCCCACACAGTTCGACATCATGGGAAGTTCCCATGAGCTCGACACATAGAACCTTTTCCTATATATATATATATATATATATATATATATATATATATATATATATATATATATGTATATATATATATATATATATATATATATATATATGAGTCGAGCCAAGCTCGAGTTTCAATCTTAGCCGAGTTCAAGTCGAGCCGAGTAAAGCTATATTATGCTCGTTTTCAAAACAAGCTGGGTCATATGAAATTGGGTTGCCTCAAGTTGTTATTCAAGCCAAGCTAGATCGAGCCAAGCCAAGCGAACTTTTCAAACTAGCTTGGCTCATGTATAGGCCTAGTGGTCCTTGAGAAGCTTTCAACGGTAGGTGTTAATTAAATCCCCACTATTTCCTATGGTGTGTTTCACTTAAGCTTTGGATATACATCAATTTGTGGCTCAAGGCCTAAAATGCGCTGGCAATTGGATTGATGGCATGGATAAAACACATACATCATGGTGAGCCCTATAAAGTCTTGCCACCACATAGGTTGGTGGTGGTAGGGTCACCACGCAAACGCGTCCGGTCACCAGGCAATCTGCATTCGAAGGTCTGACCCCATTCCGTAAGTGCATCATAACAAAAACGTACACTCATTGGATGTCGTCCTACCATTGTTCATCAAATGAATGCTTGATATGAGAAAATTCAATGGTCCAAATTCAACAAGAAACCTTCCATCATTGTATGGTTTAGATCATTGAGTGATCCTTAGTGTTATGAATTATCAAAAGTGGGACCCACATGGGAGGGTTCCATTTTGGTATATGTATGCCTAGGGGTGTACATGAACCGAACTAGCTTGGTTGGCTCGCTTGACTCGACTCGAAAAAGCTCGACTCAACTCGGATCGAAGCCGAGTTCGAACTGAGTCGAGCTGATTTTTGGAGCTCGAAAATGAGTTCGAGCTGAGTTCGAGCACGACTTAACTCGGATCGACTACAGCTCGAACTTGGTGTAGGGTATATATACCCTTTGAAAAAGAAAAAACCCTACTTAAAAAAAACCCTCCCTCCCTTACCCGCATAGCCACCCGCATGAACCCTAACCGGCTAACCTATTTGGCCATTTCCCTAAACCCTAACTCATCTCTCTCTCTCTCTCTCTCTCTCTCTCTCTCTCTCTCTCTCTCTCTCTCTCTCTCTCTCTCTCTCTCTCTCTCTCTCTCTCTCTCAAGCGCTCGCCTCACCGTCTGGCCATTTCCCTAAACCCTAACTCCCCTGTCTGGCCACCGCATCGACTGTCCAGTAGCAACTCTCTCGTCAGGTCGCCCCGCCCTTGTCGTAACTCGTCGGTTGAGTCCAGACCACTTTGGTAAGCCATAAACCCGATCGCCCCTAGCCAAATAGAACTTACAACTTGAGTTTAATGTTGAATTTTTATTTATTTTAATCTTTTATCAGACTTACATTTTAAATTTCCTCTCCAGGCATCATTCTTCAAACACTTCATCAATTGCAGATTTGCAATTTACTCAGGTGCTAACTTTTTCCTTTTGAACAAGTTGTAAGAAATGCATTCAATTTTTTGTTATTCTTTCTGCATTTGTGTTGATTCAACATGGTATGAATCAAAATCCGCAAGAAATGCATTCCTCAAAAGCTCGAGCTCGAACTTGGCTCGAAAGCTCGAAACTGGCTCGAACTAGTCCGATTGCTGACCGAGCTGAGCTGGAGATGTTGGCTCAGTCACCCAGTCGAGCCGAGTTCGAGCTGGGTGTGCCTCGTGATCGAGCCGAGCCAAGCTGAGGCCAGCTCGACTCGGTTATGCTCAATGTACACCCATATGTATGCCAACTTAAATTGTAAGCGTGTGGGTGCATCGGCATGATCCTCCATGCACCACATGTGCGGCGGGTGGTTGAGATTTCCAAACCGTTGATATGATCGGCCATGGCAACCACAATGTTCCCAAACAAACCCAAAAAGATTTCTGTTACAATCTACCGAACCCATCATATCTACGGTCATAATGTGAGCAAACTATTCTTCCTATCCGGAAGGCCCATTCGCATGAACTGTCGATCACGGGAACGGTGGGCCCCAACTGCCCGAACTGGAAGGCCCGAGGACTCTGATTGCTTATTGCATAACACAGCACCAACGTTGGAACTGTTTATACGTAGGCCCCACCATGATGTATGCATTTTATCCACGCCGTTCATTCATTTTTATAGATCATTTCATGGCATGAGCAAAAAAATGAGACAAATCGAAAGCTCAAGTGGACCACACACCACAGGAAACAGGTGGATAATGACACCCACTATTTAAACGTTCCTGGGCCCACCATGATTTTTATTTTCCATCCAACCTGTTCATAAGGTACTAAGACATGGGCGAAGGGAAACCACAAATATCAGCTTGATCCAAAACTTTTGTGGTCCCTAGAAGTTTTCAATGGTAGGCATTCAATCCCCACTGTTTCCTATGGTGTGGTCCACTTGAGTTTTGGGTCTGCCTCATTTTTTCTCCCAAACCCTACAATGATCTGAAAAAAGGAATTGACGGCGTGGATGAAACAGATAATCATGGTGGATCCCACAATAACGAGGTGGCGCTGTGTTTTACACAACGCAATCCGAATCCGAGTAAAGTGTACATGTTCTAGAGCCGAGCAGCGGATAATAACATAATACCTACGATCCGCTGTTTTCTTGAGTTATATGGAGCCACTCCGGTGTTAGAGAGATGATCCAAACCGTCAGATCAGTACGGAACGAGAGAGAGAGAGAGAGAGAGAGAGAGAGAGAGAGAGAGAGGGGCTCGATGTCCATGTGGATGGAAAAGGCCAGCATGACAAGTATCGCCGGGATTTTGAAAATATCGTCATATTATCTGAAGAAGATTTCAAAATATCGAGTTTTAATTTCGATCTCAACTTGAAAAATAAAAATTAAGTAATTTGTTACGTAAATAACGTTTTATATTTAAATTTATTTCATTATTTAAATAATATTTTTGCATTTGTCGATATATTTCCCAGAAAAAAGACAAAAGGTTGAAAATGTCCCGAGAAATTTCCGAGAACGAGATTTGTCACTATGGACGAGGCCATAGATTCCTCGTACGTTATTCTCGACCACGAAGCCGACTCTTGCCCGTCGCGCCATGAAACAATGCCGGTTCTTTTCAGCTCCACCCTACATCTGTTTTACAGTATTTTTCTTTATGGATCTTGACCGTCCATCTTTTCCACCCCAGCAAGATGTATTAATTTTATGAAAATCTCACTGAATATGATATCTTTCTTTCTGATTTCCTTATAATGAATGGACGGTTCTGGTTAAAGAGTATAGCTGGCTAAGCCAAAGGAGCTGATTATATATATTAAGCCGTGTTTTCTTGTAGTGGGGCCAACACACAGTATAGCATATAAGATTGGTGGTCCCAGAGTCACCATCTGTACAGATATGCGTAGGCTGAAGTGGCGACAAATCGGGACTGTTCGTCGCGCAGTCTCTCTCTCTTAGGGTTTGTGAGGTCAGCCCAACTGAAGAAAAGCATAGGAGTGGGTCAGTCCGCGGAAAGCGACGGTATCAGTAGCAGTTTTCACGTTTAAACGTTACTAACGCCGTTACTGACGGAGAAGGGAAGAGTGTTGATTACGACGCTGACTGTTTTGGTGGTTTTACATAATTACCCATCTATCCTACTTCCTCTTCCATCCATTTCTTCGCGATGGCTGTTTCGAGCGTAGAATCCCAAAATATATTTAAAAAAGAAAATGTCACATCTAAGAAGTAAACATCTCAGAAAAAAGAATCCAACTGCATCTTTCTTCTCCATGAAACGTTAATTCCATGGAAATATGAAAAGGTCATTCGTACAAACGAGGGTTATCCTTCAAAAGATGTAAGATTTGGTTTTCCAATTTCACGTGAATGCAAAGTGGGCCTGTTAGGGAGCGTGGATTTAACACCCAGGATTTGAAATCCTACTGTTGTGTTTGGCACCCTGGATTTGATGTGTTTGGCTCCCTTGATTTGAATCCCCTGGTATATTTTTAAGGCTTTGAATTTAATTACTAAATCAACTTTAATATCTTTAATTAGTATATGTATGTAGGTTTGATACAATGGTTGTAATAAGCTTGTTGAAATATGTACTTTGCCCAAAAATGATGAAATTCCAAGTCTCATATGGGTCATAAGTATAAGATCACATTCGAATGACTGGCTAATGATTTTTAACGATTGATTTACATAGACAATGCTTGGACAAAAAAAAAAATAAAAAAAATCATCGTATTAAAATGATTAATCTATTAGCCCATATGCCCAATAGATTAGTAGTCTAGTGATGCATGTTACACATGCAACTCTTGGAAGGATTTTAGATGTAATCTAAGTTTTCATCTATTAGCCCATATGCCCAATAGATTAATAGTCTAGTGCCATTAGTCTCATTGTTAGTTTTAGGAAATTCATAAATCCAAGAGTTAAACATGTAAGATTTCTATTAGGTGGGCCACACATGATTAATGGTTTGGATTATTTAACCACTTGATATTTAGATTAAGAATACTAGTGGACCCCACTATAGCTATGATCAATTTAGATAAGTAATGTGGTGGTACACTTGGACCATGTTACATATCCACAATATTTTAATTGGACATGGACTCTCTCTAGTGTGGAACTCCTGAGGGAGTAGTTGTGATGAGTTGAGCTACTTCAAGGCCATATTTTATAAATATATGTCTTGGTCCTCAACTCCACATGAGCGAAAACTCGAGTCCCATAAAAAGGGTTTTCATGAAGGGCGTGAGGTGTGGAAGGCTATGTATAAAAGGCTAAATTTATCGATCCACATCTAAGCAATCTAACACCTTTCATGTACACATTTAATATTTAATTATTTAGTTTATGATCTCTATAATTGATGCATAGACGATTCATTCTTCTACAATTAAGTCTTAAAAAACACACTTGGGCTTGTTTGATTTTCCAATTTCATATAAAATGCCAAGTAAATGAGCTACCATTATCATTTGAGGTATTTTCTTAAATAGGAATTATGATTCATAAACCAAGAGTCCACTTGTAAAGCAAGTAGATAAAGTAAATTGTAGATGGTGTGTGGTGATTTTAATACCACCATCAGTCCGGACGAACATCTCGGTGGATCTATGCAGATGGCCTCTGCCATGTCTGCCTTCCAAGAGGCTCTTAATGACGATGGGCTGATTGATGCAGGGTTCACGGGTTCCCCCTTCATGTGGTGCAACAATAGAGCTGGGTCTGGTCGTAGATGGGCGCGGTTAGACAGGATTATGATTAACTCAGATTGGATGCGATGCTTCCCGAGCTGCAAGGTCGATCATCTGACCCGTACTTACTCGGACCACTCTCCCCTTTTGCTTTCTATCCAAGCAGACTCGGCTACTTTCCCCCGCCCATTTAGATTCCAACGAATGTGGTCCACCCACGACGAATTTACCTCCACTGTTCTAGCCTCTTGGAAAGAGGTAACCCCCGGCACTCCCATGATTAAGTTCTATCTTAAAATGAAAAGGTTAAAATCTGTTCTTAAAGTTTGGAACAAGGAGACGTTTGGTGACGTCGACAGGAACATTCACCTCGCTGAAAATGAAGTTCTTAGGGCTAAATTTGCTCTTCTCAATTCGCAAACGAAATTCAACTTGCTCAACCTCAACAGGGCCTAAGCCAATCTTAAAAAGGCCTATCTCCAAGAGGAGATTTTTTGGAAGCAAAAATCCATATCAACTTGCTCAACCTCAACCTCAACGGATTTTTTCAATGGTGGTGAAATTCCAAGGAGCTTCAAATCCACGCTAATCAGTCTCATTCCTAAGAAGAAGAATCCGGAATTCATTGCCGATTTCAGACCCATCAGTTTATGCAACTGCATTATGAAGATCTTCTCCAAAATCATGGCCTCAAGGTTCGCCCTCATCCTCCCTCACATTATATCCAAAGAACAAGGTGCTTTCATTCATGACAAATCTATAGTCGAGAACATCTCCTTAGCCAGGGAAATGGCCCATAATCTTGACCGCAAGGTGTTTGGCGGGAACTTGATTATCAAAGTTGATATGAAAAAAGCGTATGATCGGATGGAGTGGGACTTCATCGCCCAGGTGTTACAGAAATTTGGTATCACTTCTCAATGGGTTTCCAAAATGCGGCGCTGCTGGGAAGATATCTGGTTCTCTGTTATCATCAATGGGAGGAGCTTCGGTTTCTTCAAGTCTTCCAGGGGCTTGAGGCAGGGGGACCCGCTCTCCCCTTCCATCTTCATTCTGGCGGCTGATGTGTTTAGCAGGGGTTTATCTAAGCTCTTCTCTTGGAGATGTTTTACCAACCCTTCAAGCTTCCCGAAAGAATGCCCCACTATCACCCACCTTTTCTATCTTGACGATGCTATTCTATTTCTTAATGGCAAAGTTATCCAATGTGCGCATCTTTCTGAGTTCATCACTCAATACAAAAATGCTTCCGAGTCAATAATAAATTCCTCCAAGACGTATTTCATCGTCCCAAAAATGCTCCCGATCCAAAGTCCGAAGCTCAAAGAACATTACGGGCTTCATGCGGATTTTCTTCCCACTACGTGCACTGGAGTGCCGCTATCCAAAGGGAGAATTCGCTCGCTAGCGATTCAACACTAGTCCAAAAATCTCCAAAGATAATCGACGAGTGGAAAGCTAAGCTTCAAATCAAGCAATGTAAATGGTTTTAATCAAAGCATGTCCTATGTAGCATACCCATTCATCTCGCTCAACACTGACCTATACGCATCCCAAAATCGGTGTCCAACTCTATCAACAGGGCGATTGCTAATTTCTTTTGGGGTTCTTCAGACAATGGCAACAGGAGGCACAGGGTTAATTGGCAATCGGTATGCACCCTAATTCTCGAAGGTGGGTTGGGCATTAGATCCTTTGAGGACATCTCTTGGGTGTTCAAAATCAAGATGGGTTGGCATCTTTTGCAAGGTAAGTCTTTATGGGCTAAATTCTTCTTCGCCGTACTTCCTGAAGACCATTGCCTCTAATGGTGAGATTGGCCAGGGCTCCTCGTCTTCATGGAAGGAGATTTTCTCGGTGTTGGGTTTACAATCAACCACTCCCGGATGGCGATCGGGAAGGCAATGTCAATATGTGGTACAACGGGATAGTGCCGGTGCATTTCCCTGTTAGCGGCGCTTCGACAGACCCATTCCCCTAAGCATCAAAGAAAGATGCCTTACGTAGGGACTTCTTTCACCTCCCAACTTTAGGAATCTTTCGGATATCGGTCCCCTTCTCCCCTCTCAAGCGATGCGATCTATCACAGCTTCTTCTCTAACTTTTCCAACGTGGCGAAGACCGTATGATATGGGACCTCTCAGCTTCTAGGGAAGTTCTCAGTTAAATCGGCATGGAATGAAGTCAGGCCCCACCTTCCTCATCTTCGTTGGACTAATTGGATTTGGAATAAGGCACTCCCCCCTAAGATGAGCATTTTCGTCTGGAAAATCTTTAAAAATGCTATTCCTGTGGACAAATCCCTGAAAAATCTTGGAATTTCTATGGCCTCCCACTTTGTGAATACCGTTTCGCACTTATGAATCTCTTAATCCTACAAGCTCTTGCTTCTGCCCAGGACTCCCTTCTCCCAATTCTGCCGTCTCCTCTTATTGACCTTCCGCAAGTGCATCCGATCAGGTAGCAACATCTGTCAGGGAGTTCCAACGTTGCTCAGGCCCAACGTCTTTCTCGTCAGCTCCCTCTCCGTTTCCAGGTATCTAATCAGCATCCTCCTTCTGCTCCTGATCAGTTAACGGCTTCCCATGTTCCTGCTCTTGGTGGGGAGGAGGACCAGGACCATCTCTTTAGCCAAGGTGAGATCGCAGGCTCGGTGTGGGGCCACTTCAGTAGGATTTTGGGTGTCAGCTTCCTTCCCAATCAGCCCATTATGCAAGCTTTAATCTACTGGTTCTCGAGCAAGCGGGAGAATTCCAGGAAGCGACTCTTCTCGGTCTTCTTCCTTGTGTGATCTGTGGAAAATCGGCTAGCGTAAAACCCGGCCCGTTTTGAAGGCTATGCCATGTCCGCCCCAAGATCATCTCCGAAGTTTCTTTTGGTTGTCTGAAATAATTGCTCTTTCCTGTGAGGAACAGGGACCTCCTTCACGAGAATTCCATCTCGCTTCGACTCCTCAATATTCCAAAGCCCATGCCCCTTCCTCCCGAAACCACTCCATTGTTACTTGGCTTAAACCTCCCGGAGATTTCTTAAACCAATGTCGACGCTCCTCCAGTGTTGGGTAACTTTCCGAAATAACTGGTAGCGGGGTCTCAGAGGGACCACCTTGGTAATCTCATCTTTGCCTTCCACCGCAACTACGGCCACTCTTCAAACACTATTACTGAAGCCCAAGCAATGTTGGATGGCATTTCGATCTGTTCCAACTTAGGCCTTCGCAATATCATTGTCGAATAAGATTCAATGACCATTGCTAAGGCAGCTGAGAACAAGCACGCTTCAGTTTCTTGGCACATCTGGTACAAGATTGGCGCAATTCAGGAGTTTCGTCGCCCTCTCAATCTTTCATTCAGTCATATATTCAGAGAAGGGAACTTGGTGGCGGATATCCTGGCTAGATTAGCCAGTGGCGGTAATCCTAATAATTTATTTCTCTCCAAGTCAACCCTCCCGGTTAAGGTTCGAGTGCTCTCTCCTTGATCGCGGCGAGGCTGGGAACTTAAGGTGTATCGATGGTTTGGTTGGTTCTTTTGTTTTTAATACTTTTTTTAGCTTATGGCTCTCCTTATACTTGTTTTTGGAGAGCCTTCCTTGTGCAGTTTGGCGTATATGATAGGAGTGGTCCCCTTCCTTTTTGTAGGGTCGCTCCCGAATGGTTGTATTTCCTCTTCCTTCAATGAAATTTCTGCGGCTTTTTAAAAAAAAAAAAAGTTTTCAAGAAAAAAAAATAAAAAATTGTATCATTACATTTGCACACCATATAACTACTATTTTCAATATGAGTTTTGGGTGAAATAAACATAATAGCAAATTCATTACTTTAGTCTAATTTAAGTGATGCCACCACAAAATTAGAGAAGTAAATAATCATTATCCATTTACAATCATATATCCTTGTAATTGGAAAAAAAGCCCTTATAAAGGAAGTATATAAAGTAAATTGCGATCATTAAATTCTCACACTCGAAAATCATCATTGCAGTTATGTGTAAGTAATGTCACCACACAATTACAAGAGTAAATAATCATTATCCATTTACAATCATTTATCATTATAATTAAAAAACCAAACAAGCCCTAAACCATTTTCAGAAAATGAAAATTATGAAAATGAATATCAATTTCCATAATGGTTTTTGTTTTTGCAAATGGCGGAATATCTCATATATGAGAAAAATGAGTTCATTTTCACACAATAATAGATGATTCCATTGAGAAGTATTATGCGTGGTGTGGCCCACTTGTTAATTTGATCTGCTGCATTTTCATACCAACTGTTTACCATGGTGTGGCCTGCCTTTCGCACTGATCTTATATGTTGTTGTAAAGAAAGAATCACATATAACTGTTGTATGTGATCATGTCACATTTTTAGACACTATGAAGACTGCAACTGGATGAGTAGTTTCGTTTGAATATTAAAACTTGAAATTATTGTACGTAATTATGTATGCTAGCTCAAATAAGTGTATAAAGTGGCCCATCTACATGCAACCAGATGTGGTAATATGGCTCATGGGTATGAGATCCAAGCAACACATTAGGTGGGTCATTGATGCAACCACATCTAGGTGAAATTTCTCATGAATTGTTCATTGACCACGATCATAGCCCTCAAAGAGGTGGTTTTCCCAGTCTTCGTATGAGGGTTGCGATATTTGACCCAGTTAATTAGTATAGCCATCTATGTGTAAGCCCACATCTGGACTTCTAGAACACTTGAAGAAAATCGTACGATACAGGGTCATTGATCTTTAGGGCCACAGAAATCCATTGGAAATGGCGGGGATGGAAATGTTACTACTTCCATGGGATTTTGCCGGGAGTTTTCTGGAAATGTAGTATTTCCATGCCTTTTTTTTTTCCCATGCCTTGCCTTGGAGAAAAATATCCTAAACCTTAAACCCTAAACCCCACATCCTAAACCCTAAACCTTTCAACATATTTCCTTTCACAAGTGGAATTTGTTTCGTTTGCCTCATTACCCAAGTACTAGGAATGGCTTAGTAATTTTACATTGTTCTTAATGTGTGTATGTTATGATTAGAAGCCAGGGTAATGAATGAATGATATTTATTAGGTTTTAGGCTTTGTATAAATATTAAATACTCTTTATGCATTGTAATTAAGGGACTTTGATGTGAAATGAAATGGTTTCTCTTGTTAGAAAGAATAGGAATAAGAGAGGCATTTATCTTGTCTTTTTCCTAAAGTTGGGTCCAATCATCACTATAGTTGCTCATGCCTCACTCAATTTTGGAGGATTCTTTGCTTCCGTGATTCTCGCTCGTTCACCGTATATGGAATTCCCCCTCCATAATTGGTCGTGTCATGGATTGGCACATATGATAGTTACACTATGCATTGGCAGAACATTCAGTCTAATCCATGTCTCATCTTTTCTTTTTCTTTTTTCTTTTTTCATTTTTTTTTTAAACCCATGCACACACACCCCACACACTCACGCCATAGTGGGTTTCCACCACCTATGGATGCTCGAACCCTTGACCGGGTGTTGAAACTCCCGAGAGTCTACCACCCGAGCAAGAGTAAGGATCCAATCCATGTCTCATCTGATTCCCACTATTAAGAACAAACAAATAACTTAGCAAAACAAACATGGCTAAGTTTTTGCTTTTCTTTTATTTGTTGTTTCATAAATGGTAGCAACACTTGATTAGTGTGAAGGCCCTTTTAGCCTTCTACTTATGTAGTTGCAAACAACAAAGAGGAGAAAATTATAGAAGAGAAGAAGACGCTGAAAATTTTTCTCAAGTTATCTTCCTTCTTCATGCTTACAGTATGAACCTCTCCAACCATTTATAGATTTTCAGGTACA